>CAKLBY020000264.1:1200000-1800000 GCA_921007115.2 Peronospora matthiolae
GTGAAGGAAATTATCATCATCCTACTTCTCCCCCACCCAACAGCTCCACTCCAATTCTCCATCTAGTCTCGTCTCCGATATTCCGTTCCCCGCAATGAAGGACGACAGCACAACCGCATGTCTCGTTACCGAAGCTTTCACAGACAACAGCCGCGCCGTTCAGGAGCCGGATGAAGCCATTTCGACAGAGCTGCTTGGGTCAATTGAACCCCCACCTCTTCCTCCTCCTCCTCCTCCTCGATCCGTATTCCACACGACGCTTGGTGCCGCTTCTTCCGCCGCGACGTCCGTGCTGGTTCCATGCGTCCAAGCGGCTGTACACGCCACGTCGGCGGCTGTCTCAGCGCCTTTACTCCAACTGACGAACCGCGTACGTGTCACAATTGCACAGTCTTGGACGCCACCCAGTACCGCAGAGTTGGATCTGGTTGAGGAACTTTCACGGACAAGCACGACGACTCTAAGCTCCAGCAGTGACAGTGACCTGGACATGGAGGAGGTGCAGATACTAGCCGCAGAAGCTCGAGGGAAGGACGACCAGAGCAGCTGTCCACGTGAAAATAGCAGTCGAGGTGGAGTCGCCCAACTGCTCTTCTTGCCGGTGCGGCTGATGCACAGTAGCGTCTCCACGGCCGTGGCACTTCCTGCACAAGTGGTGACCTATAGTGGACGGAAGATAGCAGGAGCCGTGTCGGCGTCTCACGCACTGGCAACGTCGGCAGTTGTTGCGTCGACTGGTGTCGCGACGAGGACGGGAATGCACGTGGCCAATGGGATCAAACAGGGTGCAGTGTCGACGGTGTCGTACACGGCATCGACCCTAGCGGGAGCTGTTGGCACTTCTGTGCGGACGGTTGGCTATGCGATTCCGCCGTCAGTGTCGAACGCTGTGTGGCAGGGCATGGATGTCACTGCCACTGCGTCAGTGAATGTGCTGTCGTATGCCATTGCCGTGCCGTCGTACCGATTGCTGCGGGCGGTGGTGCCTGAAGTGGACAAGCTCTTTTCCGAAGAAGATGCCGTGACTGAAGCTCGGACTGCGGTGAAGATGCTGGTGAAGCTGCTGGGACCGCAGAATGCATTCTATCTCTTGAAATGGGTCTACGAGACGGTCAATAGTGAAGAAGCACACGACGGCTTGTTGTTATGCCGTGATGTATTGCACGAGTCATTGAATGGAGAAAACTACCATCACGCTGCAACGTCAGTGAGTGTTGCTACGGGCTTCACTAAGGTTGTGAACGTGGTGAAGGAGGCCTTCAGTGTGCTGCCATCATTTGACGAGCTAGTGGATGCGGTTGTTCTAGTCGCTGATGTATCGGACGAGGTGATCGACGGCGTTGCTCATGTTGCATCCCGAAACAGCGGTTTGAACGTGCGAAGCGAGACAGATGACGAGACAAGCCCTCCTCGGTTTGAGTATGTGGACGATGACGATTGCGAGGAACGTCGTCCAGCGGAGTTCACGGATGCAGCATTTGAAAGCGCTTCGTCTTCAGACGACGAGCTCAATCCGCTGGTCGAGTCGAGTCTTTCGCTGTTGACGAGAGTTTGCGATAGTGAAGAAGCGACGTCGCTATTTAACACATTTGGTGATTTCTTGGACGCGCTGGTGGACTGAGGCGAGGAAGAGAGGGGCGTGCACAGTTTTTTCTCGGGGCTACCATTTATAAGACAACCGCAGTACATTACGGAGGCCGTACAGCAGCATGCTGGTAGTTGTTACACCAGGCTGCGCCTTTTTGGCAATGTGTAATTGAAAGGTGCTGTGTCCAACTCGAATCGTGAGCTATCTTCGCAATCGGATGTGGTCCTTAATGAGGCTATTGAGTTCGGCAGGCTGTATGGGCGATGCTTTTTGCACATCTACAACAACCCAGTCCAAAGCAGCAATCAGCGATGCCAAGGTTCGTTGTTCAGTTAGCTTCTAAGGCATTCTTACCAGCTCGAAGGGCAAAAGCGAAGCAGCTATCGTAATCACCAGTCTAGAGGATATGAAGAATCATCGATCGTTTCCAGAGTATCTCTGTATTCCTGATAGTTGTGCATACGATTCAGCCGACGTTTTCTTGCCTAGAAACGCGAGTCACGGCATCTCAACTGCGTTAAGCGAAAGATACTTGGAGTGCACATGTATGCAAATCTAATCATGCTCATGTAGATGCTGCGTGCAATGACGTTTTAGTCGCATCGGACATACGGTGGACGGTATTCATCACTTCGACATCTGCCTGTTGTTACTTACATTGAGGCGAACCACTTTTACCTGTAAAAGCTCGGGCAATCAATGTACATGATGAATGACCGCAGAGAATAATCAGGTAAAATAGATTCTGGCTCAGCGTATCCAGAACAAATGGTACCGTTTGAAACGCTATTCGTGTGCACCAGCAAGTAGTTGTTACAGATCCATTGAAAATACAAATTATTTGACCCCGCGAGTGGGATCAATATGGTACTCGTAAATCATTCAAATTGCACCTGGAATGCAGGTCCACAGCATCAGGATCGGCGGTAGGGACCATATTAGATAGAAACGCTTTGATTCCTCTTAACAAAGCGCGTGCGCAAATTACTAAAAGAGCGTTCGATACTAACTGGTTGTACAGCTGCATTGCAGTTACGCTAATGGTATATAGTGTCCGTGCATTTATCCTGCTAGCAAAGTACAATTTGGTCCGAGATCCCTGCTCCTAAAACAGCGGTTGCACACCGGACCTCTCACATTCGAAGGAAGTAGAGGCGGCGCGGGAATGAGCAAGTCTCCTTTACTCGAATTGTATTCTCGGAGCGTTGCAACGCAGGTTAGTGATATGCGAAGCAGCCTCTCATACAGCGGCGTATCGAATAAAATTGCAAACCTTTTATACGCCCACACTGCAACCTCGTTTTACTTGCGACACGAAGAGAGGCTCGACAAGTTTGGTCGTACCTCGAGTCTTCAATCGCTACGTAGATGGAGCTGATTTAGGCGAGCACGTGTTAGGTCTGCATTCCGAGTCAGACGTGAGCGGAATCAAGTGCAATCGAGTGTAATGCTTTCGGATAGAAGCTGCCGGCTTTATCAAGTTGAACCCCACGCGCCATAACGCCACGATGCAGATGTGATTACGCAATAGCAGTACGAGCAGAACTGGCAATCGAGTCGCCCGATCGTTTCGCTTTACCTAGAACAAGCATATGGCCCGATGCGCCCATTGCGACCGATCAGAAAATCTATCGCATCAGAGTCGACCCTCTCTGTATAGCGTAGCACAAACTAGCCGTTACACATGTCACATGGTCAAGCGCCCAGAGCAGATGTAGGCGTTATTCACTGTCAGTCACGGTACTTTCCCCATGTTCAACATACCAATCATTCTGTCGTCAACGGTACTTCCTGCGTTTGCAGCAATGTCGGTAGTGATCGTAGCTGCTGGCGCGATGATTGCGCAAACACATGCACACCACCGATCCCTGGTCAATCCTATCCATCAACAAGCTCGAGCATGGCAGGGAAAGTTGTGGAGGCTGGTGGCTACACTTTGCACGTCCGCAGTATCGCCGGCATTGAATCTTGTTGCTACGTCGACTCTATTGACGTGGCCTTCGACCTCGGCTGCCTCATTGACCGCGTCGTGAACAAGTCGCACGTGTTCATCACCCACGGCCACGTCGATCACATTGGCGCCTTAGTCGCTCATGCTGCGCGACGAGCACTTCAGAAGCAAAAGCCGGCAAAGTATTTCGTACCGAAGCACCTTGTGGGTCACGTGACGAGTATCTTACAGAGTGCACGAGCTATGCAGGGCGACGAGGCGGCGTTTCCAGCTCATCTTGTGTCGCTCGAGGCATTCGATGAGGTGGTGATCTCGCCCAAGTTGGTGGTGCGCGCAGTGCCCACGACGCATCGCGTGCCTAGTCTGGGCTACATTGTATACGAGAAGAAGAGCGTGCTCAAGACAGAGTACAAACACTTGACACGTGGGGAACATGCAGCACTCAAGAGGTCAAGGACCGACGTTAAGAAGGTCGAAATCACGCCGGAGATTGCGTACACGGGCGATACTACCATCGAGACGTTCGTAAGAGCAGCAGAAGATGAGCGGATGATGGACTTGCTGCGTGTGAAGGTGCTCATTACGGAGGTGGGGAGGAGCTAGATAGTGTTGAATGGAAGAGATCAAGGCCCAAAGCTGACTCCGTTTTTGTTGCTTCTGGATGATGTTCTAGGCCACGTACGTTGACTCGGCAATGAAGGCTCAAGACGCGGTGGATCGTGGCCACATGCACTTGGATCAGGTTTGTTGTTTGTCGTCTCGCTGCTGCTCGCAACTGCTTGCTTTGGATGAGGTCGATCACCACTAACTTGATGCTCCTTCTTGTTGCGTCTTGCTGCATGCACAGCTTGGTGCAAACGCGCACTTGTTTGACCAGGTCGGTGCGCTGGTGCTCGTTCACTTCTCGGCGCGCTACAAAGCCAAACATGTGGTCAAGAGCGTCAATTCGCGAGTTCCGCCATCTCTCCGGCAAAAGACGAAACTTGGCTGCTAGGAACACACGCAAGAGGACGACAAGAGGACGATCATGAAGCTTTGGTGGAAGATACGAGCGAAGCATGCTATCAAAATGGGATGTATTCATTTCACGCGTGTTACGTCTTGGCAATAAATAATACGGACATTGCTACGACAGACAAACAACAGACTCACGATACGACGACAGCTATGGAGGAGCAGAAGAAGAAGAGCAACGACAAAGCACCCACGGCGACTCGGACTCTACGATGAAATGCTCCAGAACTCGGAAAAGTTGCGCAACGGAATCGGTCGCGATGCACGGAGCACGAGGATCTCGTCGCGCATGAGCACGGGCATGGGCGCCGGGGATCGGTCGACCACACCAGCTTCAGCAACTTGCACCTTGTTGCTAAAGCGCACTTGGCGCTTGGGCTTGAAGCTCTTGACGGGACTTGGTACCTGTGGCGGTTGACTCGGCATGGCCTGGGTGTCAAACACTCGGTCGGCATTAGCATTGGCCGTCTCGCGCACTTTCGTGCGACGTTGGCGCGAGATCTTGTCGTTGGCCCGCTCGATCTTCTCGAGCACGAGCAACGCGCGCTCCCATTGGTTCTGGAGACACAGGGCCAGAGCGTGACGACGCGAGTTCTGGATGAACGTGATGGCGTAGCGGATGTTGCTGCACGCGAGCACAAAGGGCGACAAGTCCCTCTGTTGTTGCTGTTGTTGTTGTTGTTGCTGGTGACGGCGTAGCTGCTGGAGCTGGTGCTGCCGTTGCTGCTGCTGCTGGAGCTGGAGCTGTTGCTGCTGCTGTTGCTGCTGCTGCATCTGGTGGTGGCGGAACAAAAGCTGCTGCTTTCGATGAGCCAAGACTGCCGCTGCAACCGCGCGAGGCGAGTGGGGTGAGGCGTCGCAGGCATATTTGCTGGCTTTCAAGAACCGCATGTCGTCATCCGCGCTGCTGCGGGCGCGCTTGAGCGCAGTGACAGGTGAGACGGGCACGACGCAGGAGAAGCTCATTGTGGTGGAGCCGGACTGAAGCAGAGGATCAACCGATCGAATGAATGGATGGACGGCCGAGTGGACAATGAAGCAGACGGTGCTTCTTGCGTGCACGAGAGCGTCGAGGAATCAGTGGGAGCAGTGGTCGCTGCTGGGAAAATCGTGCAATGAGAGCGCCAGGAAGGCGGTGGCAGGCTGAAGTCGCGCGTGGACGAGCGATTGGACGGCACAAAAAGGTGAAACGCCACTCGCTCGGACTTTGTATGCCACATACAAAAGTCCAGTCGTGGCTGGCTGTCTGCGCGCCTGTCTGCCTCATCCACGCCATCCGCGACAGCTGCGTTTCTCACGTCGCACCTAAGCGGTACAACGACACGACGGGTGTGATTCGTACGGAGCGGTTTGTGGCATCGCTTTCGGGTCGACCACACATATTTCTATGAGCACGATCGACCGCCATTGCTGGACGTTAAAGTGTCTGTCTCTCCCTCTACCTCCACCTCCCTCTACGTCTCTCTCTCTCTCTACCTCTCTCTCGACTTTCTGTCGGTGTCTATTCGTCAACAAGTTTGCAAAAGCACGATCGTTGCGAGCGGCAAGTTGCGCGCTGTCGTCGGCCGCGACAGTGGCGGCAACAAGTTGACGAGCGGATGTCACGTATGTTCAAATCGTTCAGTGCCGCTGTCGTGATACGCGTGACGACGACGACGAGGCTCCAGTCGAGAATCTTATCGAGTCGAACGGGGTCTCAACAGGCCGCTGAAGCTCCACCTGCTTTAGGATGTCGAAGTGCAGGCAAAACCGAGCTCGCCAAGCGTCGCGTCCTCTATACCTGTTGCAGGTAAAAAAAGGTCGGGACAACATTGCATCGTAGGAACAAACATTACTGCGGATGCTCTGGTCGTACGTCAAGAGCATTCAACTTCTTGCTCGTGGCGCATGTAAGTTGAGACGAAGGCACAGGCGTGACCACTATCAAACATTGGATGCGACATGCTTTTGATTTGGTTTCTTCATCACTCAGCTCGCTGCGTCCGGAGCGCCATCTTCGCTCCATCGGTCGTGTGTGCCAAAAGACTGTTCTCGGTCGGCAGATGGCCCAGTTGACCGGCCCTGCTTTCTGCGGCGAGCTGCGCTTTATGCTGCGTGCGCAACGGGTAGGAAACTATTGGTAACGACGTTCAACACGTGGATATGACAGGTGTGAAGTGCAATGAGCCTGTCGATGCTAGGATACTTGATGGTAGGAATGTCTGTCTGCGTGACCGCTGGCGTCTGTCGGTCAGTACAGGTACGTGCGCGCCCCTTCGGCAGCAGTTGTCAACCGCGGTCAGATGTCTTACTTAGAACGACGAGCAGTAGCACGTAGCTCGATTCAGATTGCTGGACAGAAGGCGTGAGTAGACGAAGTTCGAGCTTACTGCCTGTGTTTGACATCCATGTGACGCGGTCTAGAGCGCGGATACCGCGATCCTTCTATCGGCTTTTTTGTATGGCCAGTTCAACGATGAGGAAGTGCGTTGGCAGGCGGCCACAGTGTTCGTGTCAAGCAAGGGCTCCGAGTCCACCGGCTCACGACTGACTTCCGTGCTCAACGAAGCTGTAACCCTCCGTCTTTGTTAAATCCAACGGCAACTGCTGCGTCCAATACGCTTACGCCGCGAGCATCGTATTTTCGCGCTGACCTTATGCGACACGCGCCTATCGTCGGCGAAATGGACTTGACCCGATTGCACGAAACGCGATACGGCGTGAAACACACGCGCACCGTTGCATCAGGACCTATCTTCGAATCAGTGCTACGTTCTATACTCAGCCGTAACGGAGGTGGCTGGCACCGCCTTTTTCTCGAACAATCGGTGGTGGCGTATGCGACACTGATCGCAAGTGACGCACTGAATTCTCGATGCGAACGCTGTTCGAGCAAGCGGACGTCCGTCCACCCAGCGTGCAAAGAGAGAGCTTGAATACCAAGCTACTACCTACTGGCAATCGAACGTGATGGCCTCGCACTCTAGCGTGCTGCGTATCTTCACAACAAGGTACTTACTTGCCTATGTGAATGTTCGTTCATCTCTTTTCACTGACAGCTCGCCTGATCAGCGGGTGGTTCTGAAGCAAGGCATGTGACAGTTCAAGCGGAAGGCTCTTCTGGTCGCTGCGAGACATCTCGAGGAGGAACTAGAAAGGGATCTGTATGTCGAAGCGTCGCATCTTTTTGTCACAGCCATGGAAGTGGAGCCGCGTAACGGTACCTCGCATGATGCGTGGAGCGTACGCAAAGTCAACGCGTAGAAGCGCTCGAAGTGGGAGTGCTCGCTCCAGCTTTTCTCTAGTATCGACGCTGCCGTGCGCTTTGTTCGTTGATTTCAATGTGATGCGTTCACTCGCTTTTGCTATGCGATCCTTTCGATCTTGAGCTCTGGGCGTCACGTTCGCTCCATTGCATATTCGATCACGCCTCGTCTACGTCCAGGTCAGATGTGTGTTTCGCTCTGGCATGTGACAAAGACCAGGCGCACATTTGTAATGACCCTTTCAAACGGCCTCGATTCTGTCTGTGCCAACAAAGTGGCACTCACTCACTCGACAACGTCGACAAAACCACAAGCAAGAAATTCCGAAATACCACTATCGAGAATCAAACTGCGCGGGCCAGAACAACCGTACCGTCAGCGACAGAAACGTGGACCCCTTGAGCCGATCTTTGTGTCCGCCGACACAAGTCGCAGGCTTTCTCGCACTCTTCTCGTTAAAAAGCGACACAAAACAAAGCCATGAGCCGCATCGGCCAGCCCGTGGGCAAGATCGTGCTCACGAACGTGGCCGTCGTGCGCATGCGCAAAGGCGGGAAGCGCTTCGAGATCGCGTGCTACAAGAACAAGGTCGTTAATTGGCGCAACGGCGTCGAAGAGGACATTGACGAGGTCCTGCAGATCGCCAAGGTCTATGAGAACGTCTCCAAGGGCAAATTCGCAAAGAAGAGCGACTGGACCAAGGCTTTCAACGTGCAGAGCGAGGAACGAGCGTGTCGAGCGATCCTCGATTATGGCGAGCTCCAGGTCTCGGAGGGCGAGCGCAAAGCTGTTGTCGAGAAGTACGGACGCAGGGCTTTTTTACTGACAAAAAGCGGTTTTACTGCTGAAAAGAGCGTTTTTACTGTTCTTTGACTCACGACCACTTTGATGTGATTGTTTTTACGCGTTCTTTATTTATGTGTTTGATTGTGTTTGATTGTGTTTACTTGTTTGATTGCAGCATGTATCGCGATATTGCTACGATCATAGCGGACAAGTGCGTGAACCCTTCGTCCAATCGGCCGTACCCGTACACTGTGATTGAGCGCGTGATGAAGGAGATTCACTATGCGGTGATTCCGAATCGAAGTGCCAAGCAGCAGGCACTGGAGCTGATCAAGAAACTGCCGGAGCACCTTCCCTTAGCACGTGCAAAGATGAAGATTCAGATTACAACGCCAGCGTCCGGTGCAGACGTGATCAAGACGGAGCTGCTGAAGGAAGGCGCGGAGATTGTCGAGCAGACGGGAAGCGACACAGTGCGGATGGTGATGCTCATTACACCGGGGTCGTACCGTATCGTCAACTCGCTTGTGCGGGACCACACGGCTGGCCAAGGATCGTTGGAAGTGATTGATCTGAAGAGCCACGAGGAGGGCGAACACACGATTGACGATGAGATTTCACAAAAGACGGAGCGTCTTGGACTGTCCAGTACTCCTGCTATTACTGCTGCATCTGCTCCAGCATCAGCAACAGCAGCGAAAAGTGCAGCAGCTTTCACTGCTGAGGTGAGGAAGACACGGCCGTGCAGCACTTGCGGCGGCGACTTAAGTGCTGATGCGACTACGTACCGGGAACACTTTCGGTCGGAATGGCACCGCTACAACCTCAAGCGCAAATCAAAGAAACAGCCAGTGATCAGCGAAGAAGAGTTTGACGCCCTGGACACGAACGACGTAGAGGTCTTTCTTTCCTCTATGAGCTGAATCACTGAAGGAGTACTTGACGTGCCTCTGAACGTAGGCAGTTCTGGTTCAAGGTCGGTAGGCGGCTATGCTTGCGGTGCATTTGCCGCTTTTTTTGTCCTGCTAGCAGGACCTGCAGCCACGTAAAATTACTTGCGACTGATGACTTCGATGGCGTCTACGATCTCCAGTTGCTTTGTTTCAAGCTCGTTCTTCTGTAAGTTTTGGCTCAACGCTCAACACGAAGCGGTCATAAATTTGTGACTGTCACCAATGTCATCGCTCCTTCAGCAAGCATGCCTACTGAATGTAGGTACAAGTCAGTAGGTACTTTCATATTGTGTCACTAGCGTCTTTATGGTAAACTTTCTACACAAAACAGCATCGACACCCCCGACGCGTTCTTTTTCGTCTGTGAACGTCCCAAAGACAGGAAGACCAGCAATATGGTCACAAATCTTGACGACTGTGTCAAGAACACACACGTGCAAGATCGTACAATCCTGGCCGACTTTTCTTCCGTTCGGTTCAGATATCGTCGTGACGAAACTGAAGTTTCAGACGAGGACGGATGGAGGTCTGCCTACCAGTACCATCTGCTGTCACGCACGTTCGAAACTTGATCCTGAATCCCGAGCCAAGTCGATTTTAAAGTGCAGGAAACGTCTGCAAGGAAAGAGACTTGATCCTCGATCCAGGCGGAATAGAGGAGACAAACATATGTCCATTACACGCAAGAGCCCATGCTGATCTGGTAATTGCTCATCTAACTGATAGAACAGATAGTTCAGGAATATCGAGAAACTTGCAGGAAAGAGATCGTTACGCTACAACTGCTGTGTCTAGTTTTACAAAACACTTGGTTCGTTTGACTTGAGTTTTCATGGGCTTGAGGAAGTCGGAGTCTTCTTCGGCTTCCGGGCATGCGTTGCGAAGTGGGATTACGTTCAAAGCCAGGATCACCCAGTCATCAGCTCGAACAAAACATCCGATAATTTCGAACGCCGTCGGTTTTGGTCAAAACATACCGGTCTCGTTCCTCTCGATGCCGTCTCACATCGGTGCTCCAGTCTCTTGAAGTAACATTAAGAGAACCAACCGGTATTCTCATTCGAGTAGCGGTATCGACGCCGTTGCGTTCACGGTGGACTATTCGTCCATCGCGTGCACCACCTCAACAACCCTCTTCTGAGAACGCATATTCCACGTGGGACACACCCGTCGTCGGTCCAGTTCACATCGCTGCTCTCGTCAGCACGAACGCGCGCGTGCAGACGCCGAGATCCGCCGCTCATTATGGCGCCCACAGACTTCGTCCACCGACAGTCGACCCCTCGATCAGTGCGCAACATACAGCGCTACCTTTTGGTCTCATTTACACTGCTTTGTATCGTGTTTTCAGTGCTACCAGAAGACATTAACGCATCGGAATGCAGCGCATGTGGATATTTGGCCCGCAACTGCAGCGACGAAGGCGATGGAGTGGATGTATGCGACATGACAGGCGACATCCAGATCGACGACGTCTTCTGTAACGACCAAGAGTGTCGCTGTGCCAACGGCCACGAGTGCGTGAGCACGGGCGTGGGCTGCTCGACGATTTTCCAGGCACGGACTCGACGTCGCTGTGTGAGCAACGCGACGCTCTCGAGGAGGTTCACACAGTGTGCAATCGACCAGAACTTGACTTCGCTCAGTGCTTCAAACGTCGCTGCTGACTGGATCTACTTCAAACAAGGGCACAAATGCCAGTCCAGGGACTGTCTCGCGGTCAAGCTGTTTCACCAAAGTGGTCTCGTGCAATGTGGCAATCTACTGGCAGTGTGGACAACTGCTGCCGACGTGGGTGTAGCTCGGACTGAGCTGCTGGCTAGCAGCTCTGGCGATAGTGACACGGTGTACCATTTCATTGCTGATGGCTCCCGCGCCAAGGATATGAAAGCTGGAACGTTCCTTTACTCGGTGCCGTGGTCGCCAAAAGATGTAGCGCTTTTGTCAAAGCAGGCGCAAAGCACAGCTATTGCCTCGTGCTATGTCCTGCAGACACGGAATCAGCCGAACAGCACGTGTGAAGGCGTGTATTTGCAGTTTGATGCCAGCGTGGAGTTTGCCAACGGTGATGAGTACGTGATGTCCAAACTGAGCTGGCCTGTGTGGCTTGCTGTCATCGGCAGTGTGGCTGCAGCCATCGCTTCGGTTGCCGTCGTTAGCGTGGTGATCTACCGGTCTCGACACATGAACGTGTCGCTGCCTGTCGAGAACGACGAAGATGGTGGTCTTTTGCACGGGAAGACCAATCTATGCGACAGCAAGGACTTTAGCCCCGCCAATCCTGCTAGCCTAGGGACACCGTTGCCAGCTCCAGGAAAAGGCCGCTTGAGTCCCGATCTACGTCAGCGCGGTGCGCTCGACGTCACACAAATGGAGGCCGGAAGCTTGTAAGTCAACGTTGTAAGGAGTATTTGTGGGAGGAGGTGGTATGCATATACACGATCAAGCATCCGTGCTTGAGATGCTAGGGTCTACCGTCTGACCTGGATGTACGAGCCCTGGAAAGCGCTGGGAGAGTCAATTTTGCTGAAACCGCTTGCTAATGGTCTGAGAAGACCCTTGGCCGATGTGATTATCCTGTGCAGGACATTTATCAATCGCAAGTCGCCAGGCGGATGCTCGTGTACCCATCACAGCGAGGGACACGTGCTGGTTCGAAAGGGTAGCTATATGAGCATGCCGTTGGAAGTGGTAGTGATACCAACGCGTATCCACGCATGGCAGCATTGTGTTTGATCAGCTCTGTATAATCGTTCGAGGAGATACTGGTCAGGCGACAGTGGTTGTAGACCGCCGACCTTGCATGCCACCCTAATCATGCGCAATGAGTGCCCTGAAGTTCGTATTGTCTGACAAACGAGTTACGAAGTAGCTGCTGCATTGCAGACGAACGAAGGATCGTCCTTGTGCGACCGATTGGCAGAAGTGACCTGGCATTGCTCTATTCGCTTGACCAGTTTGCACGCGCTTGGTCATAACATGATACCGGCAGCTAATCTAGCTGGAACTTACGACATAGCACGTGCTGCTGCTTTAGTCTGGAGCTCCAGCTGTGATTCGGTCCACCAGCGTGCTAAAATGGGTATCGAACGAGCAGCGAAATGATACAGGAGTTGCTGCTTGCTGGAGACGCGACACACTTTTTGGTCTCTGGCTTTTCTAAGCGGTGACAAGGCATCATCAAGTCTTCATTATTGCAGGTGAAGCCCGACGGAACAGCATGACCTAGTTTATAAATGCGTTTTCCTTCGTTTCGTTTGCAGTGATCTGTAGGTTGTAGCAGGAATAACTCGAGGAAGGGTGAAGGAGGTTCAGATGGGAAGCCGGAGGATCACAGTAGTCGAATGGGGCTTGAGGGCAGACATGTTGCCGGTCGGTCACTGGACCAGGTAAGTTACAAGAGCGGGTCAGCACATCATTAGGGGATACCGTGCATCCTGAAAAGTGCGTCATCGGGAAATGTAGCAGTGGAGCTGTTGTTTAGTCTCACTCCGGATGCCCAGCCGCTCTCGCAGCTGGCAGCATGGCTCGTCTGATTGCTGTTCATCTTCGTCGCAATGGACATGCACCAGCTCCTCTGCCACTGCAGCCGCGTTCCATTCGTCTCAGCTGCTTCAACCTATTTTACACACGTCTCTGACCGTGTCTTCGATACGCTCGGCTTGAGAAGCAGCACGTCGAAACAGCTGCAACTCCTTGCATGTTAGTTGATAGCAACGTTTACCGATGCACTCTATTAACGTCGAGAGCTTCTTGAAGTGACAACAGACATCGCATGCTTTTCACGAGGCTTTTACTACCGCTTGGGCCACCCCGTCCATTTGAATGTCAAGTCGGTAACGTGTCAGAAGGCGGATGCTATCCGCCGATCAGATACTGCGAACGCGTGCAAAAACTATGGAGCCCCTTCGCCTTGATGGTGGCGGTTGTCCGCAAATCAGCTTTCACTCGGCCTTCATGACGGCGTTTCACGCTTGCGGAAGTACCGCAGCGGTCCGGTCAGGTCGGCCGCCATGAGGTCGCGCTCAGCTGGCTGTTGTGTCCATCAGGATGTTGCGGAAGAAAACAGCCAGTCTTTGACAATCGCGCACGGGCTCGTTGCTGCAAGGTTTCGAGACGACCGCAGTGACGACAGGCTCCACGGCATCCGTTTTGACTCGCGCGTTGTCTTCTGTGCAATCGTCACGACTCTGACGATTGCAAAGTGTCGGACTCAAGTGCTGACTCGCTTGCTGTCACGAAAGACATGCTTCAGGATTGATTGATTAGTCACGTCCTACTGAACTTCAGTCAAGCGTAGGTGAAAGGTCGTGCAGCGTGGCTTGCATGACGGACTGGCTCTCTCGCGTACATCTCTGCTCGACCCATCGAGGTTGTATGGTCCACTCGACGGCTCCCCTCCGAGATCTATCTGCTCGCGTCGTGCCTATCGCCCATGGGCGAACCGAGCAGACTGCGTGCATCCAGTGTCCGATCTGAGCGTGGTGCGAAAAATTCGCGTACGCTCCATTCAACACGTCGACAAGTGGATCCACTCTCGAACTCACTATGGGAGACTGACTTTCCTCCACGATCTGTCGAGCCAAATGCCGCACCTCGCTACCACAAGACCGTTACATAGCCAGTCCCACTGATTTCCTTCTCTGTGCCTCCGACAGAAAACGAACAACAGCAAACATACACTCAAAAAAAACAAACGCCCAAAGAGCCGCTCATTCGCTAAATTGCGCTGTTGCTGCTACTTCTACTCCACCCTCAGAGAAAGAGAGAGAGAGAAACGAGCGCAGAAGAAAAAAACGAGTAAAGAAGAGCAAAAAGCCATCGCCTTGAGCTCTGAACTCTGGATTCGGAACTAGCAGAAGAAGCAGCAGAAGACGCAGCAGAAGAGACGGTGGTTGCTATTGCATCGGAGCTCGTTCCCAGTTTGGAATGCAGCGCAGCAGTTCGTTTCTAGCAAGTGGGGCAAGTGTAGAGGCGACTGACGCGTTGGTCGATATGGCAGACGTGGCCAAGTGCAGTCGCAGTGCCTTGCCAGTCCCGGTCGAAGCCAGTGTCGTGAGTGACACGACGACGAGCAGCAGTGACCGCTCGCGCTCGAGCTCCTGCAGTAGCTCTGGCTCGAGCGCGAACGCTCTGGACGACGACTATGGCGCCCACGCGCTGTCGTTGTTGTCGTCGTCAGAAGAGAACGAGGAGGAGGAAGACAAGGAGAAGGACGTGGACGTGCTTGGTGGCGCGCAGACGGGCGCTGGTGGCAGTGCATTTCTGGTCAAACCCATGACGTCGAGACTGCAAGTGTGTCCAGTGGACGACTTGGCGGTAGAGGACGAGAAACGACGACGCCGGTCGCGACGGCATCGAAAGAGTGAGCAGACACACAACAGCAAGAACGTGCTGCTGCTCTGTGGCATGAGTCGCGACGCGGAGAGCCTCCCGTCCACGCCGAGTCCGATTCTGGTCCGTACACGTCGCAGTGACAGCTCGCCAGCGCTCATGGCACCACCAGCGATGGCTACAACGAACACGTGGCCGTCGTCCGAGAGCACTCGAGACAATGGACACGAGTCGACTGAAGCTTCAGCGCCCTCGTCAGTAGCAGAAGGTTTTTCTGCTGCTTCAGAAACGGCCGTACGTGTCCCGGCCGTCTTGCTCCGGAGAGACTCGGCCGCAATTCGACGTCAGTACTGGAGTCAATTGGGGTTTAGTTTATCTCGTAGCGACTTGGAAAAGAGCACAGGACGGAAGAAGGAGCGTCGGGATGGACTGAAAGTCCGGCTCAATGACGTCAAGTGCACGAGTGAACAAGGTGCCAAGGGCGGGTTTTTCCAGTTTATCGCGAGTTGGTACGCGCCAGTGACAGCTGTGACTGAAGATGATCCGAGTGTGCGGAAAGACAAGCGCCGAGCACAGAGTACGCGACAATTGCGGTCGTCTTTGTCCCGCCATTCCATGTCGAGCAACGGCGACCTGAATGACGTTCTCACGCGGCAAAAGGGCGTGCAGTTCAACCAAGAGGCCGAGCTGTTTTACATCCCGCTGCACCGGGACTACTCGAAGCGCCAGCGCGAGTGCATGTGGCCAACCCGTGCTGAGTTTATTGCCATGGTGGAGCGCAACCTCGACGCCGTGTACGACGAGATGGAGCGCGAGTACGAGACGCAGCTCGAGAATGAGCTCTTGGAGAATGAAGGCATGGCCCGCGAAGAAGCGCGACAGCGCACGATCGAGTCGCAGCAGCGGAAACTCGAGGAAGCTGCAGCCACCGAGTCGCAGGGCAGTGTCTCCCCGGGCGCACGAAGTCGCAGTTCGAGCTCGACGTCGTCGTTGATGGGGCCCATGCTCACGTTGTCGCAGAAGCACGTGCTCGTGTCGCCACGCGCCCGTTCGTCACACGACCTTCGCTTTAAGTATCTGAAGCACCTTGGTATACACAGTTAGGTTCGGTCGGGGCGGACACGGTGGGACGGGTTGGGTTGACTGGGCCGTTTCGCGGGTCGTGTGCCGCGCGATTGATGAAATAAAAGCAAGATTGTTTTTTGTCTCGATTTTATTGTTGGATTTTGTTTGGTGTTGATTGATCGTGTGGATCGTTTTGGTTTCTTTTATCCAGTAGTGACACGATAAACCGAATCGCTGCGATCAAAAGCAGCAGAACTGCTCAAAGACACAAAAATTTAGTCTTTTGTGCACAACATCCAACGACAGGCTCCGAGTCCGTCGGATTGTCGTCCAGTGAGTGAGAGCGCGCCATGGACGCGTCTGCCGTCAAGTCGACAGCTGCAAATGAAAAACCTGCGAGCAGTACGTCCGTGTCTATCGATGTAGACAGTTGACACATCTACCAGTTGATGGATGGCTCGCTGCCTCCTCTTGTCTTGCTTTCGTCCTGCTAGACGATGGTTTTTATTATTTATTTCTTGATCAAAAGTAATTCATTGCTGTATTAATTTATCACTTGATTGTTTTTGATTTAATTTGTGCATTGTAGTGACGACGGAAAACGGACCTGTGCTAGTGGCGAAAAAGACGCGTCACCGCAAGAAGAAGAAGAGACATGGAGCTGCTGCAGCTGCTGCTGCTGGACCTGAGGCCACGGGGTCGTCCAGTCTGGAAAAAGTACTGGCGGAGACTGCATCGGGCCCATTGCACAGTGTAAATGGCTCAACATCCGCTGCCCCTCGCTCGTTCTCGCCCTGCAGTGGCAGCAGCATTGAGAAGTTCAGCAGTGGAGATGATGAGGAAGGAAGAAAAGATGAAGTCGAAGATGTTGAAGAGGACGAGTACTCGTCAGAGAGCGAGGACGAAGGGGAAAGTGGGTACAAACCGGGTGGCTACCACCGCGTCGAGGTCGGTGAAGTGTACAACTCGAGATTTCAAGTGCTGGAGAAGCTTGGCTGGGGCCATTTCTCGACGGTGTGGAAGTGTGTGGACCGACAGACGGGAGCGACTGTGGCGTTGAAGGTGCAGAAGAGTGCGCGCCATTACACGGATGCTGCGAGAGATGAGATTGAATTGCTGGAATGCACGGTCCGTGCGGCAAAAGCGACCCAAACTGAGTCGACAATCGGACAGCAGGAGGTGATCAAGGTGGTTTGCTTGATCGACTCATTTGAACACAAGGGGCCGAATGGTTTGCATGTGTGCATGGTGTTTGAGATGATGGGGGACAACCTACTGACTCTTATCAAGTACTATAACTACCGGGGTGTGCCGTTGCAGCTAGTGCGGCGTCTTACGAGAGATATGATGGAAGGTCTAGCTTTCTTGCACGGCAAGTGCGAGATCATTCATACTGACCTAAAGCCTGAGAACGTGTTGCTCACGCATCATATTCCGCAGCTCCCGAAAATTCGCAAGTCGCAGTGGGATGAGTTCCGTGCGACGCGACTTGCACGGTATGGAAAGAGTGCAGACATGTTCCGAAATGAAGATAAATCGACTGGCAAGGTTTCCAACAGGACCGTTGCATCAGCTGCGAGTAGCGCTGAAGTGTCGAAAGAAGAGAAAAAGCGTCTAAAGAACCGGTTGAAAAAGAAAAGGCAAAAGCAGCGAAAGCAGTGTGGGAAGAATGAACGGGGACCTTCTACGGATGCTGATACTGCAGGCAACAAAATGGGTAGCACTGCGCGCCCCAGTCTATCTCCTAGTGATGCCTCTGTCGATAGCTTGAGAAGCAGTTTGTCGCAACTCGCGTTCTCTGCTAGTATTGACAACACTTCGCCAACTGATGAAACCTTCAAGTCCAATTTTGCGGGGCATGCGGTTGACTGCATTTCTGACTCGACCAATGTAACTCGAGTATGGTGCCGCCAGGTGGGACAGCTTGGCGACGAAGAAGAACGAGATTGGGTACACATGCCTCCAGAATTTGCGGCACGAGCAATGCTGCTGCTCCCTGAGGGCCGTGTGGCTGGTTCTAAGCGAAAGGAGCGTGAATTTACAATAGCCTTGGCTGCAGAGTCAACACAATCGCCAAATGAATGCGCAAGCGATCATGGAAAGGATGATGAGGTTCTGGAGACATCGTTCGTTTTGAGATATCTAGACCACGTGGATGACGATGTGATAAAATCGATTCGAGGGCAGGTTTTGGGTCTGTGTGGGCGCAGTGTGTCGCCGAAAAGTGTTTCGACAACCGGAGTGACGTACCGTGTGTGGCGACTCGAGTTCGACGCAAGATATACGCACGCTGTGTTATGTGCGTGACTAGTGCTGCTTTCCTCTCTTTGTTTTCTATGATGACCTTACCTTGTTGTTGTGTTTACTAGACTTTCTGGAACGTCGTATTGAGGGTCTCCGTTTCTTGAATCTAGCGCCTTCTTCTGGTTTCGCGCTTCCTGGTTTCTTTTTACCCAAACCACTTGGCGACCAGGACGTCAAGCGCGTGGTGGAAGACGAGGACACTGGCCATTGCGATTCTGCTGCCGACGTCATTATACAAGGAATCAACCTTGCTTCGTTGGCAGGCTCGTTCGAAAACGTTTTGGAGATAGTGCCGCTTCGACAACGACTGGGTCGCTGGGCCTTGCGTTTGAACAATATCGCGCATGGTGAACTGTTTGACGTGATGAAACTCGATGCTAAGATCTGCGACTTGGGCAATGCGTGTTGGACCACAAAACACTTTACGGACGACATCCAGACGCGTCAGTACCGTTGCCCCGAGGTGATCCTTGGCAAACGTTACGATACTTCAGCAGACATTTGGTCCATGGCGTGCTTCGTGTTTGAGCTACTGACGGGAGACTTGCTTTTTGATCCAAAAAACGGCCGCAGTTTCAATCGCGACGAGGATCACTTGGCACAAATGATGGAACTGCTCGGTCGCATGCCAAAGTCCTTCACCGGCTCTCGGCAGAGTTCGCGTGACTTTTTCAATCGTAAGGGGGATCTGAAACGAATTCGCAACCTCAAGTACTGGAGCCTGCAGCAAGTGCTTATTGAGAAATATCACTTCTCGCGTGTTGATGCAGAATGTCTGGCTTCATTCCTGAGTCCCATGCTGCGCTACGAGCCGTCAAAGCGTGCTACAGCAAGCGAATGTCTTGCACACCCATGGCTTACCCATGTCGACGACGTTGTGGGCAAAAACGAATGATCACAAGTAGAGAGTTTGGTTGATAGAGACGTCGCATAGGGTGGCACGAGAGCTTCACGTTGGCACTGGCTGTGGGCACTGGGTTGTTTGCTCTGGAGCATGAAATCGTGCCGCGTTGATTTTGACGCAGTTTAACGGGGGTGAGTATAACCGTAAGTTGTGCGTCTTAATATGTGGTGCCGAATTTTGCCTATCTCGTTGGTTGTACGTTAAGAATGAACCGGCCGGATGAGATGAAGAGCTAGGCTTGATAATTCGGAACGCAGACATCAGCGCCGAGAAGGCTGGTTGTGTACTTGCTTTCTACTGATGTTTGCGGTGTATCCGGTGTGCCCTCTCTTGAGCAGATGTGTGAGCTATGTATGAGCTATGAGATCTGCGTGGTTGTTAAGCTGTGGATGTGTTAGACTGACTGTCCCCTTGTTTGGTGATGTAGCCGTGTTGAAACGATACAGAGGATCACCAGTTCTGTCGAGAACTTCGTGCGATACAGTGGATCACTACTTCTGTCGAGAACTTCGTATCGCACGGTTAGACTTGGTGCTGATCAGCAGGTGTAGGAGCAGGAGGTGAGCAGGCGTGTAGTAAACGTTGTTCGGGAATGACTACATCAGGAATCCGACGGAGTGAGTCTCAGACCTGAAAGTGTTGTCGCAAGTGGCGGGGGAGTTGTTATCTGGAAGCAGCGCTCTACTCAGTGTTGCATTGACAGGAACAACTCAACACGTAACACACGGTCGAGAAGCATGCTTCATAGCTCACAGCTTTTTAGCTATCGAGTTAGAATGCGAATTCTTGCGAAGCTGATCGAATGGTGCCGTCAGAAATTGCCTGGTGCAACGAAAAGTGAAGCAGATGCGCAGCAAATAGCGTTTCTTCTTGGAAAGATGGGTCAGTCCATGCAGCATGAACTGATCGATGGTATTCACGAATATGCAAAATGCAAACGAGCGAGTGCTTTGTCAGGCTCGCTCAATTTCTGTGCAATACGTCCGTCACAAACGTATCAGCATTCTCGTCTTTCTTTCAGCCATACAACAATCCACGATCTCTAACGAACGTACCGAACATGTACAACTGCTCCAGGTGCTTGATGTGGTCATCATCAATAAACGTGAATTTGCCCGTGTACTTACCACGATAGAAAAGTCCTGATGGAGCTTTCATCCATTCTCGACGGGGAAAGACAAACACTTAGCTCTCGGATCGTGGAGCATACAAACCCAACACGATTCATCACATGTAGCCGGCACCGCTTTCTTGACTTAGTGCAAAAGCACCACCCGTTCACAATCGTCTCATTACTCGAAAAGAGATGACAAAGCGGTACCGACAGCTTTCCGTCAGGACAAAAGGCGTCGTGCCCATCAGCTCCACACGCTCTGGTGTTGATAATTTGTAGACAAGGTCTTCGTTTCCATCTTCCAAAAACTCAATCTTGGACTCCTCGACTGCCACACGACGTGTGTCGCAATCATCTGTCACATACATACCTCACCCAAAAGAGCTTTCTCCTGGACCAGCCACAATGTTCGTATGTCGCGCACACGACAAGGAACATAGCGCTATTGCCATCAACTAGACAGCTAATAGCTGCAAGTATGGCGGTCTGGTAGCGCATGGTGACAATGCTCGCTGGGAACGACGACATCATGGTGATGCGGCCTCCGAACGTAAACATGATGTAAGCTGGTTCAAACATGTGAAACGTCCCTGAGTCGGAGTGGTCCAACAGTGACCAGCCTGCGACTTCGATGGAAGGAGCCACATCGATGGACACACGAGGTCCTATGCGATCCAAAAGCAGACCAACGGGTAGTACACCAGCATTCAATGCGACAGAAGCCGCTACAAAGATGACAATTCGGGCAATTCTCTTGTTCCTTGCACGTGGACTTGCTTGAGGTCGGGCCCAGTTCAGAGTTCAGGTCTTCCTCCCGAGTCGAATGAGCAATGGCGCCTAGCAAAAGATGAGACCTATGAGCAGGACATCCGATCTGCAAACTGCAACTTCGAGTGCAGCGCGACGAGGTGCAAATGGACGTGGTCGCGCAGGCTGGACAGAAGATACTGACGATGTCATATGCCGCTTTTTGCTAGCCAACGTGTTGTCCAAGTGGTGATCGAAGTAATGTGCTTCAACCGCTGATCCTCTGCAACCGTTTGATCATCAACGATAACCAAAGTATGGACACGAGTTGAAGTGCAAGGAAGCAGCCGTCGAATTTGGATCACGTGCCATTACTTCGATACCAAACTGCCACGGCCCGCGAGCAAAGTCCGGTGCACAAACGAAATCAGACGCCTGTTTAACGACACTCAAACGATCAAGGGCGCTTGAGGAGATATTCCACGGGTGGCACATATCTTGACCCACGCTTCTGGAAGCTAGATTTTTCGGAAACCTCTAACAAATTTTTAAGCGTATCTTAGTCACGACGAAGCCCAGACGACGACAACATCTTCTTCCGCGCATTACTTTAAACAATAATACGTCGCTCATGTACACTTTTGACGACACGCGCGTCTGCAGCCACACGCATTAGTGACTAACGGACGAAGAGGTCGAGTAGGACCGGAACAGGTCGAACCGACGGAGATGGATAAGCAGCACTTGACTCCACGACTGATGGAGATGAATTCGCAGCGTCTGACTTCTCAGCCGATGGAGATGAATTCGCAGCGTTTGATTCCTCAGCCAATGGAGATGAATTCGCAGCGTTTGACTTCTTGAACCGCTTCGGCATTTGGTTTTCGGTCCCTTGTGCCAAAACCGCTGGGGTTCTTTTGGAAGGGAGAAGTCGATCAACAATTTTGGAGTTTACGCCTCCCTCCTTCTCACCAAGCACGTTCGTCAAATTATCGGGGTTTAAGACCACCTTATCCACTTCTTTAATCAGCAAATCAGCGTGAGGAACGCCAAACACCTTGGTCAGACAATCCAAGATTTCTTGTCGCTTTAACGGAATAGTTGTGCCGAGCGCCAAGGTGAACTTGAACAAAGAGACCACGTTTTGGTCTTTTAGGACATCCTCCTGCGACATTGGCTTCGACAGTCTGACAGCAACTTGTTGCCAACCTTTAACCAGCAAATCATGCGTTGCCACAACATCTCCCGCGTGGATTTTCTTGAGTGCGACGGCATTCACCATCGACACAAACGATACAATGTCGCGCACATTGCCAAAATAATCCCATAACGTTCCTGCCAGCGTGAACGCTTTTTTGTGTTTCTCGTTGTACTTCTCGATACAATCCTCCAGATGTCCAAGGCTTATAAAATCAATACCGGCAACAGGGTTAGGCCGTGGCCCAGTTAAGACTTTGCCAGTTTTTTTACTAACCCTGACGAGGGCAGCTTTGATCTTGACTTCAAGGATCACCATCTTGATAAGTTCGTCAGGACGCAGGTCGTGTTGTTGCATCTCCTGCTTGCGTTTCTTCTGATCCTCGTGCACCATCTCCCAATCAGCTCGAGCCGCTTGAACCCCAAGTGTGTCCCCATTTCTGTCCTTTTCTTTATATTGTACGATAGCTTTCAATTGCTCGATCTTCTCATCATTTGGCCCAGGCTGCATACTGAGTTTAAGCTCCACAGCTTGCTGGTCGATCTGTTGCAAGCCCTCCCTGACGCCAGGAGGGTCGCATCGGTGCAGACTTTTTACCATAATGCTAACCTGAAATCTGACCGCTGGGTCGAGCTTTATGTCCAGCATCCTCGCCTCACCCCTAGCGCCTTCGTCTGCACCCACCAGCAGCTTGCCCCGGACATCACCAAGGCTGCCGTTATAGGGGCGAACACGAGCCGGGAGGCTGATGCTGTCCGTCTCGGAGTCGGATGTCGTCAAAGAGTGTGTCGTGTGCACGAGTGTCACCGCAAAAGCCACGACGGCAAGGGACTGATGGCGCATCTTCAGTCAGTGCTACTTTCGAGACGAGCGAGGGGAGAGGGGGATTTTGAAGTGAACGAGGACCATCAGTTGGAATCAAAGCTGACACCGAGAGGTTTTTCTTGCAATCTGGTTCTATTGGGGTTTTTTATAACCCGGTAGTCTGCGATCTTCCAAAATTAGGTTTATCAGGTTAGATTCCCCGATGGTCGTACATCTCACGCACGATCTGGCCGACCGCCGATCCCTGCAACTACAAGGAAGCATACCGACATGATCTATCGTCAACTATAATAGCATGATTAGCACGCTCGAGCCGTACTAACTACTACGTCGCAATCATTGTTTCCCTTAAGCCAGTTTGACGAGCATGTCGATAACTTTAACGACGACATTATCGACCTTTAGCAGCGAGACGCGTTGGTCGCCATGTTGGACTTCAGAATGGTCGCTAATGATAATATTAAAGTGTGAGTCCGGCGCCGGAACGGATAGCGCTCGCGCTGTTAACGAAGTCTGGGGCTGGTTTACCGGTGGTGCGTCTCCACTAAATGCCAAGAGTGCAGAATTTATGCACTAAAAGACTCTGATTAATCACCAAACGAAGAGCGAAAAAGCCCAAGGTACACATCAACTTTCGTGGTTTATCGGAGTGGGACTACCGGTAGGAAATTGGTTACAACTGATGACGTCCTGTCAAAGTTTCCGGTAGATGTTGAGCTCCGCGACTCATTCGATGAAACACAAGAGTAGACATTAGTGTTCGGTGTATCGGGTTCGTGGTACGGCGACATTCACTCAAAGCTGAGAAACTATTTGCTGTGTTGAGGACCGCCCTTAACGTGGTTTTTGGAACTAAGCGTACATTTTCTTTGTATGTGTAACGGGGCACCCTTCAACTGGGTACCACGAAACTTCACGTACACTAACTCGCATAGGCAGAGGAAGCTATTCTACTCAACGACTAAGCTGAGTAAAGGGTAAAAGAGAACTGTATTTAATATAGTTAAGCTATCTGTAACGAGGTGAATCGTTACATAACAATTTATAAGAAATTGTCAATAGAATATAACTATAAGAGTTGTATTCTCAGAATATTGTCATAAGGACAATATTCTGCAGCACTTACGAGTAGTTGATATAGGCCATTGTATCAACCAACGAAGACGCGCCACGACAGACGCACGCAATGAGTGGTGAGCAGATAGTTGATATGCACATTTGCATTCAGGCATAGTAGATGAGGATAAATTGTGATCTATTAACAGACATTAACTATTATAAATACAGTTCTATTTTTTACTCTAACCAAGTACTCGCTTCTTCTTACCGTCTTCCTCTGCACGTACGAGTGTACGTGAAGTTCCGAGGCACCACCTTTTTCTGTCATCAGAATAAGTAGCTTGTACTGTCATCAGTACAAGCTTCAGGGTGCCCCGCTACACCTGGTAGCACTTCGTAGTCCGTCCAAGGACCACGTTCACATCTAACATGAATATGTTGGACGATGAAGATGACCAAAGCTTTCACACTACGCGTGAAAGCTACTCCCATTTGAGCAATGTCGAATGGGATGCGGTTGAACAAAGAGTTCAAGCATGGGCATCGATGCTGTTAGCGTCATGCTAGAGGCTCTCAATAGAGATGCCCAACATGCTACTATCGCCAAGTTCATTCAAAATGAACTTGACGCTGAACGCGAGAAAGTAGCCTTGCTTCGCCAGCAAGGTTCTCAACAATCAGAGTTGTTGAGAGAACAGGGTGTTCAACAGTTTGAAATGTTGAGACAGCAGCAGGCTGCTGCTGGTGGGTGGATGCACTGGTGTCGACCCGAGACCTTGAATATTGACATCTCCAAGTATAGGGGAGTCGAAGAGGACTCCCTCTTGAGATGGTTCGTCGAATTGGACGACGCCATAAGGGCGCGTCGCATCGACGACGGGGATGTGCAAGTTGCATTTGCCCAGTCAAATCTGGCAGGACGTGCCAAGACTTGGGCACTGGGGCTCAAGTTGCACGACCCATATGCGTTTGGGTCGTTAGAAGTCTTCAAGTCGCGGCTCAGACAGACGTTTGAACCGCCTAGAGCTGAGTTCAGAGCTCGAACTGAACTCTTCAAGCTCAAACAAGGTAAGCGTGATGTGCACGCTTACGCGCAACAAATACGACATCTCACGAGTTGTATAAGTTCCAATCCGGTGGATGAACACACGTTGGTTTCGGTGTTCATGCAGGGTCTTGTGGATGGTCCCGTCAAGACTCACCTGTTCCGACTTGAACTAGGTTCACTAGAACGAGCCATTTTCATTGCAGAACAGGAAGACTTCAGTCTGAGACAGGCTCGCGCCAGCTCGACATCATATCGTCCACCGAGACGATATGACAGCGGAAGTCCAGAGCCTATGGAACTCTGTTATGTAGAGAGCGAGAAGGCTCGCTCTACAGACAACAAGAAGTTGCAGAAATGCAACGGATGTCAAAAGACAGGACACTACGCTTACGAGTGTAGTGCCCCTCGTCCAGTGTCTCGCAACACTGGGCGTAATGACCGTCCACCCATGAGAAAGGGGTAGGGACGCGGGTCCGCTGTTGGTGCAAAGACGCAACAATGGGATGGACCGTCAAAAAACGGACAGGATCAGTAGGTGCGGAGCACCCTACTGGTCCAGCAACTTCAAGAGAATTTGTAGGCCTCTTGATGAAGGTTGCTTACAACACACAAACATTGTGCGTTGCTGCTCTAGGTAATGAGATCTCACTCATTACCTTGAAACTCGAAGTGACGACTAAGTTGTCCTTTCGAGCTCTAGTCGATTGTGGGGCGTCTAACAATTTTGTGCGACGCCAATCGCTAGAAGATGGTCACTTCAAGTTTAGCGAATGTGACATACCTCCTACGAGGATGACGGTACGTCTTGCGACAGGCGCATCCGTAACCGTCATGAAGCGTATAGTGAAGATCCACTATACGCTAGAAGATACCCAATATGATGATGACTTTATCGTATTGGATTTGGATGACAAATTTGATGTCATTATTGGAATACTGTGGCTCAGAAGGTATGAACCACGGGTAAACTGGCAACATCGAACAGTAACGATGCCTGCCGCTTGTTCATCAGATGGTCATCTGATGAACGTTTTGGAGCGTCCACAAGCGTGTGGATGTACTACGAGTGAGTGCGATGGCCTCACTTGTGGTACGGTCGTTAGTACGACTGCACAAAACCTTAGTGTAACAAACGGTTACACTTCGGAGCAAGGTTCCGGCGGCTGTGAGGAAACACAGGCTACGCCGAAGGTCCAGCACTCGAATAAGTCGAGTGGACCGGGACAAAGATGTATCCCTAGCGGGGAACATCTAGAAGAGAAACAATCGATCGCTTAGGTTAAGCGAAACGATAATCCTAGATCGACTGGAGAGTCTTTCGTAGAGGATCTCGCTGTGGTTGCGCAACCCCAGCTAGAGGAGGTTAAGGGAATAAGTCCCGATATTACAAATACGGCGGAAATAAGTTCCCCGAAACCCGCGGGAATAAGTCCCCGGGATGCCGAAGGAATAAGTCCTTCGAGGCCTGAGGGAATAAGTCCCCAGGAAATGACAGAGACATTGAATGTCATAGTCAATGACGGATCAAGTGTAGGCGCTTATACACTTGATCTGATTGCGCCTCCGAAGTTGACTTCGGAGATCACTCAGTTGCCAACGCTCAAACATAAAAGGTTCTTGCGTGATCTGCGTAGTGGCAAAGTCAAGCAGATATGCATACTCGTCAATGACGACGAGTGTGTAGCCGACATAAGGTCAGCAACAGTGTTTACTGAGAACGAGAGAGTTCTCAGTAGTTCATCGATGGACGAGAGCGTCCTCGATGAAAAGACAAGAGTTGAGCGATATGACTCCCAATCGTAGGAATCGCTCAAGACAAATCCTCTCTATGAAGATTTGGTTGAATTCAAGGATGTATTCCCTGAAACTGTTCCGTGCAAATTACCGAAGGATAAAGGTATTCGACACGAGGTCGAGCTTGAACCAGGCTCGAAGTACTGTGTCATGAAGCAGTGGCCACTGCCTCGTGAACAAGTACTTGCGATCGACAAGTTCCTTGCCGATCGTTTAGCTGCGGGCCATGTGAGGGAATCAACTTCCCCACATAGCTCTCCGACCTTCTGTGTGCGAAAGGCAACAGGAGGGTGGCGGATTGTGCATGCATTTAACAAGTTGAATGCTGCAACGGTACCGGCTCAGACGCCGATACCAAGGAAGGACGTAATCATTGATGGCATGTCAAAGAGTACCATCTTTTCGTCCATGGATTTGATGGATGGATTCTATCAAATCCTTATGCGAGAACGGGATATACCCTATACCGCAGTGAGCACGCCTAGCGGCATGCTCTGGGAATGGCTAGTAATGCCACAAGGGCTTAGTAATGCCCCTGCCACGTTCAACAGATGTATATCACATCTGTTGAGACCAGTACGAGAATTCGCGCCGAGTTATTTCGATGACATATTCATCCATAGTCGAGCTATGGATGAAAATTCGGACGTTGAGGTTCACAGATACCACGTCCGACAGGTTCTTACAATCATGCGAAAGCATCAATTGTATGCAAAACGCAAGAAGTGTATATTTGCAGCAAGCGAAGTACCACTTCTTGGGTGCATCGATGGTAAGAACGGAGTACGTCCTGATCCCGTAAAGATCAAGGCGATCACCGACTGGCCTGTGCCGGTTGATGTCAAAGGTCTTCGAAAATTCCTTGGGCTAGCGGCGTATTTGCATAAGTATTCACGCAATTACGCCGAGATGACTGTACACCTCTCTCGTTTGTTGAAAAAGAACGAGAGGTGGTTATGGAACGCTGAATGTCAGCGCTCCTTTCATGGTATCAAGCAGAGCTTGATACAATCCCAAGTCCTAGTAATAGCCAATCAAGACAGGCCATTTCATGTGGTCTGTGATGCCAGCGATTTCGCAATCGGCTGTGCATTAATGCAGTACGACCTTGAAGGCGTTGAACGCGTCGTCTGCTATCAGTCGCGTCAGATGCAACCAGCTGAGCGGAACTATTCAGTGCATGACAAGGAACTCCTTGCCATGAAGTATGCACTCGCGAAGTTCAGAGTCTATCTATTAGGAGATAGACCCTTCATTGTTTACACTGACCATGCGTCGTTAGGCACGGCAGTAAACAGTTCGCACACTTCACAACGAATGGCGCGGTGGTTGTCACTCTTTGCAGAATACAATTTTACGGTAGAGTACAATCCAGGACGACTTACTGTCGTCGCTGATGCACTCCCACGTCGGCCCGACTTTGAACCAGTCGTGAAACCCGACAGTGAGACAGCCACTGTTGCGGTTATGAGGTCCTCAGTACCATCTTCAACGTTATATGATGATGTGAGGCGGGAATACGCCCAAGATGGTGAGATTGTGAAGTTGTTGACACATCTCTCACAATCATCTCGAGAACCGTTGAAACGATTATCGTTTGCGTATCGATCTGCATCAGATCGATACACTACTCGCAACGGTTTACTGTATTATACAGCCGTTACTGGTGACAAACTACGTGTTGTCATTCCAGATGATACTGATCTGCGGTTGCGGATCATGTTCGAGTATCACGATGCTCCTATAGGAGGACATCGTGGCCGACAGAAAACTTATATCACGGTGAGTCGAGACTTTTACTGGCCCCGCCAGCATCAGTTTGTGCGCAAGTACGTTCGCGCATGCGAAGTCTGTCAACGATTGAAGTCAAGTCCTTCACCGCGTGCACCTTTACAGCCTCTACCGTTTCCGGCTGAGTTCTGGGAATCCATCTCAATGGATTTCGTCTTCGGGTTACCCAAAGACGCACGCGGGAATACGGGTATCCTCGCATTTGTTGACAGATTCAGCAAAATGGTACACCTTGTGGCTATACCCGAATCAATCACGGCAAGTGGCTGTGCTTGTGTCTTTATTGACACCATCTTCCGACTTTATGGGTTGCCCCGTGAACTCGTATCAGACAGAGATCCACGCTTCACTGCTGTTTTCTGGCGTTCCGCGTTCAAATCACTCGGAACGCGCTTGATGATGTCGACATCTGATCATCCAGAGTCAGATGGTCAGACAGAACGAGCCAATCGTGTCCTAGAAGAGATACTTCGCGGATACGCACACTCCTTTTAAGAGTTGGAGTGAGTTCTTGCCCATGATAGAGTTTGCCATTAACAACTCGTTGCATGCGTCCACGACCCATACACCGTTTTACGTGCATGGCTTGCGCCATCCGCGTGTACCCACCTTACTAGAGTGTAACTCTGGTTTAAGGGGGGGAGGGACTCGCGCGAGCAAAAACCGATTTGGTTCACGCTCATCACGCTCTGACGAAGAGGTCATTGCGTTTGATGTCGATATCGATAACATCGATATCGAAGAAGATGATGCCAGTGAGAGTGCGGAAGCCCTCACTGAAGAAAAGATTGATGTTGCTGCAGTGCACTCATAGCGCACTGAAGCTAACGAGTCATCAGATGAGTTCATACTGGCTCGTGAAACGGTAGTCCGTTTTGTGCAAGACTCCATCGCCTTAGCGGTGGATAAGCAAAAGCAAAACGCTGACAAGAATGGAAGGGCAAACACTCTTTTATTTAATAAAGGTGACTTAGTCCTACTGTCTACAACTAACCTACCAAAGCATGTAGTGACTAGCTTAGGTAGTAGTAAACTTCTACCCAAGTACATCGGCCCATTTCGTGTATTGCATCGCCTAGGCAACGCATACACGATCGAACTGCCACGTAAGATGCGAACGCATCCCACGTTTTACGTTGGTCGGCTTAAGCCGCACCATCAGTACACTGCTTCTTCCGATGAAGAACGCCCTTGCGCTCAAGTATCTCACAGAGAGCCTTGTGCTCCCGATGGTGGCCATCGACAAGGGTCTGGAGAGCAGTTATCTCAGCCCGAGACAGGTCAACATCCCCACGAGCTACCCTTAGCTCGTCACGCAGAGATGTCAAAGCTCTCTCGTTCTCAAGCTGAGCAAAGGCAAACTCAGCTCGATGCTTCAAGACAGTGTCCGCCAGTTGAAGACGACTGTCCTGCAAATGTTCGAGATCGCCGCGTAACGCTTGCGTTACGCGATCAAAGAGGCTCTCGGGGATACACGCTTCCCCACAATTGTGTGGAGAGCGTTTTCCCTCCTCCTTCACATCCATTAGAGGACTCTCGCGGTGGCCAGCGCTATCTGGTTGAGCAGCTGCTGAACCACCGCGGTGTGAATGGAAGTCGGACGAGTTACCTCGTCCGGTGGCGCGGCTATCCCCCGTCCTGGGATACTTGGGAGCCCCGCTCTCAACTGATGGTTGACGTACTGGGTCTGGTCTAGCAGTACGACGCGGCACATCCTGTGCCGCAGAAGGACCGCCGGAGAAAGTCTTCCCGGCACGGTCGTAAAGGGATTTCAGGTTGTCAATCCCTTCGTACATCTCAGTAGAGATACGTACGCGCCACCACGGGCTAGTAAGGAGGTAAGTCTCCTTAGGTGCGCGCGCAGAGTTGTTCACACAACATGGGCACGAGTCTCCCCAGGAGAGACAGGGTAACCCACTTTCCTTAGACAGACGATGCAGCTTGTAGCGTGCACCTGTCGGGGTTCGCTTTTCAAACTTATCACGAGCTTTGATAAGTTTGTCGTTCCAAACGTCACGACCTACATCCTCAAGGTTATGGATGTAAGAGTTCCATGCTTGAAGCAGTGAGGGACCATCACGTTCGTGATTACCACTGTACCATCGATGTTCAAAGAAAGCATCGATGAAGAACTCATTCTCAGCGCAATAGTTTTTCGCACTGGGGTCAAGGTGATGGATCCTTGACGAATCGAACAACCGTGTTCGATAACGATCACTCGTCGTCGCCGACAAGTGATCCATGACGTATTTTGGAGGCATCCATGCCTTCTTCTCGGGAGCGAGACGCAACACACTGCGGTCCCGCTCTTCTTGCGACGTGTCGATCGAAGTACTGGCACCTCGTTGCGAAGTGGTGTCCATACGGGAACCGACACCACTGTTAGCGCCCGAGTCTTGCGATCTCGAGCGCCTTCGCTTTGGCGATGGTTCATCTGATTCGTCAGATGAACCAAAGATGCTACGACGCATAGCATCATCCATGCCACGCTTGGCAGGCGGCTTTGATTCGACCGCCGTCGATACGGATCCGTCGGTCCGTCGTATCGGGAGAGTATGAGACACCGAGCTCATACTCTGTGAAGACATGAGTGTCTTCATGACCAGCGCCTGCATCACCAAGTGACACAGGCTAAGTCGCTTCAGCAACCGATGAGACATCAGTTGCTGCGGTTTCTGCTTCGTCGTCCGCACAGAGACGTGCGGACGCGCTCTCGGCGGCCTTGCTCGCGCACCGCATGGACTTGTTATCCATGCGATGAACTGTTGGAAAGTGGACTCGGACCAACAAGTGCAAACCCTGTCCCAAATGATTTGGGACGAGTATCCATTTAGTCAATCAGTCACTAAAGTGACTGATGGTTAAGGGGGCGGGTGATGTAACGGGGTGAATCGTTACATAACAATTTAGAATAAATTGCTAATAGAATATAACTACAAGAGTTATATTCTCAGAATATTGTCATAAGGACAATATTCTGCAGCACTTACGAGTAGTTGATATAGGCCATTATTTCAACCAACGAAGACGCGCCACGACAGACGCACGCAATGAGTGGTGAGCAGATAGTTGATTTACACATTTGTATTTAGAAATAGCTAGATGAAGATAAATAGTGATTTATTGCAGACATTAACTATGATAAATACAGTTCTACTTTTTACTTAGACTAAATATTCGCTTCTTCTTACCGTCTTCCTCTGCACGTACCAGTGTATGAGAAGTATACGCGCACATATGCCTTATTCTGTCGTTAGAATAAGTAGCGTAAACTGTCATCAGTACAAGCTTCAGAGTGCCCCGTTACACTATCCGTCTCGGAGTCGGATGTCGTCAAAGAGTGTGTCGTGTGCACGAGGGTTACAGCAAAAGCCACGACGGCAAGGGACTGATGGCGCATCTTCAGTCAGTGCTACTTTCGAGACGAGCGAGGGGAGAGGGGGATTTTGAAGTGAACGAGGACCATCAGTTGGAATCAAAGCTGACACCGAGAGGTTTTTCTTGCAATCTGGTTCTATTGGGGTTTTTTATAACCCGGTAGTCTGCGATCTTCCAAAATTAGGTTTATCAGGTTAGATTCCCCGATGGTCGTACATCTCACGCACGATCTGGCCGACCGCCGATCCCTGCAACTACAAGGAAGCATACCGACATGATCTATCGTCAACTATAATAGCATGATTAGCACGCTCGAGCCGTACTAACTACTACGTCGCAATCGATGTTTCCCTTAAGCCAGTTTGACGAGCATGTCGATAACTTTAACGACGACATTATCGACCTTTAGCAGCGAGACGCGTTGGTCGCCATGTTGGACTTCAGAATGGTCGCTACTGATAATATTAAAGTGTGAGTCCGGCGCCGGAACGGATAGCGCTCGCGCTCTTAGCGAATTCTGGGGCTGGCTTACCAGTGGTGCGTCTCCACTAAATGCCAAGAGTGCAGAATTTATGTACTAAAAGACTCTGATTAATCACCAAACGAAGAGCGAAAAAGCCCAAGGTACACATCAACTTTCGTGGTTTATCGGAGTGGGACTACCGGTAGGAAATTGGTTACAACTGATGACGTCCTGTCAAAGTTTCCAGTAGATGTTGAGCTCCGCGACTCATTCGATGAAACACGAGCGAAGACCATTGGTGTTCGGTGTATCGAGTTCGTGATTGCGGCAACATTTACTCAAAGTTGAGGAACTATCCGTTGTGTTAAGGACTGTCCTTAGCGTGGTTTTTGGAACTAAGCGTTCATTTTCTGTGTATGAAACTTCCACCTTCCTACTACATGTATATATGTCGTCTCCCAGAGTACTAACTGGAACAACCTCCCTCTAAGACTTCACAGTCTGTTTATATCAACACCTTCTTCCCATATCGGGACTTCACTGTCTGCTGACATCATTCATAGAACCCTTCTGTAGTATGCGAAGGGCACTCACCCTTGAACTTTACCGTCTGGAAGTCTTATCGCCACAATGCTATACTTTCCACGACACTGTCTCAACCCAAAACGAGTCGAAATACTACCCAACACAAACGAGGCGAAGAACTGACATGCAATGAGAGAATTTTCCGACCTCCTCCGACTGTATGCACGACGTTGACGATGATTGCGGCAGTGAATCTTCCCGGTAGGCGCCAGCCCATCGAGCCGAATAAATCATGGTTTCGTTTTGCTAAAAATTGGGTTTCGTTAGAATAAACCAATAACTTGGTTGCCTCGTCTAAAACAATCGTTTTTTTAATCCCAGTTGTAAAGTGTGAGCCCGTTCCACAACACCGACACGACATGCTAAGTAGGATATTCATCGTAGCAGCATATATTCGTTAATATTTACTTCGAGGTAGTAACTCCTTAACTTGATTGCTGATTGAAACGAGCCATTTTTTCAACCACCATGTCGTCCACTCGTTGATGGACGCGCAATATATGGTGAGCACTGCTACAAAGCACAAATGTACTTAAATAAAGTCAAAAATGGAGTACAAACATGCATCGGGGTCACACTAGCCATTGGCTAAATTGGTCGAAGACCCCCATAGATAATATGGGAGACAAGTGTGGCCTTAGATTTGTATCAAAAAAGAGTACTGATTAGTCGGTATTCTCTGAGTTACGGTACTTACCGTGGAAGTACTTTGCACCGTCACTATTCGATGACTGAGTAATGTGCCAACCATCCATTTAGTTCGAATACTAGTATTTGTATCAGTTCTAGTTCAGTACAATATAGAGTACTTAAAGTAGGATTTTTCCCGGTAAAAATTTGAATAAATTCAGTTCTAATTTTGAGCGGAAGTCCGTAGACTTCCCCTTCCGCACGTTGCGCTTGACAGTTACTTAGAACTGTCGCGGGTTAGAAATTCCTTAGACTACTGTATTCCCCTTGCACGTTGTGCGTGTAGTTCCTTAGAACTACGGTAGTCTGAGCTAATAGCTCATAAAGTCCGCGCTAACTTCCGTAGAACCAGCCGAATCTTTAACTTGACATATTACTTCCTTAGAACTAATCGGCTACTAGCCCTCGCAACTCATTGGCTATTGGCTGTAACCCTATGGTTTAATCCGTAAAGTCTTCCTCTGACTTTAGAGCTGGGGTAGCTCCGCTACACTTGGTAGCACTTGTAGTCAATCCTACAGCTGGGTCGTTTTCGACTGATCATCTGTAAGATCTGAAGAGTCTTGACTTCCTCTCCGAGGCCCAACGTCTCGCGCTTGATAAGATTAGAGCGTTGATCAGGGTTGAGCAGGCTGACCATATTGTGGTCCAAGTACCAGAAGTGCTCAATGCACGCGTTGATGCGTTCATGCAGTTTGAGGCCACGCTGATCGGGCAGGTCCATGACCATTTAGTCATAGCTATACCTACAAGGTTCTATTCAGAACCTATCAGCGGGCCAAAGGCTCGTCCACCCGCTCTTAGCATCAAGACTTTCGACGGAAAAGAGGGGGAGAATCTCTTTTTCTAAATCCAAGAAGTCTGTATGGCTATTAAAGCCGCGATGCTCTAAAATGAGCAACATAAAGTTGGATTAATCATTTCAAAACGAGGCACTAGAGCCAGAGCATGGGCTGTGACGTGTGATGCGTCGGTATACAGTGCGTTTCCCACATGGGATTCGCTTAAACGAGAGATGTCTCGGGTGCTCACACCACCAAAATAAGCGTACCGTGTACGCTCCCGATTCCTTGCCTCCAGGCAGGAAAAAACAAGAATTATCGGACTTTGTCCAGGAGTTGCGAGCTCTCATAGCTGCCGTGTAGCTGGACCCCCTTCCAGAAGAAGTCCGTTACACCATTTTTATAAAAGGACTTCATACCGGGGTCGCGACGGCTGAATTAACCCGCGTACACCCCTTAATGTTTAAAGAGGCTGTAGACATAGCGTTGAACGCTAAGCTCAACTTAAAAGCCGCGCGATATGGCACTAATGAGCATGCCCTAAATCCGTTTGATGGGACTGAGCCCATGGGCCCCATTACTTTAGAAAAAATACCTTCGCCATGCTGAAGAAGAAGAATTAGAGCTTTAAGCTGTTAAACAGCAACGTAACATCTGTAGATGCTACACGTGCGGGAGCACCAAACACTTGCATCCACAGTGTCTGCTGCGGAAACGGCGTCAAAGTCGGCAGAGCCGCGATCCACCTTCTTACCCGAAATCGGGTACGATGCGTAAAAACGTCGACTCCCAGTAGGCGCAGGGCGCCACACTGGGGGGAACTGGGCTCTGCCAAATCTTTAGGTGGCAGAGATAGACAGGGCTTCGCCATAGACGGACTCGTGGAGGTCGCCAAGAGGCGTGAGTATAAGCAAGTCTTGTTAGTTGCCTCGGCTAAGATTAAGGGCTTTAAAGAGCAGTCGTTAATTTTATTGACTCTGGGGCGTCGGGCAACTTAGTTCGGCGCCGTCCCCTTGAGGGATGTCAGCAGTATGCGAAGGCGCTCGAAGCGCATGAAGGTGATGTTATTACTGTTCTCTTGGCGACAGTGACCCGTGACACCGTACCTAAACTTTCATCGAAATAAGTTATAGAGTTTTTAGACTTCGATAATTTGAAAGTTGTCTTGTCCTTATTTGGACTCTAGAAATGATCTCATCCTCGGGATGTATTGGATGGAACGCCGTGCTTAATGGATTGATTGGAGGTCAAATACCTTAGGCGCAATGCGCAATGTTCCTAGTAAAGCTTTGGAGAGTCATGAACCCACCTTTGCTAGGCAACGAAAGCGCTGCTGGCGCAAGCCACTAACTCAGTCTTTTAGTGTGCTGGACATCAGAGTGTAGGAGTTAATTAACTCTGATGTCACTAACAATAGTGAAATGGCACGTTCTCTGTCGACTGACACTGGTAATAGTGAACCACTGAATGCTAGTAGCATTGATGGCTTAGAGCCGAGTCATCCTGGATGTGATCCCTGTGATGAGCGTGGAGTAGCACGTATAAACCCACCGGGTGAGAGAGGCTGCGATGGCACCTCACCGAATGTCGGTAATGACATTGTTGGCGATACGCCAAGGCATCCAGGTATAGCCTCGAATGGTGCATGTGCAGTGACACGTACTATACTGAGTGAGGTCGGCCGTGAGGAACCCCAATGAATGTCGGTAATGACATTGCTGGTGATTCACCAAGGCACCGAGAGCCATTCCCATCTGATGCGAGTGTAGTGGAGGGTAATCTGAGTGAGGTCGGCCGTGACGGCACCACACTGAATATCGGTAATGATTTATTGGCGATACGCCAAGGCATCCAGGTATAGCCTCGAATGGTGCATGTGCAGTGACACGTAATATACTGAGTGAGGTCGGCCGTGAGGGACCCCAATGAATGTCGGTAATGACATTGCTGGTGATTCACCAAGGCATCGAGAGCCATTCTCATCTGATGCGAGTGTGGTGGAGGTTTATCTACTGAGTGAGGTCGGCCGTGACGGTACCACACTGAATGTCGGTAATGACATCGTTGGTGATACGCCAAGGCATCAAGAGCCACTCTCATTTGATTTAAATCTCGTAGAGGGTAATCCACTGAGGTAGGATGGCCACGATGGCACCACACTTGTTGTCGGTGATGACATATGACTCTAAGATAGAGCAATTGAGGTTGTAAATGATCTTTACGTCGCGGAACCGGATGTTCTATTACACGTTAAAGTGTTCAGTGTTTTTGCAGAGACGGCAGCGACGCCAGATAGCTGCTGTAAAACTAAAGGCATCTGCTATGTCTCAAAAGGACACCAGCAAACGGCTGTACACATTGGTCAATGGGATGACGGGCAATATTGACGGAGGAGTTGGCCTTGAAAACCTCCCATCTCTTAACGCACTGTTTGAGCTAGATGAGATGGCCGTAGATGAATTTCATCAGGCCTTGAGGGCCGGTGCTGTGTCTGATATGGTGGTCCTTAGACCTGACCTAGAGTTGAATTTGTCATCTTTGGATGAGACAGTCCTTTAGGACATTTAAGTTGCTCAGCTCGCAGTGGATCTGCTATCTTGAAGAATCCTTCGGATACCTTTTACTTCCTGGTAAGGGGATTTTCAGGATGCGGTGTGTAATGAACCATTATCTACCCTACCTCCCGACAGAGGTGTGCTTCATGAGATTGACCTGTTCCCTGGGACCAAATATTGTGTTACAAGGCAATGGCCGTTGCCCAAGGAGAAGCGTGACGTCATTGACGAATTCTTTTGTGCTAAGCACGCGGCAGGCATGGTACGGGAGAGAAATCCCGCATTCGACACCGAAATTTTGTGTCAGAAAGCCTTATGGTAAGTGGCGTATAGTGCATGCTTACATTTAGCCTAACGCAGCCACTATACCGGCACATACACCTATTCCTAGAAAGGAGGTTCTTCAGAACGCTATGGCCGGTTGTACTATGTTTAGCGCATTCGACTACGTCGATGGGTATTTCCTATTGCTCGTGCGAGCAGGTTATATTCCGCTCACAGCGGCTAGTACGCCGAGTGGCATGCTTTGGGAGTGGCTTGTCATGCCCCAAGGGCTATCTAACTCCCCTAAAACCTCTAATTGTCTCGTGACGCAGTTGTTCCGACCTCACCGAGGATACTCACACAGCTATTTTGACGACTTTTTGTTCATTGCCATGCGGAACAAGAAAGGTCAGATGTGGAGAATCACATCGACCATCTACGAGCAGTGCTCGGGGTGAATGCGCACCAATAAGTTGTATGCAAATGCATTAAAGTGCATATTTGGTGCCGAAGAAATTTCCTTTTTAAGGTGCTCCATTGAAAAGCGCGGCCTGCGGGCGGATCCTGCTAAAGTGAAATCCATTATGGATTGACCGGTTCCTAAAAACCAAAAGGACTTGCGAAAAAGGCTCAATTTAGCGAATAACTTGCTTAAGTATAGTGAAAGTTACGCTAATATAGCAAGGCCATTAACCAACCTCCTTGATAAGGGTGCGGTTTGGTGCTGAGACACAGTCCAGGCTCAAGCTTTTCAGGCTATCAAGGATATTATCCTTCATGTCCTAATTTTGCCTAATCTAAAGCAACCTTTTAGTGTCGTCTGTGACGCGTCCGATTTCGCCATTGGTAGTGCATTATCGCAGACAGATTTCAATGGACATGAACGCGTCATCGCGGTTGAGTCGCGCTAGCTGAAAGTCGCAGAAAATAATTGCATAGTTCATGACCAGGAGCTACTGTCAATGAAGCATGCTCTTAAAAATATTCAGAGTGCATCTGCTTGGCTTTAAAGCCTTTTGTGATCGATACAGATCATGCATCGTTACGCAGTGCGACCCAGCCGCAACGGGTGGCCCGTTGGCTTTCATTCTTTGCAGAATATAATTTCGAAGTGAAGTATAAGCCAGGGAAGCAAATGATTTGGCTGATAAATGCGTTGTCACGCGGGCCCAATTATGAGTTTGATCATGTTACGACTCTGTCGTCGTCTATTCCTGATTAAATTCGTGTGGTTAATGCCAAGGATGAGCAATGTGCCGCTTTATTGCGAGCACTAGGCTGTGATGAGTTCAAAGACTCGGACAATAACTTGTCGGCACGATTACGCGTGGGGCTACATCGATATTCTCCCGATAATGGCCTACTCTGCTATAGTACGGATGCGCGGATACTTCGCGAATCGTGGTTTCTCATGATGCGGAACTGAAGTATCATATTATCTTTTAGGCGTATGATACAGCTTTGAGCGGTCATCTCAGTCAAGAAACGACATATGGCTCGGTTAGCCAAAACTTTTGGCAACCCAAGTCGTATAAATGGTTGAGCACATATGTGCGTACGTGTGAAACGTGTCAACGTGGTGAACCTTCCACTCATGCGGCTGCGCATTTGGCGAGTTTACCTGTTCCCACTGGGTGTTGGGAGTCCATTGAAATGGACTTTGTGATTGGCCTGCCAAAATATTCGGGAGACAACACTGGTATTGTGGTCTTTGTTGACCGTTTAAGCAAGATGGCTCATTTAGCGGCTGTGACGGACTCGATCGATGTTGAGCGTACAGCATAGCTGTTGAATTGATCGGGTCTTTCGTCAACATGTTTTGTTCGTGGAAATTGTTTAAGACCGTGATCCTAGGTTTACCGAGATATTTAGGAGGTCTTTATAAAAGGTGCAGGGCACCAGGTTGAGCATGTCCACAGCGGATCATCCGCAGACCAATGGTCAAATCGAGCGTATTAACCGCGTTATTACTAATTACTTGTGCAGCTTGTGCGCTGATACGCCTCGGCGATAAAGCTTTATACTTCTGGTAATTGAATTTGCCATGAACAACTCGGTTTATGCCTCGACTGGTTATACGCCGTTCTATGCAAACGGTCTAACACCCCCGCGTTCCGTTAACGCTACCATCCCGTGAGTCAGGGCTTGGTGAAGAGGGATTGCCGATCGGCTTGCTGGTGTCAGCTATGCCACTGTTCACAAACAGGTGGTAGAGTTCCTTGCAACGAGGTTGAATGTCTTACGACATGTGCGGGACGCAATGGCTGAGAGCCAAAATAATAAAAAGAACAAGTAGATGCCAAAGGCAGAAATTGTATTGAGAGTTATGAGGTCGGTGACCGAGCTTTACATAACGCTAAAAACCTGCCTACAAATGAAGTGTCTGCTGTCTTTAAGAAGAAGTTGCGTCCGCGCTTCATCGGACCTCTTACGGTTGTGGCCGAGAAGGGCTTTGCGTATACGCTCAGCTTACCGCGCAAATTGCGTAATTATTCCGTCTTTTATGTCAGCATGCTTAAGCCTTACCGGGATCCGTCCCTTGTTGATTCGAGGACGCTATAGCCGCGTACATTGGCGTTGCCACAGGATGTTGCATCCTGATCAAGGGATCAAGATGGGCTGTAACACGAGTCTGACGTGTTTCCATCGTCTGAAGAAGGGCGTGATCGTCTTTATGCGTCGCCAGACGAGATTGCGCTTACTTCAAAGCATGCTGGGTCTGACCCAAAGTCTCACGGAGTCTATTCACATCTTTCACCAGATTCGAGTGGCTCTCAGCCGATACACCGACCCCCACCGGCGTTGCTTTATAAGCATGGGAACCCCCTGTTCCATGTAGAGAAGTTACTTCAACGACGGCGTCGTCATGGTCGCTACAAACACATGGTAAAGTGGCGTGGGTGTCTCGAGTCTGGGAACTTATGGAAGCAAGAGACGCCCCTACGGAAAGACTGCCCCTACGCCGTGGACTCTTTTGAGCGCCACGATCAGGCCCTTCTTAACGAGCACCACGCTTCTCACGAGTCAGAGTGAGAGCGCGCGGGTTTGTGTCAAATCAATGACGTGAACCCGCGGCTGCAGCATCAGCCGAAGCATAGCGGGAATGAGAAATTCCCCTCAGTCGGCCTTTGGCCTTAACTTCGCGAAGTCGTATCGAGGGTTTCGCTCTAGACGAACGTCTACCCCACTGGCACTTTCTATCAGACCTATCATACTACTGAGGCGTCTAACGCCATAAACTCAGCGTATGAACTCGTTATCCTTAAAGACTTCTTCCTCACCCTCTGTAACGGGCTTGCACGATGTGATGGTACTTTGTACCAGAGGTGTTACACACCTGAGGTTACCCCTTTGTGAAGGTGATATAGAATATCTTATTGGTTTGTAGGGCTGACGAGTGACAGCCATCAGGTACGAAAGATCTTTGAGTAGGATTAAGATATTCTATAAGCGTTAGCAAAAAAAAATCAGTTCCCATTTTGATCTAAAGGACACGTGGCTTGCGAGCCGTCTTGATCGTTGATCACTGATCACAAAGAGTTAGCTCCTTGAGGTATCTACTCTTGAGCACTGAGTGCTGTCGATTCACTGAATCGTTAGGTCCCCTGGACAGGGATCTGAAGCTGTAAAGCTTGTTGAATCGTAAAGTCGTTAGTTCTTTGGAACTAAGTTGCTCGTTGAGCGTTAAGTCTTCCTCTGACTTAAGGAGCTGTGTAGCTCCGCTACACTTGGTAGAACTAGTAGTCAATCTACGCCTGATTCTTTAAGACTGATCCTCTGTGAGCATGGAAAACTCCACTCCCCTATCTGAGGCCCAAAAGGTCGCGCTTGATGAGCTGACCGCATCTTTGGGTCCAGAGTACGTGGAGTTCCTTGTTTCACAAGGTCCTGAAGTGCTTAATGCACGTGTTGAAAGCTTCATGCAGTATGAAGCGGCCCTTTTAGGGCAGGTCCAAGACCAAATAGCGTCGGCTATGCCTACACGCTACGTGTCTGTACCAGACGAAGAGGCTAAGCCTCTTCCGCTTAGAGTAGAAGTAAAAACCTACTTCGGTAAGGAGGGTGACAACCTCATCCTCTGGATCCGTGAGATTGAGATGGCCATGAGATCAGGCCTGATCACGCTTGACCATCATCAGGTCTTGCTGGCGATCTCGAAACTCGATGGTAGAGCTAGAGAATGGGCCTTGACGTGTAGCACGTCGGTGGACATAGAATTTCCCACATGGGAGTCGCTCAAGTCACAATTGGTACAGGTGTTCTCACCACCTAACCAGGCTTACCGCGTGCGTTCACGCTTTTTGTCTACCCGCCAGGGTAAGAATGAATTATCGGACTATGTCCAAGAGCTGCGAACGCTCATGGCTGCAGTGCAGTCTGACCCTCTGCCTGAAGCAGTCCATGTGACTATCTTCATGGAAGGTCTACGTACTGGCATTGCCAGAATCGAGGTTTTTCGGGATCACCCCTCTACGTTTGAAGAGGCTGTGAGAATTGCTCTTTATGCTGAGCATAACTTCAAGTCGGCCAGACTTGGTTGTAATGGATACAATCCTCGCTCTGTGAAAGCAAACTTTTCGGCAACCACTGCCTATAACAGGCCGGAACCGATGGATCTCAGCTATGCTGAAGATGGAGGGAAAGCTGAGCTTTAAGCTGCTGAGCAGCAACACGTCGTAAGACGTTGTTTTACGTGCGGAAGCACTAAACACTTGCGGCCTAGTTGCCCTTTGCGTAAGCAACGCCAGGCTACGAGCCAACACTCGACCCCGAGTCAGAAGTTTGGCATGGCACGGGGAAATGCCGACACCCAGTAGGCGCGGGGCGCCCTACTGGGGAAGAACTATGTTCTGTTTCACCTTTAGAAGGTAAAGGAATGCATGGGCTTAGCCCCAAAGAGCACCATACCTACAGGTATGGTGCGTGGATACAAGTCTGGCTTGTCGGTCGCCGAGGCGAAAATTAAGGACTTTGAGAAGCCTTGGTCGATATTGATCGATTCTGGAGCGTCTTGCAATTATGCTCGACGCCGTTCCCTTGAGGGAAGTCAGCGTTATGCTGAGGCGCTTACAGCGCATGAGGGTGATTCTATCACGGTTCGTTTAGCGACCGGAAGTCGCGTAACTGTGCCTAAAGTTCCATTGAGCTTAGGTATGAAGTTTTTAGACTTTAACACTATTGAGCGCTGTCTTGTCCTAGATTTGGACTCGAGATATGATCTCATCCTAGGTATGGCTTGGCTTGAACGCCATGAGCCCTGGATTGATTGGAGGTCTAAGACCTTAGGCGCTACGCGCAATGTTCCTAGCGAAGCTTTGGAGAGTCATGAACCCACCTTCGCTAGGTAACAGAAGCGCTATTGGCGCGAGCCTTTGACAGAAGATGTCAATGTGCTAGATATTGGAATGTCTGAGTTATCTAACTCCAATGTTACAAACATAAGTTTTGAGCATAGCTCGTCTGAAACTAGTGAAACGGCACGTACTCCGTTGAGTGTTGCTCGTTGTGATAACGAGTCACTGCATGCTGAAAGCATGGTTGGACTAGGGCCTAGTGATCAAGGATGTGATTCCTTTGATGTGTGTATACTGGCTCGTGAAACTACACCGAGTGCGGTCGGCCGTGAGAGCACTGCACTGAACGTCGGTAATAACGTTGTTGGCGATTCGCCATATAGTGTGGGCGGCCGTGAGGGCACCACACCTAATGTCGGTAATGATATTGTTGTCGATACTCCGATAGTGTGGACGGCCGTGAGGGCACCACGCTTAACGCCGGTTATGGCGTTGCTGGCGATACGCCGTATAGTATGGACGGCCGTGAGGGCACCACACCTAATGTCAGTAATAATACTGTTGGCGATACGCCGCATAGTGTGGACGGCCGTGAGGGCACCACACCTAATGTCGGTCAAGACAATAGCTCTCGTATAGAGCGTACTATGGCTGGTAGTAACCATGTGTACAATGTTGTCCCGACCCCTAAGGGGTGTAAGGTCTCGAAGAGACGATCGAGACGCCGGGTAGCAGCTTTTAAGCGCCAGGCGTCCTCACAGTCACATATTGATAATAGTAATACACTATATACACTTGTTAATGGAGTGACTGGTCAGGTTGATGGCAGTGTTTGCCTTAAAATCCTTCCATCTGTGGACGCTCTTTGTGAGCTAGACGAAATGTCTGATGGCGAGTTTAGCCAGGCCTTGAAGGCAGGAGATTAATCCGAGTTAGCGGTCATTAGACCTGATACTGAGTTGAATTATTCCTCATTAATGGATGAGTCTGTCCTGGAGGATACAAAGGCGGCACTTAGTACACGACGTGGATCTTTAATTCTTAAAGATCCTTTAGATCCGTTCTATCCTTTAGTTAAGGAACAAGATGTGGTATGTCACAACCCAACTTCTGCCTTTCCTCCCGATAGAGGTGTACGTAATGAGATTGACCTAGTTCCTGGAACTAAATACTGTGTAACACGGCAGTGGCCTTTGCCTAAAGAACAGTGTGACTTCATTGACGACTTCTTTCGTGCTAAGCACGCGGCTGGAATGGTTCGTGAGAGCAAGTCTCCCCATTCAACACCGACATTTTGTGTCAAAAAGCCAAATGGCAAGTGGCGTATTGTGCATGCTTATAATAGGCTTGATGCAGCCACTATACCGGCGCAGACGCCTATTTCTAGAAAGGATGTGCTTCAGAACAATATGGCAGGATGTACATTGTACAGTGCACTCGACTTAGTCGATGGTTATCACCAACTGCTTATGCGAGCAAGTGATATTCCGCAAACAGCGGTGAGTATTCCGATTGGTATGCTCTGGGAGTGGCTTGTTATGCCACAAGGGCTATCTAACGCCTTGAATACGTTTAACCGGCTGGTAACGCAACTATTCAGACCTCATCGAGGCTATGCACAAACGTACTTTGATGACATATTTGTCCATAGTCGTGCAATGAATGGGCGATCAGATGTGGATAACCACATTGATCATTTACGAGCTGTGCTCGAGTGCATGCGAACGAATAAGTTGTATGCTAACGCATCGAAGTGCATCTTTGGTGCAGAAGAGATTCCCTTTCTAGGGTGCTTCATTAGGAAGCCAGGCCTTCGAGCGGATCCCGCTAAGGTGAAAGCCATAGTCGACTGGCCGGCTCCCAAGAACCAGAAGGACTTGCGTAAGTGGCTTGGCCTTGCCAATTACTTACACAAGTACAGTGCGAATTACGCAAATATGGCTCGGCCATTGTCCAATCTCCTTAAAAGGATGTGGATTGGTGTTGGGTTAACACCGAACATAATTCTTTTGAAGCAGTTAAGGAGAGTCTCCTTCATGCGCCAATGTTGGCTTTGCCCGATTCTGGTCGGCCTTTCAGTGTCGTCTGTGACGCATCTGACTTTTCCATAGGCAGTGCTCTGTTACAAACAGATGTCGACGGACGCGAACGCGTCATCGCATTCGAGTCTCGGCAGCTGAAAGCTGCTGAAAAGAACTACCCTGTTCATGACAAAGAGCTACTTACTGTGAAGTACGCTCTTGTCAAATTCAGAGTACATCTGCTTGGCTCCAAGCCGTTTGTGATCTATACAGATCATGCGTCATTACGCACTGCGACACAGTCGCCTCATCTCTCACAGAGATCGGCCCGTTGGATTTACTTCTTTGCCGAATATAACTTCGAGGTGAAGTACGAGTCAGGTAAGCAAACTGCTTTGGCTGATGCGCTATCGCGTCGACCTGACAATGAGCTTGCTCATGTTACGACTCTGTCGTCGTCAGTCCCTGACTTAATCCGTGCGGCGTATGCCAAGGATGATCAGTTTGTAGCTTTGCTACGTGCTCTTGGGAGCGATGAGTTTGATAACTCGGACATAGAATTGTTGGCACGTTTACGTGCGAGGCTACATCGATATTCCATCGATAATGGCCTGTTGTGCTATCGCACGGATATTGAGGAGAACCCTCGCATCGCTGTACCTCATGATGAGTAATGAAAGTTTCAAATCCTCTATGAGGCACATGATACTGCTTTAAGTGGTCATCTCGGTCGTGAGAAGACTTATAGCTCGGTGAGCCAAAGTTATTGGTGGCCCAAACTTTTTAAGTGGGTGCGCACCTATGTGCGTACGTGCGAAACGTGCCAACGTGTTAAACCCTCGGCACATGCATCGGCGTTGCTGGCTAGTTTGCCAGTACCCACTGGTTGTTGGGAGTCCATGAGCATGGATTTTGTGTTTGGCCTACCGAAAGATTCGGAAGGCAACACTGGTATTGTGGTCTTTGTTGACCGATTAAGCAAGGTGGCTCACTTAGCGGCTGTGCCGGATAGCATCGATGCTGAAGGTGCAGCAAAGCTGTTTATCGACCGTGTGTTTCGCCAACATGGCTTGCCGGTGGCAATTATCTCTGATAGAGACCCCCGCTTCACTGGGAAGTTTTGGAAGTCTATCTTCAAGGTGCTTGGCACTCGGTTGGATATGTCCACAGAGGATCATCCGCAGACCGACGGTCAAACTGAGCGTGTTAACCGCGTCATCAACGACATTTTGCGCAGTGTTTGCGCTGATAAGCCTAGGTGTTAGAGCTTAAGCTCCCTGTTGTTTAGTTTGCATCAAATAACGCTGTTCATGCCTCAACAGGCTTTACTCCGTTCTGTATAAACGGTCTCACCCACCCTCGCGTTCCGTTAACGCTATCACTACGTGATTCAGGGCTTGGTGGGGGAGACGTTGCCGATCGGCTTGCTGATATCAGCCCTGCTACTGTTCAAAAACAGGTAGGCGAGTTTCTTGCAACGCGATTTAATGTCTTAAGACATGTGCGTGACGCAATGGCTGATAGCCAAGATACCCAAAAACAACAAGCTGATGCCAAAGGCAGAATTTGTATTGAACGTTATGATGTCGGAGACCAAGTACTACTCAATGCTAAAAATCTACCTACAACTGTAGTGTCTGCTGTCTTTAAGACTAAGCTGCGTCCACGCTTTATTGGACCGTTTACGGTCACGGCCAAGAAGGGACTTGCGTATACGCTAAACCTCCCGCGAAAATTGCGCACACATCCAGTGTTCTACGTAGGATTACTTAAGCCGTACCGGGATCCTTCCCATGTGAACTTGGAGGCGCTTGCGCCGACGACAAGGGCACTACCCCGAATTGCTCAAGGCGAATCAGCAAGTCCAGCTGAGCCTCGCTCCGAGTTTGAGCTTGCTCCATCGCCTGAAGTCAGCTTTGCATCGCATCCAGCATGCACTGGGACTTACCCAAGGCCTCTTGAAGTCCCTTCACTTCGAGAACCAATTTCTCGTGGGCCTCCGCCGGTACACCGGCCGCCACCGACTTTGCTATATGAGCATGGGTGTCGTCAATTTCATGTCGAGAGACTACTGAAACGACGTCGTCGTCAGGGCCAATACCAGTATCTGTTAAAGTGGCGTGGGTACCCTGAGTCTGAAAACTCACGGGAATTTGAGGTACCCCTTCGGCAAGACTGCCCATATGCTTTGGAGGCTTTTGAGCATCGTGGCCATGGTCATCTCGAGACCGAGGCCGTTTCCCACCACTAGTGGTGCGGGTTGGCGGGTCGTTGGCCACAGACTGACCAGCACTCGCGGCTACCTTAGTGGCCGAAGCATAGTGCGTGCGCTTGCGCAATTGGCCTCTGGCCTTAAGCTTGGCATAATCATACCGAAGCTTGAGTTCGAGACGCACATCAGCCGCATGGGCACTAGCCCTAAGAGCAAAAATGTTGCTGAGGCGACGCACATAGTGCACCCAGTGAACTAAAGCATCGTCTTCTTCGCTCACTGTTTCGCCTGCGAGCAAGAGAATGGGCATACCCTTGATCGGTGGAACCGGTGTACCACGTGCTTGCATGTCAAGGCGTGCCTTGTACTACCTTTGGGTTGTAAGGTGCGGCTCCAGGTACCTTTCATGAAGTGCCTGGCAGCTCACCACCTCCTTAGGAGTCTTAGGCCCTTGCCAATGACCCACGTTGCCAATGTTTGGCCGGCCGCTTGTCGTAGACATTCCTCCACACTGGGTGGGGTGAACACATAGTCACGCTGGCGTTCAAGGGTTGCAGCCATATGTACATAACGCTGAGCGTTTTCTTCTCTTTGGACAAGCAATTGTTGCTGCTCATCGAGCGGGTTCGTGATGATAGTCTCATCAGACCCAGATGCTGCATGCTGCGCTGGTGGCGCGCTCGCATCTCCACGATCAGCGAACGGATTTGGGGTGTTCGAAGGTTGTGCCACAGGCATCAGTGAGCCGGACATTGTCCTTGTATCACCGCGGACACTGGTATCGCTACCATAGTCCACGTCCTCCTCTATTCCGAGGTAGTTACACAGAGCCTTTGACTCGTTTGGTGGTGAGGACATCGTGCTAGAGCGTACGTTACCGTGAGGTTCGCCGCACGCACACTGTTCTCGATGAGAACACAAATTCGATTGACGTTTTGGCAAGCGTCAGCCTGGTGGGGGAGGGTGTAATGGGGTTGCACGAAATTATGGTACTTTGTACCAGAGGTGTTACACACCTGAGGTTACCCCTTTGTGAAGGTGATATAGAATATCTTATTGGTTTGTAGGGCTGACGAGTGTCAGCCATCAGGTACGAAAGATCTTTGAGTAGGATTAAGATATTCTATAAGCGTTAGCAAAAAAAAATCAGTTCCCATTTTGATCTAAAGGACACGTGGCTTGCGAGCCGTCTTGATCGTTGATCACTGATCACAAAGAGTTAGCTCCTTGAGGTATCTACTCTTGAGCACTGAGTGCTGTCGATTCACTGAATCGTTAGGTCCCCTGGAACAGGGATCTGAAGCTGTAAAGCTTGTTGAATCGTAAAGTCGTTAGTTCTTTGGAACTAAGTTGCTCGTTGAGCGTTAAGTCTTCCTCTGACTTAAGGAGCTGTGTAGCTCCGCTACAACCTCAGAAATTAGGACGGGTTACCCTTTATCCGTGGAACCGGTGTGCCTTTGGTTTGCTTCTCGATTCTTTCTCGATACTCACTCAAAGTCATCACGGTAGGATCCGAATACCTCTCCTGAAGAGTCTTACGGCATTCAATTTCGGTGAGGGTTTTTTCCTCGGGGCCATTACCTTACCCTGCCAAAGTTTGGACGGCTGTTTAACGGATGCGTTCATCCGTTTCAGGCAAAGTGAATGTGTTATCACGGTGTTGCTGGAAGTTAATCAAAATTTCTGACTTGTGCCGTGCGCTTTCCGCCTGATCAAGTATGCGTAGTTGCTTCTCGTCAAGTGGGGAGATGACGATGGATGGGTCATTGTTAGGCATCGCACCCAGCGCTTTTAGCGCAGTCGCGGCTCAACGTTCAGGGAACGGATTCGGTGCCGGACGTGGGATGCGTTCACACACACATGTGCTGGATTCGGATTTCTCCTCCATCTGGGTGACGGTATCACCACCAATGCTATCGTCCACTTCCTCGACACCAAGGAATTTGACTAGAGCCTAATCCTCCATTTGGTGTCCAGGTCATCCCATGATGACAAGATACAAAATAACACCTCAATGAGGAGACAAGTCGAGTGACGTTTTGTGTAACGCAGTCTGGTGTGGGAGGGTGTAACGGGGTCACACCAGCTATCGGCCAAATTGGTCGAAGACCCCCATAGATAATATGGGAGACAAGTGTGGCCTTTTGTTTTGTATCAAAAAAGAGTACTGATTAGTCGGTATTCTCTGAGTTACGGTACTTACCGTGGAAGTACTTTGCACCGTCACTATTCGATGACTGAGTAATGTGCCAACCATCCATTTAGTTCGAATACTAGTATTTGTATCAGTTCTAGTTCAGTACAATATAGAGTACTTAAAGTAGGATTTTTCCCGATAAAAATTTGAATAAATTCAGTTCTAATTTTGAGCGGAAGACCGTAGACTTCCCCTTCCGCACGTTGCGCTTGACATTTACTTAGAACTGTCGCGGGTTAGAAATTCCTTAGACTACTGTATTCCCCTTGCACGTTGTGTGTGTAGTTCCTTAGAACTACAGTAGTCTGAGCTAATAGCTCATAAAGTCCGCGCTAACTTCCGTAGAACCAGCCGAATCTTTAACTTGACATATTACTTCCTTAGAACTAATCGGCTACTAGCCCTCGCAACTCATTGGCTATTGGCTGTAACCCTATGGTTTAATCCGTAAAGTCTTCCTCTGACTTTAGAGCTGTGGTAGACCCTCTACAAAACAGATTACAGTCGTAAAAAACCTAAGGAATAGCCAGATAATGGTTTTGGTGCTGAGAATTAAAATGTGAATGTACTAGTTATTTGTGTGTCACTGCTACTTGTTGATATTTGATGATATCTAAAAAGACTAGGAAAGGAAGAACGCACGTCATGGCCGGCAACATGCAATCGGGTATTGAAAAAGATAAATGCGAGCCCAAAAGGTGAAGCTATTTGTGAGTGTGCGCAAGGTTCTATGTGTTAGAATATACTCTTTCGGACAGGTCAAGAAGGTTCTGGAGGTCAACTTCAATACCTTGTACAGGCTAGTCTCATGTCCTCTAATTAGCTGATAATTTGTCACATGACAGATGTGAAGGAAGGGACGGGCGCCATGTGACGGGACGACACATTGGACCAAGAGAGACGGACATCATGTGACAGGTTATCACATGGGACAGGGAGAGACGACCACCACATGATACTTGACATGTTCAAGTTGCAGTTTCCGTTTCTGGCCATGCATATCGACGTATAACTGGAAGCAACTTTATATCACACAGTATATTCACTTTTGCTCCTACCTAATTTGCACCAAGTGCACAACGACACTCTTACAGTATGCCGAGCTTCTAAATCTAACATATCTGTGTGTGTCTCTGTGTCTGTGTCGGTAAACAACGCAGTTAGGTGGACCCCTTACTCGTCCTAAATACTATCTAGCAGCCCTCCCCTCATAGGTCAATCAGCATGATAGGTGACACTCAATAGCTAGGTCAATAATGTGATGCGCGCACCTGATTGGCTTAAAAATGGACCAAAGGTGAATTTAACCCTACAAGCACAATCTGGACGCTCAGAGCTAAGGAAGATCGCGTTGCCAAAGATATTCACTGCATCATACTCATTCTTCAGTGTCTGCCGTTGTTTTTAATTTTTCAACTGGATCCAATTTTCTTGAAAGAATTACCTACACCAAAGGGCGAGCTATAGAACGCGCTCTCCTTTCTTTACTAAAGGGTTCTGTTCTACCACCGAGAAAGAAATGTCTCCGGAAGATTTATCTACAATGTAAAAATAAATCAGTATGTTGTAAAAACAAACTTACAGTAGAAATCAGCTTTGTCCTTCACCGTCTACGCGTGCAAATTGCCACGGTGGCGGCTGCCTCTCGTGTGCTCATAGGTCAAACGGAAATCTTGATGACGACGACGGTACAGACACCTGCGGACTGTTTTCCCAGATTTGTGGTATCTTCGCTAATGTCGAGATGCGGAGTGGTGCCAGTCCATAGGTGTACCCCTATCTGCAATAAAACGACCCACAGGCGGACAGACGCACACACAGATAAGCACGATTTAAAAGCTCGGCATACAACCTCGCGCACAATCACAAATAGCTTCACCCTTTGGGCTCGCATATGACAATTTTTAATTACCTATTTGCATGTTGCCAGCCACAGTTTGTGGTGAACGGCGTTAACGTGCATTCTTCCTTTCCTAGTCTTTTCAAATTATCAGCAAATATCAACAAGTAGCGGTAACACACAAATTATCAGTACATTCATATTTTCATACTCAGCATAAAACCATTCTCCATCTGTTCCTGAAGTTTACCTTTATAGTCTGTATAAAATCCATTTTATTTACCGCTGTAGTCTGTTTAAAATCCATTTTTGACTCTATTTGAGTACATACGTGCTTTGTAACAGTGCTCATCACCTATTGCACGTCCATCAATGAGTGGAAGACATGATTGTCAAAAGACATGGCTTGAGTGAAGTCTACTTTACATATGCTAATTGCAAAAGGTCGAGGTCTAGCGACCCTAAGGTTTGGGCATCTGCTAGTAATACAAAGCCACACTGATCACACTATTCAGTGTTAGTCGTTCTGGAGATTACATTGAAATCAGCGTAGTGAACTTAATTATGTATCTCAATTTCGCCGCGGAAGAATAAAACAATATGCCCGTAAAATAGTGTGACACGAAATTACTAAGATAGTACACACAATTCAAACCTTCCAACGAGCACCACACCGTCATTAACACCGACTCGGACCCCGATCCAAACAAAGTAACTGGTATTGTCGTCTTCCCATGGATCGATCGCGCACGCTTGCTGAGAGCAACATCTCCTCTGCTCTAGCTGACCGATACCCGCACCAAGACCCCCCGCATATCCATGTCACTAAAACACCAACAGAGAGACACACACGCGATCAAATCCACAAGAGGGTGGAGGTTCGCGTAATGAATAGATCGTGAGCTTAGTTTAAGTTCAAGAGAAGCTATTAGTACTAATCAAACGGATAGTAAAAGCGAATACAAGAGACATGTGGGTGGTTTCTCCAAAGAACACTCGATCAATTTTCTGAGTGCTTTAAGAAGCTTCTTCGTCAGTGACTTTCGTAAAAGTGTCGTGTTGGTGGTAAGACCGTGAAGCCGTCGCTGTAGGGTGCAAGAGCTCCAAGCAATAATAATCCGTGCAGGCGGTACAACCAGGCAACAGGAAAAGACGCTTCTTGAGGCCCTTCCTGGTATTTGTCGTAAGCGTGACGAATGGAACGATTGGATGCAGCATTAAATTAAAAACGATTTCTACCGTCTGCAAATAGGTTGCCTCTAGGTTTGCCTTAGCTGCTACTCACCGTCTCCAAGCAACTCCTAGCTGTTTCCGAGCCTCCAGTGTAGGCACGACAATTTGTGCCCGTGAGGGCGCAAGTGGAACAGCACGATAGTCCCAACAAACGCTGTGTCCAGAGATTCCGGTATCGCTTAACATCGTGCAACGGCGACAAGCAGGAAAAAATCAGCTCAGTACGCAAAAGAAGCTGCGCATTAAAGGACGTATCATCTTATCTTATCGTTCTAAAGCGAGAGATTGCGTCTGGCGAGCTCTTCAAGACACACATGGAGAACATGGACGCAACGCGCTTTAGCATCGGCATGTATAATGATCGGAACTGAGTGCACAAGGTGAAATAGTAGCTGGGATGGCTATGTCTTTTTGGAACGAATGAGATGACAATGATTGTACAAGTCACAGGGTCATTCATCAAAATTGGTGTGCCATGCTTATATATTTCGAATCTCGACAGCAGCTATCCGATCCGCATCGTTCACGATAGACCTCGGCAAGGTAAGGCAAAAGGGTACCGGGTAATGCTTGTTGTTCTACCTTAACCTTACCAATACCTTTTCCGTATTGGTATGTGGCTACCTTTGTATGGCCTTACTTTACCCCTTCACCTGATCATTCCCGGTAATTAAGCGTTATAGTGATTAATTAAATCGTTGGAGTTGCAGCTGAAATTAGTGAGGAGACGAAATCGCCAACAGATCATAAAAATACTTGATAGGTGGGTTGCGTAGGCCCGATTCGTGTCCGTCAGATGGTGAAGCGAGCGCAATTCACTATTGCGGTTATTAGTCAGAGTCAGATTCGGTCTCATACACAATTTTGGTAAATTGAAGTGAAGCAACTTCACAACACCATCTTCAGAAGTCTTTTTCTTTTTACAGACCTATATCCAGATGCTGGACAAAGGAAGCACGTTATTGGTGACACCCCCAACACTTGAGGCTGAATCTTGCACTCATTCCACTGGCACTTCAAGGAAACCGGCACACATCCATCAGCGAAGGATACATTTAAAAAAAAATCATGTAAATCATAATACAAAACGATGCGCCATTTGCATGCATTTAGCGAATTAACCACTTATTATTTAAATCTCGTTTGATATGTTCAACACTTATGCAAGATATTTAAACAGATAATTTGCAGTTACCAACGCGGTCTGGACGTCGGCGTCATTATTGTCGCGGCCGTTGAGGCCTTCCATGAACTTGTAGGCTTAAGAATGCGGTCATGCGCGAATGCATGTGCGTTAACGTTTGATAGATTTCTTTCTACGCTCTTGGAGGTCAGAAATCAGCAGAAGTATGTGGCGCACTCCGTTTTGAACACTTTTACAATGGGGAACCCCAGAACTCGCACAATGCTACGCAGAAGCCCTTATGTCAGACTGAAACAAATGTAAAAATGTAATTAACGGACAATCGGGTATTGAGATTGTCTTTACCATTGCTTTAACCGCCACCTTATTCCCTTGCCTACCCTTAACCCTTTAAAATTGACTTTAATCGTTTTACCGGGTTACAAAGGGTTTCTTACCTTATTTTGCCGAGGCCTAGTTCCCGGAAACATTCTTGGTATTGTGTTACAGCGAATAAAAGCAAACAGGGTGATCGTCGAGTGGAGTAATCTCAAATTGCGACATTTCGATGAGAAGGATCGATTGGCTGTCAAGCTGCGCAATATGGAGACTGAATATCGCAACATCAAAATCGAATATTACGATACCGAGAGAGAATATTGTATTACCGCGATCAAACATCATAGCAACGGGATCGCTTTCAAATTGCCAAGGTCGAGTTAAGATATTAAGATCGGGAATGCATGTGTTGTTCAAATTGAGAAGATGACTGACAGTCAGCAGTGATTAAGGTCCTAGAGAGCGATCGGCAAACACCCAAGGAGATTGACGATCGAGGACATCGACGATCATTCGAGGAGATCGACGACCGGTCAAGTAGATCGATGATCTATCTAAAGTGCACCACGTATGCTTAGGAACAACGGGATTTAGAGGAATCGCGGGAGCATAAACTGGCTTAAGACAGGCGTATTCGTAGTTTTATCTTTGGTTAGTTGACCTTAGAAGAGTTTAATTTGCTTTTAAGTACGCGTGTCGACTTCTCTCCCGGGCTTGAATATTGGCGTCCCGACGTCAAGAATGCCGCGCACAATGAAACCAAGTGATATCCCGTACAATTTTCTAGGGATCGAGCTCTTCGCCCCCTCAACTACAATTGGACGCAGCAAGAACGTAAAGGACAAGGCGCAAGATCGCGAGAAGGCTCAAGTGGTCAGAAGGCTCGCGTATCAAACATCTACATACTGAACAAGGCGATCCCATTAAGATCTGGGTAGCTTATATCAAAGAGTCTACAAGTATACCTGTAGTCGGGAGAAGGTTTCTGTATGATCACATTGCCACTTACTAACACGATCAAGTTCTGTCTCGACACGAGTCCACCGAGAAGAGTTCAGCTTGCCCTACCGAAGGGTACACAAGGTGAAGAAGTAAATACAAGTCACGTAATCGGAGTACCCTCCTGTAGTCGGTCATCTGGGTACCAGTATTGGGGTGGGTTTGCCTTATGAAAATAGCAATCGCCACTTTACCGCATTGTGTTTTCTTATCTCATTTTTAGCGGTTTTGTATGTTGGCCAATACAAGCTAGCTTTTGTTTTTATTTGTTGTGCCTACATTATTATCAGGCGATACATCTCGTAAAGCAAATGTTCGGTTAATGACCTTATTGAGGTACGCACATTGCTCGCGGAATAACGTGTGAACAAAAGAAGGATGGGCGTCAAGTTTAAATCTTGTGAGTCGACAACCACAGTGTACATGATCGAACTGGAAGTGAAAGCTGCGCTCCAAGAGCTTACCATCGAATTTAGATCGTTCTTATCGAACGCGACTTATTAAGTGAAACTTAATGGCTATTTTATCGTGTCTAAAATTAAAGATGCTTGGAAGACGCGATGGGGCGAATAATAGATACAGCTAATGAGAGATAATGATTAACAAAAAAAAGTACGAAAAGACGGTACATGTTCTACAGTACTGTGAATCATAACAAATCGTTCTTCCTTCAGCTAGCTACAGATTCGATTTGGGATAGGAATGCGCCGCAAGTAACAATATCAAGATCACGTATGCTCAAAAGGCGATGGTGGGTTGTGGGCTAGCTTGTGTCAATGGAGCTTGGAGTTTACTATGATTGAGCAAGGGGCTGCAGCAAATTCTTAGTGACGACCAGATATATTTTCTCGGTAAAGTGTTATCGTAAATTTTTTGCAAAGAAAAAAAGCTGCTGATTTTTAAAAGATTCGCAGAGCACTATAAAACTAATTCGTGCCTCATATCAACGGTGTTACCTTGCAGTCTATGCTAAAAACATAAAACGTGGTGCATTCTTCAAGATCCAGATCACTCATTTCATATCACCTAACTCTACATACTGTGATCTAAGTGTTTTGTGTCAGTAAGACTAAATGTCATCTTTTGAAAAATGAATGTGTTTGTGTAACAGTGTTTAAAGTCAGTAAGACGAAATGTCATCTTTTTTACAAACGAGTGTGTTTGTGTAGTAGTTCCATTCACCCCGACTATACAAGAAGCATCATACACATCATGTTCTTGCTTATCATCACACATCAAGTAATTGCACTGTCAAGACGCTCACCTTCACAAACAAGTAGTCGCACTCGCAAGCCGCTCACATTTACATATAAGTAATCGCACTCGCAATCCACTTACATTTACAAACAAGTAATCGCACTCGCAAGCCGCTCACCTTTACGAACAATTGATCTCTTTTTCTTGCCGATCTCCACCGACTTCAGTCTCTCACCACTCCTGACAGCCACATCAGGCGTTTACATGTGAAGAACGATAACTGAAACGCGTAGAAAATCGAACTTGCAACTTTTCACGACTGCACTACTACTATGGAAATTGCAAATTAACAAATGCGGTGATAGCGAGCACCTTGAATATGGATAGCAATATTGACGATTATGTCGACTAAAAATAGGATGGCATTAAGACAGCAGTGGAAACAAACGAATATTATGATACTGTAAAGAGAACTTTTCTCGTAATTGTCGTCCGCGTTGTTCATTAGTCTCACGCTCAAAGATTTATTTTCTTCATATCCACCCTAGAACAATACCGAAGCTATATATGGACGATTTAGAAAACAAGAAGTTTCATGCGTACAATAAGCCAAAACTCGAGCGTCAAGAAAACGCAACGGACACAGGCTTATGCCATGTGAGATTGCACCAGAAAATTTTCCCCTTAATGTGCCATTCCTCAGACCGAATGCAGTCGAAGATTTGGCTTTAACGCCGTGTTGTTTTGCTGAATGAATGCAAGAAGCAAGGGATATGCTTTTTTGTCCTCCAAAAATAATCCAATCTACCCATCGCTTGATAGGGGGAAAGTGAAGCACTTACCCGCGCATCTAATGGTGATGACGACGTTAGAGATGAGACTTTACAACTCAAAACTATTCAGTAGCCACTCTTTTAACACTTACACAAATTTAGGATTGAAAGATTTATTTAAATCGTGTTGATGTTTGAACCTGTATGGTCAAATACATCCTTTAGAATCATGATACCATCGTGTGTCGATATAATCATCTTACATGCAAAGATCATAAGTTTCTGTCAATTAGTCTATCTTTTTTAAATTCGATCATGAGCATTATCTTGATTAGTGATAGTATTTTCTTATTAACTGACATGGATCAACTTAATAGTGATCAAAGCGGTCCAAACAGCGATCGAAGTGCACAATTAGTGGCTAACAGATATGTGAGACACAAATTTACTGTTATCCTTAAATGTAATGTAGGGCAAACCGGTAGTTTGTATAGAAACTCTAGTAAATTATATGCACATTTACATTATAACTTTACTGATTCTGCAGACCTTAAATACTTGTCTTTATCCGCAGGTACTTGTACAAGAAGATTTTAGGTGCTTGACTTCACTTTTTGCAGTGCTTATTAGCCGAACTGTAGCGGAGCTACTTAGCACTCCTTAACAGAGGAAGTCTTAGACTTAAATAGTCCCTTAGTTAGAACAAAGACGTACAGTAATTCAAGCGTACAAGCTTACCAGTCTCAGTTTCGAAGGGATCACGATTTAAAGAATCACACACTGACTATAGACTGCCAGTTAAACAAGAGTAAACGCCTTGACAAAACTAATGCTCTTAACAGCGCCCTACTCCTTGACTAGGCACTTGCGTCCAGCTTTCTCAAAAGGAAAGCTAAACTTAATTCATTCTTTATATACGGTGATTTAACCCTAAAACATTGTCTGACTGACTTCTGCATTGCGATCCTATAGCAGAATTCTTATCCTTATCCCTACCCGATAAGGTGCGGTACTACCGTAAGTACGTGGTACCAAGACTGTAACATTCAGATCCACCGATTTTTACTTGGTGTGGAAACACAACATAAACGGTTCAAATAACCGCGTGTAAACCCGTTTCACCCTCCCCCACCAGACTGTCGACACCCTTGTGTCGACAATTCTTCTACCGCTCTTTAAGATCTCAAAGCTCTGGTCGTTGAGTATCGTTTTCACAACACATCTTAAAATTTCCTGGTCCAAGCCTTTGTTCAAAACCCATGAGGAATTCCTCGAAGAGGGTATGATGGAATATGAGAATGACAACGTCGCGTCGAGTATCTACGGCCACCCTCCAGCTGCGTTACCGGCGCGTGACAACACACGCGTCGCACCGGACCTATGTGTGGAGCGCGATGAGGTAGCTTCACCCTTTACATAGCGTGCAGCAGCCGATTCTGCGTTGGGTGTGTTGCACAACACTCTTGTTACAGATCAAGCTTAACATCTCTAGTCAATCGATGAAAGCAGGCGTCAAGCACAATTTGAAGCCACAGCGTATGCTCACGGAAGTTGCCGCTTCACACAAACGAGTGTGGACGAACGCATTCCTCAGACTTATAAGCAGTCACTCGCAACATGGGTCACGGGACCTAAGGCTGACACAACCACAACACTAGCGGAGAGGGAGGCTCTCAGAGCGAGATACCTGGTTTAGAGTGAATGACCGCCCAAGATTAACTAAGAAGGCTAAATCTGCAAGCATGAGGAGTTTCAGAGTCCACCAAGCGGACAATACCTGTCGTTCTATTCCCGGGTGAGGCAGAGGCGGAAATGGATTTCGGCTACACGCGTTGGTCTTGCAGAGCTCCCCAGATACCAAGCCTTTCGAAATTTTTAAGATAGCGCTTCACTTGCTGACGTTTGGATCGAACGAAAGCTGCGCTTTGATCTCGCAAAACAGAAGCTTAAAGGCCAACTGCGATCGTTCTACCGCACCCGCTATACTGCGGCAGCTACGGACCCGCACACCAGTGCACCTACCACCGCTGCACCCCCATACACTCTCAAACCGACTAGTGGGAAGCGGTATGGGTCGACTGAAGGATGCGGTTATAAACTATAACAGGGTAAGGACAATCCTGCCGCAGTGGCACTTTGTTTCCCCATGAGTTTTCCGACTCCGGGTAGCCTTACCAGAGTACCAAGTACCGGTACTGACCGTCGCGACGATGTCGCTGCAGGATTCTTTCAACATGGTATTGTTGATACTCCTTGCTTGTCAACGAGAGCAGACGAAAGCAGCTGGGGGCGATGGATCTCGACGCGTCTTCGACGAGTAAGTGCACAAGGTAATGGTCTTCGTTACCGAGGGGCGCGTCTTGAAGGACGACTGAGTCTTCTCTTGAGATTCTTCGACTTGTGGCATCGCTGACTCTTTCGGCGCAAGCGCCTCGTGATCCACCTGCGACGGATCAAGGTAAGGCTATAGCAAGCCGACGAAAAATATTGGATGTGTTTACATCCTGCGTGGGGGGATGAGCGTGTACGCCAGGCCTTTCTTGAAAAAAACAGAACAAACGGCCCAATGAAGCGAGGAAGCAACTTGGTCCTATAGACCGATGACAACACCTCGGTAGGTAGATTCTTAGCATTATGTATGATAGGTTCTTGATTATATTAACTCTCAATCAATTTTCTGACTTTGACATCAGCTTGTTCCTTTTGTTTGTCATGACTATCAGCCACTGTGTCGCGTACATGTCGTAAGACATTCAACCGCGTAGCGAAAACCATCTCACCTAGATCTGAACATCCTATAGGCTGACATCAGCAAAACGATCGGCTATTCTTTCTCCACAAATCCGAGATCCACGCAGTGGAAGTGTTAGCGGAACGCGTAAGTCAGTGATACCATTTGCGTATAATGAAATAAAGCCAGTAGAGTCATTAACAGAGTTGTTTAACACAATCTCGACCACAGTGAGCATAAGTGCTCAGCATAAACACTGCGCAAAATGTCACCAATGACACGGTTGGCACGTTCAGTTTGGTCATCGGTCTACGGATAATTCGCTGTGGACATTTTCAATCGGTTGCCAAGCACCTTGAAGATGGAAGTCCAAATTTGCCAGTGAATTGCGGATCACGGTCAGAGACGATTGCCACGGGCAAACCATTTTGTCGAACGACCTGATCAATTTAGCATCTGTGCTGTACGTTCAGCATCGATCTAGTCCGGCACAGCCGCTAAATGAGCCCTCTTGCTTAATCGGTCGACAAAAACCACAATACCAGTGTTGCCTTCCGTATATTTCGGTAGGCCAATCACAAAGTCCATTTCGATTGACTCCCAACCTCCCAGTGGGTGCGGGCAAACTAGCCAGTGATGCATTAGCATGTGGTGAAGTTTTGACCCGTCGATACGTTCCACAGGTACGCACATTTGTGCTTACTCATTAATATAAATTGGGCAACCTATAAGTTTGGCTAACTGAGCTAAAGCCGTTCCTCGAGTGAGATGACCGCTCAAAGCAGTGTCATGTCCCCCAGAGAGGATACAATACTTCAGTTCTGAATCTTGAGAAACAACTACGCGAGGCACATCCTCATCGCCCGTGCAATAGCATAACAACCCTCCATCGATGAGATATCGATACAGACTCGAACGTAAACGTGCCAACAATTTGATGTTCGAGCCTTTAAACTCCTCGCTCCTAAGAGCATGTAGCAATGCTACACATTGCTCGTCACGTGCGTATGCCGCACAAATTTAATCCACAATGGATGACGACAGAGTCGTAACATTATCAAGCTTATAATTCGGCCTGCGTGACAACGCATTAGTCAAAATATTCTGCTTACCTGAATTAAACTTTACTTCGAAATTATATTCGGTAAACATGAAAGTCAACAAGCCATCCTCTGAGCGAGACGCGGCGACCGTGTGACAGTGCGCAATAACGCATAATCTCTAAATGTTTAAAATGGGTTATAGCCAAGAAAATGTACACTGAATTTTGTAAGAGAGTACTACACAGCAAGTAACTCTATGTTGTGAACTGGATAGTTCTTTTTAGCATCTTTGAGCTGTCGACATCGAATGCAATGATGCTTTCGCGTCTATCGACATCTGTCACTTAGAGGAGAACTGCCTATAGAAAAGTCAAATGCGTCACAATCGACATCGAAAGACCGATCAGGATCAGGCAAAGCCATAATGGCGCTTAAAGGAGACTGTCATTTATAGTTTGAGTATTTCGTGCTCAGTGTTATCCCAACACTAATACACACCTTTTTTTATGGAAATCACATAATGAGCGATCCATGTCTGCGTACTTCGCACTGTACTTATGCAAGTAATTAGACTAATCAAGCCACTTACGCAGATTTTTTTATTGGAACTGGCCAGTTCACTATGACCCTTGCTTTAGCGGGATCCACTCGAATGCATCGCTTCCCAATGAAGCAACACAAGAAGGGAATCGCTTCTGCACGAAAGATGCACTTGGATGCATTTGCATTTAAATTATTCATGAGCATTCACCCGAGCACCGCTCGTAAATGATCAGTGTGATTCTCCCACATCAGATAAGCCGTTCGTTGCACGACTATGGACAAAGATGTCATTAAAGTACGTCTGTGCATAGCCTCGATGATGTCTAAATAGTTGCATTAACAGACGATGTTTCAAAAGTAACGGGGCATTTGGCATCCTTTGTGGCATAATGAGACACTCCCAGAGCATACCGTTCGAAGGTAATTACCGCTGTTAGCAAAATATCGCCTGCTTGCATGAGCCGCTGGTAGTAATTATCGACTAAGTCGAGCGCACTGTACAATATACATCCCACCATATTTTTTTAAGAACCTCCTTTCTGGGGATTGGTGTCTGAGCCGGGATAGTGGCATCATCAAGCTTACTAAAAGCATAGATTGTGCGCCGCTTACCATTTGGCTTCCTGACACAAAACGTCGGTGTGGATTAGAAAGATTTACTCCCACGCACCATTCCAGCCGCTTGCTTTGCATAAAATAAATCGTCAATGACGTCAAACAGTTCCTTAAGTAAATGAATGCAACTGCCGTGTTACGCAGTATTTAGTTTCTGGAACTAGGTTATTTTTATGACGTACACCTCTTTCGGTAGGTTAGGCAGACGGTAAAGTGTGAAACACTACATCTTAGAATTTCTAAAAAATGAATAAAGTGGATGTAAAGGATCTTAAAGAGTCAAAGATCCTTTACGGGCGCTGAGTGACGCCTTGGTGTCCTGTAGGGTCAAATCATACATTAATAAGGACGAGTTCAACTCGACGTCGGGTCTAATGATCACTAATTCGGATACATCCCCTCCCTGCAAAGGATGGATAAACCCTTTACCAGCCATTTCGTCAAGCTCACAACGAGCATCCAGAAATTGAATAGTTCTTCAGTCTAACATTGCTCTCAACCTGGTCAGTCACTCGGTTGACACGTGAACAGAGTGTATTACTATAGTCACTATGTGACTCCTCGGACGCCTGGCTCTCAACAGTTGCCACCTGGCATCAAAATCGTCTCTGCAATGAGACCTTATACCCCTCTGGGGTCGGGACAATAGTTCCATCGTGATTATTACTAGTAGTAGTACGCTCTGCAAGCAAGCTGATTCCTTGGATCTACATCTGGTGAAGTGTTACGTAACACGAACACTTCACCCAGTTGATTTAAACGTGCCACTACAATTACACCCATGGGGGTATAGCCCTGAACTTAACAACATTTCGCCAAACTGTCTTTACCGGCATTAAGTACCACTTCACGGCCGACCGCACTTGGTGCATCTTCACGTGCCGCCACAAACTCATCAAAGAAATCGCATCCTTGATGACTCGGCCCTAGTCCAACCGTGATTTTAGAATGCAGTGACTCGTCATCACAGCGGGTAACACTCAACGGAGTACTTGCCATTTCACTAATACTCGACACGCTACGCTCGAAATTAATGCTTTGAACATTGGAGTTAGGTAACTCAGACGTTTTAATGTCCAACACATTGAAATCTTCTGTCAAAGCCTCGCGCCGATTGTAAATTTGTTTTTGACCAAAGGTAAATTCATGACTCTCTAAACCTGCGCTGTAAAAATTTGCGCGTAGCGCCTAAGGTCTTAGAAATCAAATCAGTTCATGGATCACGGCGTTCGAGCCAAGCCATCCCTAGGTTGAGACCTTATCTCGAGTCTAAATCAAGGACAAGACAGCTTCCAATGCTATCAAAGTCCGAAAACCTGTATACCTAAGCTTAACGGAACTTTGACAAGACTTTTAGTTGCTAAATAGATCTTAATAGCATCACCCTCATGCGCTGTACGCACTTCAGCAGAACGCTGACTTCCCTCAAGGTAACGATGTCGAGCTTAATTGCAAGACGCCTCAGAATTGATTAAAATCGACCAAGGCTTTTCAAAGCCTCGAGCTTTCGCTTTACTTACCAACAAGCCAAACTTGTGTCCACGCTCCATAGCAGTGGGTATGGAATTCTTTGAGGATATGCCTTGTTCAACTTTACCTCTTAAATGTGCTACAAAATCTAGATTCTCAACTAGGGCGCCCCGCGCCTACTGGGTGTTGACGTTTCCCCGTACCATGCCAAAATTCTGGTGCGGGGTACAGTGTTGACTTGTAAACTGCCGCTGTAAACGCAAAGGGCAACCAGGCCGCAGATATTTAGTGCTTCCGAACCTAAAACACCATCGTATAACACGTTTCTGACCAGCATCTGAAAGTTCAGCTTCACCTTCATCCTCACCATATCTGAGATCCATCATTTTTGACTTATAAATGTCCGGAGAACTCGTGGAGTTTGCTCTAGCAGAGTTAGGGATGTACCCAGTCCAGCAAAGTCTAGACAACTTGAAGTTATGCTTAGCATTAATAGCATTTCTCACAGCCTCTTCGAATGTAGAAGGGCGAACCCGAAAGACTTCGGGTTCTAATAATACCAGTACGAAGACCCTCCACGAATACAGTCACATGGACTGTCTCATGCATGAGGGACATACTGCATAGCAGTATGCAGTAGGTGGTGAAGAAACCTTTACCAATTGTGACTGAAGTGATTCCCACGTGGGAAACGCTTAACTGACCGACGTGCTGCACGTCAAGACCCATTCTCTAGCTCTTCCATCAAGCTTTGAAATATCCAGGAACACCTGTTGATGGTCAAGATTGAACAGGCCTGATCTCATGGCCTTCTCAATCTCACACAGCCAGCGTATAGTTTTTCACCCTCCTTTTTGAGTAATTGTCAACTACCACTAAAAGTCGACGAGGCCTTGCCTCTCGTCTGGACAGACACGTTGCGTGTAAGCATAGCCGACGCCATTTAGTCTTGGACATGCCCTAGAAGGGACGCTCAAACTGAAAGAAGCCCTCAACACGTGCAGTCAGCACCCTTGGGGACTGGCGATACAAGAAATTTCACATACCCTGGACCCAAAGATACGGTCAGCTTACCAAGTGCGAACTTCTGGTCCTCTGAGAGGGAAATGGAATTTCGTATCTTCACAGAGGATCAGTCTCCTAAGAATCATGCTTAGATTAACTACAAGTGCTACCAAGTGTAGCGGAGCTACACAGCTTCTTAAGTCAGAGGAAGACTTAGTACTCAAAGAGAGATATTCGATCTAAAGAACTGGACTCTATGAATCAACCAGCGTAAAGCTTAATGTCTCTGTTCCAGGATACCGAACGACTCAGTGAATCTACAGCACTTAGTGCTCGTGAGTAGCTATCAGGGCGGTGTTGCTAACTCGTAACGATCTATGATCATCGACGCATCACAAGACACGTCTCTTGTAAAAGATCAAAAGAGGAACTGAACTTTATTTACGTTTAACCCTACAGAATTTCCTGGTCATAATGTTACCTAATCAAGGCACTCATGCGCTAATTAATGAACATTTTTAACATCTTTTCTATCGTGTGGCTGACACCCGTCGGCCACTATAAGTCGGTAAGGTATTTTAAATCGTTTTTAGTGGGATAACGTCCCGTGTGTCTGAGACACAGGGTACCGAGTACTCTGTGATGTGTAACCCCTTTACAGCTCACGACACCGTGACCGCTATTTATGACGCATTTGGCACTGGATCGGTCCTAATCGCCGACCTCAGTTATGCAGTACCTTCTCCGTGACAACCAACGTTAGATACTTTTAAGCTGGTCGCATACCGCCCCCAGTGGCCGAGTGGTAGACCTCTGGAACTAAGACCGGGAGGTGCCTGGATCGATACTCGGAGTGGGTTCGATTACAGGGAGCCGAAGATAGGCCGCTATAGTAGACGAGCAACCACGCAGAAGTGGGAGCCCTGCCAACCCGCGCAAGGCGTGTGATAATTGGGTGGGCTGGAGGCCCTACTGGCCGAAAAGCCCCATAGTGTAATGAGGGGTGCGGGTCCTGTAAGGACTCTAAACTGAGTCACAGTACTCGCAGTTCACCACAGGGTGATCTGAAGGACCGTGCGGCATAAATCTATTGAAGCTGGTCGCATGCGACTGATCTTGAAGTTGGCACAGAGCCGGCTCACGAAGCTCAGGGATACACTTTATTAGCAAGATCAACAGCCAAGAACGAGGTAGAGGCGTGGATACGAAAAGCATGTTCATTTTTTTGAGGTGCAGAGTGTCTATTTAATTAACGTTTCTAAGTACAAGACCTCTGCAAAGACCTGAGCCAGGATATGAATGCAGGTGTACCCGGTGGCTGATCGTGATCGATCCCCTGAAATAACGGGGACCCTCTAGGTTGTCGAATAAGCAGTTTAATACACGCATTGAGAGTCGCCTTTGATACGCACAAATGTGCATATCAACTATCTGCTCACCACTCATTGCGTGCGTCTGTCGTGGCGCCTCTTCGTTGGTTGATATAATGGCCTATATCAACCAATTAGGAACTACTCGTAAGTGCTGCAGAATATTTGTCCTTATGACGATATTCTGTGAATTTAACTCTTATAGTTATATTCTATTAACAATTTCTTATAAATTGTTATGTAACGATTCACCCCGTTACATCACCCCCCCCCTCAACCATCAGTCACTTTAGTGACTGATTGACTAAATGGATACTCGTTCCAAATTATTTGGGACAGGGTTTGCACTTGTTGGTCCGAGTCCACTTCCCAACGTTTCATCGCATGGTTAACAAGCCCATGCGATGCGCGAGCAAGGCCGCCGAGAGCGCGTCCGCACGTCTCTGTGCGGACGACGAAGCAGAAACCGCAGCAACTGATGTCTCATCGGTTGCTGAAGCGACTTAGCCTGTGTCACTTGGTGATGCAGGCGCTGGTCATGAAGACACTCATGTCTTCACAGAGTATGAGCTCGGTGTCTCATACTCTCCCGATACGACGGACCGACGGATCCGTATCGACGGCGATCGAAACCAAGCCACCTGCCAAGCGTGGCATGGATGATGCTATGCGTCGTAGCATCTTTGGTTCATCTGACGAATCAGATGAACCATCGCCAAAGCGAAGTCGCTCGAGGTCGCAAGACTCGGGCGCTCACAGTGGTGTCGGTTTTCCTATTGACACCACTTCGCAACAAGGTGCCAGTCTTCTGTCGACACGTCGCAAGAAGAGCGGGACCGCAGTGTGTTGTGTCTCGCTCCCGAGAAGAAGGCATGGATGCCTCCAAAATACGTCATGGATCACTTGTCGGCGACGACGAGTGAGAGCTATCGAACACGATTGTTCGATTCGTCAAGGATCCATCACCTTGAACCCAGTGCGAAAAACTATCGCGCTGAGAATGAGTTCTTCATCGATGCTTTCTTTGAACATCGATGGTACAGTGGTAATCACGAACGTGATGGTCCCTCACTGCTTCAAGCGTGGAACGCTTACATCCATAACCTTGAGAATGTAGGCCGTGACGTTTGGAACGACAAACTTATCAAAGCTCGTGATAAGTTTGAAAAGCGAACCCCGACAGGTGCACGCTACAAGCTGCATCGTCTGTCTAAGGAAAGTGGGTTAACCTGCCTCTCTTGGGGAGACTCGTGCCCATGTTGTGTGAACAACTCTGCGCGCGCACCTAAGGAGACTTACCTCCTTACTAGCCCGTGGTGGCGCGTACGTATCTCTACTGAGATGTACGAAGGGATTGACAACCTGAAATCCCTTTACGACCGTGCCGGGAAGACTTTCTCCGGTGGTCCTTCTGCGGCACAGGATGTGCCGCGTCGTACTGCTCGACCAGACCCAGTACGTCAACCATCAGTTGAGAGCGGGGCTCCCAAGAATCCCAGGACGGGGGATAGCCGCGCCACCGGACGAGGTAACTCGTCCGACGTCCGTTTACATCGCGGTGGTTCAACAGCTGCTCAACCAGATAGCGCTGGCCACCGCGAGAGTCCTCTAATGGATGTGAAGGAGGAGGTAAAACGCTCTCCACACAATTGTGGGGAAGCGTGTATCCCCGAGAGCCTCTTTGATCGCGTAACGCAAGCGTTACGCGGCGATCTTGAACATTAGCAGGACAGTCGTCTTCAACTGGCGGACACTGTCTTGAAGCATCGAGCTGAGTTTGCCTTTGCTCAGCTTGAGAACGAGAGAGCTCTGACATCTCTGCGTGACGAGCTAAGGGTAGCTCGTGTGGATATTGACCGGTCTCGGGCTGAGATAACTGCTCTTAAGACCCTTGTCGATGGCCACCATCGGGAGCACAAGGCTCTCTGTGAGATGCTTGAGCGCAAGGGCGTTCTTCATCGGAAGAAGCAGCGTACTGATGGTACGGCTTAAGCCGACCAACGTAAAACGTGGGATGCGTTCGCATCTTACGTGGCAGTTCGATCGTGTATGCGTTGCCTAGGCGATGCAATACACGAAATGGGCCGATGTACTTGGGTAGAAGTTTACTACTACCTAATCTAGTCACTACATGCTTTGGTAGGTTAGTTGTAGACAGTAGGACTAAGTCACCTTTCTTAAATAAAAGAGTGTTTGCCCTTCCATTCTTGTCAGCGTTTTGCTTTTGCTTATCCACCGCTAAGGCGATGGAGTCTTGCACAAAACGGACTACCGTTTCACGAGCCAGTATGAACTCATCTGATGACTCGTTAGCTTCAGTGCGCTATGAGTGCACTGCAGCAACATCAATCTTTTCTTCAGTGAGGGCTTCCGCACTCTCACTGGCATCATCTTCTTCGATATCGATGTTATCGATATCGACATCAAACGCAATGACCTCTTCGTCAGAGCGTGATGAGCGTGAACCAAATCGGTTTTTGCTCGCGCGAGTCCCTCCCCCCTTAAACCAGAGTTACACTCTAGTAAGGTGGGTACACGCGGATGGAGCAAGCCATGCACGTAAAACGGTGTATGGGTCGTGGACGCATGCAACGAGTTGTTAATGGCAAACTCTATCATGGGCAAGAACTCACTCCAACTCTTAAAAGGAGTGTGCGTATCCGCGAAGTATCTCTTCTAGGACACGATTGGCTCGTTCTGTCTGACCATCTGACTCTGGATGATCAGATGTCGACACCATCAAGCGCGTTCCGAGTGATTTGAACACGGAACGCCAGAAATCAGCAGTGAAGCGTGGATCTCTGTCTGATACGAGTTCACGGGGCGACTTATGAAGTCGTAAGATGGTGTCAATAAAGACACAAGCACAGTCAATTGCTGTGATTGATTCGGGTATAGCCACAAGGTGTACCATTTTGCTGAATCTGTCAACAAATACGAGAATACCCGTATTCTCGCGTGCGTCTTTGGGTAACCCGAAGACGAAATCCATTGAGATGGATTCCCAGCACTCAGCCGGAACCGGTAGAGGCTGTAAAGGTGCACGCAGTGAAGGACTTGACTTCACTCGTTGACAGACTTCGCATGCGCGAACGTACTTGCGCACAAACTGATACTGGCGGGGCCAGTAAAAGTCTCGACTCACCGTGATATAAGTTTTCTGTCGGCCACGATGTCCTCCTATAGGAGCATCGTGATACTCGAACATGATCCGCAACCGCAGATCAGTATCATCTGGAATGACAACACGTGGTGTGTCACCAGAAACGGCTGTATAATGCAGTAAACCGTTGCGAGTAGTGTATCGATCTGATGCAGATCGATACGCAAACGATAATCGTTTCAACGGTTCTCGAGATGATTGTGAGAGATGTGTCAACAACTTCACAATCTCACCATCTTGGGCGTATGCCCGCCTCACATCATCATATAACGTTGAAGATGGTACTGAGGACCTCATAACCGCAACAGTGGCTGTCTCACTGCTGGGTTTCACGACTGGTTCAAAGTCGGGCCGACGTGGATGTGCATCAGCGACGACAGTAAGTCGTCCTGGATTGTACTCTACCGTAAAATTGTATTCTGCAAAGAGTGACAACCACCGCGCCATTCGTTGTGAAGGGTGCGAACTGTTTACTGCCGTGCGTAACGACGCATGGTCAGTGTAAACAACGAAGGGTCTATCTCCTAATAGATAGACTCTGAACTTCGCGAGTGCATACTTCATGGCAAGGAGTTCCTTGTCATGCACTGAATAGTTCCGCTCAGCTGGTTGCAGCTGACGCGACTGATAGCAGACGACGCGTTCAACGCCTTCAAGGTCGTACTGCATTAACGCACAGCCGATTGCGAAATCGCTGGCATCACAGACCACATGAAATGGCCTGTCCTGATCGGCTATTGCTAGGACTGGGGATTGTATTAAGCTCTGCTTGATATAATGAAAGGAGCGCTGACATTCAGCGTTCATAACCACCTCTCGTTCTTTTTCAACAAACGAGAGAGGTGCACAGTCATCTCGGCGTAATTGCGTGAATACTTATGCAAATACGCCGCTAGCCCAAGGAATTTTCGAAGACCTTTGACATCAATCGGCACAGGCCAGTCGGTGATCGCCTTGATCTTTTCGGGATCAGGACGTACTCCGTTCTTACCAACGATGCACCCAAGAAGTGGTACTTCGCTTGCTGCAAATATACACTTCTTGCGTTTTGCATACAATTGATGCTTTCGCATGATTGTAAGAACCTGTCGGACGTGGTACCTGTGAACCTCAACGTCCGAATTTCCATCCATAGCCCGACTATGGATGAATAGGTCATTGAAATAACTCGGTGCAAATTCTCGTACTGGTCTCAACAGATGTGATATACATCTGTTGAACGTGGCAGGGGCATTACTAAGCCCTTGTGGCATTACTAGCCATTCCCAGAGCATGCCGCTAGGCGTGCTCACTGCGGTATAGGGTATATCCCGTTCTCGCATAAGGATTTGATAGAAGCCATCCATCAAATCCATGGACGAAAAGATGGTACTCTTTGACATACCATCAAAGATTACATCCTTCCTTGGTATCGGCGTCTGAGCCGGTACCGTTGCAGCATTCAACTTGTTAAATGCATGCACAATCCGCCACCCTCCTGTTGCCTTTCGCACACAGAAGGTCGGAGAGCTATATGGGGAAGTTGATTCCCTCACATGGCCCGCAGCTAAACGGTCGGCAAGGAACTTGTCGATCGCAAGTACTTGTTCACGAGGCAGTGGCCACTGCTTCATGACACAGTACTTCGAGCCTGGTTTAAGCTCGACCTCGTGTCGAGTACCTATATCCTTCGGTAATTCGCACGGAACAGTTTCAGGGAATAAACCCTTGAATTCAACCAAATCTTCATAGAGAGGATTTGTCTTGAGCGATTCCCACGATTGGGAGTCATATTGCTCAATTCGTGTCTTTTCATCTAGGACACTCTCGTCCATCGATGAACTACTGAGAACTCTCTCGTTCTCAGTAAACACTGTTGCTGACCTTATGTCGGTTACACACTCGTCGTCATTGACGAGTATGCATATCTGCTTGACTTTGCCACTACGTAGATCACGCAAGAACCTTTATGTTCGAGCGTTGGCAACTGAGTGATATCCGAAGTCAACTTCGGAGGCGCAATCAGATCAAGTGTATAAGCGCCTACACTTGATCCGTTATTGACTAGGATATTCGATGTCTCTGTCATTTCCTGGGGACTTGTTCCCTCAGGCCTCGAAGGACTTATTCCTTCGGCTTCCCGGGGACTTATTCACGCGGGTTTCGGGGAACTTATTTCCGCCGTATTTGTAATCTTGGGACTTATTCCCTTTACTTTCTCTAGCTGGGGTTGCGTAATCACAGCGAGATCCTCTACGAAAGACTCTCCAGTCGATCTAGGATTATCGTTTCGCTTAACCTAAGCGATCGATTGTTTCTCTTCTAGATGTTCCCCGCTAGGGATACATCTTTGTCCCGGTCCACTCGACTTATTCGAGTTGTGGACCTTCAGCGCAGCCTGTGTTTCCTCACAGCCGCCGGAACTTTGCTCCGAAGTGTAACCGTTTGTTACACCAAGGTTTTGTGCAGTCGTACTAACAACCGTACCACAAGTGAGGCTATCGCACTCACTCGTAGTACATCCACACGCTTGTGGACGCTCCAAAACGTTCATCAGCTGGCCATCTCATGAACAAGCGGCAGGCATCGTTACTATTCGATGTTGCCAGTTTACTCGTGGTTCGTACCTTCTGAGCTACGGTATTTCAAAGATGACATCAAATTTGTCATCCAAATCTAATACGATAAAGTCATCGTCATATTGGGTATCTTCTAGCGTATAGTGGATCTTCACTATACGCTTCATGACGGTTACGGATGCGACTGTCGCAAGACGTACCGTCATCCTCGTAGGAGGTATGTCACATTCGCTAAACTTGAAGTGACCATCTTCTAGCGATTGGCGTCGCACAAAATTGTTAGACGCCCCACAAGCGACTAGAGCTCGAAGGGACAACTTATTCGTCACTTCGAGTTTCAAGGTAGTGAGTGAGATCTCATTACCTAGAGCAGCAACGCACAGTGTTTGTGTGTTGTAAGCAACCTTCATCAAGAGGCCTACAAATTCTCTTGACGTTGCTGGACCAGTAGGGTGCTCCACACTACTGATCCTGTCCGTTTTTGACGGTCCATCCCGTTGTTGCATCTTTCCACCAACAGCGGACCCGCGTCCCTGCCCCTTTCTCATGGGTGAACGGTCACTACGCCCAGTGTTGCGAGACACTGGACGAGAGGCACTACACTCGTAAGCGTAGTGTCCTGTCTTCTGACATCTGTTGCATATCTGCAACTTCTCGTAGTCTGTAGAGCGAGCCTTCTCTCTCTCTAAATAACAGAGTTCCATCGGCTCTGGACCTCCGTTGTCATATCGTATCGGTGGACGATATGATGTCGAGCTGGCGCGAGCCTGTCTCAGACTGAAGTCTTCCTGTTCCGCAATGAAAATGGCTTGTTCTAGTGAACCTAGTTCAAGTCGGAACAGGTGAGTCTTGACGGGACCATCCGCAAGACCCTGCATGAACACCGAAACCAACGTGTGTTCATCCACCGGATTGGAACTTATACAACTCGTGAGATATCGTATTTGTTGCGCGTAAGCGTGCACATCACGCTTACCTTGTTTGAGCTTGAAGAGTTCAGTTCGAGCTCTGAACTCAGCTCTAGGCGGTTCAAACGTTTGTCTGAGCCGCAACATGAAGACTACTAACGACCCAAACGCATACGGGTCGTGCAACTTGAGCCCCAGTGCCCAAGTCTTGGCACTTCCTGCCAGATTTGACTGGGCAAATGCAACTTGCACATCCCCGTCGTCGATGCGACGCGCCCTTATGGCGTCGTCCAATTCGACGAACCATCTCAAGAGGGAGTCCTCTTCGACTCCCCTATACTTGGAGATGTCAATCTTCAAGGTCTCGGGTCGACGCGAGTGCATCGACCCACCAACAGCAGCCTGCTGCTGTCTCAACAGTTCAAACTGTTGAACACCCTGTTCTCTCAACAACTCTGCTTGCTGAGAACCTTGTTGGTGAAGCAAGGCTACTTTCTCGCGTTCAGCGTCAAGTTCATTTTGAATGAACTTGGCGATAGTAGCATGTTGGGCATCTCTATTGAGAGCCTCTAGCATGACGCTAACAGCATCGATGCCCATGCTTGAACCCTCCGTTCAACCGAATCCCATTCGACATTGCTCAAATGGGAGTAGCTTTCACGCGTAGTGTGAAAGCTTTGGTCATCTTCATCGTCCAACATATTCATGTTAGATGTGAACGTGGTCCTTGGACGGACTACGAAGTGCTACCAGGTGTAGCGGGGCACCCTGAAGCTTGTACTGATGACAGTACAAGCTACTTATTCTGATGACAGAATAAGGCTGTGCCTCGTAACTTCACGTACACTCGTACGTGCAGAGGAAGACGGTAAGGAGAAGCGAGTACTTGGTTAAAGTAAAAAGTAGAACTGTATTTATCATAGTTAATGTCTGTCAATAAACCACTGTTTATCCTCATCTAGCTATGAATACAAATGTGCATGTTAACTATCTGCTCACCACTCATTGCGTGCGTCTGTCGTGGCGCCTCTTCGTTGGTTGATATAAAGGCCTATATCAACCAATTAGGAACTACTCGCAAGTGCTGCAGAATATTTGTCCTTATGACAATATTCTGTAAATACAACTCTTAAAGTTATATTCTATTAACAATTTCTTATAAATTGTTACGTAACGATTCACCCCCTAACACACACCGCATGCTTCTTGTGAGAGACGCTATTCTGCAGACGTAAATGACCCGAACATCAGATTTGTCGAAAGCAGTTGCACCGTAATATGTAGCACAAAAGTCCCATGCATACTGTGGAGAACTGCGTCAAAGCTCACTTGCTTCGTGTACGCATTACTAAGCCTATCATGATTTTTAGTTCGGCACAGCGTGGAAGGTAACTGGACCGACATCCCTTTAACAGCTAGAGTCCATACAGCAGCGCTCTACCCGACATTTCGAAGCTGCGACCCCTACTACTCAGCCATTTTCATCTTGCTAAGCAGCAGTGAAGTCGCCCCAGTCCTCTTCGTCGTCGTCGTCTCGCTTCGAAAGAGCACCTGCACGCGGCGGAGCAACGACCGACACTGCCATCGATGACTCGCTCGGTGGCGGCGGAATCAACGGTACCCCGTGAGATCGACTCGCTCCCTGACTCTGTCCACTGCAATTGCTAGTGCGGCCACTGCTCGGTCGACGTTGCACCGCATTGTCTCTCTCGTTGCTGCCATGACTGGTCTTCAACTTGATTCGGATCATCGCTCCTTCAGGTAGACTCAACTTGCTTGACTTTTCGAGTGACACATCGTCACCACTACCAGCAGCTGCTTCCTCCCTCTCTTCCATCTCCACTTGACGGAGTGCATACTTGGCATAGTCCTGCAATGTCGCCTTGAAGTTGAACGCGGTGGCCCGTTCCGGGAAACCAATGCCGACAAACGCCCGTCGACCGCTCTCGTCGTCCGTCACGCGTACCATAAAGTAGCGCGACGAGTCGACGCAGTCGTGGACGTAAACGTCCAATGGTAGGTCCCGTGTGATCTGCAGCGGACATTGAGCAAAGAGAGGAGGAGTTGGATCCGATCGAGTCGCCGAAGTAGACGCAACGAGCGACTCGAAGAGTTGGACGGAACACGCGTCTCCTTTTTGCACGATACGAAGGGAACCTGTGAGTAACGGATACTCGGGGTCCCACGCATCTGCTCGAGGGGCAAGCGACGTCACATGACCAGCTGGAACGCGGTAGAACCACACGTTGTTCTCGCTGAATAGGCAACGCTCGAGCACGAAGGGATCCGATACTGATGATGACGTCTTCATGAGGATGGATGGACTGACTACCTGCCCGTTTGCAAACTGACAACAGCTTTTCCTGTGGCCTGTCTGTCTCTCAGTCTCGGGTTGACAACACTTAAGTGAGACCGTAGACGAACAAGTTCGCGAAAGAAAGTGGGCGGGTAATTATTTGACAATCTGCATAGCTGAAAAGAGATGGATCTCGAATGTTTAATAAACACGTACATATTGATTCTAAGTGCGGACAGCAAGAACGTCTGAACGACAACTATGGAAGTGCGAGAAAGTCATATACATACGGGGTGGTCGAGTTCAGTAGCGTTTTCTTCTTCTTCTTGGTCGCCAACTACATCTCGTTGTAGAGTTCGCGACGAATCTCGGGCGTGATCTGGTGGTGAAAGTGCTGCTTGAACAGCGCTTTCATCGCTTCCTTGTGCTGCTTGGGGATATCATTCTTGTAGCGCTGCGCAAACACGAGCAACGACTGGTGCCACAACACGGGCAGCTTGCGCGTGTCTGACGTGAAGCGGACAAAGTGCTGACTCAACTCGGAGATGACGCGCGTGGGTAGACTGTACTTCTTATTGAGCAGCACCCGGATGAACATACTGTTGCCCCCTGCGTACTCCATGGACGCGAGCTTCATCAACGTTGCTGCAGAATGTATCACAGGCACCGACACCTTGGACAGCACACTACCGATGATTGCGGCTTCTCGCTGCGTACAATTCCGGCTCTCACAGAGCGGGATAACGATCCCCTTGAAGAAGGCCTGTGGTTTGTACAGCGCTTTCTTGAGCGCCATATACAAGTGAAAGTTCAGCCTCTTGTTCTCGTGAATGTCTTGTCGTACGTGCTCGAGCAGGAAAATATTGAAAAAGCGCTGCGCCATCTTGGGGTTCAAGTTGGACGCAAACAAGCGCGTAGCTGCTCGCATGGCATGTGGTGACCACTTTTCCGGACTCGTGAGCCACAAAATATCTTCCCAGTAACTCAAGCTCGGGATGACCTTGAACGCTTTGGGCAACTTGCCCGACGTATAGCGATGCAGAATCTTGCCCACACCCGTATAAACTTGCACAATCTTAGCATCGAACTTGCCACGTTGCACAGCTTGACCGTCTTCGTCGTTATTTTCCCGACCCTCTCCACGATCACGTGCCTCTTTTTCAAAAATCTTGTCCATGATAATATCGGCGAGATTCCGACGCTCAGGGGCGCCCACCATAAACGCTGCCAGAGCTTCCTCGTCGTCGTCACACATCTCAATCTCTTCAACATAGTCTCCATTCATGCGCACAAGAACGTCCTGTCCGTCGTATTCATCCATGTCTTCGTCCTGTCCAGCTGCATCCAGCTCCTCCTCGTCGGACTCGTCACTGCTCTTGTCCTCTTGCGGTCCTGCTCTAGTGGTAATGGCTGACCCTTTGGTACTCAGCTGCCGTGCGCGTTCCCGCTGTTGCAGCTGCTGCTCTTCGACTTGCTGCTGTCGAGCGAGCGCCAACGTCCGGCGACTCAACTTTTCAGGCACCACGTCTTGATCCTCGTCCATGTCGTCGTCGAGACTCCTGCCATTCGAAGACGGACCGTCCGTCTTGAACTTGCTGCTGCTTTTGTGGTCGTACCATGCTTTGTTATCGAACGCCAGCTGCTTCTCGAGGGGACACGCGCGTTTCGGCTTCGCCTTCTCTGTCTTTGGCATCTTGGCGACGCTTGATGAATCAATGGCTACGAGCCGCTTTGGCTGAAAACCTGTCGATCAATTAATATCAAGTGTGAAAGATGGGTACTCACGCAGGCTGATGGTTCGAATAGATGAAACAACCAATTAATTGCTGCGGCGTCCAGTGCAAAACGTGCGCGTTTTTTTTGAAACAAAGTCGTTTTTTGTAAAGTGGAACGGAACGAGCGTGGGCGTGTTTTCTGCCATTGTCATGCACTCGACAGCTGCGAAAGACGCTTCACTTGTATCAGTAACAACAGATGAAAGCTCGACAGACCGCACTCGGGGACGTAGTCGACGGTGTGATGATGACACAGGAATGCCGGTGGCTTATAAAGTGCGTCTTTTGCATCCAACTTATCGCATGTAATATAAAATGTTTTTTTCACTTTTGTTTTTTGTTTGGATGAATGCACGGATTTGTAGGTGAGCGCCAATGCCATTGAGTCGGTGGACGAACTTCTAGCTAAAGACGCAGAAGACGAGAGTTTACGGAGGTACAAGGAACGGCTGCTAGGCGTCGCTGCTCATGGAGATCGGGGAGGTATTTAAAGTCCATGAAAGATGAATATTTGTTCATGTGTATACAGAATGCACGTGGTACCTATAAATGTCGATATGTTTGTGGACACAAACCATTATCAAACAACATTGTTGTGATAGTTATTGAAAAGCTTTCACTTTTGCCTTTTATCTTGTGGGACGTGATAGATGAATGCGACACACGTCGTGTGGTAGTCAAGGAGTTCAAGATTGAGTTTTTGGAAGATGGAAACGAAGACCTTGTCTACAAATTATCAACACCAGAGGGTGTGGAGCTGATGCGCACGACGCCTTTTGTCCTGACGGAAAGCTGTCGGTATCGCTTTGTCATCTCCTTTCAAGTAAATAAGACGATTGTGAGCGGGTTGCACTTTTGCACTAACGTCAAGAAAGCGGCGCTGGCCACACATGATAAAATCGTGTTGGGTTCGTATGCTCCACGATCCGAGAGCTACGTGTTTGTCTTTCCCCGTCGAGAATGGATGAAAGCTCCATCGGGACTTTTCTATCGTGGTAAGTACACGGGCAAATTCACGTTTATTGATGATGACCACATCAAGCACCTGGAGCAGTTGTACATGTTCGGTACGTTCGTTAGAGATCGTGGATTTTTGTATGGCTGAAAGAAAGACGAGAATGCTGATACGTTTGTGACGGACGTATTGTACAGAAATCAAGCGAGCCTGACAAAGCACTCGCTCGTTTGCGTTTTGCATATTCATGAATACCATCGATCAGTTCATGCTACACGGACTGACGCCATTTTTCAACGCTAAGAAGAAACGCCATTACTGTTATTGCTGGATATTGGTATTCTAGTTTCAGTTCCGGTGAATTGTTAATCGATCACTGGTATGACGCCGCCGTGCTCTGCAGTGGTGATTGTAATCGTGTCCGAAAATTGTGCACGGTTCGAAACAGCGGAATATGGTCGTTATCCTGTGTCCAAGATGGTCAGACGACCGTGTCAGCCAGCATCGATCAGACCCAAACGACAGTCAAGAAGTCAGGACAGCGGAAACTCTTCGCACAACACACGAGAAGAAGATCGATTGCCGAAGCTGCAGTCTGTGATTGCTGAGCGCAAAGAGACACCTCAGGCTCTCCGACTCGAGTCAGTATGATCCCTGCCCTTTCCCGGTCCGGCCGTCTCGATACTGATACTGGCCGCGCATCTGTAACTTTTCGTTGCACTGCGCGATTCCTGACGACGCCCGATCACCTTTGGGTTGTCAACCCGAGACTGAGAGACAGACAGGCCACAGGAGAAGCTGTTGTCAGTTTGCAAACGGGCAGGTAGTCAGTCCATCCATCCTCATGAAGACGTCATCATCAGTATCGGATCCCTTCGTGCTCGAGCGTTGCCTATTCAGCGAGAACAACGTGTGGTTCTACCGCGTTCCAGCTGGTCATGTGACGTCGCTTGCCCCTCGAGCAGATGCGTGGGACCCCGAGTATCCGTTACTCACAGGTTCCCTTCGTATCGTGCAAAAAGGAGACGCGTGTTCCGTCCAACTCTTCGAGTCGCTCGTTGCGTCTACTTCGGCGACTCGATCGGATCCAACTCCTCCTCTCTTTGCTCAATGTCCACTGCAGATCACACGGGACCTGCCATTGGACGTTTACGTCCACGACTGCGTCGACTCGTCGCGCTACTTTATGGTACGCGTGACGGACGACGAGAGCGGTCGACGGGCGTTTGTCGGCATTGGTTTCCCGGAACGGGCCACCGCGTTCAACTTCAAGGCGACATTGCAGGACTATGCCAAGTATGCACTCCGTCAAGTGGAGATGGAAGAGAGGGAGGAAGCAGCTGCTGGTAGTGGTGACGATGTGTCACTCGAAAAGTCAAGCAAGTTGAGTCTACCTGAAGGAGCGATGATCCGAATCAAGTTGAAGACCAGTCATGGCAGCAACGAGAGAGACAATGCGGTGCAACGTCGACCGAGCAGTGGCCGCACTAGCAATTGCAGTGGACAGAGTCAGGGAGCGAGTCGATCTCACGGGGTACCGTTGATTCCGCCGCCACCGAGCGAGTCATCGATGGCAGTGTCGGTCGTTGCTCCGCCGCGTGCAGGTGCTCTTTCGAAGCGAGACGACGACGACGAAGAGGACTGGGGCGACTTCACTGCTGCTTAGCTAGATGAAAATGGCTGAGTAGTAGGGGTCGCAGCTTCGAAATGTCGGGTAGAGCGCTGCTGTATGGACTCTAGCTGTTAAAGGGATGTCGGTCCAGTTACCTTCCACGCTGTGCCGAACTAAAAATCATGATAGGCTTAGTAATGCGTACACGAAGCAAGTGAGCTTTGACGCAGTTCTCCACAGTATGCATGGGACTTTTGTGCTACATATTACGGTGCAACTGCTTTCGACAAGTCTGATGTTCGGGTCATTTACGTCTGCAGAATAGCGTCTCTCACAAGTAGTATGCGGTGTGGGTAAAGCTAGCGACACAAACTGGTGTCGACAGGGTAAAAGATGAAGCGGTCATGACTATGGACAGAGGAGGCGAAATTGTGCACCATGACATGAAGGGATGGAACCATTTCAGATGATTGCGCGTGGAAGCAAAGCGTTTGCATCTGAGTCGTTGCGACATGCCCAATTCTAGCCCTCACTCAGGTACGTCGTGACTTTGTCATTGCGCATCTTGCCACTGCAGCCGAGCCCCGACGCATGCCACAAAAGGTCAAGTTTGTGCTACTTCGATCACAAAGCAAGCGTGATACCGCCGTGCACAAGTACGTCAGCCCAGTTTTTGAACGCAGAACTGGACAGTCGTACGTCATTTCCACGGTTATGCCAAGAGATGTGGTTGCAGTGTCTCGCTTGATATCAAAATGTAGGCAGTTTCTCGATCCCTTACTCCCCACAGCTCATCCATTCTTCTTATAACTCTAACATCTGGATGTTTTCTGGTCATCTCTTTGATCATATTCCAGCAATCGCATCGGCGTCTTTCGCACGTCATCAGAGAATTTACGAACATCAGGCACATGGTTTAAGTGCACAATCAAAAACAACTCCGTCGTCTTTCGTGGTTTGTTTTGCAATGGCTCCTCCTGCGTAGCACACCGCTACTCTCGACGTCACTGGGCTCATCCGTAGTACCTTTCAGCATATTCGTACTTCAAGCAATAGGTCGATCACATCCGGTTTGCAATTTAGTAGTGTGCCAAGTACAAATTTGATCATGTGTATAGTTGCGTCGCACTAGCCACAAATTTTGCTACAGGTATAGCTGAGAAGAAGGCTGGGTTGCATGCATTTCTAGCTGTTCGAGAAGTATTGATGGTGTAGCGGGGTGAGCCTGTTTCATGTAACTAACCCATGATACTTGCCAAGTATAATATCATTATAAAGACTGATGACGTTCGTGAATAAAACCTTTAGGGGTACTATTTAGAAACACACAACGATTGGCTGATATGAGTCGTCGAATCAGCCAGATCTAGCGATCCAATCGACGTTGGACGCGCACAATGAGCAAGACTTAAGCCTACATTTGTGTAGATAGATTTTAATAAATTTAGGACTAAAAAACATAACTTAATGATATGATCGGCTATAGGAAACAGTTAATCTCCCCTCAGTTTTCTGGTAAAATCCCCTCAGTTTGAATATATCGCTACATGACTGGCTAATAATGAGTCGAGAACAGAGGTAGCAATATCACATAAACTGTTTTTTTTAATTCTTTATGTCAAAATTATATAAAGGGACCGCCTAGGCGTACCCCCCCCCGTGATGTCGATTTTTTTTCTCCCACTATAGTGCGAGCTTTCCTCCATTCAATCCTATTATCTCTTTGTTCCTTGCTCTTTCGGCAATGCTAGCACCACCTCCCGAGCATACTTATCCTTCTCTTGATGATGCTCAGTTGGCAGTAGAGCGGTTTGTACTTGACCAAGGCTACGCTGTGGGGGGACGGACTCGCTCAAAACCCTCCAAAAGCGGTGAAACACGCAAGGTCTGGCTCCATTGCTCGCACGGCCTAGAGTATAGGAACCGTCGCGAATACCTCACTGAAGGAAATCGGAAGAGAAAGACCAGCAGCAGATGCATTGAATGCCCCTGGAGCGTCACTATGAAAAGAGAATTGACCGCAGAGGGATGGATGTGGCGGGTCAAGGTAGAGGAGGAATTCTCACAACCTTGAGGCAACAGCGGATATGTCAGGCTTCCCCAGCGCACGTAAAGTCAAAGATCAAGCGCGACAGGTCACACAACAGATGTTCAAGTCCAGTGCAGCCCCCAAAGTTATCCTCACGACCTTACGGCAACAAGATCCGCAAATATACCTCACCAGTAAAGACATCTCCAATGTAAAAGCCCGACTTCTACGAGAAGATTTGAACGACCGTACACCTCTGGAGGCCCTGCTAGACGAGCTGCAGGAAAAAGAGGTCATGCATGACTATGCCAAAGACGATGAGGGTCGAATCACACACCCCTTCTTCGCTACGCCAAGTGCTGTTGATCGAGCCAGAGAGTTTCCCGACGTTGTATCAATGGACTTTACGTACAAGACCAACAGGTGATGTGCTTCACACCTTGCAGTCTGCATTATACAAGTCTCTAACCCAACATTTGTCAACTAGGTTCAAGCTCCCACTCCTCCACGTTGTCGGCATGACCAGCACCAATGCTACATTCTCCATATGCTTTTGCTTTATGAGCGGAGAGACAAAATAGGTCTATGTTTGGGCTTTGATACGCGTGAAAGGGGTGTTTATCTTGAAACGCCTGCCTGGGGTGGTGGTTACTGATCGAGAGCTGGCCTTAATGTCAGCAATTAAAATCATACTAGGAGATGCTTTTAATCTTCTCTGCATATGGCACATCAAAAAGAACATTGTCGCCAACCTGAAAAAACATTTCCGAACTAATAAAGGGTGGGAACGGTTTCTGGCAGACTGGCACCTTCTGGTTGCTTCGATAGATGTGGAGACGTTTATCGCTGATTGGAAAGATCTGCAAATCTCCTACTGCAAGTACGGAAAGACCGTGGAATACCTGACGAGCACATGGATCGTACACAAGGGAAAGTTTTTCACCGTATCCACCAAGCTTGTCTTGCATATTGGTCACTTGGCTACATCTCGCGCTGGGGGCAAACATTCTTCGACAAAAGGATAAATCAGTGTCTCTTCGGGAGATCTCATCGATGTGTACAAGAAGATCCCCCTCTCAATCGAATATCAAGAACATCACATCCGTCAACAGATTATCTACAACAAGACGCATTCCATGCTCGCCTTCTCTCACAACATTTGGGAGTATGTTAAGCAAAAGATATCACACTAGTGTTTGAACAAGGTGCATGAATAGTTCCAGAAAGCTATACACCTGGCTGGTGAATCCATCTGCTCCAGCATCTTTCGAAGTACGATGGGTCTATCTTGCTCCCACGAACTCAACCGTTTAATTGGCAACAATTTTTCGTTGCGGACCCACCATTTCCATATTCACTGGTGGCTTATAAAACCTCAAGATCTTGAGTGCAATGACAGTGATACCTCTGCAGATGGGATGACAGATTTTGCAAATGCATTGACACGGCTGCAATCTCATCGCAAAACTCTTCCCCCACACTGGCAACGTCTTTTGGAGGAACGAATTGTAGAGCTCTCCCAACAGCCGCTCACACCAGTACACAATCCTGTGGTAGTGCGGACTAGAGTTAGACCTGTGGGTGCGGTGGCGGGGAGTAGCACAGGGCGTAATCCTTTTGCGTTTGAGTTAGTGGAAGCTAGAGCGCGAGATCCGCGAAGATGCGTATTTCCAGATTGTCGAGAGGAAGGACATGACAGGCAAAATTGTCCTCTCTTGAGATAGCTAACAGCTAGCAGAGTAAATAATACGTATGCATTGACTAGATTTTACTATGTGTATTTAACATTCGGAACACGAACATGATTTTCCGCGTCAGGTTGCAATCACTTTCAGATATGTAACGTGAGGAATTAAATTTCATCGCGTCACGTGCAGGGTGTGTGCGTGCAGTTATGAGGGGGCGTAGCAATCCAAATGCACCACACGTCACGCTGGCTCGTGCCTGACACCTGAATACGCGCCTTTCGTAAAATCCTCTCTGAAGTGCTTAGCTCTGTATCCATTTCGTAGCTGAAAAGTGACGTTGCGCAGCGCTGAACGCAGTCAGCTCGAGATATATTCAATGTACTGAACCCTTCGCTGCTCTGAAGTGCTTCCATCTTCACCAGGGATGCCGCTGCCTTCGCTAGCAGCGAAATAAAAAAAAATGGCTCCTCACTCTCGAAGCCGCCAAGATTATACGGAGCATCCAAGGGGTGTGAATGACACCGTGGTCCGTTACAACCTCAGTGACAGTAGTTAATTCGCTCTCGCGCCTCCGGAGTATATTCCGATAGAAAAGACAAAATCAGCACAATTTAGTATCATGTCAGCCGGCCCTCCCACATAGATCTAACACCCACGCACCGTCATGTAATGCCTCATGTAGATACAAGGCGAAGTCGAGACCGCAAACTCTCCAACCGCAGCGTCGAGATTCAGGCCGCAATGTTCGACCAAAAAGCTATCAGCACCACAATTTTACCCCGTAAGTATCTCCATACAACGCCGACACTGTCATAACTCACCGCACAACGAGAAACCCGAAAAAGTTTTAGCCATCCGCCCCAAAAACAGCCATATCCATGTCCTTTTCATCGTTCTTCAAGTAGGGTCCTTCGTAATGCTTGTGCCGATCTGTTGTCTTGCACCTCCGGACCCATTTCCCCATCTACATACAATCACCCAGTAACACCAGTCACACGTGACGCCCACAGCCTACCGTGCCAAACTATTAAAAAGAGCTCCAACCTTCACTCCCGTTAACCTTCAGATTGACATAATGAACATCTAATCCGTCCTACTCCCTACCGGCCCATACAATTGTCCAGTCAATACTTCCCATTCCCTCACCATCACCCCCACAGCAAAACCACAACCGCACCACTTGACATCGTGCAGATACGTGTCGCTGCGTGTCGCGTCAATCACGAGCCCCGGATTCACTACAGACCCCGAGCGCGTGCCGACAATCGGTTGCTCCATCACCACCGACGGCGCGTGACTTCTTCGACTGGAAAAATGGATCTCTTAGCTAATAAACAACAGCACAGAAAAAGAAAGACACATGAGAGCGTAAGCACGGGCCACGCCACAGACGGGACAGCATCTCACATACATAGACGCGAGCGGGGTGCGCAGGTGTAAAAGCGGTGCGCTTTGAGGCGCGTCGTGTACGGCAGCGTGCGCTTGAACAGCTGCCAACGCGTGGCGTCCTAGCGCAGCAGCTTGCGGCCGCCCGAGGTGGCGTGCTTGGGCTTAGCTGGGCGCGTGGCCGAGTCCTCGCTGTTCATGCTGTGGCTTCAACATAGTGTAAAAGATAGTTATGATCCCTAGTGGCTTCTTCCGCACGCTAACTCTTGGTTGCTGGTCAACGCGAGAGAAAATGAACCTCGTTTTATAAAACGAGAGGGTACACAGATCGATTAGACGATTACATACACGGGGGGGGGTGCGCGCAGTTTGTAAGGAGTAAGAGTTAAGTAAAGTAAATGACTTGTATATTACCGCGCACCAGACGCGTTTCGGCCCCCCGCCGGGGGCCTCATCAGTGGTTTGTCAATCTACAAGTGAGAACTATCCATACGTCTAGCTGCCGTACGACCTATAATAATGCATAGAACCCTAAAGAACATTCTAGACATACCCTATCATGGGTCGAATCTCTGGAGTCGAATCCAGTGCATCATGCACTTACCACACTCCCCCTCGACGACATGAGATGCAGACCACTTTGGTATCGACCCGCCTGTAATCCTCACTGCTGCATCCGTGCACCATGGGAATCTTGATTGAGTCTTGCCCCTGCGCTCCAGCCAACCTCGATGATACCGAGCGTTCCAGGTATTCCAGCTCCCCCATCGTCCAGCACCATGTCACATCTTGACATCTCGTAGTCGTCGTTCGCCTTGCATGTAGTTTCCACTTCTTCTTGACCACAAATACACTTGTCACCACTCGACTTGACTCTTCCTTCGATAGCACTCGCGCATTCAGACCATCTCGCGTCACCACCCTTGCACAAACCCTTTTCGACTGCACGCGCACCGTCAACGATCCCTGTCGATGAATTCTTCGGCGCCTTACTCGTGCATCGAGCGCCTTCTCTGACGGGGTGTCCCTCGCACAAGTTGGTCCTTGGTGAGGTGTCTGCAGCGAGCACTTGGGCTCATAACCTGTAAGGAGTAAGAGTTAAGTAAAGTAAATGACTTGTATATTACCGCGCACCAGACGCGTTTCGGCCCCCCGCCGGGGGCCTCATCAGTGGTTTGTCAATCTACAAGTGAGAACTATCCATACGTCTAGCTGCCGTACGACCTATAATAATGCATAGAACCCTAAAGAACATTCTAGACATACCCTATCATGGGTCGAATCTCTGGAGTCGAATCCAGTGCATCATGCACTTACAACACAGTTACTAGAGGGTGTACGCCTAGACAGCCCCTACATAAATTTGACCAATTTTTTGTGTGAAAATATCGTGTGATAGACGTCATTGTCGGCGGCTTTACGGCCAAGTAATAATGTCCTTAAATGAAAACAGTACTGAGTAAGTAAGCGTGTGAGTGTATAGCTATCATAACAAACCAAATCAAGCAACGATCATCGTCACTGATGCACTATTCAAGAATAATTTGTGGAGATGACGCGGCCGTAGCGTGGAAGTGGGTCACAATGGAACATGGTAGTCCGTCGCATATTATTGACTAGCGTGACAATATCCTACCAATTTTATCCGAGATGAATAATATTGAAGGTGTGTTATCCCCTTACAGGATCATTTTCATGTGCTGCTCAAAGATTGGTTGATTAAAGACATATCAACCAATGTTACTACCAACTGCTGCTAGAAGTGCGTAATGAGTGGTAAACAGTTTGTCGTCACACGACAAATGTAACTTCAGTTTTTTTCTAACTAAATTAATCTAAATTGTCGTGTGACGACAAACTGCTCACCACTCATTACGCACTTCTAGCAGCAATTGGTAGTAACATTGGTTGATATGTCTTTAATCAACCAATCTTTGAGCAGCACATGAAAATGATCCTGTAAGGGGATAACACACCTTCAATATTATTCATCTCGGATAAAGTTGGTAGGATATTGTCACGCTAGTCAATCTGCTATTGACACCGTTTGGTGTCAATATCATATAATGGGCTACCCCGTTACATCACCCCCCCCCCCTTAACCGTCAATCACCCGTTGATGGAATTTTATAGATTGGGACAGGGTGGCCACCGTTAGATCACTCTGGGAAAGGGAAGCACTTGTTGTACGGATTCCAACTCATTTGCCAATTCATCCCATGGTGTCAAAGCCCATGTTATGTGCTGCCGAAGCAGCCAAGAAGGCGTTGCACGCGTGCATGCAGCCGAAGAGAGTACTTCTCTTGCTTCAGCAGCAGGTGGTCATTCGCCTGCTGTTTCGACTCCATATGTGGATGAGCATGAATTTGAGCTCATCTATTCTGGAGGGTAGGATGATCCATACAGATCGAAGGCGACTCCTCACGCCTCCGTATCATCCGGGGCGGACACTGCAAGAGCCAGGTTGACTGGCCCTAGGGAACGTGGCGGCATCATGTCCTAGATATTCGGACCGATCATCCTTCTGACGAACCCTCGTCTCACGCAAGTCCATATGACAATAGAACGCGTGGCGATGGTGGTGATGCGACTATACGTTACCACAAGAGAAGCAACTGGAGGGATCGAGATGCTACTGGTGTCAGATATCATGCTGACACCACAAAGCGAGCAGAGACCGAAATGTCCTGCGCCACGCTCCTTAAGTGGATTCTCTTTGGATGCCATCATCCAATGAGCTGTACCGAGTGGCCGGTATGACCACCGAACGGGATCGAATCCCGTTGTTCGACTGTAGGAGGATTTAGCATCCCAATTCCAGCACGGAATTTGTCCGTGCTGAGGAAGAATTCTTCACCGATGTGTTTTTCAAACATCAGTGATACAACGGCAACCGTGGCCGAGACGGTAATGCCTTGGTGCAAGGATGGAATACCCTCATCCATAACATCGAGTGCACTGGCCGTGAGGCCTGGGTCGGTAGATTCGATGCAGCTCGCGTCAGGTTTGAAAAGCGTAACCCAGTCGGTGTACGATACAAGTTGCACCGACTGTCAAGAGAGGCAGGGTTACCCTGTCTCTCGTTAAGTGATTCGTGTACAAGGTTTCCTGGACAATGCAAATCGTGTCCTTAGATATGCATACCTTCCTAATGTTCCATACTGGAGGGCGCGCATCTCTTCTGAGATATCCGAAAAATGACACTTTGCAATCCCTGTACTCGCGTTCGGAAAGGCCATTTTTACGGCCCTTCTTCGAACGCAGCGAGTGGGTCTCGTTATTTTGTTCGACGAGACCCAGAACATCAACAATCAGCTGGGCACGAGGCACCCAGCTGTCCCAAGCCAGTGGATAGCCACGACAGTGGACGAGGAAACTCGTCCGGACGCCCTTCACGTCGCGATGGTTCTAAATACGGTCCACCAGAAAGCGTTGACCACCGCCAGAGTCCACCAAATAAAGGATGTGGTGGTGGCTGGAACACCTGATCCGACACGAGGGTTGGATCAGCTTGATGTTCAGGGACTGAACCGTGTAACGGATCAGTTGCACGATGACCTGCTCATAAACGGACTCGGCGTTACGAGCTCCATGACCTTGTAAAGGATAATTACAAATCATTAGCGCACGATCGTTCAGACAATCGTGACGCGTTTGCATTTGCACAACTTCAGAACGAACGTTCAGTTCGTTCTCTTCGTGACGAGCTGGCTGCAGCTCGTCGAGATATCGCTCAACTGCGTGAGCAGATCGCTTCGCTAGTCGACCAGACTGGCTCGTTAAAATCGGACCATTCGAAGGTGGTCTAGGTTTTTGAACGCGGAGGTGTTCTTCGCATCTCGAAACGGTCTCGTACTGATAGTACGGGCGGAGACGTCCAAAATAAAACGTAGGATGCGTGCGCATCTTACGGGATCGTTAATCGTGTATGCGTTGCCTTTTCGGCGCAACACGCCAAATGGACCGATGTAATTGGGCAGTAATTTACTGCTTCCCACGTTAGCCACTGCATGTTTTTGTAGATTTACGATTGTCAGTAAAACTAAATCTCCTTCATCAAATAAAAGAACATTTGCTCTTCCATGTTTGTCTGCGTTTCTTTTCTGTCTGTCTAGTGCATCTGTAGTAGAGTCTTGAACGAAACGGACAACCGCTTTGCGATTCAGCAGATATCCCTCTGCTGACTCAATCTTGTTAACAGCAGTGTGCTTCGTGTGCACTTCTGAAAGAATGTTGTCTTGACCATTGAAGGCGTTGTCGTTCTCACTGTGGCAGTCTTTGGCAATGCTGAATATAACAGCATCATCATCATCATCATCATCATCATCATTACTATCTATGTCGTTGTTATCGACATCGTCATCCATCACGTCGTCATCATTGGAGACGTGTGATGAGCAAGAACCAGATCGGTTTTTGATCGGGCGAGTCCACCCCCCTTAAACTAAAATCAAACTCTACGAAGGAGGGTAAACATGGATGGCGTAGGCCATTCACGAAGAATTTTGCATGCGTTGTCGACGCATGCACCGAGTTATTCATGGCAAATTCCGCCATCGGCAAGATCTCGCTCCAACTCGTAAACCAGTGGACTTACCCTCAAAGTATCTCTTCGAGGATGCGTTTTCCGCTTTCCGTCTAACCATCTGTTTCAGGATGGTCAGAAGTCGACATCTTCATTCGTGCTCCAAGTGAATGGAACAAGGATTGCCAGAACTCCACTGTGATGCGTGGGTCCCTGTCAGACACGAGTTCACGGGTTATCCCGTGAAGTCGGAATATTGTAAGGATAAAGACACGACCACAGCCTTAAACTGTGACTGACTCCTTTACAGCACCAAGATGTACCATCTTGCTGAACCAGTCAACAAACACAAGAATACCAGTATTCTTGTGAGAGTCTTTGGGAAACTCAAAGACGAAGTTCACGTATACGGACTGCCAACACTCTGCCGTAATCGGTAGAGGCTGCAAGGGTGAACGGGACGAAGGACCATCTTCGACCGTTAACAAGCTTCGCAAGCGCGGATGTATTTGCGCACAAACTCATTCTGGCGAGGCCAGTGGAAGTCGCGACTTACCGTGAGGTGAGTCTTTTATCTACCCAATGCCCACTTGTTGGGGTATCGCGACACTCATGCATGATGCGCAATTGCAAATCATCATGAGCGGGAACGACGACACGAGGTGTGCCGCCGGTAAATGCTGTATAGTACAGCAGTCCATCAAGAAACGAATACCGTTCGGTTAAAAAGAGCGGTTATGAGACGTCAAGATTTTCAAAGCTTGACTGCAAGAATTAGAAATGTAATCCATCAATCGCAGAAGAGACTCATCTTCTGTGTATGCTTTTCGCACGTCGTCGAGCAGATTTGACGACGGAACATTCACCGTTAGTGTCGCGACAGTGGGATCACCCTACTGTCGTGTTGAGCATTCGGCTAGAAATCGGGCCGACGCGAAAGAGCATCAGCGACGACATTAAGACGTCCTGGTTTATACTCGATGCAGAAGTTGTACTCCGCGAAGAAAGACATCCGCCTCGCCATTCGTTGCGCAAGGTGCGGACTGTTTACGGCCGTGCGTAATGACGCATGGTCGGTATAAACGATGAAGGGCCTATCTCCTCAGAGATATATCCGAAACTTTGCCAGTGCATATTTCATGGCAAGGAGTTCCTTGTCATGCACCGGTTAATTACGCTCAGCTGCTTGCAGCTGACACGATTGATAACAGACGAGGCGCTCAACGCCGCCTGAGTCATACTGCGTTAACGCGCAGTCGATTGCAAAATCGCAGGCGCCACAGACCACATAAAATGTTCTGTCCTGGTCTTCAATCGCCAACACAGGCAGTTGTATCAAGCTTTTCCTGACACCTTCGAAGGAGTGCTGACACTCAGCACTCTATGACCACCTCTCATTTTTCTTTAACAAACGAGAGAGATGTACGGTCATCTCGGCGTAGTTGCTTGAGTACTTGTGCAAGTACGCCGCCAAACCAAGGAGCTTTCGAAGTACCTTGACGTCAACTAGCACAGGCCAGTAGATAATCGCCTTGACCTTTTCCGGATCAGGGCTTACGCCATTCTTACCCACGATGTAGCCAAGAACTGGTATTTCGCTCGCTGTAAATATACACTTCTTGAGGTTCGCGAACAACTTATGCTCTCGCATAAGTGCAAAAACCTTCCTTCCGGACATGGATTCTATGAACCCCCACGTCTTTCCATCCATAGCCCGGCTATGGACGGAGAAATTGTCAAAGTACCCCGGCGCGAAGTCTCGCACCCATTGCAACAGATTTGCCACACATCTGTAAAATGTTGGAGGGCGTTACTTAGCCCATGTGGTATCACTGACCACTTACAGAGCATACCACTGGGGGTGCACACTGCTGTGTACGGGATGTCCGGTTCACGCATGAGGATCTGATAGAGTCAATACATCAGATACATGGACGAAAAGATGATACTTTTTGCCATCCCATCAATGATGACGTCCTTCCTCGGTATCGGCGTCTGAGCTGGTGCCGTTGCAGCGTTAAATTTGTCGAACGCGAGCACTATCCACCACCCTCCTGTGGACTTTCGCACACAGAAAGTTGGATAGCTGTGTGGGGATGTTGATTCCCTCGCTTGAACAGCCGCTAGACGATCGGCGAAGAATTTGTCGATCGCTGTGACTTGGTCACGATGCAGTGGCCACTGATTCATGACACAGTATTTTGACCCAGGTTCAGTTCTATCTCATGCCGAGTACCTTTGTCTTTGGGCAGCTCGCATGGCACGGATTCCGGGAAAACATCCCTGAATTCAAACAAATCTTCATACAAAGGATTTGTCTTCATAGACTTCCAAGATTGAGACGTGTATTGCTCAATCCGGGTCTTCCCATCGAGGAAACTCTCGCCCATCCATTAGCTACTAAGAACCCTATTGTTCTCATTAAACGCTTGTGCCGACCGAATATCGGCGACGTACTCGTCCTCTGGGACGAGTACGTAGATCTGCTTGATCTTGTCACTATGCAGATCTTGCAAGAATCTCTTAGATTCTAGCGTTGGCAACGTGATTACCTTCGCAGCTGACTTAGGAGTTGTAACCGGAACAAGTGTACAAGCGCCTACAACTGATCCGTCATTCGCCAAGACATTCACTGTCTCGGTGATTACCTAGGAAAACACATCCACAGGTGGTTGGGAAACAGACCCTCAACATAACTCTCTCAGAAGTTGTCAATCTCAGGATCGCTGGAACTTTCTTCCATTACGTGTACTGACTGTGGGCATACTACCACATTCACGTCCTCTTCAAACGACTCTCTTTCAGTAGATCTCGCTTGATTATGTTGTCCATCCTGAACAACACTAATTTCTCTTCTTGGATGCACTCTTCTTGGTGTGCATCCGTGTTCCAGTCCACTTGATCTATTTGAGTGGTGAACCTTCGGCGCAGCCTGTGTCTCTACACAGGTGCCGGAAGCTGGTTCCACAGTGTAGTGGCCTTCTACACTGTGATCTTGTGCAGTCATACTAACGACCGTACCACAAGTGAGGACATCGCACTCACTCGTAGTACATTCACACGCTTGTGGACGCTCCAATATGTTCACCATATGGCCATCTGATGAAAAAAGGCAGGTGTCTTCACGGATCGATGATGCCAGCTGATCCATAGCTGGTATCTTCTGAGCCATGGCAGACCAAGGATGACATCAAATTTGTCATCCAAATCCAGTACGATGAAGTCATCATCGTACTGCTATCCTTCTAGCGTGGATTACCAGTACGTGTTTGACTACTGTTACGGATGCACCTGTAGCAAGGCACACCGTCATCCTCGTTGGAGGGAACTCTCGCTCAACATTGTTGAGTCTAACATCTTCTAGCGACTGGCGTCAAATAAAACTGTTCGACGCCCCACAGTCAGCTAGAGCGCGAAGTGACATTCCACTTGTCACTTCGATCTTCAAAGTGATGAGTGACACCTCATCACTAGAGGCAGTAACACACAGCGACTATGGGCTGGGAGCAATCTTCGTCAAGAGTCCTGCAAATTCTTTTGACGTTGCTGGATCAGCAGGGTGCTCCGCCCTTACTGACCCTGCCCTTTTTTGGCGGTCCGACTTGCTGTCGCGGTTTAGCGACATGGTCGGACCCGCGCCTTGGACCTTTCCTCGGCCAACGGTGGTCATCACGTCCTGTCTTTGGACGTGATGCGGTGCTTGAAACACTACACTCATGAGTAGTGTCCAATCTTCTGACAGCGATAGCATCTTGCCGCTCGCTTGTGACTCAGAGAGCGAGAGTTCTCGCTCCCGATGTAACAGAGGTCCATTGGTTCAGAACCTCCTGTTTCCTGTCGTCTTGTCGGACGATAGTTTGACGAGTTAGCCTGAGACTGTCTCAGGCTGAAGTCTTCATGTTCCGTTTACACTATCGCCTTTTTCAGCGTATGAAAGTCCTCTCAGAACATGTAGGTCTTCACTGGTCCATCCACAAGGCCGTAAATGAACACGTTGATGAGTGTGTGCTCATCAACAGGGTTTTCCGTGACGCTACTCGCAAGTTAGCGTGGGTGTTGTGCGTAAGCAAGCACACTACGCTTACCTTGCTTTAGCCCCAGGAGTGCAGAGGTGCTCTGAACTCGGCTCGTGGCGGCTCAAACGTGTCTTTGAGCCGAGACTTCAAGATTTCCAACAGCTTAAAAACGTTTGGGTCATGAATCTCGAGCCCTAAGGCCCAAGTCTTTGCTCGTCCTGTCGATTTTGACAGGGAGAAGGTGACTTGCATTTCATAACCCTCGATGTGACGGGCCCTGATGGCGTCGTCTAACTCGACGGATCATCTCAAAAGGGAATCTTCATCGGTTCCCTTATTCTTGAGACATCGATCTTCAAAGTTTGGGTCGACGCAAGTGCTTCGGCCCGCCTATCGACTGATGAGAGCTTTGCTTTTGTAGCAAGGCTACCTTCTGTCTTTTGAAGGAAAGTTCCCCTTGAAGGAACTTGTTGATAGCGGCATATTGTTGGTGTAACGGGGTAGCCCACTACATAATGTTGACACCGAACGATGTCATAAGAGATATGGTCAAGTATGACAATATCCTACTAATTTTATCCGAGATGAATAATATTGAAGGTGTGTTATCCCCTTACAGGATAATTTCGTGTCCTGCTCAAAGATTGGTTGATTAAAGACATATCAACCAATGTTACTACCAACTGCTGCTAGAAGTGCGTAATGAGTGGTGAGCAGGTTGTCGTCACACGACAATGAAGATTGATATAGTTAGAAAAAAACTGAAGTTACATTGATAGCTTAACTATATTAAATACAGTTTTCATAATAACTTAACTCAAACTAGCTGTTTGAGAAGATTAGCTTACTCTGCACGTTCGAGTTAGTGTACGTGAAGTTTCGTGGCATCCCAAACAAAGGGTGCCCCGTTACACCTGGTAGCATTTTGTAGTCCGTCCAACGACTACTTACTGTCCGTCCAACATTAACATGTTGGACGTTGAAGATGACAGCTTCCATGTCACACGTATATGCTACTCCCATCTGAGTGACTCAGAATGGGAGATAGTCAGCCGCACGATTGTGCTCATGGGCGAACCCGCCATCAGTGGTATGTTGTAAACTCTAATCAGAGGCCAGCAACACGCTGCTACTAACAAGTTCCTACAAGGGGAACTTGCCTTCAAAAGACAGAAGGTAGCCTTGCTACAAAAGCAAAGCTCTCATCAGTCGATAGGCGGGCCGAAGCACTTGCGTCGACCCAAACTTTGAAGATCGATGTCTCAAGAATAAGGGAACCGATGAAGATTCCCTTTTGAGATGATCCGTCGAGTTAGACGACGCCATCAGGGCCCGTCACATCGAGGGTTATGAAATGCAAGTCACCTTCTCCCTGTCAAAATCGACAGGACGAGCAAAGACTTGGGCCTTAGGGCTCGAGATTCATGACCCAAACGTTTTTAAGCTGTTGGAAATCTTGAAGTCTCGGCTCAAAGACACGTTTGAGCCGCCACGAGCCGAGTTCAGAGCACCTCTGCACTCCTGGGGCTAAAGCAAGTTAAGCGTAGTGTGCTTGCTTACGCACAACACCCACGCTAACTTGCGAGTAGCGTCACGGAAAACCCTGTTGATGAGCACACACTCATCAACGTGTTCATTTACGGCCTTGTGGATGGACCGGTGAAGACCTACATGTTCTGAGAGGACTTTCATACGCTGAAAAAGGCGATAGTGTAAACGGAACATGAAGACTTCAGCCTGAGACAGTCTCAGGCTAACTCGTCAAACTATCGTCCGACAAGACGACAGGAAACAGGAGGTTCTGAACCAATGGACCTCTGTTACATCGGGAGCGAGAACTCTCGCTCTCTGAGTCACAAGCGAGCGGCAAGATGCTATCGCTGTCAGAAGATTGGACACTACTCATGAGTGTAGTGTTTCAAGCACCGCATCACGTCCAAAGACAGGACGTGATGACCACCGTTGGCCGAGGAAAGGTCCAAGGCGCGGGTCCGACCATGTCGCTAAACCGCGACAGCAAGTCGGACCGCCAAAAAAAGGGCAGGGTCAGTAAGGGCGGAGCACCCTGCTGATCCAGCAACGTCAAAAGAATTTGCAGGACTCTTGACGAAGATTGCTCCCAGCCCATAGTCGCTGTGTGTTACTGCCTCTAGTGATGAGGTGTCACTCATCACTTTGAAGATCGAAGTGACAAGTGGAATGTCACTTCGCGCTCTAGCTGACTGTGGGGCGTCGAACAGTTTTATTTGACGCCAGTCGCTAGAAGATGTTAGACTCAACAATGTTGAGCGAGAGTTCCCTCCAACGAGGATGACGGTGTGCCTTGCTACAGGTGCATCCGTAACAGTAGTCAAACACGTACTGGTAATCCACGCTAGAAGGATAGCAGTACGATGATGACTTCATCGTACTGGATTTGGATGACAAATTTGATGTCATCCTTGGTCTGCCATGGCTCAGAAGATACCAGCTATGGATCAGCTGGCATCATCGATCCGTGAAGACACCTGCCGTTTGTTCATCAGATGGCCATATGGTGAACATATTGGAGCGTCCACAAGCGTGTGAATGTACTACGAGTGAGTGCGATGTCCTCACTTGTGGTACGGTCGTTAGTATGACTGCACAAGATCACAGTGTAGAAGGCCACTACACTGTGGAACCAGCTTCCGGCACCTGTGTAGAGACACAGGCTGCGCCGAAGGTTCACCACTCAAATAGATCAAGTGGACTGGAACACGGATGCACACCAAGAAGAGTGCATCCAAGAAGAGAAATTAGTGTTGTTCAGGATGGACAACATAATCAAGCGAGATCTACTGAAAGAGAGTCGTTTGAAGAGGACGTGAATGTGGTAGTATGCCCACAGTCAGTACACGTAATGGAAGAAAGTTCCAGCGATCCTGAGATTGACAACTTCTGAGAGAGTTATGTTGAGGGTCTGTTTCCCAACCACCTGTGGATGTGTTTTCCTAGGTAATCACCGAGACAGTGAATGTCTTGGCGAATGACGGATCAGTTGTAGGCGCTTGTACACTTGTTCCGGTTACAACTCCTAAGTCAGCTGCGAAGGTAATCACGTTGCCAACGCTAGAATCTAAGAGATTCTTGCAAGATCTGCATAGTGACAAGATCAAGCAGATCTACGTACTCGTCCCAGAGGACGAGTACGTCGCCGATATTCGGTCGGCACAAGCGTTTAATGAGAACAATAGGGTTCTTAGTAGCTAATGGATGGGCGAGAGTTTCCTCGATGGGAAGACCCGGATTGAGCAATACACGTCTCAATCTTGGAAGTCTATGAAGACAAATCCTTTGTATGAAGATTTGTTTGAATTCAGGGATGTTTTCCCGGAATCCGTGCCATGCGAGCTGCCCAAAGACAAAGGTACTCGGCATGAGATAGAACTGAACCTGGGTCAAAATACTGTGTCATGAATCAGTGGCCACTGCATCGTGACCAAGTCACAGCGATCGACAAATTCTTCGCCGATCGTCTAGCGGCTGTTCAAGCGAGGGAATCAACATCCCCACACAGCTATCCAACTTTCTGTGTGCGAAAGTCCACAGGAGGGTGGTGGATAGTGCTCGCGTTCGACAAATTTAACGCTGCAACGGTACCGGCTTAAACGCCGATACCGAGGAAGGACGTCATCATTGATGGGATGGCAAAAAGTATCATCTTTTCGTCCATGTATCTGATGTATTGACTCTATCAGATCCTCATGCGTGAACCGGACATCCCGTACACAGCAGTGTGCACCCCCAGTGGTATGCTCTGTAAGTGGTCAGTGATACCACATGGGCTAAGTAACGCCCTCCAACATTTTACAGATGTGTGGCAAATCTGTTGCAATGGGTGCGAGACTTCGCGCCGGGGTACTTTGACAATTTCTCCGTCCATAGCCGGGCTATGGATGGAAAGACGTGGGGGTTCATAGAATCCATGTCCGGAAGGTTTTTGCACTTATGCGAGAGCATAAGTTGTTCGCGAACCTCAAGAAGTGTATATTTACAGCGAGCGAAATACCAGTTCTTGGCTGCATCGTGGGTAAGAATGGCGTAAGCCCTGATCCGGAAAAGGTCAAGGCGATTATCTACTGGCCTGTGCTAGTTGACGTCAAGGTACTTCGAAAGCTCCTTGGTTTGGCGGCGTACTTGCACAAGTACTCAAGCAACTACGCCGAGATGACCGTACATCTCTCTCGTTTGTTAAAGAAAAATGAGAGGTGGTCATAGAGTGCTGAGTGTCAGCACTCCTTCGAAGGTGTCAGGAAAAGCTTGATACAACTGCCTGTGTTGGCGATTGAAGACCAGGACAGACCATTTTATGTGGTCTGTGGCGCCTGCGATTTTGCAATCGACTGCGCGTTAACGCAGTATGACTCAGGCGGCGTTGAGCGCCTTGTCTATTATCAATCGTGTCAGCTGCAAGCAGCTGAGCGTAATTAACCGGTGCATGACAAGGAACTCCTTGCCATGAAATATGCACTGGCAAAGTTTCGGATATATCTCTGAGGAGATAGGCCCTTCATCGTTTATACCGACCATGCGTCATTACGCACGGCCGTAAACAGTCCGCACCTTGCGCAACGAATGGCGAGGCGGATGTCTTTCTTCGCGGAGTACAACTTCTGCGTCGATTATAAACCAGGACGAATTAATGTCGTCGCTGATGCTCTTTTGCGTCGGCCCGATTTCTAGCCGAATGCTCAACACGACAGTAGGGTGATCCCACTGTCGCGACACTAACGGTGAGTGTTCCGTCGTAGAATCTGCTCGACGACGTGCGGAACGCATACACAGAAGATGAGTCTCTTCTGCGATTGATGGATTACGTTTCTAATTCGTGTAGTCAAGCTTTGCTAAGCTTGTCGTCTCAATACCGCTCTTTTTAACCGAACGGTATTCGTTTCTTGATGGACTTATGTATTATACAGCAGTCAACGGCGACACACCTCGTGTCATCGTTACTGCTCATGATGATTTGCGATCGCGCATCATGTATGAGTGTCACGATGCCCCAACAAGTGGGCATTGGGTAGATAAAAGACTCACCTCACGGCAAGTCGTGACTTCTACTGGCCATGTCATTAAAACTTTGTGCACAAATACATCTGCGCTTGCAAAGCTTGTCAACGGTCGAAGCTAGTCCTTCGTCCCGTGCACCCTTGCAGCCTCTACCAATTAAAATGGGACGATTTTATTAGTTTTTGACTGCACTATACATAAGTCTCCTTTCGTAGTCGTACGCGGTTTCGTAAATATTTTGCGCTGCCTCCACATTTTCGTCCACGTCAGTTTCAGAAGTACGTGCTTACACAAAGGTCGCTGCTGTTCACATTACATAGCGGTCACTTTATAAGAAATGAACAGTTACGACTAATAGCACGTTTGTGTCCATCTAGCGAGTCCATGGAAGAGGTGGGTGTAGCTAGATTCCACGCCGCGTGAGGTTTCTCCACAGGAATGACAAAGAGAAATGTGTGGTCGAACTAATGAGCAACCGGTCAGTGGTTCGGCCGTCAGTACATGTTTTCAGCCGATCTAGTTTAGCTTAATGCCGCGATAGTCTCTTCTGGAAGCTTAAACGTGACACATGCACGAAAAAGATCGGTGTCGATTAATCTGCGAGGGTTCCACCATAGGCTGAGCTGTTAGAAGCCATGAAGATAAAGATGTGAAATGTTGAGAGAAGTAAAGAATTGAATGATGCTGTAGACAAACCGGCGCAACAATTTAATTGGCAAGCCAAAGTTTAGAAGAATAACAATTCCAAGTTTAAGGGGAAAGTCACTATTTATTAAAATGGCTCGTCGAATTCTACACTGCCGTCATGGCTCGTCGTATCGAATACATGCAATAAATGTGGATTTCGGCATGCTCACTGGATTGGAAGAGCTCTGTATTGTCCCTTTAGTCGCAAGCTTAACGTACCACATATTTGGGGAGTACAATTCTTAGAAAAAGTAAATATGGCCCATATGATGCCAAAATTAAAAAAATGTCGTACGTCCTTGTATACTTCAATAAATGTGATACACGTGGACCGACATTGTGCTTCGATGAAGGGCTTCATTTGAAATACATACCAATCACACGCTACATGCTGATGCGGCTTACTTCAAAAAATCAGACAAGCCCATGATTACGGTCACGTGAATATTCAATTTGACAGAGTAATCTTATGCTACGCTCGCGAGTCAAAGCTACAATTCGTCAATCCATGCTTGCAACGTGCAAAAAAGGGAGCAAGCAAGGTGCCGTAGAGAAAGCTTAGACCAAATCTAGCGGGTGAGTAGGTCCCAACCATTCAAAAGCGCCACTAATCACTACCGATTTACTTTATAAGCATACGTAAAGTAGTTTTGAAGCACACCGAAACAACGCAGCAGGTGGTGCGGCACCACATATTACTGTTTAAGGGCCGCATGCTAAGTGCTGGTGGATGTAATCTGACAAAATCTTGTTTAATTTCGTCTTGTAAATTTAATCCAGAGTGTATGTATTTCGTTACATTATGAAACGTATGCTGGAGTGCATTAACACATCAACCAAATCTAATGTCTTGTATGTAACGTCATTACCTATTGCACTCTGCAATTCCAGCTTGATTGCTTCAAAAGAAATATTTACAGCACTGAATAATGTATGCAACAGCACTACAATTTCCTATCACACTTGTAAAGCCTCTAAAAATTGATAGAAATTAGACGCAAATTGGTTAAGTCTTATTTTAGTAGTTCGAAAGGCTTTTCCTATTAAATGGTAATAAACTAAATTAATGAAGCGTATGAGCAGGAGCGTATTCGTATTCCACGACAAAACAACTACAATAGCAGCACTATAGTACTAACAAAAGCACAAAAAACTAGCAACACCACGAGTACTAACAGCGGTAGCAATGAAAACGACATCAGCAGCAACGACACCAACTTTAGCTGTAGAAGCATATAAGCAACAGAAATGACGTAAATTACTTACAGCAAGAACAACAACGGCTTAGGTCACACCGGTAGCAGCAACAACTGCATCAGCTATGTAACGGGGCACCCTTTGTTCGGGTTGCAACGAAACTTCACGTACACTAGTACGTGCAGCGGAAGCTTATCTACACACACACAAACATATATCTTGAGTAAATGGTCAAATGATAACTGCATTTAAAATACTACGCTATCAATATAACTACAATTTTTATCGAACGACATTGATCTACATTGTCGTATGACGACAACCTGCTCACCACTGAATAAGCGCGTCTAGCAGCGAGTGGTGGTAACCCTAGTTGAAATGTCTAAATCAACCGATCGTTGAGCAGCGCATGAATAAGATTCTATAAAGGGGAAATATTCTTTCAATATTACCTATCTCGGGTAATATTGGCGGAGAATTGTCACGCTAGACAATCTCCTCACTGACAACGTTTACTGTCAATATCAAGTAACGGGCTACCCCGTTACATCACCCTCTTTCTAACGTCAAACAACTGTTGATCGGAACAGGTTGATCTCCGTTACATCACTCTAAGAAGGGGAGCACTTGCTGGTCAAATTTTTAATTCATTTGCTAATTCATCGCATGGTGTCAAGTTCCATGCGATGTGCTGTCGAAGCAGCCAGAAACGAGTTTGCGCGCATTCGTACAGCAGAAGAGATTTATTCTCTTCTCCAGTAGTAGTTGATCCTTCGCCTGCTGTTTCAATTCAACAACAGGCGGTGTCTGTTGTGAATATTCCACGTGGTGAGTCACCACGTGCGACAGAAACATCCGCTACGTCTGCAGCGGGTTCTGCGACTCGCACGTGGATGAGCCTGAACTTGAGCTTATCTATTCTGGCGAGTAGATGATGCATCCGACTCGATGTCGACACCTCACGCATCCGGATCATCGGGGGCGGACACTGCAAGAGCCAGGTTGACTGACTCTAGGTAATGCAGTGGCATCATGTCCGAGATATTCGGACCGAGCAATGCTTTTGACGAACCCTCGTCTCACGCAAGTCCATATGACAATATAACGCGTGGCGATGGTGGTGATGCGACTATACGTTACCACGAGAGAAGCAACTAGAGGGATCGAGATGCTACTGGCGTCAGATATCAGGCTGACACCACAAAAGCGAGCAGAGACCGAACAACGGGATCGAATCCCGTTGTTCGACTGTAGGAGGATCTAGCATCCTAATTTCAGCACGGAAACTGTCCGTGCTGAGGAAGAATTCTTCACCGATGCGTTTTTTTTAACATCGGTGGTACAACAGCAACTGTGGTCGAGATGGTAAGGCCTTGGTGCAAGGATGGAATGCACTTATCCATAACATCGATTGTATTGGCCTTGAGGCCTGGCTCGGTAAACCTGATGCATCTCGCATCACGATTGAAAAGCGTAACTCAGTCGGTGTACGATACAAGTTGCACCGACTGTCAAGAGAGGCAGGGTTACCCTGTATTTCGTGGGGTGATTCGTGTCCACGTTGCCTGGACAAATCGACTCGTGCCTGATGGGAGGCCTACCTCCCTGATGTTCCTCACTGAAGGGCGCGCATATCTTCTGAGACGGCCGAAGAAATTGACACTTTGCAATCCCTGTCCTCGCGTTCGAAGAGGTCGTTTTCCGACGGCCATTCTTCGAGTGCCCAGCGGGTGGGTCTCGTCAGCGATCAGCTGGACGCGAGGCTCCTAGCTGTACCAGGCAGGTGGATAGCCACGCCAGCGGACGAGGTAACTCGTCCGGACGCCCTTCACGACGCAAAAATTCAAGATACGCTCCACCAGAAAGCGTTGACCACTGCCAAAATTCACTAGAGAATTTGGTGGTGGCGGGATCACTGGTCCGGCTCGAGGTTCGGGTCAGCTTGATGTTCAGGAATTGAACCTTGTAACGGATCAGTTGCACGATGACCTGCTCATGAACGGACTCGGCGTTATAAACTCCACGACCTTGTTAAGGAAAATTACAATTCCTTAGTGCGCGATCGTTCGCGCAACTTCAGAACGAACGTTGGATCGTTCTCTTCGTGACGAGCTGCAATCAGCTCGTCAGGACATCGCTCACCTACGTGAGCAGGTCGCTTCGCTAGTCGAACAGACTGGCTCGTTGAAACGAAACCACTCGAAAGTGGTCTAGGTCCTTGACCGCGGAGTGTTACTTGCCTCTCGAAACGGGCTCATACTGATAGTACGGGCGGAGACTTCTAACGTAAAACGTAAGATGCGTATGCATCCTACGAGGCAGTTCAATCGCGTTTGCGTTGCCCATACGGCGCAACACGCCAAACGGACCGATGTAATTGGACTGTAATTTACTGCTGCCCACGTTTGTCACTGCGTGTTTTGGTAGATTTACTGTAGACAGTAAAATTAGGTCTCCTTTATCAAATTAAAAGAACATTTACTCTTACAGGTTTGTCTGCGTTTCATTTGTGTCTGGCCCGTGCATCTGCAATAGAGTCTTGAACGAAACGGAAAACTGCTTTGCGATTCAGCGTAAATTTCTCTGCTGACTCACCCTTGTCAACAGCAGTGCGCTTCGTGTGCACTTCTGAAAGAATGTTGTCTTCACCAGTGAAGGCGTCATCGTTCTCACTGTGGCAGTCTTTGGCGATGCTGAATATACACCGACATCGTCGTCATCATCATCGTTAATGTTAATCGCATCGACATCGGCATCGGCATGTATCACGTCGTCATCATTGTCGACGTGTGATGAGCAAGAACCAGATCAGTTTTGTTCGAGCGAGTTCCCTCCCCCCTAAAACTAGATTAACACTCTAGGAAGGCGGGTAAGCGTGAATGTCGTAGGCCATTATTAAAGAACGGTGTATGCGTGGTCGAAGCATGCACCGAGTTGTTGTTGGCGGAATCCGCCACGCCAAAGACTCACTCCAACTCGTAAACGAGTGGACGTACCCTCAAATCGTCTCTTCGAAGTATCTCTTCGACGTACCCTCGAAGTATCTCTTCGACGCTATTGACGCGTTCCGTCTGGCCATCTGTTTCTAAATGGTCAGAAGTCGACATATCATTCGTGCTCCAAGGGAATGGAACAAGGATTGCCAGAACTCTGCTGTAAAGGGGGGTCCCTATCAGATACGTGTTCACGGGGTACCCGTGAAGTCAAAAGATAGTATCGACGAAGTCACGAGCACGGCCCTGGGCTGTGATTGAGTCCATTACTGCAACAAGATGTACCATCTTGTTAAACCGATCAGCAAACACAAGAATACCAGTATTCTTGTGAGAGTCTTTGGGAAACTCAAAGACAAAGTTCATATATACGGACTGCCAACACTGTGCCGGAATCGGTAGAGGCTGCAAGGGTTCATGGGAGAAAGTACTGGGCTTCACCCGTTGGCATACGTCGCAAGCGCGAATGTATTTGTGCACAAACTACTACTGACGTGGCCAGTAGAAATCACGACTTAGCGTGTGATCAGTCTTTTCTCTACCCAATGCCCACTTGTCGGGGCATCGTGACACTCGTACATGATGCGCAATCGCAAATCATCATGAGCGGGAACGATGACACGAGGTGTGTCGCCGTTGACTGCTGTATAATACATAAGTTTATCAAGAAACGAATACCGTTCGGTTGAAAAGAGCGGTATTGAGACGACAAGCTTAGCAAAGCTTGACTACACGAATTAGAAACGTAATCCATCAATCGCAGAAGAGACTCATCTTCTGTGTATGCTTTCCGCACGTCGTCGAGCAGATTCTACGACGGAACACTCACTGTTAGTGTCGCTACAGTGGGATCACCCTACTGTCGTGTTGAGCAGTCGGCTCGAAATCGGGCCGACGCAAAATAGCATCAGCGACAATATTAAGTCGTCCTAATTATGCTCGACGAAGAAGCTGTACTCCGAGAAGAAATACAGCCACATCGCAATTCGTTGCGAGAGGTTTAAACTGATTAAAACCGTGCGTAGCGACACGTGGTCGGTATAAACGATGAAGGTTCTGTCTTCTAAGCGAAACACCCAAAAATTATCCAGTGCATATTTTATGGCAAGGAGTTCCTTGTCGTGCACTGGGTAATAAAAGCTCAGCTGCTCTCAGCTGACGCAATCAAAAGCAGACAATGCGCTCTGCTTTATATGAGTCGTACTGCATCAACTCGCAGTCGATTACAAAATCGCTGGCGTCACAGACCACATGGAATGGTCTGTCCTGGACTGCACTCGCCAACACAGGCGATTGTATCAAGCTTTTCCTGACTCCTTCGAAGGAGTGATGATACTCAGCACTCTATCACCACTTCTCGTTTTTCTTAAATCGACGAGAGAGATGTACGGTCATCTCGGCGTACTTTCTTCAGTACTTCTGCAAGTGCATCACGTATCCAAGAAAATTTCGAAGTTTCTTGGCGTCGACTGGCACAGGCCAGTAGATAATCGCCTTAATCTTTTTCGAATCAGGGCGCACGCCGTTTTTACCCACGATGCAGCCAAGAACTGGTATTTTTTCGCTGTAAATATACACTTCTTGAGGTTCGCGAACAACTTATGCTCACGCATTAGCGTAAGAACCTTCCGGACACGGATCCTGCAAACCTCCACGTCCGTTCTTCCATTCATAGCCCGGCTATGGACGAAGACATCGCCAAGGTAACGCGGTGCGAAGTCTCGCAGCAATCGCAACCGATTCGCAACACACCCGTTGAACGTTGCAGGTGTGTAACTTAGCCCCTTTGGCATCACTAGCCACTCCTAGATCGTACCACTAGGGAAGCTCACTGCTGTGTACGGGATGTCCGGTTCGCGCATGAGGATCTGATAGAGTCAATACATCAGATACATGGACGAAAAGATGATACTTTTTGCCATCCCATCAATGATGACGTCCTTCCTCGGTATCGGCGTTTAAGCCGGTACCGTTGCAGCGTTAAATTTGTCGAACGCGAGCACTATCCACCACCCTCCTGTGGACTTTCGCACACAGAAAGTTGGATAGCTGTGTGGGGATGTTTATTCCCTCGCTTGAACAGCCGCTAGACGATCGGCGAAGAATATGTCGATCGCTGTGACTTGGTCACGATGCAGTGGCCACTGATTCATGACACAGTATTTTGACCCAGGTTCAGTTCTATCTCATGCCGAGTACCTTTGTCTTTGGGCAGCTCGCATGGCACGGATTCCGGGAAAACATCCCTGAATTCAAACAAATCTTCATACAAAGGATTTGTCTTCACAGACTTCCAAGATTGAGACGTGTATCGCTCAATCCGGGTCTTCCCATCGAGGAAACTCTCGCCCATCCATTAGCTACTAAGAACCCTATTGTTCTCATTAAACGCTTGTGCCGACCGAATATCGGCGACGTCCTCGTCCTCTGTGACGAGTGCCCAGATCTGCTTGATCTCGTTACTACGCGTGATGCTGCTTGCAAGGTAGCGTAGGTGTGTGCAGAAGCATGAACATCACGATTACCTTGCTTGAGCCTTAGGAGTGCATAGCGTGCTTGGAACTCGGCTTTTGGCGGCTAAAACGTTTCTTTAAGCTGAGGTCTTAAATTCTCTAACGCCTCAAACACTTTGGGTAGTTAGGCTTAGGCTCAAAGGCCCGAGTCTTTGCTCGTCCTGTCGATTTTGACAGGGAGAAGGTGACTTGCATTTCGTAACCCTCGATGTGACGGGCCCTGATGGCGTCGTCTAACTCGACGGACCATCTCAAAAGGGAATCTTCATCGGTTCCCTTGTTTCTTGGGACATCGATCTTCAAAGTTTGGGTCGACGCAAGTGCTTCGGCCCGCCTATCGACTGATGAGAGCTTTGCTTTTGTAGCAAGGCTACCTTCTGTCTTTCGAAGGCAAGTTCCCCTTGTAGTAACTTGTTAGTAGCAGCGTGTTGCTGGCCTCTGATTAGAGTTTACAACATACCACTGATGGCGGGTTCGCCCATGAGCACAATCGTGCGGCTGACTATCTCCCATTCTGAGTCACTCAGATGGGAGTAGCATATACGTGTGACATGGAAGCTGTCATCTTCAACGTCCAACATGTTAATGTTGGACGGACAGTAAGTAGTCGTTGGACGGACTACAAAATGCTACCAGGTGTAACGGGGCACCCTTTGTTTGGGATGCCACGAAACTTCACGTACACTAGTACGTGCAGCGGAAGCTTATCTACACACACACAAACATATATCTTGAGTAAAGGGTAAAATTATAACTGTATTGAAAATAGTTACGCTATTAATATTACTACAGTCTTTATCGAACAACATTGATCTACATTGTCGTATGACTACAACCTGCTCATAACTCATTACGCGCGTCCAGCAGCGAGGGGTCGTAACCTTGGTTGATTGTCTTCGTCAACCAATCTTTGATCAGCGCATGAATATTATCCTACTACGGGGATAGTACTCCTTCAATATTACCTATCTCGGGTAATATTGGCGGGGAATTTTCTCGCTACACAATCTCCTTATTGATACCGTTTAGTGTTAATATCATGTCACGGGCTACCCCGCTACACCTGCGCTTCCCGCCCCATAAGACCATCCGTAGACAAACAGGGGTGATCGGTCATGGTTTAAGACACATTAAGTGCTAAGGGAAATTCTGAGTAGCAGTGCTTACTGCGAAGTAAGCATCTGATCATGTGTGTACACAGTATCGTAGTTTCTGCTTCCATCCCTACATTTACACTACGGTACCGGCTACATCTTCCACCAGGACAACACACCGATAGATACGTCGGGGCTGACGGCGGAAGTTTTATAGAGCAGCAGTAAAGGTGATAAAGTGGACAGCGCTTTTACCCGATCTGAACCCCATCATATGTTTGTGGTCGATCTTGACAGCGAAATGGTAGGCAACGGTAAGCGGTTACACAGTGTCAACGAGTTAACAACGACTTAGTTTCGAGTGGACAGGTATCAAGTCGAACACCCAGAGCAACCTATCAATCTAATTCTGAAACGATGCATTAACATATCAAGCTGCGTGGCAACAAGACCCATTATTACATTAAAGTACTCTTGAGCTCGTCTTTATTAAAGATTTTTGAATGGATAAAGGTGGCTTATCTTTTGGCCACGTCGATATTTCGACATTCATTTTAATAAGACTCCCCAATCTGCGAAGCAGTGATCAGTTGGTCGATGAGGAGTATAATCAGGTCCCTTTGGGTATAGTACAACCTAGACAAGAGCGCGATAACGCCCCCCCCCTCCTGCTCCCTCCCGAGATATGACAGGAAATGGATGTGATAGAGCCACACGTATCGGCCCAGATGGGGGCGGAGGCACGCTCAGACGGATTGATTGGAGACGGCATTTACGAACTGCGCGTGAAGATATGGACACTAGTATTGCCACAGGTAGTATCACCCAAGCGAGATAAAGGAGCAACGGGTCAAACTCAGTGGTTCAATTGCCATATCCGAGCAGTTTATCGGCGAACCTCGGGATTTTACTTCTCCTGAGCCTTCTCATGCCGGTCGCTTAGACCCTGAAGGCACTGTACAAGAGGGGGCGAAGGTCAACATGGATAAAGCAGGTGAGGACAGGGCTACAATAAGAGACGGTTCGGCTGTCAAGGCTACTTCAATTCCACCAGCCTCTGGGCGACAGCAAAGCTAGCACACTGTATCATCGGTGAATATGCTTGAAGCGCTGGTGGCGGACATGGCTGAATCATCGAGTGTGGGACAAGTAGAAGCGTGGTGCAGAACAAATAAGTTAATGTTCGCTGAAGCCTGTAGTGCAGTTCCAGTCCAGTTGGAGGATTTACCGGTAGCGAGGAAGCGCTTTCCGACTCTGACCGCAGTGGAAGCTGCAGATTTAGTCAGGGTATACGATTAAGTCTTCGTACAAGAAGAAGAAACGTTTTTAGACTGGCAGAAGGGGCGACGGCTATATCGCGTGAACTGTTAACGACAAAGTGGGCATTTAAAGAGATCATCCGTCGTCTTCTCATCCAACACAAATGGGCTCAAGCTCCAGTTTTAAATCAATGTTCTCGAGTGGTCCGCACTGGAGCGACGGCTTCACGTCAGGCAACGCGGCGAGTTGGCAAACTCAACCCAAAACTTTTGAAGAGTTCATGTTCGGCCCCTCTGCTTTCACAGGGGAAATCATTACTCGTCTTAGATCACGGTGTGCGGCACCGGCTACTCGTGCAGGTCAGAACCAAGTACGAGAAGTCACAGATGACGTGTGGGCGATTATTGCGGGGCTGACCGAAGGTACAGTGGCGGGCAGGCGCATGCCTGACTTTATCTAGCAAGTACTGAAAAGTAAAGAGCAACTGCACAAAAATAGTACAATACAAGTACAAGTTAAATGAGAATTAATTTTGCAGTTGGATCGAGCTCGCGTCAAATAAAAATAATTCGACGGACTACAAAGGCCATAACGTAGGCAATCCTAGATCAGCGGAGACAGGGGAAATTCATTGTCCCTGATCTCCATATTATGATGATTCAGACCAAGACTGTTGCATGTGATCACGAAACCAACACCGTACATTTTTTTTCTTCACTAAAACTACTGCCGAACGCCACAAGGAGGTCCGAGTGCCGTTCTACGGAAAAGTGTATCGGCTCCAGAACGCCCGAATTCCAGTGAAAGGTTCTATCTGGCAACGACAGAAAGGGACGAATGAAAAACCAAAAGGGAGACGTGTAGAATACACTGTCACCTACATAATCCCAGCCGATTAAGTGACGTTGACAGAATCGCAGCATATTTAAGGCAAAAAAACCGAACGCATTTGAGATGGAAGACCTGGACACTCATACTCCGAAATCACGGTCGTTTAAGATCCAGAGCTTTTTCTGCTGCATCCTGGAGCGTTTACCGGCTCTCCGCCATAGATCTAATTTCATCCGGACTAGAAACGGTCGGGCTAGGTCCTCGACCTCGCGCACTTCGTCTTCTGTCACGACTCATCCTCCTGTACCACGTGATAAGGCATCGGTGAAGCTTCACCGGGCTGTTGTGTATCCCAGATTACCACACTGTAGGCATTGAAGCATATGTCCAACATTCGGGTGCCACAAAATGATGGTAGTGCCAAACCAGACGAGCCGCACCATACTATTTAAGAAATCAGGACAATCCGCCAGCTTGAATTTCTAAAGAGGGGCGCTCAAGAGACTTAACTCCCCGCGCAATTTAGGCCAAACCAAGCACCGCAAAGAGAACTGATTACGTAGAGGACGAAAATAATTAAAAATGGCAAGCAGAGGACGATGAGAAGCAACAGGCAGAGGATGAGATGAAGACACAGTTCGGGGAAACGGAAACCAGCCTCCCGATGATCGATTATACATCAGACATCTAAACGGTGATAAAGCGAAGGAGAAAGCTTCTCATATCACGGTGACTTTCCGAAAGTCACACCCCCAATTGGTCGGGCGCGAGCGAGGACTCTCGCCAAACTTACCAGTTCTGGTAATTATGACTCTTAAGCGGAATGAGAGGAAAACTTTTCGCCAGCTGGTCCGGTGTCTGGCAAAGCGGCGAACAAAGACTCTATCGATCGGAGCCAGGTCGGTCCACTCCCCAGCAACGCTATCCGAGATAAAAATGAAACTGGGGCTAAAAGCAGTTGTTACACCTGCTAACGGGAACTGACTTGCCATGTCTACTGTTTTAGCGGAGGTAAGCGCCAACTTCAATGATCCGGGAAGGTCGCTTGAACACCTGACAGCCTGCCTGAAACGCGGTAACAAATTATCGGACATTTGAATCTAGAAGACCTGCTTGACCACGATCAGCGAGTGCACCTTTTATACAATGTCTATCAAGGGTGTAATTAATAACACGAGCTGAGTCGGTGTGCATGTACGGTGGTAATTGGAAGATTATACTAGGAGCTCGTCGTTCCAAATGAACATGGTATTCGAGGACACGAGGGGAGGGCATGATAAAGTTGTAATGGCATCTATTACTTGAAACGGTCTATTGATAGGATTGAGAGCAACGATGGCGACTCGCATGGATGGACGTATGTCCTGTATGTTTCAAACACAGTCACACATCATCACAGAGTGGTCTATACAGCAGCGGAATATCCGCTTTCAATTGGGGAATTCATAGATAAAGTGGTGGCCGGAAAAAAGACACACCATCGAGTCCACTGCTCGTACTAAAGTATTATGAGCTCCCTTATTCAGCTTTTCTGCACTCAGAGTGCACGATCCGCTAGCAGATTTTGATTTGGAAGAGACCAAGCTAACAACCAACGCGCAAAATAATTACGGTTAAGATCGGGCACTACTGAGAACCTCGCAGTGAGCAGAGACGCTCAGCCGATTTCACCTCAGCATGATTTTGTCACAGCTTACTCTCCAGAAGATGCGGGCACGGTTCTGACTCTGAGGGCATAACCCCGCGGCAAAAGCAGATTCGCACGCTAGTAACGGTGAAACGACAACTATTTCTTCAAGCACTGCCAACGACGCCGCCAAGTCGTCTTCGGGAAGCCCCGCCGATGGACCGGAAAAGAGGGCATGAGTCTTCTCCTGAGCAAGCAGAGACAGGGAAATCTGATGCGTTACACAAGAACAACACGACAGACTTTAAGCGGGCCACGCAGAGCCGATGCTGATGCTTAAGCCAGCAAATGACGAGAGCTGCTATCTTATACATTAGGATGACTGGGCTGCTGCGTGGGAGCAGCCAGCGTGTCCTAACCCACAGCACCTGAGTTCTCCCACCATTAACAGCTCCACTGCAGAGTGGGAGCGGGTAGCCCGACTTGCACCAGACTATCTTCTGTGGCTGGTAAAACGATTTGTAATTCCGGGTAAACTTCAGAAAATACCAGGCAACTCGGTCGTCGTTCAATTAATTAATAAAGAGCATGCGGGACTGCGTGGGGGATGTGTTGCAGCTTTATAGCAATACACCGATGGATCAGCAAACAAAATTATGGGTAGAGCGATGGCTCGAACACGTGAGACGTAGATAGATCACACGATGCTGTCGCCCTTGATGGACAATCTCGACGACTGGAATTAACTAGAGGTCCATAATTACGCCGGAGATGATTTACTGACATTATGCGATCCAAGACGGCGATCCAGATTAAGTCACCATATGTTGTGTGCGCTTCTCTACGATCAAGAGATTTCTGCGCTAGTGGACGGATTTTACCTGGAGACTAGGGCGCCAGAAAATTAAGATCACACTTTAAGCGGATTGCAACCAACGCCATTTACAAGGGGGCTTACTACTATGCGTCCAACGTGGCGGATTGGACAGCACTCGAGGGACCTTTCTACGTATGGCTAGCACGCCCCGTAGAGAAAACCCACATTTAGTACTGAGGGCACATCACGAGTTTCACTCTCAGACTGCTTTTATGGAGCAGATATATCGTGTGCTGACGCCTGCGCGCGCAACAATTTTCTAAACAGTTTCGATCCCAAAGGACAGTGGAAAAACAGAGACACGATCACGACCGACGGATTATAACCCAAACGTTCTCATCTTTTCAAATATTGTCGTCAGCTGTGGATGACAGCCTGGTGTGAAATGCCGATGCATCGAAGGCCGATGGCTTGGTGTATCCAAGATAACACGTGGCGACCGCGGAGGAAGTGAGAGCACTACAACAAGACTGGAAAAGGATGTGGGGCAAGCACCGAGGCCTGGAACAAGAGACTATGTGTTATCGGAGTCTCGGCTCTACCAAGGCCCGTGGAGTGGCCATCTTGCTTACATCCAAGGCGGCGTCTCTAGCTACAGCGTAAAATGAAGACAAATGGACTTCACGGGCGACCGGAGTTCAAATCGACAATTTGTTTCTTCTAAATGTGTATGGACCTACAACTAGAGCCCAGCGGGGGAGTTTTTAAATGGTCAATAGAAATGGATCATGACATCGGGCGACACTATTCTGTGAGGTTATTAATAGCGTATAAAGCCTCTAATTAGACCGATTAGGTCCTTAGAAAGTTAGCCGGCCTGAAAGCCTTGTACTACAGAAGCTGGTGAGGGAGATGGGCATGAGTGACGCTCGGCATATACAGGATTATGCTGGTGATGAAATGTTTGGTACAACTAATCATTTCAGTTACTGGACAGGAAGGACGGCGAGCCGAATTCACCTTTTCTATGTTCCCCACGTCTGAGCTTCAAAGTTCCTCTGGGTCTCAACGTCTACGCCATGTCCGTATTCGGACCACGATCAAGTGTTTCTCCCTCTAAGGACGAGGCACTTGGATCATACAATGACTCGTCGCCAACAAGCTTCGTATCCAACGGAGCTAATCAGACGGACCAAGTGCAAAAGGACACCCACAATACAGATCTGGGGAGCGCATATACAAGCTAGCATAAACTATAATAGTAAAAATTACGCAAACAGGAAAAACAGCGCCGAAAACGTTATCCGGCGAAACTTTGTAAGCGCAACAGGCAGCAGTTTGTCACAAGTCGACAGTGGGTGTCAGCCAATCCGAAAAAGGTGCGGGAGGCCTATTTAGTGCGTCTTGGAGAGTCATTAGAGCGGTCAACGGAACGCCTCCGCTGGTGCTACAAGCGGGTCGCCAACTGGGAACGAAACCAGCACATCAATTCCCTCCAAGCGCGTTACGGACCGACATTTCCGCTCAGGGCATCGGTGGCAAATCAACTCGCCTCAGAATGGGCTCATGTCTTGAATCGGAGTCACTGAATCCCGTCTAACAACCCCCTTACGGAAGAGCTGCTAAAACTTGCGAAAATATATTCGGATCAACGCATAACAGTTCCGGATGATGAGTGCATGATGTGACCGTTAAAAAAGCATAGGTGCTTTTGGCTATAACAGGGCTCAAGCGTGATAAATCGGCCGACCCGTATGGCCTAAAAACGACTTTTATAAGGATACCGCGGCGCTAATGGTACCGGGACGGGTGCAAATTGGAATCCAAATTATGGCTGGAGCAGAGCTACCTCACTCTTTTCTCGAGGCGAACATCGTTCCTCTCCGAAAAAAGGCGACTCTGAAGACGCCATGGATTACAGACCAATTTCGATATTACAAGCAAGCTACAAGGTATTTGCGAAGGTGCTGGCTACCCGGCTACAGTAATTTCTGCCCAAAGTTACCAGCGTCTCACATCAGGGCTTTGTACATGGGTGACGAATGGGGAACACAGTTGTGATGTTGATGGCTCAATTGATGACAGCAGCAGACTGGGAAGATACGACCACCGAGCAGAGCAAATGTATCATACTTCTGGATTTGAGCAAGGCCTACGGTACTGTCGACCATGAGTTTCTGTATAAAACATTGCATCTCTTTAGTTCCGAGAAAAGATTTTTAGACCTCATACGACGCATACACCACGGAACGACGGTCAGTTTTGTGGTGAACAGGTGCGAGTACTCAGCCTTACCGGTGCGGTCCGGAATTCGACAAGGTTGCCCTCTCGCGCCCTTACTATTTTTGCTCGTGGTGGAAATGCTAAGTCTAGCACTTAGGCAAGATCCAGTGCTCAGAGAATTGCAAACGCCGGGTCGTGCAGGGCATAGGTTTTTATTTTCAGCATTTGTTGATGAATTAACACTTTTCCTCGAGCAGGAAGAGCAGATTTTACATGCTTTTAGTACTGTTTAACGCCTTTGGGGCTTTATCGGGTTTGCTTCTTTATTCAGGCAAGAGCAAAATCATGTATTTGAGTCGGTCAGTGCTTTTAAAAAGGTACATGGGCATCGATATTACACCGCCAGGCGATGCAACTCGATAACTAGCTGATAAAGTCAGAACGGGAAAATTAGTGGGTAAAAATTTAGCGATAAGGACATAAAAGATTTAGCGTCGTCTTCTCACCGCATCACAGGTAGCGACAAGTATGGCAAATCGAGTTCTTATCCATAACACTTATACTACCCTCATTGCGTTTTACAGCAAGTGTTTTCGACATACCTCAGTGGGTGAAGACAGAACTTACCAATTAGTACAAGCAATTTTTATTGCTATACGCTACGTCGACGGATAAAAGTCGGCACAAAGGCATCCCGGGTCTGCTCGTGACACCCGCAAAAGCTGGGGTCATCGGGCTAGTCGATGTGTCAGTCGCCGTCAAGAATTAACGAACGAAGCACGCGATTCTCCGGTTAACTCAACGTCCTGGCAGGTTTTTTACGGCATGGCGTCAATGGGCATACCGTGGACTGTCACACGCAACAGAGATTGCGGTTCCGCCAAAGATGAGAGGACGCCGACAACCTCATCACATGACTTGAACTCCCGGGCGAGAATTTCAGCGGACGCTAGGAGAATTGCTCGCCCCTACACCGGACCAGGTGGAACGTGTCACATCGCATGTTGTTGCATAATCATAGCGGTTACTGGGGAGCGCAGCCAGATGGTGGGAAGGAAGACGAATATGTCGTATTCTACTAGTCTCCATTCATAACGCGCGGGCTCAGTGCAGGTCATTTGCCGGAGGAGATCAGGCGGTTTTGGTCCACATCCAACTGTTCAGCGAACCCCTGGATTCGGGATCGGCTCGGCGACATGTTGACCAGACCTGCATACGACAGAATCGAAGTCTGTATGCTGGCAAGACTTAATGTCTCACAAACTGGACCAGTGGAATTTGTCATCACGATATCCAGACCTCCCCACCATCCCCGATCCCATACGGTGGCAAAATTTCGGCGGTGGGCTACAGCTCTCCTTCTTTCTTCGCCAGATATACCTATTGGATCGAGCCTGGGAACGTGTCCACCACTTTGGCCCCGACAGGGACCAACGGATCTTGCGCCGTACGTCTGGAGTTACCAAGGCGGTGGAGTTATTGTGGGCAACCCACTGGGCAGTGCGCACAATCCAACACAGCAAAAGAATCTGCCCCGGCAGGAAGATGGCATACATTGAATATGTATGGGGACGCTTCCGATACTCGAGGTGTTTACAAGGCAGACAAGCAGCCGGTCCGACTCGAATTCCAGGCCAGTGGCTTCGCCTTTCAGTCGCACTCTCAGCTCCACAGATTTCCGTGGTCGATCTCTGACTTAACACCAATCAAGTCCGTCTTTGCTGCGCTGGTACGGCAAGCTTTTGAATTTTTCGAATTAGGCTCGGCTAGACCTCTGAGGCTATTTCTGGACCGTTTGGAAGCATATAAAACCAAGCATGCATAATAACGTGCAGTGCTCACTCAACACCTCGGCAAGCATGGGATCATAGCCATGATCTGGCTGATTTATAAGTATGGACTGGGTATTGGATGGTATGAAGGCAGCCTACCCTCCACCATGCTACAAGAGCCGAGAAAAACGACTGTCGGAAGCGACCGGGCTGCCTGGGGGCAAGGAGACACCAGCTTGTATATTCTGGGAGTGCCCGTACGCTAATGCACTATGGGACAAAATAGTGGGATATTGGGCAGATGAGCGAATAACAAGAAAGCGAGCTCAGCATTTTTTAAATGCGTATGCTAGTCGACAAGTATACAACGTACCATATCTCCGGACAATGAGTCTAGAGCACCACTTCCAGGACGATCAGAAAATGGCCGAACGAGTTTGGAAAAGAATTTGGCATATTCTAGCGACACTGTGTCACACAAAGCTGTGGACCGACAGGAACGAAGCCGTCTACAGAGCTGATGCTACTGAACTCTCCGCAGCCACGCAGAGATTTTAAGCATCTTGCGCCTGCCAGCTACGTGCAATAGCAACTTGAGAGCACCGAAACGAGTCATCTGCCATTATGGCGGCTGTGCTGTTTGCCTGCATTGAGATGATCAAACGGGGTTCAAAAGGGTCATCTGGCTTGCATGGGCACAGCCAGGGTCATCCGCCGGAAACACCGGATCTGAACTCATGGCTGTGCATTTACCAGACATCTTGTACATAATTAAAACCTTGTTAATAGGATTTCTGATCACAAAAAACACATATGTATGAAATAGCCCATATCAACTGCTTTAAACGGGTCGATTACACATGTACCCTATACAATACGCTTACTGATCGACCATGTTCACGTGGCAATTCTTTAATCGTAATTGTTGCGAATTCTTGAAGAAAACATGCATGGACCTTACTTTTTCCAGTGGTGTAATACCCATCTTCTAAACGATGCGTGCATTGGCGTATACGCGGCGTGTGACTATGTGCAATGCGATGTGTATTCATAAAACATTAGAAAAAGCCATTTCGATTTTAGGAGGATAAAAATCGCTTATTACGGGGAAGCAAAAATGTCATTATAGTAGAGACTCCCTCATTTAATTTGGCTGGGGCCGCCAAATTTTGATTAAATAGGGAAATTAACATATAGCAGATTCAAGGGGTAAATGTCAAAGCGAAGGTTGCTACACATTTTACCTCCTACATGGTCGCTAATGGCCATATCCTTACAGACATCCTACGCAAGGCGTCTTACGTGAAGAAGCAGATACGCGCAGGAAGCTCTGCGTCGGTGGATGCCGGAGAAGCATGGAGTCACTGCCACCCAAGGGAAAATCAGCAACGTTCTGAAGCTTTCTGCAGACCAAGTAGGTCCATTTAAGAGCGATGTAGCCCTATATTTTACGCGAAAGCGTACAGTGTCGTACACGATGGTGGAGGAGGCGCTTGTTCGAATTACTGAGCATTAGAGTGTTGTCAATATCAGCGGACACCTGAACCAGAAAAAGTGGCATTGCTAATGAAGATGCTGTATCCAATTATAGGGGATGAGTGTAAACGGGGCACCCTGAAGCTTGTACTGATGACAGTACAAGCTACTTATTCTGATGACAGAATAAGGCGGTGCCTCGGAGATTCACGTACACTCGTACGTGCAGAGGAAAACGGTAAGAAGAAGCGAGTACTTGGTCAAAGCAAAAATTAGAACTGTATTTATAATAGTTAATGTCTGTTAATAAATCACTATTTATCCTCATCTAACTATGTCTGAATACAAATGTGCATATCAATTATCTGCTCACCACTCATTGCGTGCGTCTGTCGTGGCGTGTCTTCGTTGGTTGATATAATGGCCTATCTCAACCAATTAGGAACTACTCGTAAGTGCTGCAGAATATTTGTCCTTATGACAATATTGTGAGAATTTAACTCTTATAGTTATATCCTATCAACACTTTCTTATAAATTGTAATGTGACGATTCAACCCGTTACATCACCCCCCCCCCTCAACCATCAGTCACTTTAGTGACTGACTGACTAAATGGATACTCGTCCCAAATCATTTGGGACGGGTTTTGCACTTGTTGGTCCGAGTCCACTTTCCAACAATTCATCGCATGGTTAACAAGCCCATGCGATGCGCGAGCATCGCCGCCGAGAGCGCGTCCGCACGTCTCTGTGCGGACACCGAAGCAGAGGACGCAGCAACTGATGTCTCATCGGTTGCTGAAGCGACTCAGCCTGTGTCACCTGGTGATGCAGGCGCTCGTCATGAAGACACTCATGTCTTCACAGAGTATGAGCTCGGTGTCTCATACACTCCTGATACGAAAGATTGATCTGTATCAACGGCGATCGAAACCAAGCCGCCTGTCAAGCGCGGCATGGATGGTGCTATGCGTCGTAGCTTTTCCGAAGCGAAGGCGCTCGAGGTCGCAAGACTCGGGCGCTCACAGTGGTGTCGGTTCCCGTATGGACACCACTTCGCAACAAGGTGCCAGTCCTTCTGTCGGCACGTCGCAGGAAGAGAGGGACCGCAGTGTGCTGCTTCTCGCTACCGAGAAGAAGGCATGGCTGCCTCCAAAGTCGGTCATGGATCACTTGTTGGCGACGACGATGAATCGTTATCGAACACGATTGTTCGATTTGTCAAGGATCCATCACCTTGACCCCAGTGGGAAAAACTATCACACTGAGCATAAACTCTTCATCGATGCTTTCTTTGAGCATCGATGGTACAGTAGTGATCACAAGCGTGATGGTCCCTCACTGCTTCAAGCTTGGAACGCCTACATCCATAACCTTGAGGATATAGGTCGTGACGTTTGGAACGACAAACTTATCAAAGCTCGTGATAAGTTTGAAAAGCGAACCCTGACAGGTGCACGCTACAAGCTGCATCGTCTGTCAAGGGAGAAAGGATGACCCTGGCTCTCATGGGGAGTTCCGTGCCCTTGTTGTGTGAATAACTCTGCGCGCGCACCTAAGGAGACTCACCTCCTTACTAGCCCGTGGTGGCGCGTACGTATCTCTACTGAGATGTACGAAGGGATTGACAACCTGAAATCCCTTTACGACCGTGCCGGGGAGACTTTCTCCGGCGGTCCTTCTGCGGCACAGGATGTGCCCCGTCGTACTGCTCGACCAGACCCAGTACGTCAATCATCAGTTGAGAGCGGGGCTCCCAAGTATCCCAGGACGGGGGATAGCCGCGCCACCGGACGAGGTAACTCGTCCGACATCCTTTCACGTCGCGGTGGTTCAACAGCTGCTCAACCAGATAGCGCTGGTCACCGCGAGAGTCCTCTAATGGAGGTGGAGGAGGAGGAAAGACGCTCTCCACACGATCATGTGGATCCGTGTGTTCTCGAGAGCTTCTTTGATCGCGTAACGCAAGGGTTACGCGGCGATCTTAGACATGAGCGGGACAGGCGTCTTCAACTGGCGGACACTGTCTTGAAGCATCGAGCTGAGTTTGCCTTTGCTCAGCTTGAGAACGAGAGATCTCTGACATCTCTTCGTGACGAGCTAAGGGTAGATCGTGGGAATATTGACCGGTCTCGGGCTGAGATAACTGCTCTTCAGACCCTTGTCGATGGCCACCATCGGGAGCCCAAGGCTCTCTGTGAGATGCTTGAGCGCAAGGGCGTTCATCATCGGAAGAAGAAGCGTACTGTTGGTACGGCTTAAGTCAACCAACGTAAAACGTGGGATGCGTTCGCATCTTACGTGGCAAGTGGATCGTGTACGCATTGCCTGGGCGATGCAATGCACAAAATGGGCCGATGTACTTGGGTGGTAGTTTACTACTACCCAAGTTGGTCACTACATGCTTTGGTAGATTAACCGTAGACAGTAGGACTAAGTCACCTTTATTAAATAAAAGAGTGTTTGCCCTTCCATTCTTGTCAGCATTTTGCTTTTGCTTATCCAACGCTTCGGCGATGGAGTCTTGCATAAAACGGACTACCGTTTCACGAGCCAGTATGAATTCATCTGATGACTCGTTAGCTTCAGTGCGCTGTGAGTGCACTGCAGCGATATCAATCTTTTCTTCAGTGAGGGCTTCCGCGCTCTCACTGACATCATCTTCTTCGATATCGTGTTGTCTTCAGTGCGCTGTGAGTGCACTGCAGCGATATCAACCTTTTCTTCAGTGAGGGCTTCCGCGCTCTCACTGGCATCATCTTCTTCGATATCGATGTTATCGATATCGGCATCAAACGCAATGACCTCTTCGTCAGAGCGTGTTGAGCGTGAGCCAAATCGGTTTTCGCTCGCGCGAGTCTCTCCCCCCCTTAAACCAGAGTTACACTCCAGTAAGGTGGGTACACACGGATGGCGCAAGCCATTCACGTAAAACGGTGTATGTGTCGTGGAAGCATGCACCGAGTTGTTAATGGCAAACTCTACCATTGGCAAAAACTCACTCCAACTCTTAAAGGAGTGTGCGTATTGGCGAAGTATCTCTTCTAGGACACGATTGGCTCGTTCCGTTTGACCATCTGACTCTGGATGATCAGATGTCGACATCTTCTAGCGCGTTCCGACTGATTTGAACACGGAACACCAGAAATCAGCAGTGAATCGTGGATCTCTGTCTGATACGAGTTCACGGGGCGACTTATGAAGTCGTAAGATGGTGTCGATAAAGACACAAGCACAGCCACTTGCTGTGATTTACTCGGGCACAGCCACAAGGTGCACCATTATGCTGAATCTGTCAACAAATACGAGGATACCCGTATTCCCGCGTGCGTCTTTGGGTAACCCGAAGACGAAATCCATTGAGATGGGTTCCCAGCACTCAGCCGGAACCGGTAGAGGCTGTAAAGGTGCACGCAGTGAAGGACTTGACTTCACTCGTTGACAGACTTCGCATGCGCGAACATACTTTCGCACAAACTGATACTGGCGGGGCCAGTAAAAGTCTCGACTCACCGTGAGATATGTTTTCTCCCGGCCACGATGTCCTCCTATAGGAGCATCGTGATACTCGAACATGATCCGCAAACGCAGATCAGTATCATCTGGAATGACAACACGTGGTGTGTCACCAGAAACGGCTGTATAATGCAGTAAACCGTTGCGAGTAGAGTATCGATCTGATGCAGATCGATACGCAGGCGACAATCGTTTCAACGATTCTCGAGATGGCTGTGAGAGATGTGTCAACAACTTCACAATCTCACCATCTTGGGCGTATGCCCGCCTCACATCATCATTCAACGTTGAAGATGGGACTGAGGACGTCATAACCGCAGTACTGACTGTCTCAATGTTGGGTTTCACGACTGGCTCAAAGTCGGGCCGACGTGGGAGTGCATCAGCGACGACAGTAAGTCGTCCTGGATTGTACGCAACCGTAAAGTTGTATTCTGCAAAGAATGACAACCACCGCGCCATTCGTCGTGAAAGGTGCGGGCTGTTCACTGCCGTGCGTAATGACGCATGGTCAGTGTAAACAGTGAAGGGTCTATCTCCTAATAGATAGACTCTGAACTTCGCGAGTGCATACTTCATAGCAAGGAGTTCCTTGTCATGCACTGGATAGTTCCGCTCAGCTGGTTGCAGCTGACGCGACTGATAGCAGACGACGCGTTAAACGCCTTCTAGGTCGCACTGCATTAATGCACAGCCGATTGCGAAATCAATGGCATCACAGACCACATGAAATGGCCTGTCCTGATCGGCTATTGCTAGGACTGGGGATTGTATCAAGCTCTGCTTGATACCATCAAAGGAGCGCTGACATTCAGCGTTCCATAACCACCTCTCGTTCTTTTTCAACAAACGAGAGAGGTGCACAGTCATTTCGGCGTAATTGCGTGAATACTTATGCAAATACGCCGCTAGCCCAAGGAATTTTTGAAGACCTTTGACATCAACCGGCACAGGCCAGTCGGTGATCGCCTTGATCTTTTCGGGATCAGGACGTACACCGTTCTTACCATCGATACACCCAAGAAGTGGTACTTCGCTTGCTGCAAATGTACACTTCTTGAGGTTGGCATACAACTGATGCTTTCGCATGATTGCAAGAACCTGTCGGACGTGGTACCTGTGAACCTCAACGTCCGACTTTCCATCCATAGCCCGACTGTGGATGAATACGTCATCGAAATAACTCGGCGCGAATTCTCGTACTGGTCTCAACAGATGTGATACGCATCTGTTGAACGTGGTAGGGGCATTACTAAGCCCTTGTGGCATTACTAGCCATTCCCAGAGCATGCCGCTAGGCGTGCTTACTGCGGTATAGGGTAAATCCCTTTCTCGCATAAGGATTTGATAGAAGCCATCCATCAAATCCGTGGACAAAAAGATGGTACTCTTTGACATGCCATCAATGATTACGTCCTTCCTTGGTATCGGCGTCTGAGCCGGTACCGTTGCAGTATTCAATTTGTTGAACGCGTGCACTATCCGCCACCCTCTTGTTGCTTTTCGCACACAGAAGTTTGGAGAGCTATGTGGGGAAGTTGATTCCCTCACATGGCCCGCAGCTAAACGATCGGCAAAGAACTTGTCGATCGCAAGTACTTGTTCACGAGGCAGTGGCCACTGCTTCATGACACAGTACTTCGAGCCTGGTTTAAGCTCGACTTCGTGTCGAATACCTTTATCCTTCGGTAATTCGCACGGAACAGTTTCAGGGAATACATCCTTGAATTCAACCAAATCTTCATAGAGAGGATTTTCCTTGAGCGATTCCCATGATTGGGACTCATATCGCTCAATTCGTGTCTTTTCATCTAGGACACTCTCGTCCATAGATGAACTACTGAGAACTCTCTCGTTCTCAGTAAACACTGTTGCTGACCTTATGTCGGCTACACACTCGTCGTCAGCGACGAGCACGCAGATCTGCTTGACTTTGCCACTACGCAGATCACGCAAGAACCTTTTATGTTCGAGCGTTGGCAACTGAGTGATCTCCGAAGTCAACTTCGGAGGCGCAATCAGATCAAGTGTATAAGCGCCTACACTTGATCCGTTATTGACTATGACATTCAATGTCTCTGTCAATTCCTGGGGACTAATTCCCTCAGGCCTCGAAGGACTTATTCCTTCGTCTTTCCGGGGACTTATTCCCGCGGGTTTCGGGGAACTTATTTCCGCCGTATTTGTAATCTTGGGACTTATTCCCTTTACTTCCTCTAGCTGGGGTTGCGCAACCACATCGAGATCCTCTACGAAAGACTCTCCAGTCGATCTAGGATTATCGTTTCGCTTAACCTGAGCGATCGATTGTTTCTCTTCTAGATGTTCCCCGCTAGGGATACATCTTTGTCCCGGTCTACTCGACTTATTCGAGTGCTGGACCTTCGGCGTAGCCTGTGTTTCCTCACAGCCGCCGGAACTTTGCTCCGAAGTGTAACCGTTTGGTACACTAAGGTTTTGTGCGGTCGTATTAACAACCGTACCACAAGTGAGGCCATCACACTCACTCGTAGTACATCCACACGCTTGTGGACGCTCCAAAATGTTCATCAGATGGCCATCTGATGAACAAGCGGCAGGCATCGTTACTGTTCGATGTTGCCAGTTTACCCGTGGTTCGTACCCTCTGAGCCACGGTATTCCAAGGATGACATCAAATTTGTCATCCAAATCTAATACGATAAAGTCATCGTCATATTGGGTATCTTCTAGCGTATAGTGGATCCTCACTATACGCTTCATGACGGTTACGGATGCGCCTGTCGCAAGACGTACCGTCATCCTCGTAGGAGGTGTGCCACGTTCACTGAACTTAAAATGACCATCTTCTAGCGATTGGCGTCGCACAAAATTGTTAGACGCCCCACAATCGACTAGAGCTCGAAGGGACAACTTATTCATTACTTCGAGTTTCAAGGTAATGAGTGAGATTTCATTACCTGGAGCAGCAACGCACAACGTTTGTGTGTTGGGAGCAACCTTCATCAAGAGGCCTACAAATTCTCTTGAGTTTGCTGGACCAGTAGGGTGCTCCACACCTACTGATCCTGTCCGTTTTTTTGACGGTCCATCCCGTTGTTGCGTCTTTGCACCAACGGCGGACTCTCGTCACTGCCCCTTTCTCATGGGTGAACGGTCACTATGCCCAGTGTTGCGAGACACTGGACGAGGGGCACTACACTCGTAAGCGTAGTGTCCTGTCTTTTGACATCTGTTGCATTTCTGCAACTTCTTGCAGTCTGTAGAGCGAGCCTTCTCGCTCTCTACGTAACAGAGTTCCATCGGCTCTGGACTTCCGCTGTCATGTCGTCTCGGTGGACGATATGATGTCGAGCTGGCGCGAGCCTGTCTCAGACTGAAGTCTTCTGTTCCGCAATGGAAATAGCTTGTTCTAGTGAATCTAGCTCAAGTCGGAACAGGTGATTATTGACGGGACCATCCGCAAGACCCTGCATGAACACCGAAACCAAAGTGTGTTCATCAACCGGGTTGGAACTTATACAACTCGTGAGATGTCGTATATGTTGCGCGTAAGCGTGCACATCACGCTTACCTTGCTTGAGCTTCAAGAGTTCAGTTCGAGCTCTGAACTCAGCTCTAGGCGGTTCAAACGTTTGTCTGAGCCGCGACTTGAAGACTTCCAACGACCCAAACGCATATGGGTCGTGCAACTTGAGCCCCAAAGCCCAAGTCTTGGCACGTCCTGCCAGATTTGATTGGGCAAATGCAACTTGCATATCCCCGTAGTCGATGCGACGCGCCCTTATGGCGTCATCCAATTCGACGAACCATCTCAAGAGGGAGTCCTCTTCGACTCCCCTATACTTGGAGATGTCAATATTCAAGGTCTCGGGTCGACGCGAGTGCATCGACCCGCCAGCAGCAGCCTGCTGCTGTCTCAACAGTTCAAACTGTTGAGCACCCTGTTCTCTCAACAACTCTGCTTGTTGAGAACCTTGTTGGCGAAGCAAGGCTACTTTCTCGCGTTCAGCGTCAAGTTCATTTTGAATGAACTTGGCGATAGTAGCATTTTGGGCATCTCTATTGAGAGCATCTAGCATGACGCTAACAGCATGGATGCCCATGGTTGAACCCATCCGTTCAACCGCATCCCATTCGACATCGCTCAAATGGGAGTAGCCGTCACGCGTAGCGTGAAAGCTTTGGTCATCTTCATCATCCAACATATTCATGTTGGATGTGAACGCGGTCCTTGGACGGACTACGAATGTGCTACCAGGTGTAACTGGGCACCCTGAAGCTTGTACTGATGACAGTACAAGCTACTTGTTCTGATGACAGAATAAGGCGGTGCCTCGGAGATTCACGTACACTCGTACGTGCAGAGGAAGACGGTAAGAAGAAGCGAGTACTTGGTCAAAGTAAAAAGTAGAACTGTATTTAGTATAGTTAATGTCTGCAATAAATCACTATTTATCTTCATCTAACTATGTCTAAATACAAATGTGTAAATCAATTATCTGCTCACCACTCATTGCGTGCGTCTGTCGTGGCGCGCCTTCGTTGGTTGATATAATGGCCTATATCAACCAATTAGGAACTACTCGTAAGTGCTACAGAAGATTTGTCCTTATGACAATATTCTGAGAATATAACTCTTATAGTTATATTCAATTAACTATTTCTTATAAATTGTTATGTAACGATTCACCCCGTTACACCCCGGCAGTAGATTAATAATGAATGGCGGAACAGAATTTCCAGCTTTGCTGATACAAATTAAGAGAGTTTTTATTTTCGGCCTGGGTTCAACACGAGACTCGACATTATTATTAAGTAAAGGAGATAAAAAAAATCAAAAAACATATTATTATGGACACTCTACTGCACCTATTTTTTCCCCGATTAATATTAGCACCTTCAAGTCGTACTTACTACAATGTCGCTATCGTCGTTTTTCAAAGCCTGTTTGATGAGCTCCTCAATGACGCTGCCATATCGGAGAGAAACGACCGAGGGGCAGTCGCAACAGCTGGAGGAATTCCTATAAAATTTTTCTGTCGATGCTGAGCCCTGTGATTCATCCGGTAAAAAACGAGCGCAGACCATTATCATTTAGTGGACCGAGTTCGTGATTGTGGCCGAACAAGAGAAGATGGAGGACTCGACGCAATTCAAGATGCTAGACTATGGCACAAAGACCATGTTTCAGAATGGTTGGGCGATGTCAAGTTGTGGTCTGATCTGCGCTAGATTGCTATCAACATTTCCAGGTTGACGACGTCGACTGCCGCCTCTGAGAGAAACTCCATGACATTTGGATGTATGCACTCAACCATGGGGAACTGTTTCAACCCAAAACACGTCGACGAAATGACGTTCGTCAAGAGCAAGTCGCCGAATTTTTACGACGACGTGCACGAGGAGCTCGACGATTCCGGCAATCTTTCTTCTCAGTAGGCGCCCGCTCATCGAGCCGAATAAAACCATGTTTGTTTTTAGCTTAAACTCAAGTTGATTGTAAAAAAATCAAAACCCCGATCGTTTTTTCAGCCCTGGTCCAGCCACCTTCATTTCTCAAATTCTTCGGTCCTGCTCACATTGACTAGGACGCACAAAACTGCGTGAGGACAAATGTCAGCGTCAATTCGGCTATCACGAGACGACGGCAAGCGAATGCCACTGTCGCTGTCATCTGAGATCGGCGAGCAGCTGCAAATGGCTACGTTGAAGTCAGCAACGGCTGCGTTACTGGCCAGCGATGATGCAATAACGGTGCACTACACGGACTCCGACGGTGACGCCGTGACAGTTGCTAGTGATGCGGATGTGAAGGAACTGGTTGACTACATGGTTGAAGAGGGGCTGGAGCGAGTTACGGTGCTGGTCGCGCGGGTTGGATCTGCGTCAAAGAATGCGGCACCGAAGCATCTGCTGAGCATCGTGAAGGCGACAAAAGATATGGACGCCAAGAAATCTATGCCAGTTAACGCAACGAAGCTATTAGCGGATCGTCTGGAGACGATAAATTGTCAGAAAATCTTGTGGAACTGATCCAAGTCAAGAAGGACCTGCTCGCGGCACTGCAAGGTGAAGAGGTCACAAAGGTCGCAGAAGACTTGTGTGCTTGTGACGAGTTTATGCACTTGGTGGACGTCGTGGAGACGGCCGTTTCCCAAGGCGATGCTCACGCGGTAGTAGAGGCGACCACGGCTAACTTTGGTGGGCTCTTTTGTTCCTTCAGCGTGTTGTGTCTCGCTGCCCAGCGTTCAAGCCTTTGCTGGTGCAAGGTGTCAAACAGTGTATAACAAGCCTTGTCCGCCTGGGCAATGAAAGGGCGGCTGTTGATAGGCTAAAATTGCCTAAAGCCAGCAGTGGCTCTGGCGAAGAAGATCAGATGGTTGATTTTCGAGACATACCGGTGCATTGTGGAATCATGTGCGATGGTTGCCAGCAAGTGCCAATCTTGGGTGTTCGCTGCCAGTCTCTCGAAGAGCCGAATTTTGATGTCTGTGGAGACTGTGAAGCCGGTGGCAAATGGGTGAGCCGCGAACCGTTTATCAAGATCAAGGATTCGTCGCGCGCGCCAACATCCAAATGTACCTCTGGAATTGCGGTTCACCGACGTGTTAAGTGCGACGGATGTGGTATGGGTCCGATTGTGGGCATACGCTACAAATCGACGGTAGTCCGTGATATTGACTTTTGCGAAGCTTGCAAGGCGAGCGGTAGGTGGACAAAGATGTTCGCACCGTTTATCGAGATCAGAAGGCCGGTAGATTGTACGCGTTGAAGTCTCTGAGTCGATGTCGTGGACAGTCCAGTCAACTCGGTCGCTAAGAAAAATGCGGCCCTCCAGGTTTGCTCTTTCGGGACATGTTTCAATTGTCAAGATCATCTTGGCGTTGGTCAGCTTTGTTGCCGTGATCGGCGTCCCCATACATCTGAGTGCTCATGTTAGTGTGTTCAAAATTTCCATAAATAGAGCACGCAAACTCCCGCTGAGCTTTTATGTACGTAACTGATCGACTGCCTACTTAATGATGAACTCGACATCAACGTACGCCGATGTGTCGAACATAAAGAACCGATTCAATGCTAGCGTATAGCCTCTTACCGACATTGATCGTACTTAGATTCACCGTAAGCTGGACCTTAAAGCTATAGGGCGACCATGTATCGGAACTTAATCGTGTACAGTTCAAACACCTTGTACCTCGTCACGAATTGTGTCGGCTTGCAGTTTTTTAGACTTCACATCGAATCTCCGGCTCAGCCGGGTGACTGGTAGACTTTTTCCGCGTTTGACTCTCGTATTCATCGGACGTTTCATTTGCTACGGAAAGAACAAGCAACCTTGGGCCGGAAACCGCTTCGACGACACGATTATGATCGATTTACAACTTGCTGTTAATCGTCCAATTGTGACGGATGCCTCGTCCTGTCGGATGATGAACCTCGTGAAGCGGGATCTCAAAGGCAAACATACATCATGTCGATCCGTCTGACATGAATTACCAGTAAAATCTTGAATGAACCCAAACGCCACTTCCCTCAAACAGAGAAGTTAATCGTCAACGGTAAATAGGACCCTCCGTCTACTTGATCGGCCTATCTGTGCGTGCTGGTATGTGTCTCGCGGGACAACAGTGAAGCTGAGTGTAAGCTTGTTCTACTTTGACGTCACCCTTGCAAATGCCCCAAAATGATCGGGAAATCACGTATTGCTGCCACCATGATCGCGGTAGTCCGTTTCTTGTACACGAGCACGTATACGCTTGTCGTGTTTCCCACATCGCGGTTCTAGTTGTATCACGGGACTTTCGTCTGGAGTTGATCGATGGGTTGGCTCCGGTAAGGAGAACAGCTTGGTCAACGGGCAGCTTTAGCTAGCGAGGTACGGCAGTGTAATTTATCATGACACAGTCTTTCTGAAGCTTGCAAGTCAAGCACTTTCTGCTACCAGTGTAGGAGAGCACGTGCGCGACAAACTTCCGTACCGGAAGGACCTATATGATAGACTTGAACAATAGAAATCATTTCTGTGAAAATATGAGCGAAAATACACGGGCTGAGAACGAAGAGTGACATCGCCACAAGTCGTCTCCTTGTGAATAATCGTGGAGCCAGTTCGTCATTCAAACAACTAACAACAGAGTCCACCATCTCCAAGCTTCCTAGCCACAAACAGATCAGGATACACTTACCATCAATCTGCAAAAGACAATGCATTTACAAATGGTTTACCATACCAACGTCGACAGTGTGCGTCACAGACCCCTTTTTATTTAGGCTACCATGTCGCGCTTTTTGTCAACAACGAAACTCAACAGTATCGCTGATATAACAATCGCCATTAACCTGCATCGCATCAGCATGATAAAAACCTAAAACGCAATTTAACGGTCATCAAAGCAGTCTAGCACTTAACGACAACCACAAAGTTGCGACACGGCTGTAGAACTCGTCTTTTTCATACCCACCGCGACGTTTCCAAGCATCCGAAGAACCTATCGTACAGCCTATCACATGCTCTTTATCCATCCACACACGTCTCTCTCTCTCTCGCACTCCGCACAAGCACTTTTTCGTCCTCAAAGAAGAAGAACTGACGCACTGAAGAGAAGGACTTTGCCGCCCCTGTGTTTAAGGTTTATCTGCCTTTGTGTTTAAGGTCTATCTGCATCCCCATGACGACGCTCAAGATCTCGTGGGCAGCGAAGAAGGACATGCGTCGCGTGCAGGTCTTGGCTGTGCACCAGACGCTCGCGTCGCTGCACGGCCGCTCTTCTGCCGGCATCAATACGGAGCACTTGAGCTTCTGCGACTTGCGCGACTACGTGCTCTGGATCTTCCCCGAGCTCAAGGTGCCGCTGTGCGAGATACGTCTCTACTACATTGACGACGACCAGGAACAAGTGCGTATCACGAACGACGTGGAGCTGGATGAAGCGTTTCGTCTGATGCGGGAACTGGCTGTTGCAGCCGGGATGGACGCTGGCAGCGCCGTGTGCAAGATCATTGTCGTGGCTACAATGCGGGAGATGGAGATGGATGAGGAAGCTGTGGAGGGTCAGCGACTCTGCAGTAGCGATCACGCTGTGGGTGCTGCTGTGCCTCGGGACACGGGCGAGATGCTGGCAAGTCAACAGACGAAACAGATGTCGGATCTGTTTGTGGATCTTGGAAAAGTCGTCGAGCAGTGGAGTGCACATGGTGAGCACGAGACGCTGAAGAGAGACTTGGTGTCGTTGCTGCACGAACCTGGATGTCAAGAAGCGTTGCTGGAGATTATGGCCAATGCAAAGGTAAGTGTGTACTGTGTGGAGCAAAGTCGGGTGAAAAAGAGGGTATCTGCAGGGTTTGTCTTACTGTTGACTGACTGACTGATGGTTGTGGGTAGTTTGCAACGCTCTTTCAGACGGTGACGGAGGAGTGCCAGAAGAATGGCAATTTTACCGAGTGTCTAGTAGCAGTTGCTGGTACTGGAGACCTGGAAGAGGTTGCTAAGATCCTGCTGGCCAAGTGCCCAAATGCCCGTGTGCAGGTGGAGCGAGTGCTGCAGCAAGTGCAGTACAGTCATAACGCGCAGCTCATGTCGGTGAGCGACTACTTTGAGACGATTACGATGGAAGAGACTAAACAGGATCTAGGACCGGTTGTGGCGGTTTTTGAGGGCGATGTCACTTGCCCAGATGGTACGATTCTTTCGTCAGGAGAGGCTTTTGACAAGGTGTGGAAACTGCGCAATGGGGGCTCTACCAAGTGGCCTGTAGGAGCTGTGCTTTCGTGTGTAGGCGGTGACAAGATGCAAGCTCCTGAGAGCGTGCTGATTCCGTCAGTATTACCCGGTAAATCGATTGATGTGTCGTTGCGCATGGTGGCCCCGGCAAAGGCTGGTCGTTATACTGGTTACTGGCGGCTAAGCACGCCTGATGGAAACCGCTTTGGGCAGCGCCTTTGGGTGGACATCAATGTGATGGACCCAGAAGAGCTGGCGCCCAGTGTCACCGACGCGGCAGAGGTTCATGTTGATGACGCTTCCGCGGCGGTCATTTTGACAGGGGTTGAAGTTTCAACTGCTCCGGCGCCCGTTGTGGTCAAAACCGAGACAAAGGAGGTCCTTCGATGGTCAAACGAGCTTCAGGTTCTGGTGAGCATGGGCTTCACGGACGAGATGCGCAACTTGGCTCTGCTGTCGCAGCACGAAGGTAACATGGAAGCAGTTATCACGGGCCTGCTGGGCTGAGCTGTGCTGAGCGTGTTGTACCTGGATCGGTCAACGAAGTAAGGCTGTCGTCGTTTGATAAGCATCATTTACATTTCCGTACACTGCACCGTTGTTATATTTGGTCTTACTCTATCCTTTTGTGAGCGCAAAGCGGACGAATACACTGCTGATGCACGAATGAGAATTTGCTACAGTCGTACACCAAATGTCGGACCAGCATATGTGGCATGTTTGCCTCGTTCCTGTTACAAAACATTTTTAAAAGGAGGGTCAAATTGAACCCATTCCAAAAATGCATCCATGGTACACTAGAGTCTTTCGCATTGAGCACGCTTTCTAACGTGCTCGGTGGTACTTGCCAGCTTCTTGGTCAATTAGTCACTGTCGTGCTGCAAAGAAAAAAAATCGATGACAGACGGAGACAACAGTCTAGAGCCTAGGATGGTCTAATCGTCACCTCATCGGCACTGTCACTGTAACGTGGTTACACGGCGGTGATTGAACCGATTATGTTGTGTGTCCACACCAAGTAGATATCGGTGGATCTGAGTGGTTTAGTCTTAGTACCATGTACGTGCGATAATACCGCACCTAATCGGGTAGGGATCAGACTTCGTCATAGGATCGCAATGTAGACATCAGACAAGGTATTATGGTTATATCACCGTAGATAAAGAATAAATAAAGTTCAGTTCCCCTTTTGAATCGTTCGACACAAGTGCCTAGTCAAGGCGTAGTGCATTGATAAGAACATTGGCCTTGTCATGGCGTTAACTTTTTGTTTAACTAGTAGCTTCCAGTTAGTGTGTGATTCTGTGAATAGAAATCTCATGTCATCGGGATTGTTGAGCTTTTCCGCTTGAACGAATGTACGTCGTTGTTAGTTTGTGATAACTAAGAGATTCTTTGAGTCGAAGAATTCCTCTGTGAAGGAGCACTAAGTAGCTCCGCTACACAAAGTTTACAAGTACGATCTTAAATGTCGCAATCGGCATTAAGAATATGAGCACTCACGCCATAATTATCTCCTTCGCAATGACAAAGGTAGTGGCGAAATGATCCACGTTCAAAATTAGATGGAAATTTCAGCCCGACCGCTGCCGATCGCACTAATTCCATGTACACGTGTTGAGCATAACTAAGCAAGCTGGCGAGAGTACGGCGCACTCTCACACATGATGCCAAGCATTATGGTCTAGGTTTCTTATTGTAATAGAAGGACAAACACATAAGTACAGCCCACTTGTTTTGCTCAATATTTCTACAAGCTCGTTCTGCAGATGAACGGATTCAAAACGTCCTCCCTGCGCACATCGCGGCCACACATTCCTTAAATTTTAAGGATGACTCCAGATACACGACTTTGCATAGCAAAAGAAAAACCAATCTCAGATACGAACGCGGATCTAGATTATTTTGCGAGATCTAGAGTGTTACATGCTTCTGCTAGATGGGGGTTCGAAGAAGACCAACTATAGTTTTCCATGAAGTCGTTATAGAAAAGGTTTCCTGGGTCTGATAAGTGTGGAGGCAAAATGTACAGGAATCTCGAATTTACTGAGGTATAATCGTACTTTTTAAAAAGTGTAGGAATAAAAGGCAGACATTCATAATCGTCAATGCACAGTAAACATAAGCAAGATGTAAAAAGGTCCTAAGCCATGGTACAAACTCCGGATATATCAACGGGGCACGATTTGTTTGGAGTGCCACGAAGCTTCACATACACTAGTACGTGAAGAGTAAGCTTATCTAGTCAAACAGCTGGTTCATGTAATAGGTAATAATAGAACTGTGTTTATCTAGTTAAGCTATCAATATAACTTTAGTCTTTATCTAACTACATTAATCTACATTGTCGTATGACGAAAACCTGCTCACCACTCATTACGCGTGTTTAGCAGCGATTGATAGCAACATTGGTTGGTATGTCTTTTGCTAACCAATCTTTGATCAGCGCATGAATATTATCCTAATGGGATAATACTCCCTCAATTTTACCTATCTCGAATAATATTGGCCAGACATTGTCACGCTAGAGAATCTCCCTATTGAAACCGTTTGATGTCAATATCATGTAACGGGCTACCCCGTTACAAATAGGGTATCTTGCCGTGTCTAACTGTCGGTGACGCCAATTCTTACAGTAGCTTTTAGATGAGTAATTCGAGACAGGCGTGGACGCGAGCACCGCGGAATGGCTAAGTCCGCGGATCAACGTTCGCGCAGGGCGTGAAGTGTAGGACTAGTGTATCGGATTTATGCAGCTCCATAAGTCAGAGGAAGACTCAACGCTCAACGAGCAACTTAGTTCTAAAGAAATAGACTCAATGAGTCAACCAGCGTAAAGTTTATGGTCCTTGTTCCAGGGGACCAAACGATTCAATGAATTGACAGAATGTAGTGCTCAAGAGTAGCTAGCTACCTCAGGGAGGTGTTTTGCTAACTCTTAGTTGTCATCGTTTAACGACCAAAGACGACTCGCGAGGCACGTGTCTTTAAGATCAAAAGGGGAACTGAAATTTATTTACATTTACACCTATAGAATACCTTAACCTAAGTAAGTAGAACTAAGATCTCTCCTATCTGGTGGCTGGCACCAGTCAGCCCCTGCAAACCGACAAGATATTCTATATCTCTTTCAGTGGTATCATCCGTGTGTTTAAGACACAGGGTACACCAGGTACCGAACTACGTGTGACTCCGTTGCACCCTCCCCCATCAGAATGACGTTTTCCTAACGGTCAATTGATCCTCGTCCCAATCGGACCTCGTCCCAATCGGACCTCGTCTCAATCGAACGTACTCATCGAACTTTGTTCTTTTACGAGGTCATTGCGCTTGTGGATCATTACGGTTACTTATAGATTCTAGCATGATGTTCTCATCACCTAACGAGTCAAAGACTCTTAGTGTTTAACTCGAAATGGGATAGGTTTTGGACGATGGTAGCGATACCAGTGTCCCGGGTGATGCAGGGACAATTTCCGGTACACCCATGTCTGAGGTACAACTTCGTACTGCCCCTTGTCCGTTTCCTGAACTTGATAATGAGAATTCACTATTAGAGCCTCTCTCAACACCCGCTTTGGATAATACAATCATCACGAACCAGCTCGATGAAAAACAACAAATAATCCTGTAACAAGGAGGAAGCACTCAGCGCCATGCGCAAATGGTTGCAACCCTCGAGCACCAACGTGCCTATGTGATCACTTGATCCAGGATAGAAGAATGTTTACGTAAAATAACAGGCCAAACGTTGGCAACGTGGGTCATTCGCCAAGGTCCTAAGTCTCCCGAGGAGGTGGTGAGCGGACAGGCACTTCGCGAGAGGTACGTTGAGTCTCACCTAACGACCCAAGGTCAATACAAGGCACGCCTTGACATGCAAGCACGTGGTGCACCGGTCCCACCAAATAAGGGTGCACCCATTCTCTCGTTTTCAGGCGAAAAAGAGAGCGAGAAGACAATGCTTCGTCTGCTGGGTGCACCGCATACGTCGCCTCTGCAGTATGTCTGTTCTGAGAGCTAGTACCAATGTGGCTGATGTGCGCCTCGAACGCAAGCTTCGGTACGACTATGCTAAGCTTAAGGCTAAAGGCCAATTTACAAATTCATCGGAAATTAGAAGTACTGCTTTTAGACCTTTATTTGAAGTTGCATAATCCCACGCGATGTGCTTTGGATACTACGGTAGCCGCGAGTGTTGGTCAAACTATGATCACCAACCTGCCAACCCGCACCACTAGTGGTGGGAAACGGCCTCGGTCTCAAGATGACCTTGGCCACGATCTTTAAATGCATCCGACGCATAAGGGCATTCTTGCAGTAGGGGTACATCGTATTCCTACGAGTTCTCAGACTCAGGGTGCCTAAACCACTTTCCCAAATACATGTAGTGGCCATGATGACGACGTCGTTTTAGTAGGCTCTCGACGGGAAACTGACGACACCCTTCCTCATTGAGCAGCGTCGGTCGCGGCTGGTGTACTGGTGGGAGTCCACGAGAAATTGGGTCTCGAAGTAAAGGGTATTCAAGAGAACCTAGGGAAGAACCAATGCATGCTGAATTGGATGCAGAGCCGCCTTCAGTCGATGGAGCATGATCAAACTCGGAGCGAGGCTGAGCTGAATGTGCTGATTCGCTTGCAGCAATCCAAGGCACCGCCCTCTTCTTCGGCGCCAGCGCCTCAAAGTTCAAATGGGAAGGATCCCGGTACAGCTTAAGTTTCCTACGTAGAAACAGGTTGTGTGCACAACTTGCGTGGAAGATTGATCGTACACACAAGGCCCTTATTGGCAGTGACCGTCAAGGGTCCCATGAAGCGTGGACGCAAATTTGTATTGAAGACAGCAAACACTACATTTGTAGGTATGTTTTTGGCATTGAGTAACACTTGGTCTAAGACCTTGTAACTTTCAATGCAATTTCTGCCTTTGGCATCAGCTTGTTGCTTTTGTTAATTTTGGCTATTAGCCATTGCGTCACACAAATGTCTTAAGACATTCAATCGCGTAGCGAGAAACTCACCTACCTGTTTTTGAACAGTAGTAGGGCTGATATCAGCAAGCCTATCAAAAACCCCTCCCCACCAAGCCCTGATCCACAGAGTGGTTGCGTTAACGTAACGCGAGGGTGGGTGAGAACGTTTACGTAAAACGGAGTGAAGCATGTGTAGGCATGAACAGCGTTGCTCAATACAAAATTCAACAAGAGGGAGAATTGGGTCCAACGCCGTGGTGTATCAGCGCAAAAACTGCGCAAAATGTCATTAATGACGCGATTAACACGCTCAATTTCACCATCGGCCTGCGGATGACCCGCCGTGGACATGTCTATTCGGGTGCCGAGCACCTTGAATATAGACTTAGAAAAAAAAATTCCGTGAAGCGGGGATCTCTATCAGAGACAATTGCCATAGGCAAACCATGTTATCGAATCACACGGTCGATAAACAGCTTTTTCATGCCTTCAGCATCGACTGTAACCGGCACAGCCGCTAAATAAGCCATCGCGCTCAAACGATCAACAATGACTACAATACCAGCTTTGCCTTCCGAATCCTTCGGTAGGCCAAACAAGAATTCCATACTGATGGACTCCCAACAGCCAGCGGATACAGGCAGACTAGCTAGCGGCGCAGCCGCATGTGCTGAGAATTCGACCCGTTGACACGGTTCTCACGTACGCACATAGGTGCTTACCCATTTGTACATCATTAGCCACCAATACACCTGGCTCACTGAGCTATAGGTCTTCTCACGACCAAGGTGACCGCTCAAAGCAGTGTCATGTGCCTCAAAGATGATAAGACACTTCAAGTTATTATCATAAGGACAAACACAGCAAGGCACATCCTCAAAAACTTGGGCAAAATCACAACAATTTACCATCGATGACATATCGATGAAGGCTCGCACGTAACCGTACTGATAATTTGATGTCTGGGTCTTCCAACCCCTCGCTACTAAGAGCCCGTAGCAAAGCTACACACTGTACGTCCTTGGCATAAGCCGCACGGATCAAGTAAGCGACTGATGACGACAGTTTCGTAACATGAGCAAGCTCATAGTCAGGTCGGCGCGATAGCGCATCAGCCAAGGCATTTAGCTCTCCTGACTTACACTTCACCTCAAAGTTGTATTCGGCAAAGATGGAAAGCCAACGAGCTATTTATGATAGGGATGTGGCGACTGTGTCGCAGTGCGCAATGAAGCATGATAAGTATGGATCACAAAAGGCTTAAAGACAAGCAGATTTACTCTGAATTTGACTGAAGCATACTTCATAGCAAGTAGCTCTTTGTCAAGAACTGGATAGTTCTTTCCAGCAGCTCGGCTTAAAGAGACGTATGAGCCGCCACGAGTCGAGTTTAGAGCACGCTCTCGAATGTTGAACTCAAGCAAGGTAAGCGTGATGTGCACGCTTACGCACAACAGCTAATCTATGTTGCGAGTAGGGTCACGAAAAACCCTGTTGATGAGCACACACTTATCAGCGTGTTCATCTACGGCCTTGTAGATGGACCGGTAAAGACCTACGTGCTCCGAGAGAACTTCCATGCGCTGGAAAAGGCGATACCGTATGCGGAACAAGCAGACTTTAGCCTGAGGCAGCCTCAGCCTAAAAGCTGGCGAGACTCAAACGCAATAACGCGTTCACGTCCATCAACATCTGTTTGTAACAGAGCACTACCTATGGCAAAGTCAGATGCGTCACAAGCGACACTGAAGGGCCGATCAGAATCGGGCAAAGCCAATATTGGCGCATGAAGGAGGTTCTCCTTAACCGCTTTATAAGCACCGTGTTCAGTATGACACTAACACCAATCCACTTTCTTTTTCAGAAGATTAGTAATGGCCTAGCCATGTTTGCGTAATTCGCACTATACTGATGCAAGTAATTGGCAAGGCCAAGCCACTTACGTAAGTCCTTTTTGTTCCTAGAGACCGGTCAATCGACTATGGCACTTACCTTAGTGGAGTCCGCTCGAAGGCCTCCCTTCCCAACGAAGCACCCTAGAAAGGGAATCTCTTCTGCACCGAAGATGCACTTAGACGTGTTAGCGTACAATTTAGTCGTGCGCATGCACTCGAGCACCGCTCGTAAATGATCAATGTGGTTATCCACATCTGATCGACTATTCATTGCAAGACTATGGACAAAGATGTCGTCAAAGTACGTTGTGCGTAACCTCGATAGGGTCTGAACAGTTACGTCACCAGCTGGTTAAAAGTAGCCGGGGTGTTTGACAGCCCTAGTGGAATAACGAGCAACACCCAGAGCATACCACTCGGAGTACTCACTGCTGTCAGCGGAATACCACTCGCTCGCATGAGCAGCTGGTAATAACCGTCGACTAAGCTGAGTGCGCTGTACAATTTACACCCTAACATTGCGTTCTGAAGAACACTCTTTCTAGTGATAGGCGTCTTCGCCGGTATAGTGGCTGAATTAAGCTTATTATGAGCGTGCACAATACGCCACTTGCCATTTGGATTTTTGACACAAAAAGTCGGTGTTGAACGGGGAGGTTTACTTTCACGAACCGTTACAGCTGCGTGCTTAGCACGAAAGAACTCTTCAATGACGTCACGCTGTTCTTTAGGCAAAGGCTACTGTCGTGTTACACAGTATTTAGTTCCTGGAACTAAGTCAATTTCGTGACGTACACCTCTATCAGGTGGCATTATAGATGGTAGATTATGACACACTACATCTTGGAAGTTCCTTAAATAAAGGATAAAATGGATTTAAAGGATCTTAAGGGATTAAAAATCCACTCTCGGCACTGGATGACGCTTTAGTGTCCTCTATGACCGACTCACTTACTCTTGAGGACGAGTTTAATTCAAAAATCGGGTCTAATGGCCACGAATTCGTATAAAATCCTTTGCCTTTAAGGCCTGGCGAAACTCGCCGTCAGACATTTCGTCTGGCTCACACAGAGCATCAAAAGATGGAAGGTTTTCAAATCTAACATTGCCATCAACCTGACCGGTCACTCCATTTACAAGCGTATATAGTGTATTACTATAATCACTCAGTGACTATGTGGACGCCTGGCGCTCAACAATTGCAACCTGGCGTCCAAGTCGTCTCTTGTAGACTTTACAACCCTTAGGTGTCGGGACAATACCGCCCCCTTTACTGCAACTAATAGTAATGCGCTCTACACGAGAGCCAATGTCTTGACAGACATCCGGTAAAGTGTTACATGACACAGAATCTTCACCCAGTGATTTTTCACGTGACACTCCACGCACAGTATGCGGTCCTAGTCTGAACTGAACGGCGTTTCGCCAACAATGTCATTACCTACAATGAGTGTGGTGCCCTCACGGCTGCCCACGCTTGATGAATATTCACGTGCCACCTCACGCACATCAAAGGAATCACATCCTTAATAATACGGCCCTAGGCCAAGCATGTTTTCAGCAAGCAGTGACTCGTTATCACAACGAGTAACACTTAATGGAGTACGTGTCTTATCACCTATTTTCAACGAGCTACGCTCGGAATCTATGTTTACAACATTAGGGTCAGGCAGCTCAGACATGCCAATGTCCAGCACATTGACATCTTCTGTAAAAGGCTCGCGCCAATAGTGCTTCTGTTGCCTAGCGAAGGTGGGTTCATGACTCTCCAAAACTTCTCTAGGAATTTTGCGCGTGGCGCCTTAGGTCTTAGACCTCCAATCAATTTATGGCTTATGATGTTCAAGCCATGCCATACCAAGGATGAGATCACATCTCGAGTCCAAATCAAGGAAAAGACAGCGTTCAACGCTGTCAAAAAATCCAACAACTGTATACCTAAGTTTAATGGAACTTTAGGCACAGTAACACGACTTCCAGTCGCTAAACGAACCGTGATAGAATCACCATTATGCGCTGTAAGGGCCTCAGCATAACGTTGACTTCCATCAAGGGAACGACGTCGAGCGTAATTTCAAGACGCTCTAGAGTCAATAAATATCGTCCAAGGCCTCTCAAATCCCTAATTTTGCCTCGGTGATTAAAAAGCCAGACTTGTATCCACGCTTCATACCAGTAGGTACGGAGCTCTTTGGGGATAAGCCCTGTTTACTTTGCCTCCTAAATGTGTAACAGAACCCAGTTATTCCCCAGTAGTGCGCCCCGCGCCTACAAGGCGTCGGCATATCCCCGTGCCATGCCAGACTTCTGGCTCGGGGCTGAGTGTTGGCTTATATCCTGACGCTGTTTACGCAAAGGGCAACCAGGCCGCAAGTTTTCAGTGCTTCCGCACGTAATTAATCATGGTACGACGCGTTGCTGCTCCGCAGCTTTGAGTTCAACTGCACTCTCATCTTCAGCATAGCTGATATCCATCGGTTCCGGCCTATTAAATGCTAGACCACTCGTGGAGTTTGCTCTCGCAGAGCTAGGGTTGTATATATTCCAGCCAAGCCTGGCCAACTTGAAGTTATGCTCAGCATTAAGAGCAATTATCACGGGCTTTTTGAACGTAGAGAGGTGGACTTTTTAAAACTTCGGTTCTGGTAATGCCAGTACGAAGACCTTCCATGAAGATAGTCACATGAACTGCCTCAGGTAGAGGGTCACAATTCATTGCAGCCATGAGAGTTCTCAACTCTTGGACATAATCCGATAACTCATTCATACCCTGACGGGTAGATAAAAAGCGTGAACGCACACGGTAAGCTTGGTTAGGTGGTGAGATCACCTGTACCAATTGTGACTTTAGCGACTCCTATGTAGAAAACGCTAAGTCGACCGACGTGCAACACGTCAAGGCCCATTCTCTAGCTCTTCCATCGAGCTTTGAGATATCCGGCGAGACCTGTTGATGGCCGAGCTTGATCGGGCCTGATCTCATGGCCATCTCAATCTCACGGAATCAGAGGATGAGGTGTTCACCCTCCTTACCGGAGCAATTCTTAACTTCCACTCTTAGTGGACGAGGCTTAGCCTCTTCGTCTGGTACAGACACATAGCGTGTAGGCACAACCGACGCTACTTGGTCCTAGAACTGCCCTAGAAGAGTCGCTTAATACTGCATGAAGCCTTCAGCACGAGCATTTAGCACCTCAGTGCCTTGGGTGAGACAAGAAACTCCACGTAATCTGGACCCAAAGATATGGTCAGCTTATCAAGCGCGACCTTCTGGGCATCAGAGAGGGGAGTGGGGGTTTCCATCTTCACAGAGGATCAAACCGTAAGAACTCATGCGTAGATTGACTACAAGTGCTACCAAGTGTAGTGGAGCCACACAGCTCCTTAAGTCAGAGGAAGACTCAACGCTCAACGAGCAACTTAGCTCTAAAGAAATAGACTCAATGAGTCAACCAGCGTAAAGCTTATGGTCCTTGTTTCAGGGGACCAAACGATTCAATGAATTGACAGAATGTAGTGCTCAAGCGTAACTAGCTACCTCAGGGAGGTGTTTTGCTAACGCTTAGTTGTCATCGTTTAACGACCAAAGACGACTCGCGAGGCACGTGTCTTTAAGATCAAAAGGGGAACTGAAATTTATTTACATTTACACCTATAGAATACCTTAACCTAAGTAAGTAGAACTAAGATCTCTCCTATCTGGTGGCTGGCACCAGTCAGCCCCTGCAAACCGATAAGATATTCTATATCTCTTTCAGTGGTATCATCCGTGTGTTTAAGACACAGGGTACACCAGGTACCGAACTACTTGTGACTCCGTCACAAATAGAGTATGTTTGTTTTTCGAAGCCCGTTTACACACTTGTACACTATCATGATATTCTGCGGCTATTCACTTTATTTGCGGCTATTCACTTTATTTGCAGCTATTCACTTTATTTGGGGCTATTCACTTGTTCATTTAGGCGAGTTGTTTGATTCTTTTTGGGGATTTTCCGTTTGGTAATAAGGATTGACCATTGAACTTCGAAATTACTGTGCGTTCCGGCGAGCACTAAGGAGGTCAGACAACGAAAAAACTTAATTCGACGTGACCTCAAGCTTTTATCCGCACACCTGATTTTATCGGATAGCTACAAACCCCCCAGCGTCCAAATTGAAGTCATGGTCAGGACCTTTTCTACTAGGCAACTGACATCTTTTCATTCCAAATACTCGACTTGCAACTGCGTCCGCTTCAACTTTGAATTGGAAGCGACCTGGTCTAAAACAAGAGCAAATCTCATTATCAGGACCACAAATGTCCAAAAGTCCCAAAAGCAGGACTATAGTTTAAACAAGTCTAAAATTGATAGATACTTAATGTTAGCCACATTATACTCAACTGCAACATGGGATAAGAAACTGCCGGATCACTAATGGGTCTATCCATTTTTTTGACCACTGTCGCGAGTGGTCAAAAATCGCACTTTTTTTACCAACGGTTCGTTTACTTCTCAATTTGCGCCCACGAGCCGATGTGCCCATTTAGGTTTTGGCATATTGCGTGCGAGCCAGGGCCCGGTCGCACGCACCCGACGAGCTCGTGACCGGGGGACTCCGTTATTACACCTTGCACTGTCGATTTTGATTAAATCAGTAATTCTTTATGTACGCGGTTGCAGCAACGCCAGTTCGAAAGGTTTTACAATACGTCAGGTCAGTAGTACCGTGATTGGTGTCAATTTCGATTGCTGCAGTCACTCGAGACATCTCAAAGACATCTTTCAGTCCACTTCTTGCGCTTACGCTTAAACGCTCAAACTAACCATTCAAAATAAACAGAATGAGGTAGTGAACAATTTTTTTTAATGATTATTGCTTTTTAGACCGGTACTAATTTCTATAAATATACATAACGCAAGAATTACACTTTTCTATATATTTCGCCCTTGTCAGTCAAACAAACTCCTCGCACTGCAACATATCCACACGGACATAGGACACAATCGCTAAGCAGGACACTCGACATTACTTGATTCCACTCGACGCCTCTCTATTTCACTGGATGCCACTTTACATCACTGGACATTACTCGACATCACTTGAAACGCACTGCAACCCATACATACAGACAAAGCATGCGATCGTTATACAGCACAGTCGACATCGACAGCATAATAACCTGCTACCGCTGCTCATGAGAGTTGATTCAATAACGGAGTTTACCAGTCACGAGCTCGTCAGGTGCGTGCGACCGGGCCCTGGCTCGCACGCAATGTGCCCAACCCTAAATGGGCACATCGGCTCGTGGGCGCAAATTGAGAAGTAAACGAACCGTTGGTTAAAAAAGTGCGCTTTTTGACCACTCGCGACAGTGATCCAAAAAAATGGATAGACTCATTAGTAATCAGGCAGTTTCTTATCATATGTTGCAGTTGAGTATAATGTGGCTAACACTATGCTAGTTTGCATACTCAACCCAAGTAAAAAAAAAGATAACTTTAGACTTGCTTAAACTATAGTCCTGCTTTTGGGACTTTTGGACATTTGTGGTCCTGATAATGAGATTTGCTCCTAAAACAACGCGAACATAGAGACGGTCAGTAGAAAAGACAGTCAGTCCCTGTCGCAGGCGTGACACGACCACACGTCGCAGATAAAAACGATGTGACTGATAGTTTTGTGGCAGCAACCCATCGGATTGGCTAAAAACACACATGCGCCACCTGCAATAGCCATCCTCAATATGGCAGATGAAGTCAAGTGCGACGGAATCGTTGACCAAGCTGATCGCAATAGCGACACCACTGCCAACGACAGCACCATCAGAATGGATAACCACAAGGAAGAGGAAGATACTGGAAGTGAAAACGGACCGAGTGGTCAGGAGGAAACTGCGATAGACGCTATTGACGTGCGTGACTTTTGTATTGACGTGGAGTTGACACTTGGTCGCTATGATAATTACAACAAAACGGTTTGCTGACCTTGTTCTTGTGCCTGTTCTAGTGCTGCATCTGTCAGGACCAAGTGCAGGCTACGAAACAAGGCCATTTGTCTCACTGTGAGCACGACCACTTTCACTTTGACTGTATCATAGCGTGGGCTAAGGTCACGAATCTCTGTCCTCTGTGCAAGACCAAGTTTAACGTGATCACTCGACGGGATGCAAGCGGGATAGAAGTACATCGGCAAGTAGTTAAGGACGCGAAGCAAGTGTATCGACCTGATCCTTTGGACGACGATCTTGCAGCTCAATTGAGACTTGTACATGAAGCTCGGTGTGAACTTTGCGGCTCTGGGGATGACGAGCACGTGTTGCTGCTATGTGATGCCGTAGGATGTGGCGTAGCTAATCACACGTACTGCATTGGACTACGCGAAGTGCCAAACACATCGTGGTATTGCTCAAGACATGCCACAACACAGCTGAGAGCGAGTGATGCTATTCGACGACCTGCGACGACAGTGACGACTCGTCGCCGGACGCGGAGGTTAGCGAGCTTGATGTCAAATGTGCTCCGTGAACGGAGCGGACCAGTGATGACAAGACCTCGTTCAAGGAGAACGTCCGGCTTTGGTGATGCAGATGAAGATGAAGACAGACGGCCCATGGGAGGGATTGCTGCAGCATATGCTGTAAGAATGTCGCAAGAGCTGATGCAGGTGCAACAGCGGGCGGACGCGATGTTTGCGCGCGGTGACTTGACGCCATCTTCATTATACGAGCACAGAGATCGTTCTGCGCCGAGTGGTGCTCAGTACCAAACGAGGTCAACTATAGCTGCATCGGGGCCATCGACAATCGACCGGATGTGGGACGAGAACAGTCGAAGCAGACAAGAAGCAGTAGCAGCAGCGATCGCAGCGCGTGATCATGGCTTGCTTGGTGGCAACGGGGGTAGCATTCGACTGGGTCAGCGGTCTGGTATAGTGTCCGATACATTTGCCGCGGAGTATTGCGCGCTTGCAAAGCTGATGGAGGGTGCCGTAAGCAGTGACAATTATGCATCATCCGTATCATTGTTGATACCAAGGACGGCCAAGTTGGGATTGGTGTCTCGCGTCAAAACCTTTTTCAACCGGCAGAACGAAAAGGAAAAGGCTGCTGCAGTTGAATTAGGCTGCTTGCCGATTTTGCATCAGTGGATACGCGTGCCAGTGCGGGATGGCGACACAACGGCACCCTGCTTCAATCCTCAGGTACTTCATGCAGTGCTAGCCATCCTGGAAACATTGCCAGTACGAAGGGAAGATCTTGTAGAGGTACGTTCTTATATGCAATATTTTGACACGGATTTGGGGACGGTTTCATGAGTGAGATGACTTTCAGGAGGAAGGGTTACAAGATACGATGGACAGGCTTTCAGAGCTTTCGGATGTCAGCATCGAAACACGGCAACGAATAATTGCGCTGGGCGATCGTTGGCGCAAGCTGAATCCTCCAGCATTGAATACATCGCCACGACCTCAAGTGAGCCGGCGTGTTTCGTCTCCTGTTCATGTGACGCACGATTTGCCTGTTATCGCTTCATTCGCCTCACGCCAGCGGCCGGTACCAGCGAACGGCAAACGAAAGCGTGATGCGTACGTAAATGTGTCGTGATTACTCGTGCGTTCACATATACTGGTATGACTGGTGCTGACGTCAAATGTCAATTGCAGTTGGTCCGATGCTGTCGTTGAGTACGTGAAGGCCAAGCTATACCCCCTGTACAAACAGAACGCTGGCGCTGGCAAGCTGACGCGGGAACGATTTAAGGCGATCGTAAAGGACGTGGCTAATCTGTTTTCCCAAGAGGCATCATCAATGCAGTCTGCGGTGCTGCTACCTTCCGGTGAGCTATCCAATCTTGCAAAATCGCGCGTGAAGAAGCTCATTGACAGAGTGTACAAGGAATCCATTAACAGAGCTTCTGCTCCGTACCCCGCTGCTTCAGCACCCTTACTATCGAGTGTATCTGGGCTAGCTTCAGCGTACTCTGCAGTGCCATCCATCAAGCCCCAACGCCGAGTATGAAGCGCTGTTAAGTGACATTGTTGACCAAGCGGTGTTCGGCGGTGCGTTAGATTTGACTTGTGTTCTGTACGATAGAAAAGTAGCATACAGGTTCATGTTTACCCACACGTCAATTACAAGCACCGCATCACGATTGATACTGTCAATACGGTCGAGTGTGATGATTTACATGTCATGACAAATACGGTCCAAGAGATGCTGCCGAGTCTTCTCGCGAGATTCCAGCATCACTTAACTTCTTCTTCTGCACCATCTGCTCGACGATCCACTCGGTCTTCATCTTCTGGGTCGTCAGCTTAGCCTGTTGCAGTTGCTCCTGTGCTAGCGCAAGGTGCACCGTGTGCAGCTCACTCTGTCGTTCTTCACGTTTCGTTTCCAGCTCCAAACGTCGGCTTTCCTGCTCAAGTCGGGCCGCCTGAAGACTCAACTTTCGTCGGAAGTACTCGTTCGACATCTTGGATTCACTCTGTTGTGAATTAGTAGTAGAAGTAGCAGTAATACTATCTCCAGGTCCCGCCGCTGCTTGTGCCACCATTGGTGCCTGTTCACTCTCCCGTCCTGCCGTCACCTCAATCCTTCGTCTCTTTGTATTCCGAGAGCGGCTGCCCGCGTCCACATCATCTTCAGCAGCTGCAACAACACCCAAAGCACCGGATGCTGAGTTCTGAGACTGCAAGAGCGAGACCGTTGGAACGCAAACCGCAGCCGCCGGAGCAGGCACCAAAGGAACGGCTTGCATCCCTTCAACAGCCGCGAAAACCTGCGTCGTTGACGTCGGCGGTGGTAGTGGAGCCATTGGCCCTTCACGGTTCACAGGATCGCCATAGACCTCTTGCTGCTGCTGGACGTAGACGACATCGTGCAGCTGCTGGTCTCCAGTCGTCGACACGTGCCCTGCCGGTCCTTCTGCAGTCGAACAAGCAACAAAGACGACAGGGTCCTGGCCAATCTCGTGCCGCGTCGAGGCTCCATGTGGTCCGAGATGATGACAAGTCTGAGTCGTCGTCTGATTCGGAGTCGTCATCTGATTCGGAGGCTGCTGCTCTTCGTCGTGGTGAAGTAAGATCCGCACAAACGCGTCTTTATTGCGGCGGCGCGGGTTCGTCTTGAGTTGCCGCTGCGTGATCTCGCGCTTGAGCTGCATGAGCGACCACTCCTTGTAGTCGTCTGAGTGCGGGGGCGCACAGCGCTCGTCGCCTTTGGCCGACCACAGACGAGACACGGGCGCGCCGCCCCACGGCGTTGCAGCGTGCATGAGGTCGGGCAGCAAAGCGAGACATGGGTGCAGGCTGTTCGCGGGTGTCGAAAGAGTATGCGATTGGACAGGGAGAGGCGTCGCTCAGCCTGCGTCATCATCGTGGCGGGTCGGTGAATTTCAGGATAACAAAACTATATTCGAATCATCCAGCATTAGGGTAACTGCAGCGTTGCATTGGAAGGGGATCGGGGTACGGTACAGTTTCGCGTTTTCTGCCAATGCGATGGGGTTTTTTGGTACCCAAGATAAAAGAAACACAGGTGCTTGAAGTAGCAGCTGCAAGCGCCGGATCAACGAGACAACGAACGTACATACAAGGTGGAACGCTACAGTGACTGTCGTGTCTGAAATGGACAACTTGCTACTCGATACTTGCACAAATGATTGATATTTCACACTCGACATTGGCTGCAAAGCCGACTCGGGTTTTTAAAGTTCAACTACGATGCCGCGCGAGTCGAAGCTCGATGCAAGCGTGTCTAGCACTGATTTTGTATGGCTCATCCGAGCGTCACGTAATCATCTTTGGCAATACAATGTTGTAAACATCGCTGTGATGGACGTGGATGGTGGACAATTGCCACTTGAATGCTTCACGGGACCAATGCAGGGTCTTTGACCTGCTAAAAAACTATCGAGTCGCTCCTGATGAGCGTTGCGCATACCGAGTTCGAACTCACGACTTGCTGCTGAACTCGTCCGTCCTGCAATCTTGTACAGACGTGTGATTATTATAGCGGTACAAATCCGCGATTTTGTTGTGCCGCTAAGATGGCGGGACGTAGACCGGCATCGGCCTAAAGACTGAAGCATCACATACATTCATGGTCATGGATACTTGCAAAGTTTCGAGATCCGTGGTCGACTACAGAGCATACATTCGTCCCTGACTAGAGCAAATCTAACTTTTACGAATAAAAACCTTCGTGCTCACAAAAAAAGCTTTCATACAGCAAGCCAGCGAGGAAACCCAATCGATGCGCATAATGACATTTTTAAACAGGATGAGTCAGATGTGCACCGGCGGAGACCCACTACCGAGCAATCAGCGCTTCAGCCGATGAATATGACTTTGCACGTAACAATTGACAAGCTCGTTGAAAGAGAGCCACGAGCTATCCCGGTGGAACGAGTATCAGGCCGCGGTTGTTCGAGTGTTTTTATAAACCTTTTCCCGCGTCTTGTTCGTTCGACGTCTACCAACATCGCAACGTCTGTGCGAGCGGCATCCCTAAAATGACCCTAGCAAAAAGTAAAAAAAGCTGTATCGATCTTTCTGAAGCTCATTCGCACCGTAGACAACCTGCCTTCGATTCGATGACTCACCAATAAAAACATGGCAACAATTTTGGATCGACTGTCCTCATATTCGGTGCGTCTTACACGAGGGTTTCCACCGATAGCGTTTTGCCCGCAAGAAATTTGTTGATCGCACTCGTGCACTCGGTGTGCTTCTCGTGTTGCAGAATGTGGCCGCAGTCGTCAAATAGCAGCACTTGGCTTTGCACCTCTGGCGTGAGTTTGCGCTTGAGCACATCTACTGACGAGACGTCCAGCACATGATCGTGCTTTCCCCACATGATCAGCGTCCTCGCTCGAATGTTAGGCAGCAGAGCTTCCAACACGGTCGGGTTCTGCAACGAGTCGCCGACAATTTTCTCCAATACTGGCAGCTGTTTCCTTCGTTCCGAAGCAATGAGTTTCAAAAGAACGCGAGGGATCTTTCGAGGTTCGTAGCTCAGATGTTGATTCATCTCATCCAACTCCTCAATAGTATGCGCAAGCAGGAGGTTACGTCCCGAGTCCTCGAGCATGTCCAACAGCGCGCTCTTCTTTGGCATGGAAATGCCAGCTGGGCACACCATCGTCAGGGACTTGACTCGGTCAGGGTAGAGAGCCGCGTAGACTCCAGCGAGCATGCCACCCATTGAGCACCCGACGAGATGAATCTTCTTGTCAGCAGGTACTTGCTTGTCCAAGAACTCACGCAGTCTCTCGGCCTGATGAGGCATCGAGTAGTTGGTCAGAGCGTCAATTGGCGTGGTCCGCCCTTGACCAGGCAGATCGGGAATCACGATTTTGTACCGTTTGTCAATGCCACGGGCGACTCGAACCCAAGACTCTTTCACGGAACTGAACCCATGGAGGAACACGACAACGTCCGTGTGCTCCTCGTCTTTGCCGGGTCGCTCGATGTAGCTCCAATTGTACTTGTCAATGCTCGAGTTCTTGGCGGAAAAGCCAGAGACGAAGCGAACGACGTCGTATACCGACATCATGAGTGCTGCCATGATAGGTTAGTGGCGAAAGGTCGAATGAAGCTGCTCTGGGATTGATTATGGATGCTTGCTTGCTCAGGGGCTGTTGCTGCGGTGTCGCATATGCAGTTGCGAGCGGCTCACAGTATAGATGGAGATGCGGTATACGTAATCGCATGTCACTTTTGCGGGGAAGGCGGGTTACCGAATCGACTGTCACACTTGTTTACCTTATGCTGCGACGGATCATAAACGTTCTAGCTGTGAATTGTTAGGTGCATTGAATGGTGCACTTAAATCGAGACATTGCACGTTATGCTGCTTTGAAGACCGTATAACAACGTGGATGCGGTTCAGCATCTCCTGTCGTGAACACCAGTGACACAGCATTACACCCGCATATCGTGTTGGAGCAAAACGAGTCATATCGTTGACATATCGACAAGATTTATTGAGCATTGACTTCTTGAAAAGCAGTGAAGTTACACTCCCTTCTACCGCTCTTCCAGTTCCCATGCCCTCTTTCTAGTATGCATCGACGTTTGCGCTTCCTGCCACCACTACGTTGTATTACATGGAAGTGCGACTGAATCGACGAGTAATACAAATGTGTCCACGAAATACCACAAGTTTACAGGCGGCGTCAAAATACACAAATGTCGCACGATTAGTCGACAGTTGAAAGGGTGATGTCCGCGCAAATGTCGATAAGGTCATACGTAGCGGATGAGGAGGAGCGGATCCCTTTGTGCTTCACACATCGCAATCGCATCGCTTTTTTTGCGTGCCTCCCGATTCCGAAGTCATCGACTTGTAAGCAACGGACCTGCTCGGGGAAGAATGTCTTGATTTCGACGTTCGTGCTGAACGTCGTGACGTCTGGACATATCTGCGTTCAGAAAGAACTTTCTGGTCCGACCAACCACGCCTAAACTTTGGTGGGGAAGAAGACGCGCCCGTGTTGCGAATCGCTAGGTCATGATGTACTGCTGTGTACAAAACCTTATACTGCGAAAGGCATTGAAAATGAAGATGCAGGGTGAATGCTCAACTCATACGCGAAATGGCTAGAAGAGATCACGTAAGTATGGTCTCCTGTGAGAGCGTGCTTGCTGGCTGGTTGCGTTAGGTGTTACCTGACAACCTATGAATCGTAGCATTAGACCCGTCACGTAGACTGGGAGGTAGGCTTGATGCTTGGTTTTCGCGGGGCCTCCTGTTAGTAGCAGGGGCACGTGGTCGATATACGGGCATAACTGTTGAGCGTTCCTGTATCACATAAAGCTCGCCGCGGTGACTACGGAGAGCACAAGTTATGGTGTTCTTGCACCTGCATCATTTACAATAGCAGCACAGCAGGTTCTCTGGCGAAGCTCCCCCACCAGCAGAAATGAACTGCTTTCTCGTTGTCGCGTGTGCTCGTGATCTACTGGAAAGTTGGTAGTGGAATTGACAGCACGTACGGTTCTACGCCGCTCGCAAGTGGCACGAAAGGTCTACATGGTAGGAGGATCTTGACCACAGATGGCAAACTGACGCCTGATGGAAGTGAGCGCAAAGCGTCTGCTCGATGAGTGAGCCAACTTTGATGTGTGCTGGATGCCATGCCATCGCAGCCGACCCTGTGGCACGCACAAAAGGAGACCGAATCGACTCGAGTGCGTTCTTGGTATTCAAGTCACACGCAATGGCACGAGATCGGCCATTACTTATGCTCAAAGTATTCAGCCGACAATCAGGCAACTGCATCTGCTCTCTTCAGACAATCACGCGACCACGTCGGAAGAGTACAGCTTACCACAACGTCGTGCTCGTCGAGCGTACAGAAAACCCGGAGCGAATGATACAAAGCAAAAACTGTGTAGTACCAGTTTGCGATCACAGTGTTGAGCAACACGAACGGTCTCACGTCTCCACAATTCCCCGTGGAACGACTCGCCCACTTCTGTACCACTGCAACTTGTCATCTGTATCACAGCTCGACGCACGACGAAGAGCTCAAGCACGTCTCCTCCACCCGTCGAACGTATCAGTTCCAATTTGTTAGCAAACGTCTTACCACGTCATGGGTCTCTTACGCGTGCTCGGTGCTTTTGGTTCCACTACAGCAAAGCTCGTGCGATTTGGCAAACGGTTTGAAGCCCGCTCAGCGACTGTGGACCAATTTCAATGGAGCTACTTGATCCGGCCTGCGGCCGACCCAAAGAGTCGGGAGGTCGTGGTGTTTTTGCATGGTCTAGGGTCGTCAAAAGAGACCTGGGTCCGTGTTTCCAGCGGCTTGAGCAAGGACTACCATGTGATTATCCCTGATTTGCCAGGTCATGGCAAGACGACTCCGCTCGACCCGCGCGTGAACTTTGCGGCGGACAGACAAACGCGGCGACTGCACGAATTCTTCGAGTCGGAACTCTACCCGAACAACAAGGTACATCTTGTTGGCACTTGCATAGGTGCGACTGTTGCAGGGCTTTACGCTGCAATGCACCCGACACGGGTCAAGTCGCTATCTCTACTGTGTCCATGGGGCATTTCGGACTCTAAGGCGACGAGCGCCACGCTCAGTGACATTGAACGTCTGGGCAATAAAATCACTTTGCAAAGCCCAACAGCGACGTCCACGAGCGACGTGAGTGAATGTCGTGACTACGCAGTGAGCGTTAAGCACAGACTTCGTGTGTTTCGAGACCTTGCGATGTATAAGCGTGGACGCGAGTGGCAAGTATTGCAAAAAGTCGGCGTGGACACTCTTGCGCACCCGTCCATCTTGGAAGACGAACTTGACAACATTCGAGCTCGGACCATGGTGGTCTGGGGCAAACAGGACAACGTCCTGAATGTGTCGTGCCTAAAGGTACTCGATGACAAGCTCAACGTGACGCACAAACACGTGCTGGTACTCGACGAATGTGGGCACCTCATCACAAGTGATAAGCCCCTCGAATGCATCGATCTGCTTAACAAGTTTCTCGGGGACTTCCAACTCAGCTTTCCATCCGCTCTTGTCGAGTGAGCGTTCGTCGTGGCTGTTTAGTTACTCTCGCCACAGATGGAATGATGGTGTATTTATTCCTTGTAAGCTGCTTGTCGATGTAACGAAAGCATGCAATGCGTCAGGCGTCGAAAGATTTGCGCTTCGAAATGTATTAGGTCAACTGCGATCTTCACTTCTTTCTTACCGTGCTGCAAGACTCTACGATCAAATGACATAGTCACACCCGGATGCTCGACCTTTTGGACATGGTGCAGAAGACTAAAGCCCCCCCCCCCCGCCGTTTAAACGCAGCAAGGACGTGCAATCATGAAAGATCAAAATCAAGCTCACCGTTTCCCGACGTAAACCAGCGCTCATCGATACCCTTGACCAGTTGTTTGAGCGCAAATTTCGCTATCATTAACCCAACAAACAGTTTTTATGTGTCGGTCGTGCATGCGGCCACCGGAGGAACGAGTGAAGGCTTTTGCGCGATTGACCGCTTCAGAGGATGATTAGCCGGCGTTCATCTGTTCGACCTGGTCACACCGGAAATATATTTCAATGTTCGTTTGTATTCAGACGCCAGCAATGCATGGACCGCAGGGTCACGTGGCGTTTCAATAAAACTGCACCTCGACGCACGAAGGCAAGCGGTTGGTTTGGATGACGGGATCACGTCGTACAGAACAAAAGAACTGCGATGATCGCGCTGCAGCGCATTATTTCTACCAACTGATTTTTTGAGCGCCAGGAGAAAAGAATAGTCAAGCAGACACCTGATCGATACACTACATTGTTGTAAGCTGATTGCGCGCTCCTTTGTTACGTCGCTCAAATCAATGGTCGTAGCAATTTAACAAGGCAATGCCTAGAGTGTAGCTAGTCTAGGCTTATCGATAACTTTGATACATGCCAGCCAACAACTGGTCAGTTGATCTTGTTTCTCCCTCGACTACAACTTGCCAAAACAAAACTGACAGTTGCTGAAGATCGATACAGTATCAGGTCAAGATCTCGTGCTAAAGATCTGACGCTCAAGACTTAGCGACTCAACTGATTTGACTATCGTGCATCTGTGGTGACTCTGCATCTGCTGCGAGCTTCACGTTGCTTACCATCGATGCATGTACTTGTGAGTCCCGTTCTCGTTGCAATCGCCTCGAGTACCATCTCAAGTTTCAATCAAGTCTTGGCATCCCTGTGAAGTCAGACGTCATTTCGACAAACAGTTACGACGCCATCGCGCTACTATAGACGAACAGACGCTTGCGAATCGACACGGGTCCAAGGCAGCAAGACGGAGCGCAAAAACCGTAGATTGATCGTGCAAAAACACTGTCTGGGCAACGAGGGTCTACATGTACTGGAGCTCATGGTCCTACTTATCCCGTGTGTGTCTGTGACCTACAACATCACTTCCACGTGAAAAAAATGATATTCAAGAGGCGCTCCACCCATCTCAAGGGTCGCTTTCTTATATCGCTAGTCGCGCCATTTCGATCCCACTAGTCAGGCGTCCCATGATACCCCTCTTTACGCCTTTTCGACAAAACGGCCTGGCAAAGCAGCCATGTGCACTCACTTGCTAGCTTCCATCGATTGTTCCGCCTCCGTTCCTTTCGTGAGTAATCTCGTTCGACACTCAAGTTTTCGACACCCGTCTTCCTATACAAAACGCTCCACAGAACGGTCTCGTGAGTCAATGAGTCCACACGCGCCCTATTCAACCCACTGTCCCCACCAATGAAACGTTGCGAACCGGCAGCAACAACATTCACTGATCCGATCACGCTTCATTCTGCAATTTGCAGCCTCAAGCACAAGCGCCACCGCTGGACGTTAGCGTACGAGCTCGAGTCTCGACTTTTACCATGTCCATCCCCAGTCGTTTCGGAGCTCGAATCTCCCCCACAAAAGCTATAGCCCTCGCCCTGCTTTCCCTGCTCCTCCTCCTTCCCACTGCCACTTGCAGCAGCTGTCATTGCAAACGGACCATGAAAGGTCGCGAGCATTTGCATCCCTCGGTCCGTGCACTTCCAACTTTGTCGCTCGTAGAGATGCACGAACTCCAGCAGCTGTCAACACACTTGGACTGGTGCGAACGCGGCTTTTGCGTTCCAAGTTGGAACCAGCACGTGCCGCAGTATTGCGGGTCGTGTTATGCCCACGGTGCCATGTCAAGCGCCCAGGACCGGATCAAGCTCCTCAATGCACGTCGGAAATACACGGGCGCTGACGTCATGCTCGGTCGTCAGAGCTTCCTCAATTGTGCACCGGGTCACGGCCTTTCTTTTGGCTGTGATGGGGGTGAAGCCCAAGACGTGTACGAGTTCATGCGCCGCTATGGCTTGCCAGACGAGTCGTGCTTGCCCTACAATGCAACGGACCACACGAAATTCACGACGACCGGTAATAGCACGTGTCCACCTATTGGTTACTGCATGAAGTACGTGACTATGTGAAGCTGTGAACCAGGTTGACTTTTTGTCATTTAGTTGGTCGGTTGGTTGGTTGGTCGTTAATGTCATTAGGTGTTGATGTTGATGTGGCTGTTGATGTGTAGCTGCATGTATACTCCAACGAGTACCAAGACACCCCATTGTTTTCCCGTGACCAAGGTGGTGCGGTACCGTGCTAAGAGCTACGGGCACTTGTCAGGGGAGCTTGCTATGATGAAGGAGCTCATGACGGGGGGTCCCATTACGTGCGGCATTGCTTGCAGTCGAGAGTTCACTTACGAGTACAAGGCTGGGATTCTCGAGGACAAGACAGGATTCATGGACATTGACCACGACGTGGAAGTTGTTGGCTGGGGGGAAGAAAATGGCACCAAGTACTGGCACGTTCGCAACTCGTGGGGAACGTATTGGGGCATGAATGGCTTCTTTAAGATTGTGCGTGGCAAGAACAATCTAGGTATCGAGGCCGACTGTGCTTTCATTGAACCGGATATTAGCGATGAAGAGCTCGTGTGGGAGGAAACACCCATCTACGGAGGCTCGATTTTCGGTATCGTCCCGTTCAAAGAAGATGCAAGGGACCATGTAATCAAGGACACGACCGAGGACATCCCACATGTCGATGATCAAGTGCTAAAAGCTCATTATCTACCTGATGACGTAGGACCACTTACAAGTGAGCCCAAGGGACATGAAGGCACCACGTCGCTCATTGCGCCTGCAATCATGCTCTTTACGTCCGGTTGTGTCTGCGCAACACTCGCTGCGGTGTTCATCACGAAGTTTCGTGGTCACCGTGACGTGTACCGAGCGATCCCGTAGAGTGCAGCAGTTAACTACAACGTTGAAGTTAAGATCTTCGTCAAACATTGGCGATGACGCGGATGGCGTTTGCTACTGCCAACATCACTCGACTCTCGAACGCATCGCCCATGGATTATGACTAGGTAGAGAATGTCATTCTTATCTGGAGGTCATGACCGTTAAACGTATTACTATGAGTGAAGGGCGAGATGTATCCCACTTACAATCCTTAGTTTGCTGAAATAGCCATCGCAATGATTGCAGCAATGCTTACAGAAACGAGACCTGATCCCAACAAGACAACTGTCTGCGCCAGTAACAATTACACACTACCATCGTTGCTCTGCGGACACTTCAGCGAATGGTCGGTAATGATAGACAGTGCTTTTTGATGCTTCACTAAATTCGGCACAGAGATCTGAAGAGTAAGACGAAGTAACAAAGCTTGCGCAGTGCCAGTGCAAGACACCCGCAATCCAGGTGATGTAGCATTCGATAGGTACTGATGCACCACTGGTAGCATCAAGCTAGCCACTGCAGCTCTCATGTGTAAGAAGGTGGACGAATAAATAGATTGTGTCTTTAGTGGTGATCATTCCTAGCGTTTACATAGAAGTTGTCAGATCTATCGACCTCCTGTGTGTTGCTGAATGCTGGAAGTCGCTGCACATTGTTTCGGAGCAAGACGATGGACGATGTGATTCGAAATGGGTTAGGCCTGTACGCGACATGGAAGTCTATCCACGTTTCCGCCGATCATCTGGATCAGCACGTCGCTATCCACTGCAACTAAAGCCTAAATTAGAGCATATCTGTAAATGCGCGATGCGCTACGATGACGGTCGATTTAAAGCTTTTACTTCCCGTCTACACTGTATAGTCATTCTTGACAGGGCTCTGCGATCTGCAAGCTTCACTCGTACATCGACAGGTGCTGCCACAACAGCCCAAACAAGACGGCTCCAAATTCTGATAGGTGCTGACATATCTAGTATCTCCGTCATGGTGTTCAGGTCGATTGGTTTTCTTGTCAACAGTCTTTCAATGACACTCCTGCAGCTGTCATAGCAAGCGACCAAGTCACTTGAGGTGGTTCCTTATGCCACCTTCGCCTTAAACAAGTAATCACATGTAGCGCCTATGACGCAGTTGGCATGTCGAGAGTACACATGGAATGAATGAGGTAACTGCTTTGCGATCGCTATCAATGTAGTGTACTGGCCACAGATGTCACTCACTAAGATTGCTGCTCATCGAACGCAGTTTCCCGTTCATGTCTTGTACGTATTCCTTCTTCCTACCGTCTCCCTACTAATCGACAGCAGATGACCTCCAACTACATACGACCGTTCACCCCCCCTCAATCTTTTCTCCTGTCAAATAAGGCTCCATCACTGTGCTTACAACGAGTTCCCGCGGCAACGACCGGGCCAAAAAGTGGACGCAAGTTCCAGACAAAATGGTCTCGGCAGGTGTCAAAGGCGTAGTTTTTGCAGAGACGCCTAATGTAAACGCTGGGTACGATTGCTCTTTTGTATGTTCACCACCACTTACCTATATCCTGCCTTCCTGCAGAGCGCAAAGGCTTGTAGCTAATCTTGTAGCTTAAACATCCGCCCGTTGGTCGCACTTCACATCCTTACTTTTCAGGACAACATAAACGCTACTCCATATCCCTACTTTTCGTCCATCTCTCGTCAAGAACCATCACCACCTTACTTCTCAACTTGCTCACTCACTCACTCACTCTCTCCCTCTCACTCTCGATTCCTCCATCTAAAGTATACTATGGACAAGTACCAACGCGTTGAAAAGCCTCGTCGTGACGAGCACCCGACGCAGGTGGAGCCCAACGAGATCCGCATCACGCAGCAAGGCAAAGTGCGGAGCTACATCTCGTACGGCCACGGTCTATTTACTGTGAGTGTGTAGCGTACTCTGTTCTAATTGGTAGTTCTCAAAAAGTCTGATGTTGTGATTGGTCAAAATCGGATTTCTGCCTGATTTTGTACGTAATTACTAATTTAAACTGGTCTTATTTGTGTTTCGGATCATTTTGACAGGAGAAGAATGAACGCTGTATCGTGCTGAAAGCCATGGGCAATGCCATTAGTAAAGCAGTGACAGTGGCCGAGATTTTAAAGCACCGCGTGGCTCATCTCCACATGGTGACGCGCATTTCGTCGATTGAGACCGTTGATGTGTACGAGCCACTGGAAGAGGGACTCGATCGCATCGAGACGAAGCGCAAGATCCCGAGTATCTCCATTCAATTGTCACTGGACGAGCTGGACCGAGACGATCCAGGGTACCAGAGTCCAATTCCCGCTGACCAAGTGTCGGCCGGCTCGCCGTCGTACTCAAACTCTCGTGAGTACAGAAAGGCACGTGGACAGAGTCGACGATCGGGCCGCACTAGTGGACGTGGTGGTGGCAATGCTGAACCGGATGCTGCAGTTGAGACGGTGGAGACTCAAGAGACAGGGGAGCAGGAAGCACGTGGAGATGAGGAAGCTGCGAGTGGTGCGTCAACGACGCGTGGCAAGCGAGGTAAAGGACGGGGATGGGGACGAAGTGGTAGCAATGGAGGACGTGGCCGGAAGTCTGGGGAGCCAAGTCCGACCGACGAGGGAGATAGCAATGTTGAAGCTAGCAGTGCAGTAGAGAATGAAGTAATTGCTTCAACGACGACCAGTCGGAAGCCTGGACGTGGCAGAAAAGGGAGGAAAGCGTTGACTAACGGGGAACGAGGAAAACAGGATAATGATGGGGAAGGAGGAGGTGAAACTGCTGAGAACGCGCAAGGTAATCACCGGAGCGGTAGAGGACGGCATTCCGGTCGTGGACGTGGTCGTGGTCGCGGACGGGGCCGTGGATTCGGCGAAAGCCTTCAATGCGATGGGGAGGATGAAGCGCCGGCTACTGCGGACTTGAATGCTGTATCGGACAATACTACCGGACAGTGAGCGCGAAGTCCGTTTTCGTCCGGTTTACCTGAAAGGGCTTTGATGTCGTTGGGTATCATCGTGACGAGTCAGAGCGTGAACCTCGGCTCTTTGAACTCTATGGGTCGTATGTGTGAGCAGCAGGCGACGATTCAAACGCAGATAAACAAATAAAAATAACGGCGAACGACTCACCGTTAGCGTCGACCAGCTCGCGCAAACCTTCAATCTGATGAGGGATATACTCGGGTTGCATGTTCGTTTATGCGTCAAAGCGTGAGTCAACAGCTCATGTAAATACATGAGGTGCTTCACGACTTCCATTATGATTGGCTCAGTGTACATGGACCGTATTATGCATGCCCTATTATAAACGTTGTTCATGCTGCATTTGTATCGCGTACGGGATGAGCAACCACACCAGACCGAGCTATCGGGCTTCAACACTTCGCTTGCAGTACATGCATCTCATCGGAACAAAAGACCACTTCGGACGGGGGAACCAACAAGAACTACTAAGTATCGTATTTTGAGCCACACTCACAGCGTGTGCATTTTCACGGCTGTTGTCCGCCTGCCAAGAAACTGCAGCACATGGAATATGCGGCCAGAGGTACCCCACCGCTGCAGCAAATATGGCCTTCCATTACATGATCTTCGACACCCAATCCTGTTCTACTGGCGCTGTTGTCGAGAACCTCGACCACCACCACCACCACCACCAGCACCACCACCGCGACGGGGACGGAATCCACCGCGTCCACTCGGATTATCACCACGACGACCACCGCCTGCACTAAAACCAATACGGCCACCGCCACGACGACCGTCGCCACCGCTACGGCGGTTGCCCCACTCTTCCTTGCCCGTTCCCGAGCGCAGGTCCATCATGCGCTCATTGTTCTCCATAATCTGCGACAGCTTGTCCGAGTACTGTACTGCAAGCGTCTGCAACGTAGACCGCTCGGTCTTGTACAGGACGATGGCCTGCGAGGCCTGGTCCCAGGCGCCCTGGAGTTCCTCGTTGATCATCATCTTGGACACGACACTGTGCACGGTCTTGTCATCCAGTTCAAACATCTCCATCAGCCGAGCAAGGCTCACTGAATCGTACTCGTCACCGAATGCCAAGAGGTACGTCCGCAGCGCCTCAACCTGAATCTTATGCTGAACCATGGACTTGACACGCTGGTTCACGTTGGCACCCGGGAATAAGTCCCACACAGGAAGACTCACGAGGAGGTCGGCACTCTTACGCCACGATCCCTGAGCGAGCAGTTTGGCAGCAGCAACAACATGGTCGCGGGGATTTTCAGGGGGACCCTCGAAAATAAGGCGTTCGTGGAACTCAAGGAGTTTGCGGAAGGCCTTCGACACCATGCGCTTGCGGTCGGACAGACGCGCATTAACCATGTTCGGCACCTCCAGTAGCATCGCACTCACAAGGTGGCACGTCTCAAGCAAGTCAAGGTTAATGTGCATATGATATGGCACCTGACGACGACGCTCCAGACGCTCCTGCTCTAGATCACGCTCACCATAGCGGAAGGACTGCAGGCCTTGAGCAAGCAGCTCTTTTGTTCGTGAGCCTGTACAGATCTCCGACAAACAAGCATGAGCTTCCCAAATCAGACCACAGCGAAAAGCACATAGACCGAGCTGGGCCATCATACGGTTGAACAGAATCTGGGTAGGAATATCAGCATCCGAGATGTTGTCTTGAATGTGCGACATCAGTAGCAGGTCTCGAGCCTCATGGAAGCGGTCATGCAGAGCGTGGTGGTAGATGCGGCACAGCATCGCACGGGTCTTGGCACGGATATCACCGTGCTGGAATACGAAGCGACACACTTCACGTAGCAGCTTCTCGGCATCCACCGCGGTCACAGACACTGTAGGTTGGCCCATAGCAGATGCTGGGTGCACTTTCGATACATCAAGCTCCTTCGTCTTGCTGGCATGAGTGCTTGTGCAAGCAGGGTGGAGGAACACGGGGTCACCAAATTTGGCACGTTTCGCCTGGGCCTCGTACAGGGCCGCAGCGATGGAGTCGTGCTTGTAGTAGATGAGTTCGGCACGCACGAGAGCCATAGTGGCAGCACGCTCGAAATCCTTCTTGCGGGCGTAAAATGTCTGCACGCGCTCAGCCACCTCGATCAGCATGTTCTCGTCGTACAGACGAGCAACGTACTCGCTCGCGTGCGGATCGGTCTGCTGTAGACTCTTCGTGTACTCCTCTGAAAGACGATCAACAAATGCAGCAAGGTCACCAGAGACTTTGATCGTGCCCTTCGCGCCGGCCTGTGGCAGCGTATCTACAAACTTCATGTCCTCCTCAGCATCCTCAGCCGCAGCCGCGGCAATCTGGGCAGCAGTGACCTTCTCGCGACCGGCACGCACGATGTCAGCTTGGTCTTCTGATGTCAAAGGGGCAAGCGAGAAGTCTGTGTTCTTTTCGAGAAGAGAGAGGATGGTGCAGATGTTGGTTTGCACTTGCTTCCAATGACGCCCCGACATGACGCGGTCAATCTTGGACGAGGTGTCAAAGACAGATGTACCTACCAAGTACATGGTGGCCACGATCTGGCGGGCAGGACCAAGTCGACCAGCATAGTTGGCCAGCTTCCGCATCTGGTTGAGCTGCTCCGAAATGTCAATGCCTTTCTTGCCACGCATAGCAACCACCTCTTTCACACGACGGTCAAATTGGCTAGGCGTGAGCTTGAGTTCCTCTTCAACAACCGTCTTTTGAACATCGTCCTCCGACTCCCGACGAGTCTCCCGCTGCTTGACCACTTTGGGACCCTTCACCTTCTTGGCCTTCGTCATCACCGGCGTCTGCTTTAGCCATCGAGCACGACCTTTAGGCATATTATCATCGTCTTCAGAAGACGACGACGAGGCCGACGATTTGCTCGGCCACGAGCCATCCGAGCTGTCAGAATCGTCGTCCGCGTCCGACTTGTCGTCGTCACTACTGTCGTCGTCCGAGCCAGACTCGTTGCTACTGTCATCAGAATCCGCCGATGAGGCCACCGACGACGACGCTTTGGATCCAGACTTTTCACTCGATGAGCTCTCCGACTCACTCTCGGACTCGCTTTCGGACTCACTCTCACTTGAGTCCACTGGATTAGCACGGAACGCGTCAACCTGTTTCCGGATCGGCTCAAGAGCCTTCTTGAGCTTGCCCTTCATGCGAATCAGTGCCTTGCTGTTTTCCTTGTTCATCTTCTTTTGCTCGGTCTTGTTCTTGACTTTCTCAGCTAGAAAGTCTTCCAGCGCCACCATCGTCGAGAGGTAGAACGTCGGCAACGCCGTCATGGTCTTCTTCGCTCGCTCCAGCTGCTTCGTCAAGTCGTCGAACGCGCTCTGGATCTGCGTCCAGTCGTTGATTTTCATGTGGTTCTTAATGCCATTGCAACTGCGCTCCATGCTCTCGAGCGACTTGTCCTTGGCGCTCTTGACCACGCGCACTTCTTCGTCCGAGTCCGAGTCCGATTGAACGGCCCAGCGCGAAGCTGCACGCGCCGCCTGCTGCTGCGACGTCTCGACATCCGACACGTCCGAGACGTCGCTCTCTTCCTCGGACGACGAGCTGCCTGCCCAGAACCTGCTTGCCATGGCTGCTACTGCGCTACTTGATGATGCTGATGGTCTGGGTCTGGATCTCTTGTGTCTTGCTGAGAGCAACGAGCGTCAAGAGAGAAGAGGGAAGGGAGAGGGGACTTCGACCGCAAACGCGACACTTCTACGTAAGGATCTCCTCGCTGCTTGTTGACTGACTGGCTGACTGGCTGGTAGCCGACGAGAGGCTGGCGTAAAACCTCAAAACCTTAACATTGGATCGATGGAGCCATGTAGATAGATGCATTCGAAGCGTCGTGTGTTTGTATTTCTTTGTAGCCCTTAATTAATCTTTCGCGACGATTACGTCAAGACCATGCATGCGCTTCGGGTCCATAGCCCTTCGGCCACACAGTTTGGCTGCAATTATTGACATCATCGCATACAGGAACACACGAGAAGCAGGGAAGAAAGAAGAGACGCGCATGGACTTCGTACTTGTTCCAGCAGGCTGTAGAGCGCGCCCGAGAGATTCGCAAACCGCAGCGCCAATGACAATCCGCGGGTGTCCACGACGTAGTCGATCGACGGCACAAGGAGAATCCTCATTGGGAGCACAAAGCGAAACGGCTTTGTGAAGAGGTATCCATGGTCGTGGTCGGTCGCTCGAGTTTTCCAGCGGCTTGTTGGCCGTGCCCATGTAACCAGTTGCACGCAACACCTGCACCGACCACGATGAACACAAACTCGACCGACTTCAGCTGCTTGGTCAGCGTGGTATCCACGAACCTGAATGCTGCGTCGTCGCCATTGCGGCCAGTTGTTGTCGCTGTGAATTGTCCGATTCGCTCTACCTCGACACTTCCATACGCGTCAATATGGACACGTCTGTTCACAAGAAGCTGCTGCTGCGCTACGTGCTGCGAAGTCCCCAGCTCGATTTCTTCACCAATGTCAACACTCCGTCTCCTTTCTGATTGCAGACCTATCCTCATAGAGCCCCAACAGGACGAGAAGCACCACAAAGACAATTGCAGCCACCACTGACATCATTGGAGAGAGCGTTTTCCTGGACCAGCCACAATGTTCGTATGCCGCGCACACGACAAGGAACATAGCGCTACCACCATCACTAGACAGCTGAGAGCTGCAAGTATGGCGGTCTGGTAGCGCATGGTGACAATGCTCGCTGGGAACGACGACATCATGGTGATGCGACCTCCAAACGTAAACATGATGTAAGCTGGTTCAAACATGTGAAACGTCCCTGAGTCGGAGTGGTCCAACAGTGACCAGCCTACGACTTCGATGGAAGGAGCCACATCGATGGACACACGAGGTCCTATGCGATCCAAAAGCAGACCAACGGGTAGTACACCAGTATTCAGTGCGACAGAAGCCGCTACAAACATGACAATTCGGGCAATGCTCTTGTTCCTTGCACATGAACTTGCTTGAGGTCGGGCCCAGTTCAGAATTCTGGTCTTCCTCCCGAGTCGAATGAGCAATGGCGCCTAGCCAAAGATGATACCTATGAGCAGGACATCCGATCCGCAAACTGCGACTTCGAGTGCAGCGCGACGAGGTGCAAATGGACGTGGTCGCGCAAGCTGGACAGAAGATACTGACGATGTCATATGCCGCTTCTTGCTAGCCAACGTGTTGTCCAAGTGGTGATCGAAGTAATGTGCTTCAACTGCTGATCCTCTGCAACCGTTTGATCATCAACGATAACCAAAGTATGGACACGAGTTGAAGTGCAAGGAAGCAGCCGTCGAATTTGGATCACGCTCCATTACTTCGATACCAAACTGCCACGGCCCGCGAGCAAAGTCCGGTGCACAAACGAAATCAGACGCCTGTTTAACGACACTCAAACGATCAAGGGCGCTTGAGGAGATATTCCACGGGTGGCACATATCTTGACCCACGCTTCTGGAAGCTAGTTTTTTCGGAAACCACTAACAAATTTTTAAGCGTATCTTAGTCACGACGAAGCCCAGACGACAACAACATCTTCTTCCGCGCATTACTTAAAACGATAACACGTCGCTCATGTACACTTTTGACGAAACGCGCGTCTGCAGCCACACGCATTAGTGACTAACGGACAAAGAGGTCGAGTAGGACCGGAACAGGTCGAACCGACGGAGATGGATAAGCAGCACTTGACTCCACGACTGATGGAGATGAATTCGCAGCGTCTGACTTCTCAGCCGATGGAGATGAATTCGCAGCGTTTGACTCCTCAGCCAATGGAGATGAATTCGCAGCGTTTGACTTCTTGAACCGCTTCGGCATTTGGTTTTTGGCCCCTTGTGCCAAAACCGCTGGGGTTCTTTTGGAAGGGAGAAGTCGATCAACAATTTTGGAGTTTACGCCTCCCTCCTTCACACCAAGCACGTTCGTCAAATTGTCGGGGTTTAAGACCACCTTATCCACTTCTTTAATCAGCAAATCAGCGTGAGGAACGCCAAACACCTTGGTCAGACAATCCAAGATTTCTTGTCGCTTTAACGGAATAGTTGTGCCGAGCGCCAAGGTGAACTTGAACAAAGAGACCACGTTTTGGTCTTTTAGGACATCCTCCTGCGACATTGGCTTCGGCAGTCTGACAGCAACTTGTTGCCAACCTTTAACCAGCAAATCATGCGTTGCCACAACATCTCCCGCGTGGATTTTCTTGAGTGCGACGGCATTCACCATCGACACAAACGATACAATGTCGCGCACATTGCCAAAATAATCCCATAACGTTCCTGCCAGCGTGAACGCTTTTTTGTGTTTCTCGTTGTACTTCTCGATACAATCCTCCAGATGTCCAAGGCTTATAAAATCAATACCGGCAACAGGGTTAGACCGTGGCCCAGTTGAGACTTTGCCAGTTTTTTTACTAACCCTGACGAGGGCAGCTTTGATCTTGACTTCAAGGATCACCATCTTGATAAGTTCGTCAGGACGCAGGTCGTGTTGTTGCATCTCCTGCTTGCGTTTCTTCTGAACCTCGTGCACCATCTCCCAATTAGCTCGAGCCGCTTGAACCCCAAGTGTGTCCCCATTTCTGCCCTTTTCTTTAAATTGTACGATAGCTTCCAATTGCTTGATCTTCTCATCATTTGGCCCAGGCTGCATACTGAGTTTAAGCTCCACAGCTTGCTGGTCGATCTGTTGCAAGCCCTCCCTGACGCCAGGAGGGTCGTGTTGGTGCAGATTTTTTACCATAATGCTAACCTGATATCTGACCGCTGGGTCGAGCTTTATGTCCAGCATCCTCGCCTCACCCCTAGCGCCTTCGTCTGCACCCACCAGCAGCTTGCCCCGGACATCACCAAGGCTGCCGTTATAGGGGCGAACACGAGCCGGGAGGCTGATGCTGTCCGTCTCGGAGTCGGATGTCATCAAAGAGTGTGTTGTGTGCACGAGTGTCACCGCAAAAGCCACGACGGCAAGGGACTGATGGCGCATCTTCAGTCAGTGCTACTTTCGAGACGAGCGAGGGGAGAGGGGGATTTTGAAGTGAACGAGGACCATCAGTTGGAATCAGGGCTGACACCGAGAGGTTTTTCTTGCAATCTGGTTCTACTGGGGTTTTTTATAACCCGATAGTCTGCGATCTTCCAAAATTAGGTTTATCAGGTTAGATTCCCCGATGGTCGTACATCTCACGCACGATCTGGCCGACCGCCGATCCCTGCAACTACAAGGAAGCATACCGACATGATCTATCGTCAATTATAATAGCATGATTAGCATGCTCGAGCCGCACTAACTACTATGTCGCAATCGTTGTTTCCCTTAAGCCAGTTTGACGAGCGTGTCGATAACTTCAACGACGACATTATCGACCTTTAGCAGCGAGACGCGTTGGTCGCCATGTTAGACTTCAGAATAGTCGCTAATTGTAAAGGGGCACCCTGAAGCTTGTACTGTCACCAGTACAAGCTACTTATTCTGATGACAGAATAAGGCGGTGCCTCGTAACTTCACGTACACTCGTACGTGCAGAGGAAGACGGTAAGAAGAAGCGAGTACTTGGTTAAAGTAAAAAGTAGAACTGTATTTATCATAGTTAATGTCTGCAATAAATCACTATTTATCTTCATCTAACTATGTCTGAATACAAATGTGTAAATCAGTTATCTTGTAGCGGAGCTACACAGCTCCTTAAGTCAGAGGAAGACTTAACGCTCTACGAGCAACTTAGTTCCAAAGAACTAACGACTTTACGAGTCAGCAAGCTTTACAGCTTCAGATCCCTGTTCCAGGGGACCTAACGATTCAGTGAATCGACAGCACTTAGTGCTCAAGAGTAGCTACCTCAAGGAGGTGTTGCTAACTCTTAGTGATCAGAGATTAACGATCAAGACGGCTCGCAAGCCACGCGTCTTTCAGATCAAAATGGGAACTGATTTTATTTAATGTTAAAGCCTATAGAATATCTTAATCCTACTCAAAGATCTTTCGTATCTAATGGCTGACACTTGTCAGCCCCTACAAACCGATAAGATATTCTATATCACCTTCACAGAAGCGAACCCTCAGGTGTGTAACACCTCTGGTACAAAGTACCATGATTTCGTGCAACCCCGTTACACCCTCCCCCCACCAGACTGACGTTTACCCAAAACGTCAATCGAACTCGTATTCTCAGCGAGAACAGTGCGCGTACGGTGAACCTCACGGTAACGTACGCTCTAGCACGATGTCCTCATCACCAAACGAGTCAAAGGCTCTGTGTGACTACCTCGGAATAGAGGAAGAGGTGGACTATGGTAGCGATACCAGTGTCCGCGGTGACACAGGGACAACGTCCGGCTCACTGATGCCTGAGGCACAACTTTCGAACACCCCAAATCCGTTCGCTGAACGTGGAGGTGCGAGCGCGCCGCCAGCGCAGCGTGCAGCATCTGGGTTTGATGAGACTATCATCGCGAACCCGCTCGATGAGCAACAACAACTGCTTGTTCAAAGAGAACAAAACGCTCAGCGTTATGCACAGATGACTGCAACCCTTGAACGCCAGCGTGATTATGTGTTCACCCCCACCCAGTGTGGAGGAACGTCTGCGTCAAGCGGCCGGCCAAACATTGGCAACGTGGGTCATTGGCCATGGGCCTAAGACTCCTGAGGAGGTGGTGAGCTGCCAGGCACTTCGTGAGAGGTACCTGGAGCCGCACCTAACGACTCAAAGTCAATACAAGGCACGCCTTGACATGCAAGCACGTGGTGCACCAGTTCCACCGATGAAGGGTATACCCATTCTCCTGCTCGCAGGCGAAACAGCGAGTGAAGAAGACGATGCCTTTGTTCACTGGGTGCACTATGTGCGTCGCCTCAGCAACATTTTTGCTCTAAGGGCTAGTGCCCATGCGGCGGATGTGCGTCTCGAACGCAAGCTTCGGTATGATTATGCCAAGCTTAAGGCCAGAGGCCAATTGCGCAAGCGCACGCGCTATGCTTCGGCTACTAAGGTAGCCGCGAGTGCTGGTCAGTCTGTGACCAACAACCCGCCAACCCGCACCACTAGTGGTGGTGAACGGCCTCGGCCTCGCGATGACCATGGCCACGATGCTCAAAAGCCTCCAAAGCATATGGGCAGTCTTGCCGAAGGGGTACCTCAAATTCCCATGAGTTTTCAGACTCAGGGTACCCACGCCACTTTACCAGATACTGATATTGGCCCTGACGACGACGTCGTTTCAGTAGTCTCTCGACATGGAATTGACGACACCCATGCTCATCGAGCAACGTCGGTGGCGGCCGGTGTACCGGTGGAGGCCCACGAGAAATTGGTTCTCGAAGTGAGGGGTCTTCAAGCGGCCTTGGGTAAGTCCCAGTGCATGCTGGATGCGATGCAAAACCGCCTTCAGGCGATGGAGCAAGCTCAAACTCGGAGCGAGGCTCAGTTGGACTTGCTGATTCGTCTACAGCAATCCGGGGCGGTGCCCTTGTCGTCGGCGCAAGCGCCTCCAAGTTCACATGGGAAGGATCCCGGTACGGCTTAAGTAAGCCTACGTAGAACACTGGATGTGTGCGCAATTTGCGTGGGAGGTTTAGCGTATACGCAAGTCCCCTTTTGGCCGTGACCGTGAACGGTCCAATAAAGCGTGGACGCAACTTTGTCTTAAAGACAGCAGACACTACATTTGTAGGTAGATTTTTAGCATTGAGTAGTACTTGGTCTCCGACCTCATAACGTTCAATACAATTTCTGCTTTTGGCATCAGCTTGTTGTTTTTGGGTATCTTGGCTATCAGCCATTGCGTCACGCACATGTCTTAGGACATTTAATCGCGTTGCGAGAAACTCGCTTACCTGTTTTTGAACAGTAGCAGGGCTGATATCAGCAAGCCGATCGGCAACCTCTCCCCCACCAAGCCCTGATTCACGTAGTGATAGCGTTAACGGAACGCGAGGGTGAGTGAGACCGTTTATATAGAACGGAGTAAAGCCTGTTGAGGCATGAACAGCGTTATTCAATGCAAACTCAACAACAGGGAGCATTGAGCTCCAACGCCTAGGCGTATCAGCGCAAATACTGCGCAAAATGTCGTTGATGACGCGGTTTACACGCTCAGTTTGACCGTCGGTCTGCGGATGATCCGCTGTGGACATGTCCAATCGAGTGCCAAGCACCTTGAAGATAGACTTCCAAAACTTCCCAGTGAAGCGGGGGTCTCTATCAGAGATAATTGCCACAGGCAAGCCATGTTGGCGAAACACACGGTCGATAAACAGCTTTGCTGTACCTTCCGCATCGATGCTATCCGGCACAGCCGCTAAGTGAGCCATCTTGCTCAATCGGTCAACAAAGACCACAATACCAGTGTTGCCTTCCGAATCTTTCGGTAGGCCAAACACAAAATCCATGCTCATGGACTCCCAACAACCACTGGGTACTGGCAAACTAGCCAGCGGCGCCGCCGCATGTGCCGAGGGTTTTACCCGTTGACACGTTTCGCACGTACGCACATAGGTGCGCACCCACTTATAAAGTTTGGGCCACCAATAACTTTGGCTCACCGAGCTATAAGTCTTCTCACGACCGAGATGACCACTTAAAGCAGTATCATGTGCCTCATAGAGGATCCGATACTTTAATTCCTCATTATGAGGTACTACGATACGAGGGTTGTCCTCAATATCCGTGCGATAGCACAATAGGCCATTATCGATGGAATATCGATGTAGCCTCGCACGTAAACGTGCCGACAATTCTATGTCCGAGTCTTTAAACTCATTGCTCCCAAGAGCACGTAGCAAAGCTACACACTGATCGTCCTTGGCATATGCCGCACGAATTAAGTCAGGGACTGACGACGACAGGGTCGTAACATGAGCAAGCTCATAGTCAGGTCGACGCGATAGCGCATCAGCCAAAGCGTTTTGCTTACCTGGCTTGTACTTCACCTCGAAGTTATATTCGGCAAAGAAAGATAGCCAACGAGCCATTCTCTGTGAGAGATGAGGCGACTGTGTCGCAGTGCGCAATGACGCATGATCGGTATAGATCACAAATGGCTTCGAGCCAAGCAGATGGACTCTGAATTTGACAAGAGCGTACTTCATAGCAAGTAGCTCTTTGTCATGAACAGGATAGTTCTTTTCAGCAGCTTTCAGCTGTCGAGATTCAAATGCGATGACGCGTTCGCGTCCGTCGACATCTGTTTGTAACAGAGCACTGCCTATGGCAAAGTCAGATGCGTCACAGACGACACTGAAAGGCCGACCAGAATCGGGCAAAGCCAAAATTGGCGCATGGAGGAGACTCTCCTTAACTGCTTCAAAAGCATTATGTTCGGTGTTACCCCAACACCAACCCACATCCTTTTTAAGGAGATTGGACAATGGCCGAGCCATATCTGCGTAATTTGCACTATACTTATGTAAGTAATTGGCAAGGCCAAGCCATTTACGCAAGTCCTTTTGGTTCTTGGGGACTGGCCAATCGACTATGGCTTTTACCTTAGCGGGATCCGCTCGAAGGCCTCGCTTCCCAATGAAGCACCCTAGAAAGGGAATCTCTTCTGCACCAAAGATGCACTTCGATGCGTTCGCATACAGCTTATTCGTTCGCATGCACTCGAGCACAGCTCGTAAATGATCAATGTGGTTATCCACATCTGATCGCCCATTCATTGCACGACTATGGACAAAAATGTCATCAAAGTACGTTTGTGCATAGCCTCGATGAGGTCTGAATAGTTGCGTTACCAACCGGTTAAACGTAGCCGGGGCGTTAGATAGCCCTTGCGGCATAACGAGCCACTCCCAAAGCATACCGCTCGGAGTACTCACCGCTGTTAGCGGAATATCGCTTGCTCGCATGAGCAGTTGGTAATAACCATCGACTAAGTCGAGTGCACTGTACAGTGTACATCCCGCCATATTGTTCTGAAGAACATCCTTTCGAGGAATAGGCGTCTGCGCCGGTATAGTGGCTGCATTAAGCTTATTGTAAGCATGCACAATACGCCACTTGCCATTTGGCTTTTTGACACAAAATGTCGGTGTTGAGTGGGGAGACTTGCTCTCACGAACCATCCCAGCCGCGTGCTTAGCACGAAAGAAATCGTCAATGACGTCGCACTGTTCTTTAGGCAAAGGCCACTGCCGTGTTACACAGTATTTAGTTCCAGGAACCAAGTCAATCTCATGACGTACACCTCTATCGGGAGGTAAGGCAGAAGGTGGGTTGTGACACACCACATCTTGAAATTCCTTGACTAAAGGATAGAACGGATCCGACGGATCTTTAAGGATCGAAGATCCACTTCGTGCACTAAGTGCCGCCTTTGTATCCTCTAGGACAGACTCATCCATTAACGAGGAAGAGTTCAACTCAGTATTAGGTCTAATGACCGCTAACTCGGATAACTCTCCTGCCTTCAAGGCCTGGCTAAACTCGCCATCAGACATTTCGTCTAGCTCACAAAGAGCGTCCACGGATGGAAGGGTTTCAAGGCAAACACTGCCATCAACCCGACCAGTCACTCCATTAACAAGTGTATACAGTGTATTGATAATCTCACTATGTGACTGTGAGGACGCCTGGCGCTTTACAGCTGCTACTCGGCGTCTCGATTGTCTCTTCGAGACCTTACTCCCCTTAGGGGTCGGGACAATATTGTCCCCATGGTTACTACCAACCATAGTATGCTCTATACGAGAGCTTTTGTCTTGACCGACATTAGGTGTGGTGCCCTCACGGCCGCCCACACCATATGGCGAATCGCCAACAACGCCATTACCGGCGTTAAGCGTGGTGCCCTCACGGCCGTCCACACTATACGGCGTATCGCCAACAATGTCATTACTGTCATTAGATGTGGTGCCCTCACGGCCGCCCACACTATACGGCGTATCGCCAACAATGTCATTACTGACATTAGGTGTGGTGCCCTCACGGCCGCCCACACTATACAGCGTATCGCCAACAATGTCATTACCGACATTCAGTGCGGTGCTCTCACGGCCGACCGCACTCGGTGTAGTTTCACGTGCCACCATACACACATCAAAGGAATCACGTCCTTGATCACTCGGCCCTAGGCCAACCATGCTTTCAGCATGCAGTGACTCGTTATCACAACGAGTACCACTCAACGGAGTACGTGCCGTTTCACTAGTTTTAGACGAGCTAGGCTCGAAACTTATGTTTGTAACATGGGAGTTAGATAACTCGGACATTCCAATATCCAGCACATTGACATCTTCTGTCAAAGGCTCGCGCCAATAGCGCTTTTGCTGCCTAGCAAAGGTGGGTTCATGACTCTCCAAAGCTTCGCTAGGAACATTGCGCGTAGCGCCTAAGGTCTTAGACCTCCAATCAATCCATGGCTCATGGCGCTCAAGCCAAGCCATACCTAGGATGAGATCATATCTCGAGTCCAAATCTAGGACAAGACAGCGCTCAATACTGTCAAAGTCTAAAAACGTTATACCTAAGTTCAATGGAACTTTAGGCACCGTTACGCGACTTCCAGTCGCTAAACGAACCGTGATAGAATCACCTTCATGCGCTGTAAGCGCCTCAGCATAACGCTGACTTCCCTCAAGGGAACGGCGTCGAGCATAATTGCAAGACGCCCCAGAATCGATCAATATCGACCAAGGCTTCTCGAAGCCCTCAATTTTCGCCTCGGCGACCACCAGACCAGACTTGTATCCACGCACCATACCCGTAGGTATGGTACTCTTTGGGGCTAAGCCCTGCATTCCTTTACCTTCTATAGGTGTAACAGAACATAGTTTTTCCCCAGTAGGGCGCCCCGCGCCTACTGGGTGTCGGCATTTCCCCGTGCCATGCCAGACTTCTGACTCGGGCTCGAGTGTTGGCTCGTAGTCTGGCGTTGCTTACGCAAAGGGCAACCAGGCCGCAAGTGTTTAGTGCTTCCGCACGTAAAGCATCGTCTTACAACGTGTTGCTGCTCAGCAGCTCGAAGCTCAGCTTCACCTCCATCTTCAGCATAGCTGAGATTCATCGGTTCCGGCCTATTATAGGCAGTGGTACCCGAATAGTTTGCTCTCACAGAGCGAGGATTGTATCCATTCCAACCAAGTCTGGCCGACTTGAAATTATGCTCAGCATTAAGAGCAATTCTCACAGCCTCTTCAAACGTAGAGGGGTGAACCCGAAAAACCTCGGTTCTGGCAATGCCAGTACGTAGACCTTCCATGAAGATAGTCACATGGACTGCTTCAGGCAGAGGGTCAGACTGCATTGCAGCCATGAGCGTTCGCAGCTCTTGGACATAGTCCGATAATTCATTCTTACCCTGGCGGGTAGAAAGAAAGCGTGAGCGCACGCGGTAAGCCTGGTTAGGTGGAGAAAACACCTGTACCAATTGTGATTTGAGCGACTCCCATGTGGGAAACGCTATGTCCACCGACGTGCTACACGTCAAGGCCCATTCTCTAGCTCTACCATCGAGCTTCGAGATAGCCAGCGAGACCTGTTGATGGTCAAGCGTGATCAGGCCTGATCTCATGGCCATCTCGATCTCACGGATCCAGAGGATGAGATTCTCACCCTCCTTGCCGGAGTAGTTTTTTACGTCCACTTTAAGTGGACGAGGCTTAGCCTCTTCGTCTGGTACAGACACGAAGCGTGTAGGCATAGCCGACGCTATTTGGTCTTGGACCTGCCCTAAAAGGGTCGCTTCATACTGCATGAAGCCGTCAACACGTGCATTAAGCACTTCAGGACCTTGTGAAACAAGAAACTCCACGTACTCTGGACCCAAAGATGCGGTCAGCTTGTCAAGCGCGACCTTTTGGGCCTCAGATAGGGGAGTGATGCTTTCCATCCTCACAGAGGATCAGTCTTAAAGACTCAGGCGTAGATTGACTACAAGTGCTACCAAGTGTAGCGGAGCTACACAGCTCCTTAAGTCAGAGGAAGACTTAACGCTCTACGAGCAACTTAGTTCCAAAGAACTAACGACTTTACGAGTCAGCAAGCTTTACAGCTTCAGATCCCTGTTCCAGGGGACCTAACGATTCAGTGAATCGACAGCACTTAGTGCTCAAGAGTAGCTACCTCAAGGAGGTGTTGCTAACTCTTAGTGATCAGAGATCAACGATCAAGACGGCTCGCAAGCCACGCGTCTTTCAGATCAAAATGGGAACTGATTTTATTTAATGTTAAAGCCTATAGAATATCTTAATCCTACTCAAAGATCTTTCGTATCTAATGGCTGACACTTGTCAGCCCCTACAAACCGATAAGATATTCTATATCACCTTCACAGAAGCGAACCCTCAGGTGTGTAACACCTCTGGTACAAAGTACCATGATTTCGTGCAACCCCGTTACATATCTGCTCACCACTCATTGCGTGCGTCTGTCGTGGCGCGTCTTCGTTGGTTGATATAATGGCCTATATCAACCAATTAGGAACTACTTGTAAGTGCTACAGAATATTTGTCCTTATGACAATATTCTGAGAATATAACTCTTATAGTTATATTCAATTAACTATTTCTTATAAATTGTTATGTAACGATTCACCCCGTTACCTCACCCCCCCCTTAACCATCAGTCACTTTAGTGACTGATTGACTAAATGGATACTCGTCCCAAATCATTTGGGACAGGGTTTGCACTTGTTGGTCCACGTCCACTTTCCAACATCTCATCGCATGGTTAACAAGCCCATGCGATGCGCGAGCAAGGCCGCCGAGTGCGCGTCTGCACGTCTCTGTGCGGACGCCGAAGCAGAAACAACAGCAACTGATGTCTCATCGGTTGCTGATGCGACCCAGCCTGTGTCACCTGGTGATGCAGGCGCTGGTCATGAAGACACTCGTGTCTTCACAGAGTACGAGCTCGGTGTTTCGTACTCTCCTGATACGGATGACGGATCCGTATCGACGGCGATTGAATCTAAGCCGCCTGCCAAGTGTGGCATGGACGATGCTTTGCGTCGCAGCATCTTTGGTTCATCTGATGAATCAGATGAACCATCGCCGAAGCGAAGGCGCTCGAGGTCGCGAGACTCGGGCGCTAATAGTGGTGTCGGTTCTCCTATGGACACCACTTCACAGCGAGGTGCCAGTACTTCTGTCGGCACGTCGCAGGAAGAGCGGGACCGCAATGTCTTGCGTCTCGCTCCTGAAAAGAAGGCATGGATGCCCCTAAATCAGTCATGGATCACTTGTCGGCGACGACGAGTGATCGTTATCGAACACGATTGTTCGATTCGTCAAGGATCCATCACCTTGACCCCAGCGCGAAAAACTATCGCACTGAACATGAATTCTTCATCGATGCTTTCTTTAGACATCGATGGTACAGTGGGAATCACAAACGTGATGGTCCCTCACTACTTCAGGCGTGGAACGCCTACATCCATAAGCTTAAGGATGTAGGTCGTGACGCTTGGAACGACAAACTTATCAAAGCTCGTGATAAGTCTGAAAAGCGAACCCCGACAGGTGCACGCTACAAGCTGCATCGTCTGTCAAGGGAGAAAGGATTACCCTGCCTCTCTTGGGGAGACTCATGCCCATGTTGTGTGAACAACTCTGCACGAGCACCTAAGGAGGCTTACCTCCTTACCAGCCCGTGGTGGCGCGTACGTGTCTCTACTGAGATGTACGAAGGGATTGACAACCTGAAATACCTTTACGACCGTGCCGGGAAGACTTTCTCCGGCGGTCCTTCTGCGGCACAGGATGTGCCGCGTCGTACTGCTCAACCAGACCCAGTACGTCGATCATCAGTTGGGAGCGGGGCTCCCAAGAATCCCAGGACGGGGGATAGCCGCGCCACCGGACGAGATAACTCGTCCGACGTCCGTTCACGTCGCGGTGGTTCAACAGCTGCTCAACTAGATAGCGCTGGCCACCGCGAGAGTTCTCTAATGGAGGAGGAGGAGGAAAGACGCTCTCCACACGATCATGTGGATCGGTGTGTTCCCGAGAGCTTCTTTGATCGCGTAACGCAAGGGTTACGCGACGATCTCGAACATGAGCGGAATAGGCGTCTCCAAATGGCGGACACTGCCTCGAAGCATCGAGCTGAGTTTGCCTTTGCTCAGCTTGAGAACGAGAGATCTCTTCGTGACGAGCTAAGGGTAGCTCGTGGGATTGCTGATCGGTCTCGGGATGAGATAGCTGCTCTTCAGACCCTTGTTGATGCCCACCATCGGGAGCACAAGGCTCTCTGCGAGATGCTTGAGCGCAAGGGCGTTCTTCATCGGAAGAAGCAGCGTACTGATGGTACGGCTTAAGCCGACCAACGTAAAACGTGGGATGCGTTCGCATCTTACGTGGCAAGTGGATCGTGTATGCATTGCCTAGGCGGTGCAATACACGAAATGGGCCAATGTACTTGGGTAGTAGTTTACTGCTACCCAAGTTAGTCACTACATGCTTTGGTAGATTAACCGTAGACAGTAGGACTAAGTCACCTTTATTAAATAAAAGAGTGTTTGCCCTTCCATTCTTGTCAGCGTTTTGCTTTTGCTTATCCACCGCTTCGGCGATGGAGTCTTGCACAAAACGGACTACCGTTTCACGAGCCAGTATGAACTCATCTGATGACTCGTTATCTTCAGTGTGCTGTGAGCGCACTGCAGCAACATCAACCTTTTCTTCAGTGAGGGCTTCCGCACTCTCACTGGGATCATCTTCTTCAGTGAGGGCTTCCGCACTCTCACTGTCATCATCTTCTTCGATATCGATGTTATCGATATCGGCATCAAATGAAATGACTTCTTCGTCAGAGCGTGATGGCGTGAACCAATTCGGTTTTTGCTCGCGCGAGTCCCCCCCCCCCTTAAACCAGAGTTACACTCTAGTAAGGTGGGTACACGCGGATGGAGCAAGCCATTCACGTAAAACGGTGTATGTGTCGTGGACGCATGGGCCGAGTTGTTAATGGCAAACTCTACCATTGGCAAAAACTCACTCCAACTCTTAAAGGAGTGTACGTATCCTCGAAGTATCTCTTCAAGGACACGATTGGCATGTTCCGTCTGACCATCTGACTCTGGATGATCAGATGTTGACATCTTCAAGCGCGTTCCGAGTGATTTGAACACGGAACACCAGAAATCAGCAGTGAATCGTGGATCTCTGTCTGATACGAGTTCACGGGGCAAACCATGAAGTCGGAAGATGGTGTCAATAAAGACACAAGCACAGCCACTTGCCGTGATTGTCTCTGGTACAGCCACAAGGTGTAACATTTTGCTGAATCTGTCAACAAATACGAGAATACTCGTATTCCCGCGTGCGTCTTTGGGTAACCCGAAGACGAAATCCATTGAGATGGATTCCCAGCACTCAGCCGGAACCGGTAGAGGCTGTAAAGGTGCACGCAGTGAAGGACTTGACTTCACTCGTTGACAGACTTCGCATGCGCGAACATACTTTCGCACAAACTGATACTGGCGGGGCCAGTAAAAGTCTCTACTTACCGTGAGATATGTTTTCTCTCGGCCACGATGTCCTCCTATAGGAGCATCGTGATACTCGAACATGATCCGCAAACGCAGATCAGTATCATCTGGAATGACAACACGTGGTGTGTCACCAGAAACGGCTGTATAATACAGTAAACCGTTGCGAGTAGTGTATCGATCTGATGAAGATCGATACGCAGACGACAATCGTTTCAACGATTCTCGAGATGGTTGGGAGAGATGTGTCAACAACTTCACTATCTTACCATCTTGGGCGTATGCCCGCCTCACATCATCATACAACGTTGTAGATGGGAATGAGGACGTCATAACCGCAACAGTGACTGTCTCACTGTTGGGTTTCACGACTGGTTCAAAGTCGGGACGACGTGAGAGTGCATCAGCGACGACATTAAGTCGTCCTGGTTTGTACTCGACCGTAAAGTTGTATTCCGCAAAGAATGACAACCACCGCGCTATTCGTTGTGAAAGGTGCGGGCTGTTCACTGCCGTGCGTAATGACGCATGGTCAGTGTAAACAATGAAGGGTCTATCTCATAATAGATAGACTCTGAACTTCGCGAGTGCATACTTCATGGCAAGGAGTTCCTTGTCATGCACTGGATAGTTCCGCTCAGCTGGTTGCAGCTGACGCGACTGATAGCAGACGACGCGTTCAACGCCTTCTAGGTCGTACTGCATTAATGCACAGCCGATTGCGAAATCGCTGGCATCACAGACCACATGAAATGGCCTGTACTGATCGGCTATTGCTAGGACTGGAGATTGTATCAAGCTCTGCTTGATACCATCAAAGGAGCGCTGACATTCAGCGTTCCATAACTACCTCTCGTTCTTTTTCAACAAACGAGAGAGGTGTACAGTCATCTCGGCGTAATTGCGTGAATACTTATGCAAATACGCCGCTAGCCCAAGGAATTTTCGAAGACCTTTGACATCAACCGGCACAGGCCAGTCGGTGATCGCCTTGATCTTTACGGGATCAGGACGTACTCCGTTCTTACCAACGATGCACCCAAGAAGTGGTATTTAGCTTGCTGCAAATATACCCTTCTTGCGTTTTGCATACAATTGATGCTTTCGCATGATTGTAAGAACCTGTCGGACGTGGTATCTGTGAACCTCAACGTCCGACTTTCCATCCATAGCTCGACTATGGATGAATAGGTCATCGAAATAACTCGGCGCGAATTCTCGTACTGGTCTCAACAGATGTGATATACATCTGTTGAACGTGGCAGGGGCATTACTAAGCCCTTGTGGCATTACTAGCCATTCCCAGAGCATGCCGCTAGGCGTGCTCACTGCGGTATAGGGTATATCCCGTTCCCGCATAAGGATTTGATAGAAGCCATCCATCAAATCCATGGACGAAAAGATGGTACTCTTTGACATACCATCAATAATTACGTCCTTCCTCGGTATCGGCGTCTGAGCCGGTACCGTTGCAGCGTTCAATTTGTTGAACGCGTGCACTATCCGCCACCCTCCTGTTGCTTTTCGCACACAGAAGGTCGGAGAGCTATGTGGGGAAGTTGATTCCCTCACATGGCCCGCAGCTAAACGATCGGCAAAGAACTTGTCGATCGCAAGTACTTGTTCACGAGGCAGTGGCCACTGCTTCATGACACAGTACTTCCAGCCTGGTTTAAGCTCGACCTCGTGTCGAATACCTTTATCCTTCGGTAATTCGCACGGAACAGTTTCAGGGAATACATCCTTGAATTCAACCAAATCTTCATAGAGAGGATTTTTCTTGAGCGATTCCCATGATTGGGAGTCATATCGCTCAATTCGTGTCTTTTCATCTAGGACACTCTCGTCCATAGATGAACTACTGAGAACTCTCTCGTTCTCAGTGAACACTGTTGCTGACCTTATGTCGGTTGCACACTCGTCGTCAGCGACGAGTATGCAGATCTGCTTGACTTTGCCACTACGCAGATCACGCAAGAACCTTTTATGTTCGAGCGTTGGCAACTGAGTGATCTCCGAAGTCAACTTCGGAGGCGCAATCAGATCAAGTGTATAAGCGCCTACACTTGATCCGTTATTGACTATGACATTTAATGTCTCTGTAATTTCCTGGGGACTTATTCTCTCAGGCTTCGAAGGACTTATTCCTTCGTCTTCCCGGGGACTTATTCCCGCGGGTTTCGGGGAACTTATTTCCACCGTATTTGTAATCTTGGGACTTATTCCCTTTACTTCCTCTAGCTGGGGTTGCGCAACCACATCGAGATCCTCTACGAAAGACTCTCCAGTCGATCTAGGATTATCGTTTCGCTTAACCTGAGCGATCGATTGTTTCTCTTCTAGATGTTCCCCGCTAGGGATACATCTTTGTCCCATTCCACCCGACTTATTCGAGTGGTGGACCTTCGGCGCAGCCTGTGTTTCCTCACAGCCGCCGGAACTTTGCTCCGAAGTGTAACCGTTTGGTACACTAAGGTTTTGTGCAGTCGTACTAACGACCGTACCACAAGTGAGGCCATCGCACTCACTCGTAGTACATCCACACGCTTGTGGACGCTCCAAAACGTTCATCAGATGGCCATCTGATGAACAAGCGGCAGGCATCGTTACTGTTCGATGTTGCCAGTTTACCCGTGGTTCGTACCTTCTGAGCCACGGTATTCCAAGGATGACGTCAAATTTGTCATCCAAATCCAATACGATAAAGTCATCGTCATATTGGGTATCTTCTAGCGTATAGTGGATCTTCACTATACGCTTCATGACGGTTACGGATGCGCCTGTCGCAAGACGTACCGTCATCCTCGTAGGAGGTGTGTCACATTCACTGAACTTAAAATGACCATCTTCTAGCGATTGGCGTCGCACAAAATTGTTGGACGCCCCACAATCGACTACAGCTCGAAGGGACAACTTATTCGTCACTTCGAGTTTCAAGGTAATGAGTGAGACCTCATTACCTAGAGCAGCAACGCACAATGTTTGTGTGTTAGGAGCAACCTTCATCAAGAGGCCTACAAATTCTCTTGACGTTGCTGGATCAGTAGGGTGCTCCGCACCTACTGATCCTGTCCGTTTGTTGACGGTCCATCCCGTTGTTGCGTTTTTGCACCAACAGCGAACCCTCGTCCCTGCCCCTTTCTCATGGGTGGACGGTCACTACGCCCAGTGTCGCGAGACACTGGACGAGGGGCACTACACTCGTAAGCGTAGTGTCCTGTCTTTTGACATCTGTTGCATCTCTGCAACTTCTTGTAGCCTGTAGAGCGAGCCTTCTCACTCTCTACATAAAAGAGTTCCATCGGCTCTGGACCTCCGTTGTCATATCGTCTCGGTTGACGATATGATGTCGAGCTGGCGCGAGCCTGTCTCAGACTGAAGTCTTCCTGCTCCGCAATGGAAATGGCTTGTTCTAGTGAATCTAGTTCAAGCCGGAACAGGTGAGTCTTGACGGAACCATCCGCAAGACCCTGCATGAACACCGAAACCAACGTGTGTTCATCCACCGGATTGGAACTTATACAACTCGTGAGATGTCGTATATGTTGCGCGTAAGCGTGCACATCACGCTTACCCTGCTTGAGCTTCAAGAGTTCGGTTCGAGCTCTGAACTCAGCTCTAGGCGGTTCAAACGTTTGTCTGAGCCGCGACTTGAAGACTTCCAACGACATAAACGCATATGGGTCGTGCAACTTGAGCCCCAGTGCCCAAGTCTTGGCACGTCCTGCCAGATTTGACTGGGCAAATGCAACTTGCATATCCCCGTCGTCGATGCGACGCGTCCTTATGGCGTCATCCAATTCGACGAACCATCTCAAGAGGGAGTCCTCTTCGACTCCCCTATACTTGGAGATGTCAATCTTCAAAGTCTCGGGTCGACGCGAGTGCATCGACCCACCAGCAGCAGCGTGCTGCTGTCTCAACAGTTCAAACTGTTGAGCACCCTGTTCTCTCAACAACTCTGCTTGTTGAGAACCTTGTTGGTGAAGCAAGGCTACTTTCTCGCGTTCTGCGTCAAGTTCATTTTGAATGAACTTGGCGATAGTAGCATGTTGGGCATCTCTATTGAGAGCCTCTAGCATGACGCTAACAGCATGGATGCCCATGGTCGAACCCATTCGTTCAACCGCATCCCATTCGACATCGCTCAAATGGGAGTAGCCGTCACGCGTAGCGTGAAAGCTTTGGTCATCTTCATCATCCAACATATTCATGTTGGATGTGAACGCGGTCCTTGGACGGACTACGAAGTGCTACCAGGTGTAACGGGGCACCCTGAAGCTTGTACTGGTGACAGTACAAGCTACTTATTCTGATGACAGAATAAGGCGGTGCCTCGTAACTTCACGTACACTCGTACGTGCAGAGGAAGACGGTAAGAAGAAGCGAGTACTTGGTTAAAGTAAAAGTAGAACTGTATTTATCATAGTTAATGTCTGCAATAAATCACTATTTATCTTCATCTAACTATGTCTAAATACAAATGTGTAAATCAGTTATCTGCTCACCACTCATTGCGTGCGTCTGTCGTGGCGCGTCTTCGTTGGTTGATATAATGGCCTATATCAACCAATTAGGAACTACTCGTAAGTGCTACAGAATATTTGTCCTTATGACAATATTCTGAGAATATAACTCTTATAGTTATATTCTATTAACAATTTCTTATAAATTGTTATGTAACGATTCACCCCGTTACACTAATGATAATATTGAAATGTGAGTCCGGAGCCGGAACGGATAGCGCTCGCGCTGTTAACGAAGTCTGGGGCTGGTTTACCGGTGGTGCGTCTCCACTAAATGCCAAGAGTGCATAATTTACGCACTAAAAGAATCTGATTTATCACCAAACGAAGAGCGAAAAAGCCCAAGGTACACATCAACTTTCGTGGTTTATCGGAGTGGGACTACCGGTAGGGGATTGGTTACAGCTGATGAAGTCCTGTCAAAGTTAAAGTTTCCTGCAGATGTTGAGCTCCGCGACCCATTCGATAAAACACAAGTGTGGACCAGTGGTCTAACCATTGGTATTCGGTGTACCGAGTTCGTGGTTGCGGCGACATTCACTCAAAGCTGAAAACTGTTTGCTGTGTTGAGGACCTCCCTTAACGTGGTTTTTGGAACTAAGCGTTCATTTTCTTTGTATGTGTAACGGGGCACCCTTCGACTGGGTGCCACGAAACTTCACGGACACTAAGTAGTATGTTCAGAGGAAGATAATCTACTCAAACAGCTAGTTTGAGTAAAGGGAAAAGAGAACTGTATTTAATATGCTTAAGCTATCAATTTAACTTCAGTCTTTATTTAACTACAAATATCTACACTGTCGTATGACGACAACCTGCTCACCTTTCATTACGCCCGTCTAGCAGCGAGTGGTGGTAACCCTGGTTGATACGTCTTTTACTTGCCAATCTTCGAGTAGCACACGAATATTATCCTGTAAGGGGATAACATGCCTTCAATATTATCCATCTCGGATAATATTGGTAGGATATTGTCACGCTAGACAATATTCCTATTGACACCGTTTGGTGTCAATATCACATAATGGGCTACCCCATTACATCACCCCCCCCTTAGCCGTCAATCACCCGTTGATTGAATTTTATAGATTGGGACAGGGTGACCACCGTTAGATCACTCTGGGAAAGGGTAGCACTTGTTGTACTGATTCCAACTCATTTTCCAATTCATTGCATAATGCCAAAGCCCATGTGATGTGCTGCCGAAGCAGCCAAGAAGGCGGTTGCGCGCATGCATGCAGTTGAAGAGATTACTTTTCTTGCTTCAGCAGCAGGTGATACCTCACCTGCTTTTACAAGTGAGCAACAGGCAGCGCCCGTTGTGACTAGTAAAAGTATTGAGTCACCACGTGCGACAGATACATCCGCTGCGTCTGCAGCGGGTGCTGCGAATCGTGATCCAGATGAGCCTGAAATAGAGCTCATCTATTCTGGCGAGTCGGATGATGTTTTCGACTCGAAGGCTACACCTCACGCCTCCGGATCACCCGGGGCGGACACTGCAAGAGCTAGGTTGACCGGCCCTAGGGAATGTGGCGGAATCATGTCCGAGATATTCGGACCAATCATCCTTCTAACGAACCCTCGTTTCACGCAAGTCCATATGACAATCGAACGCGTGGGGATGGTGGTGATGCACCTAAACATCACCACGAGCGTAGTGACTCGAAGGATCGAGGTGTCATTGGTGTCAGTGCTCACGCTGGCACCAATCAAGAGGCCAGGGACCAAAATGTCCTGCGCTACACTCCTCAAGTGGAGTCTCCGTGGATGCCGTCATCCGAGGCGTTGGACCAGTAAGCCGGCATGACTACCGATCGAGATCGAATCCTGCTGTTCGATTGCAGGAAGATTTGCCTACCTGATTCCAGCACGGATACTGTCCGTGCTGAGGAAGAATTCTTCACCGATCCCTTTTTTTTAAAACATCAGTGATACAACGGCAACCGTGGCCGAGACGGTAATGCCTTGGTGCGAGGATGGAATACCCTCATCCATAACATCGAGTGCACTGGCCGTGAGGCCTGGGTCGGTAGATTCGATGCAGCTCGCGTCAGGTTGAAAAGCGTAACCCAGTCGGTGTACGATACAAGTTGCACCGACTGTCAAGAGAGGCAGGGTTACCCTGTCTCTCGTTAAGTGATTCGTGTACAAGGTTTCCTGGACAATGCAAATCGTGTCCTTAGATATGCATACCTTCCTAATGTTCCATACTGGAGGGCGCGCATCTCTTCTGAGATATCCGAAAAATGACACTTTGCAATCCCTGTACTCGCGTTCGGAAAGGCCATTTTTACGGCCCTTCTTCGAACGCAGCGAGTGGGTCTCGTTATTTTGTTCGACGAGACCCAGAACATCAACAATCAGCTGGGCACGAGGCACCCAGCTGTCCCAAGCCAGTGGATAGCCACGACAGTGGACGAGGAAACTCGTCCGGACGCCCTTCACGTCGCGATGGTTCTAAATACGGTCCACCAGAAAGCGTTGACCACCGCCAGAGTCCACCAAAAAAAGGATGTGGTGGTGGCTGGAACACCTGATCCGACACGAGGGTTGGATCAGCTTGATGTTCAGGGACTGAACCGTGTAACGGATCAGTTGCACGATGACCTGCTCATAAACGGACTCGGCGTTACGAGCTCCATGACCTTGTAAAGGATAATTACAAATCATTAGCGCACGATCGTTCAGACAATCGTGACGCGTTTGCATTTGCACAACTTCAGAACGAACGTTCAGTTCGTTCTCTTCGTGACGAGCTGGCTGCAGCTCGTCGAGATATCGCTCAACTGCGTGAGCAGATCGCTTCGCTAGTCGACCAGACTGGCTCGTTAAAATCGGACCATTCGAAGGTGGTCTAGGTTTTTGAACGCGGAGGTGTTCTTCGCATCTCGAAACGGTCTCGTACTGATAGTACGGGCGGAGACGTCCAAAATAAAACGTAGGATGCGTGCGCATCTTACGGGATCGTTAATCGTGTATGCGTTGCCTTTTCGGCGCAACACGCCAAATGGACCGATGTAATTGGGCAGTAATTTACTGCTTCCCACGTTAGCCACTGCATGTTTTTGTAGATTTACGATTGTCAGTAAAACTAAATCTCCTTCATCAAATAAAAGAACATTTGCTCTTCCATGTTTGTCTGCGTTTCTTTTCTGTCTGTCTAGTGCATCTGTAGTAGAGTCTTGAACGAAACGGACAACCGCTTTGCGATTCAGCAGATATCCCTCTGCTGACTCAATCTTGTTAACAGCAGTGTGCTTCGTGTGCACTTCTGAAAGAATGTTGTCTTGACCATTGAAGGCGTTGTCGTTCTCACTGTGGCAGTCTTTGGCAATGCTGAATATAACTGCATCATCATCATCATCATCATCATCATCATTACTATCTATGTCGTTGTTATCGACATCGTCATCCATCACGTCGTCATCATTGGAGACGTGTGATGAGCAAGAACCAGATCGATTTTTGATCGGGCGAGTCCACCCCCCTTAAACTCGAATCACACTCTAAGAAGGAGGGTAAACTTGGATGGCGTAGGCCATTCATGAAGAATTTCGTATGCGTTGTCGACGAAAGCACCGAGTTGTTGATGGCGAATTCCGCCATCGGCAAGATCTCGCTCCAACTCGTAAACCAGTGGACGTACCCTCGAATTATCTCTTCGAGGATGAGGTTTACGCGTTCTGTCTAACGATCTGTTTCAGGATGGTCAGAAGTCGACGAACAGGGTGCTGGCAGTCTGTATATATGAACCTCGTCTTTGAGCTTCCCAAAGACTCTCACAAGAATACTAGTTATCTTGTATTTGTTGATCGGTTCAGCAAGATGTTACATCTTGGTGCTGTAAAGGATTCAATCACAGTCCAGGGCTGTGCTCGTGTCTTTATCCATACAATCTTTTGACTTCACGGGTTAACCCGTGAACTCGTGTCTGACAGGGACCCACGCATCACAGTGGAGTTCTGGCAATCCGTGTTCCATTCACCTGGAGCACGAATGAAGATTGCACCAATCGAAGTGTTTATGTTGCCAACTACAAATAAATAGACAGTTTTGTACGAATACAAATTATTTTTATGAAAATTACCATGTAGATGATGACCTTGTGTATATATCATGTCATGATGGGCTCAGATCATTTCACTCTAGGCTTAAAGCAATGACATTCTGACCCATCCACCATCACAAAGGTACATAAAGGTGATACGGACTTCACGTACACGATTCGTGCAGAGAGAGAGGATTCAAAAAATAGTAGAATTATGATGAGGGGAGAAAAAAGGTAGCATTTACTAGAGACATACTGACTTTAGTCAGTCTTATGTTACTGTATAGTGACTGAATGCGTGAGTGCATTTTAACAATATTCTCACCACCTATTGCACCGTCCAGCAATAATTAAGCGAAATGATAACATAGGAATCACTCGATCGCTCTTTCCTCTTTGTTTCGGCACCGGCATTATAACCCAGTTAGGCCACAATAACTCATAATCAGACTTAAAGAGGAAATGACTCGGTTGCCGCTGCCTAAAATAGTTATGACTGCGACAACTCCATTATAACATATTTCAATCGTTTTTTAACCATTTACAATGATGGTTAAGTCTCGTTTTTATAGGCTTCGTCATCGTCGTCGTAAGGATCAATTAGTATTACGCGCTGCGGAGGAGATGACCCGCGCGTCGTGTCCAGCGCGACGAAACTACGACAACGTTGGGCAACAGTTATTGGCTTAACTGTTAGATCCACATGATCGTACTAAAAAATGTTGTGTCAAGTAAATGTTGATCTTCTGAATGACCAGTTGGTGCTTCCTTCTTTCTAGCTCAGGAACCATTTTCTTATTTCATAAGTCAAGCTTAACACACTACAAGCCAACGTTTCCAATGGGCAAGTGGCACTGTATCGTCATCCCTCTGACGTAATCTTCATCAGCTACAATGAAGTATGCTAGATCGACAGATCGAAGCCCGCACTTAGACAAAGCACTGACCGATCTCATCACTCTGCTGCACTCTATAAAATTATATGCACCTTGTCGACATCTTATACTTTTTTGTACGATTCATAGGTAGCTATATGAAGGGCGGCTTGCGCTACACTAAACACATTGGTAATGACTTAAGCCTAACAGTTGTCGCTTTGTCGAATAAGACTCATTCCACTTTTGATCGGACATGCGAGTGGAAATTGTACCCAGTATTCTCCGAGCTTAGAATCAAATTTAGAAGTCAAGCCATGGCAATTTGAGCTTTCTAACGACATCTTGGTTAGATGTGAACGGATTAATTCAACAATCTAGATCTAGTTCGTTGACTCGATATTCATTTTGGCATTTAACTCGTCACTTATGTTTTTGCGGGTTCTCTTAAAAACTACCAATTTTGCTTCCATTTAGAAAGTCACTACTATCTTCACTTAGATCGTATAATTAATACGACTACAAGGACAGGTACTGTTTAAGTATGTAGCAGATAACCTGGGACACACTTGTATTGACGTTATGTACCTTGGAAATGAAGGCAGATGTGGCGCGCTTTTCAAGCTTTAAGACACTTTTTTGTATATTACCGCTTTATCGTCGATCTTTTTCTCACAAGGCGCAAACACTATTGGCCATTTGCAATATGCATTTTTCAACACCTGCTTTCCCTTCGCCGTTCTTTCGAACTCCCATAGCATTCGAGCTAATTGTAATCTCCGTATCTACCTGGCCGGCTCCAGACGTCGGTGGAAATGAAATGTCATTTTCTTTCTAACAAAATATTTTTTTGCTCGTGGTGGTGTTCATTATGTTTTTTTAATAAAGCAATAAGCGCTAATCGTTAAAATAAAACGATTTAAATGATTGATGGATCCAATAGCAAAAAATGTTGCAGTTGCGCTTGATTTGCTGGTCCAATTATGGGTGACTGTGGACTAATTGGGTAATATTACTGGCGAAAAAATAACTAGGTGCGGGATCGGGCCATTCCCGGTAAGTATCATGATTGCTATACTTAAATATTGAGCAAATGCAAATGATTGTTGCATTTAAAATAATATCCAAGAATATCAGCTGCTTAGATATATATTCTAATTCGTTTGTGGTGTCAGTATCATGGAGCGTGCTCGCCTGTTGCAGCTGATGGTCCTCGTTCACTTCAAATTTTTGCTCCTCCTCGTACCGACAAAAGCGCTAACAAGGGACGCGCCTCCACTTCAGCTCCCGTGTGGATTCCACTGCAGTTATCGTACGTTACGTGGAATCTTTAAAAAGGCGTCGCATCAAGACGATGAATGTTGGTCTCCTAGAAAGTGATCGCTCCTTTGACGGTAGCCTTGGTGACATTTTCATGCAAATCCGTGGTTGGTTGCAGAAGATGTCGCGACCAGTGAAGAGAGGATACTGAACATCAAGTCGTTCGATACTTAGAACGAGAAGTTGCTGATACGTCGAACATCTTTCACATACAAAATCCAAGGCTACGCGACCTCTCTGCCATTGATGTGGAATCAAAAAGAGTAGCCGATCAACAGGCTATCAAGGTTCATCCCTGTGAGCTGTACGGTACTCCTCAGAAAATGCTCTACCAACTACAAGAGATTGCTGTCTCAGCACAAAACAAGAACAAGACGATTGACAACATGTGTAGCGGAGCTACAGTTCCTTAAGTCATAGGAAGACTTAACGCTCAACGAGCAACTTAGTTCTAAAGAACTATACTTAATGAGTCAACGAGCGTTAAGCTTATGGTCCTTGTTCCAAGGGACCAAACGATTCAGTGAATCGACAGCACTCAGTGCTCAAGAGTAGCTACCTGAAGGAGGTGTTGCTAACTCTTAGTGATCAGTGATCAACGACCAATGGCGCCTCGCAAGGCGCGTGTTTTTTAGATCAAAAGAGGAACTGAATTTTATTTGCATTCAAACCTTTAGAATATCTCAATCCTAATCTGGACACTTATGTCCTAAGTTAATACAACCAAGATCTCTCCTATCTGGTGGCTGACACCACCCAGCCCCTATAAAACGATAAGATATTCTATTTCACCTTCACAAAGGGGTACCCTCAGGTGTGTAACACCTCTGGTACAAAGTACCATAACTTCATTCATACCCGGACACATAGATATAAAGCGTGAACGCACGAGGTAAGCTTGGTTAGGTGCTGAGAACACCTGTACCAGTTGTGACTTTAGCAACTCTCATGTGGAAAACGCTAAGTCGACCGACGTGCAACACGTCAAGGCCCATTCTATAGCTCTTCCATAGAGCTTTTAGATATCCAGCGAGACCTGTTGATGTTCAAGCTTGATCATGCCTGATCTCATGGCCATCTCAATCTCACGGATCCAGAGGATGAGTTTTTCACCTCCTTGCCGGAGCGGTTCTTAACTTTTACTCTTAGTGGACGAGGCCTAGCCTCTTCGTCTGGTACAGCAACATTTCGTGTAGGCATAGCCGACGCTACTTGGTCCTAGAACTGCCCTAGAAGAGTCGCTTAATACTGCACGAAGCCTTCAACACGTGCATTTAGCACCTCAGTGACTCGTGATACAAGGAACTCCACATACTCTGGACCCAAAGATGCGGTCAATTTATCAAGCGCGACCTTCTGGGCCTCAGAGAAAGGAGTGGGGTTTTCTATCTTCACAGAGGATCAGTCCGTAAGAACTCATGCGTAGATTGACTACAAGTGCTACCAAGTGTAGCGGAGCTACAGCTCCTTAAGTCATAGGAAGACTTAACGCTCAACGAGCAACTTAGTTCTAAAGAACTAGACTTAATGAGTCAACGAGCGTTAAGCTTATGGTCCTTGTTCCAAGGGACCAAACGATTCAGTGAATCGACAGCACTCAGTGCTCAAGAGTAGCTACCTGAAGGAGGTGTTGCTAACTCTTAGTGATCAGTGATCAACGACCAATGGCGCCTCGCAAGGCGCGTGTTTTTTAGATCAAAAGAGGAACTGAATTTTATTTGCATTCAAACCTTTAGAATATCTCAATCCTAATCTGGACACTTATGTCCTAAGTTAATACAACCAAGATCTCTCCTATCTGGTGGCTGACACCACCTAGCCCCTAGAAACCGATAAGATATTCTATATCTCTTTCAGTGGTATCATCCGTGTGTTTAAGACACAGGGTACCAAGTTCTCAACTTTGTGTAACCCCTTTACAACATAGAAAAAGCGGCACGAGCTGCATGGAAGTAAATGCTAAAAGAACGAGCAGAGTTTGCAAAGGCGATGCAAAGTGGCGAGCTGATTTCTGTCAAAGTCATCAGGATGGAAACATGGGAAGCCAGAATCAGTACTGCGAGTGTTAGAGCTGAAATTGGTCGTCAAGAAAAACGTATCGAGACGATAAATTTAGGGATTTGAGTGGTACGTGAAAAAATCCACCATATAAAATAGCACAAAGATTATGTTGCAAGGATTATTGTGCGATGGAGTTAGTATCGCGGACGACCTTGTATCGTTTCCGTCGACCGTGGAAGGCAACAGGTTACAGAAATTAACAGGAACCGATTTGTGGAGATGCTTGACCTGCTGTTCAAAACTAGATACAAGATTTGACAGACCTTCATAGACGCTGCTTTATGCTGAGGATCCCAAACACAGCGCGATAATATCTCAGCACACCAAAACATGGGCATGATAATTAAGATTACATCGGCACTCGCCGTAAGTGATCCTGATGCACAACAAGATATATTCCTACTCCTGCTCGACATGTTTGACAATTGTCAAGCTGTTGTGCTTATTGAAGATACGGAAAGTATGAAACGAGACTTTGAATACAAATCGGAGAACGAGCTGTTAAAATTTTGAAGGAGATGTCGCCAATCTTAAAAAGGTTGATAACGATTTATTACCTAGGTAGCTTATGTGGACAGAATTACCAGAGATGCCGCGAGGCGAATTTGCAAGAGGTAGAAGGACACATAAGCTGCCAATTTATCGGTTACACGCCCCAATCGCTCATGAATTTTTCAATCATTAGTCACTAGGATACTGCAACCTAAAACTGATCAGTCCAGTGATAACTAAAAACTCATCTTTAATATCGTCAGTTTTCATTTGTCAGAATTAGCTTGTAGAAAAACAAAGTCTCGCTTTGTACGTGTGACCCAGACAAACGTGTCGTCGAAATCGTATTGAACGACATGTGCTCTTTCATGTCAATGGGCAACAAAAGATGCGTCGCCCTGTATCCTGACGTGCACCAAAAAGGTACGCTGAATAAGCGTGAATGATTATGAAAGTAGGATTTCTAGGAAGCGTGGGTGCAGGTACTTGTCACATGCGCTTACATCTTTAAAGGCCTCCATTTTTAGAGCAGATTGCTTCAGCGTCGTTAGCATGATTCTGTCATTATATCCCGATCAACTGGAACAAGTTGCATAGCGAAGCTTAGCCACTTGTACACACTGGTGTGATGCATCACAATCATCGTGTTCTCGCATGCTCCATTATGCATACCATGCTACAAAAAAATGCGACAGTATGCCGACACTTCCTAGACTCTTTTTTAACTTAAAGTTCATAAGTATTAAATTCGGACATTGGAATTGCCGCATTCAAATCTTTACTTCCCTATGCAATGTAACATTCTAGTACATTACATCGCAGGTAACAAAGTCCATCTGCTGATGGATAAATTGTGCAACAATGTGTAATGGTGCCCCCTTTGTTTGGGGTGCCGAGAATCTTCACGTTCGCTTGTACGTGCAGAAGAAACTAATTTTCTTAAACAGCTAGTTTGAGTAAAGGGAAAAGAGAACTGTATTTAATATGCTTAAGCTATCAATTTAACTTCAGTCTTTATTTAACTACAAATATCTACACTGTCGTATGACGACAACCTGCTCACCTTTCATTACGCGCGTCTAGCAGCGAGTGGTGGTAACCCTGGTTGATACGTCTTTTACTTACCAATCTCGGATAATATTGGTAGGATATTGTCACGCTAGACAATATTCCTATTGACACCGTTTGGTGTCAATATCACATAATGGGCTACCCCATTACATCACCCCCCCCCTTAGCCGTTAATCACCCGTTGATTGAATTTTATAGATTGGGACAGGGTGACCACCGTTAGATCACTCTGGGAAAGGGTAGCAATTTTTGTACTGATTCCAACTCATTTTCCAATTCATTGCATAATGCCAAAGCCCATGTGATGTGCTGTCGAAGCAGCCAAGAAGGCGGTTGCACGCATTCGTGCAGCAGAAGAGGGTTACTCTCTTTCTTCAGTAGTAGTTGATCCCTCGCCTGCTGTTGCAATTCAACAACAGGCGGTGTCTGTTGTTAATATTCCACGTGTTGAGTCACCAAGTGTGACAGAAACATCCGCTACGTCTTTAGCGGGTTCTGCGACTCGCACGTGGATGAGCCTGAGCTTGAGCTTATCTATTGTGGCAAGTAGATGATGCATCCAACTCGATGTCTACACCTCACGCATCCGGATCATCCGAGGCGATTACAGCAAGAGCCAGGTTGACTGACTCTGGGAAATGTAGTGACATCATGTCCGAGATATTCGGACCAATCATCCTTCTGCTGAACCCTCGTCTCACGCAAGTCCATCCGACGATAGGACGCGTGGTGATGGTAATGATGCACCAATTCATCACCACGAGAGAAACAACTCGAGAAATCGAGATTCTACTGGTGTTAGTGTCCATGCTGACACCACAAAAGAGATCAGAGACCGAAATGTCCTGCGCCACGCTAGTCAAGTGGAGTCTCCTTAGATGCCATTGTCCAAGGAGTTAGATCGATTGGCCGGTATGACCACCAAACAGGATCGAATCCCGTTGTTCGACTGTAGGAGGATCTTTCCTTCTAATTTCAGCACGAAAACTATCCGTTCTGAGGAAGAATTCTTCACCGATGCGTTTTTTAAACATCGGTGAAACAACAGCAACCGTGGTCGTAAGGCATTGGTGCAAGGATGGAATGCCTTCATCCATAACATCGAGTCTATTGGCCGTGAGGCCTAACTCGGTAAACCTGATGCATCTCGTATCAGGATTGAAAGCGTAACCCAGTGGTGTACAGTACAAGTTGCACCGACTGTCAAGAGAGGCAGGATTACCCTGTCTTTCGTGGGGTGATTCGTGTCCACGTTGCCTGGACAACTTGACTCGTGCCTTATGGGAGGCCTACCTCCCTGATGTTCCCTACTGGAGGGCGCGCATATCTTCTGAGATGGCCGAAGGGATTGACACTTTGCAGTCCCTGTCCTTGCGTTCGAGGAGGTCGTTTTCCGACGGCCCTTCTTCGAATGCCCAGCGGGTGGGTCTCGTCAGCAATCAGCTGGAAGCGAGGCTCCTAGCTGTACCAGGCAGGTGGATAGCCACGCCAGCGGACGAGGTAACTCGTCCGGACGCCCTTCGCGTCACGATAATTCAAGATATGCTCCATCAGAAGCGTTGAACACTGCCTAAAATTCACTAGAGGATTTGGTGGTGTCGGGAACACCTGGTCCGGCTCGAGGGTCGGGCCAGCTTGATGTTCAGGAATTGAACCTTGTAACGGATCAGTTGCACGATGACCTGCTCATAAACGGACTCGGCGTTGTGAACTCCATGACCTTGTAAATGATAATTACAATTCCTTAGTGCGCGATCGTTCGCGCAACTTCAGAACGAACGTTCGGTTCGTTCTCTTCGTGACGAGCTGACTGCAGCTCGTCAGGACACCGCTCAACTACGTGAGCAGATCGCTTCGCTAGTCGACCAGGCTGGCTCGTTAAAATCGGACCATTCGAAGGTGGTCTAGGTTTTTGACCGCGGAGGTGTTCTTCGCATCTCGAAACGGGCTCATACTGATAGTACGGGCGGAGAAGTCCAACGTAAAACGTAGGATGCGTATGCATCCTATGAGGCAGTTCAATCGCGTATGCTTTGCCCATACGGCGCAACACGCCAAATGGACCGATGTAATTGGGCAGTAATTTACTGCTTCCCACGTTTGTCACTGCGTGTTTTGGTAGGTTTACGATTGTCAGTAAAACTAAATCTCCTTCATCAAATAAAAGAACATTTGCTCTTCCATGTTTGTCTGCGTTTCTTTTCTGTCTGTCTAGTGCATCTGTAGTAGAGTCTTGAACGAAACGGACAACCGCTTTGCGATTCAGCAGATACTCCTCTGCTGACTCATCCTTGTTAACAGCAGTGCGCTTCGTGTGCACTGCTGAAATAACGTCGTCTTCACCAGTGAGGGCGTCATCGTCCTCACTGTGACAGTCATTGGCGATGCTGAATATATACCAACGTCGTCGTCATCATCATCGTTGATGTTAATCGCATCGACATCGGCATCGGCATGTATTATGTCTTCATTGTCGACGTGTGATGAGCAAGAACCAGATCAATTTTGTTCGAGCGAGTTCCCTCCCCCCTAAAACTAGAGTCACACTCTAAGAAGGCGGGTAAGCGTGAATGTCGTGGGCCAATAACAAAGAACGGTGTATGCGTTGTCGAAGCATGCACCGAGTTGTTGTTGGCGGATTCCGCCATCGGCAAGATCTCACTCCAACTCGTAAACGAGTGGACGTACCCTCGAAGTATCTCTTCGACGCTATTGACGCGTTCTGTCTGGCCATCTGTTTCTGGATGGTCAGAAGTCGACATGTTCATTCGTGCTCCAAGGGAATGGAACACGGATTGCCAGAACTCCACTGTAAAGGGGGGTCCCCATCAGATACGTGTTCACGGGGTACCCGTGAAGTCAAAAGATAGTATCGACGAAGTCACGAGCACGGCCCTGGGCTGTGATTGAATCCTTTACAGCACCAAGATGTTAAACCGATCAGCAAACACAAGAATACCAGTATTCTTGTGAGAGTCTTTGGGAAACTCAAAGACGAAGTTCATATATACGGACTGCCAACACTGTGCCGGAATCGGTAGAGGCTGCAAGGGCGCACGGGATGAAGGACTAGTCTTCACCCGTTGGCAAACGTCGCAAGCGCGAATGCATTTGTGCACAAACTATTACTGACATGGCCAGTAGAACTCACGACTTACCGTGTGGTTGGACTTTTATCTACTTAATGCCCACTTGTTAAGGCATCGTGACACTCATTCATGATGCGCAATCGGAAATCATCATGAGCGGGAACGAAGACACGAGGTGTGTCGCCGCTGATTGCTGTATAATAAAACAGTCCATCACGAACAGAATACCGTTCGGTTGAAGAGCGGTATTGAGACGACAAGCTTCGCAAAGCTTGACGGCACGGATTGGTTACGTAATCCATTAATCGCAAAAGAGACTCATCTTCTGTGTATGCTTTCCGCACTTCGTCGAGCAAATTCGATGACGTAAAACTCACTGTTAGTGTTGCAATAGTGAAATCACCCCTTCTGTTGTGTTGAGCAGTTGGCTCAAAATCGGGCCGATATGAAAGAGCATCAGCGACTAGATTAAGCCGTCCTGGTTTGTACTCGACAAAGAAGTTGTACTCCGAGAAGAAATACAGCAACCTCGCAATTTGTTGCAAGAGGATTAAACTGATGAAAACCGTGCGTAGCGACACGTGGTCGGTATAAACGATGAGGGTTCTGTCTTCTAAGCGATACACCCAATAATTAACCAGTGCATTTTTCATGGCAAGGGATTACTTGTCGTGCACTGGGTAATTAAGCTCAGCTGCTTTCAGCTGACGCAATCAAAAGCAGACAATGCGCTCTGCTCTGTATGAGTAGTACTGCATAAACGCGCAGCCGATTGCAAAATCGCTGGCGTCACAGACCACATGGAACGGTCTGTCATGGACTGCACTCGCCAACACAGGCGATTGCATCAAGCTTTTCTTGATACCTTCGAAGGAGTGATGACACTCAGCACTCTATCACCACTTCTCGTTTTTCTTGAATCGACGAGAGAGATGTACTGTCATCTCGGCGTAGTTGCACGAGTAATTGTGCAAGTGCACCACGTATCCAAGAACATTTCGAAGTCCCTTGATGTCGACTGGCATAGTCCAGTCGCTAAATGCCTTGATCTTTTTCGAATCAGGCGCACGCCGTTTTTACCCACAATGCAGCCAAGAATTGGTATTTTTTCGCTGTGAATATACACTTCTTGAGGTTCGCGAACAATATATGCTCACGCATTAGCGTAAGAACCTTCCGGACACGGATCCTGCAAACCTCCACGTCCGTATTTCCATTCATAGCCCGGGTATGGACGAAGACATCGTCAAATTAACTCGGTGCGAAGTCCCACAGCGATCGCAACCGATTCGTGACACATCTGTTGACCGTTGCAGGGGCGTTACTTAGCCCCTGTGGCATCATTAGCCACTCCCAGAGCGTACCACTAGGGAAGCTCACTGTTGTGTACAGGACGTCCCGCTTACGCATGAGGATCTGATAGAATCAACCCATCATATCCATGGACGAAAATATGGTACTTTTTGCCATACCATGAATGATGACGTCCTTCTTTGGTATCGGCGCTTAAGCCGGTACCGTTGCAGCGTTCAATTTGTCGAAAGCGAGCATTATCCGCTACCTTCCTATGGCCTTTCGCACACAGAAGATCGGATAGCTGTGTGGGGATTTTAATCCCCTTACATGACCAGCCGCTAATTGATCGGCAAAGAATTTGTCTGTCGCTGTGACCTGTTCACGAGGCAGTGGCCACTGCTTCATGACACAGTACTTCGAACCAGGTTTCAGTTCGATCTCATGCTGAGTACCTTTGTCTTTGGGCAGCTCGCATGGCTCGGATTCTGGGAAACATCCCTATTTCTGACCAAATTCTTAAACAAAGGATTTGTCTTCAAAGACTCCCAAGATAAAGACGTGTATCGCTCAATCCGAGTCTTCCCATCGAGGACACTCTCGTCCGTAGATGAACTACGGAAAACTCGTTCGTTCTCAGTAAACACTTGTGCGGGCCAAATATCGGCGACGTTCTCGTCCTCTGTGACGAGTACGCAGATCTGCTTGATCTCGTCACTACGCGTGATGCTACTTGCAAGGTAGCGTAGGCGTGTGCAGAGGCATGAACACACCTTGCTTGAGCCTCAGGAAATCAGAGCGTGCTTGGAGCTCGGCTCTTGGCGGCTAAAACGTTTCTTTAAGCTAAGGTCTTAAGGTCTCTAACGAATCAAACACGTTTGGGTAGTTAGGCTTGAGCTCTAAGGCCCCAGTCTTTGCTCGTCCTGTCAAATTGGACAGGTCGAAGGTGACTTGCATCTCGTCATCCTCGATGTGACGGGCCCTGATCGTGTCGTCCAACTCGACGAACCATCTCAAAAGGGAATCTTCATCGGTTCCCGTGTACCTTGAGGTATCTATCTTCAAGGTTTCGGGTCAATGCGTGCGCTTCGGCCCGCCCATCTACTCATGATATTCTTGCTGTTGTAGCAAGGCTATCTTCTGTATTTCGACAGCAAGTTCCGCTTGTCGAAACTTGTTGATAGCAGCATGTTATTGGTCTCTGTTTAGAGACTCCAACATGCCACAGATGGCGGGTTCGCCCATGAGCACACTCGTGCGGCCGACTATCTCCCATTCTGAGTCACTCAGATGGGAGTAGCCTTCACGTGTGACGTGAAAGCTGTCGTCTTCTACGTCCAACATTTTCGTGTTGAAAGGACACTAAGTAGTCGTTGGACGGACTACAAAATGCTACCAGGTGTAACGGGGCACCCTTTGTTTGGGATGCCACGAAACCTCACGTACACTAGTACGTGCAGCGGAAGCTTATCTACACAGACACTAATTTTGAGTAAAGGGTGAAAAGATAACTGTATTTAATATACTTACGCTATCAGTATAACTACATTCTTTATCGAACGACATTGATCTACATTGTCTTAAGACGACAACCTGCTCACCACTCATTACGCGCGTCCAGCAGCGAGTGGTGGTAACCTTGGTTGATTGTCTTCGTAAACCAATCTTTGATCAGCGCATATATATTATCCTTCTACGGGGATAATACTCCTTCAATATTACCTATCTCGGGTAATATTGACAGGGAATTGTCACGCTAGATATTCATGCCGCGCGGTCCTTCAGATCACCCTGGGGTGAACTGCGAGTACTGTGACTTAGTTTGAACTCCTTACGGGACCCGCACCCATCATTATATAATGGGGATTTTCCGCCAGTAGGGCCTCCAGCCTACATAACTATCCACGCCTTGCGCGGGTTGGCAGGGCGGCCACTTCTGCGTGGTTGCTCGTCTACTATTTCGGCCTATCTCCGGCGCCCTGTAATCGAAGCCTTACCGGGTATCGATCCATAACCCCCCGGTCCCAGTTCCAGGGTCTACCACTCGGCCACTGTGGTCGGTGGAATGTTTAACGCTAGACAATCTCCCTATTGATAACGTTTGATGTCAATATCAAGTAACGAGTTACCCAATTACATGCCCCCACGACTCTAGCAATGAAGCAGCAGCTGAAACAAAATTAGCGTAATAACAATTACTACATAATCAAATAACACCAATAAAAAAACGATTAACGACAACATTGGTACCAATTGTCTACATGCACGGCCGCCGGAGACGTACAAAGACTATTCGGAACTATCATGTTTGACAGGTTTCAAGGCTCAAGGGATATTTCACGTTACGGTCTCACCTGACTGGCCAGTGGTCAGACCAGGTGACGTATTGGACCAAGATGAGGCGATCGGGAAGATGGTACAAGGAAAGACAGGTCAACGACTAAGCCAATGGGGCAGCGAGGTGACGACCTATTAGTTGGGTAAGACGAAACGTTTGCAACGGGGAACCACCGTATGAGATGGGCAGGAGGAACGAATGCCATCATACAAATGCATGGTCAAGTTGTAGTGCAGTTCAGGTGCATGTCGTAGCATTGACGTAGGAGAATAGTTAATAGTTCATTTTTTTACTTTTACTCTATTGATTTCTGCATAAATGCAGATCGAGACGCATCGTGATTCAACAAGACGTGTTCAAATCTTCCCCGTGCTGCTTTTCCCCACAAATGATAGTTGCGAGCACAGCACGCCCGCGCCAGAACCCACCGCACGGGTTGAGCACGGCCACTCAACAAAATTGAGAAATGGTTAACGATGCGTTAACCATATTAACTAGAGTAAACTAGAACGTGGTGCATTTTATGGGAATCGTTAAAAGTTCCCTTTTTAGTTGGATTCACTCCCTTTTGCTTTAGTTAAGTAAATACATGTTTGCTAAGGTTTTTTTATCAAGCCAAGTAAACTTAATTTTTCCTTCATGCCCTCGCAAGCCAAATTATTGTTATAACTATATGGCGTCGCCCGGTGGCCTAGCAGATCCGCCAATTGTCATTTCCTCAAGACAGGGCGATGTCATGGGGGATAAGATTGCGGCAACGATCCCGCGTGCAATGTTAGCCTGTAAGATTAAGTAAATGGATAAGGATGCGTGTACGTCTAGTAATAGCATACTCTTTTTTACTATCTTCTCCATCGAAAGTACTTCGAGGCCACAATACTGCAACTATGAAATAAAAAAACACTCCTATTGGCGTTGAATATCGACAAGAAGGTCACGCGCAGCTGTGAATGCTATTCAACAGACAACGACAGTATAATACATCGCATAAACAAAAAGATAATTAAAAAAAGGAAAATAGATGACAAAAAGACAGGAACGGTGGCGATGAAGAGCATTTATGTAGATTAACAGGTCAACATAAAAAGCAATATAGGCGTCATACGACGAAGAAAGGAGGCCGTATGGAAGCATCACAAAGTGTTGTATCGCGTAGTCTTTATGTCAATGGAAAATAATAAAAATAATAGAGAATTGTAATAGTAGCCATGCATTATGCATTTAGCTAATCTTTCATGACTTCAACTCGTAATTTAGTCGCATATTACAGTTTTGTTATATATATGCTATCGTTAAACATCCGCCAAAATTGAGAGCCAAGTGACACCTACCTCACTCTGAACTAGTTTAGGATACATCATCTAATCACTGGCCAAAATTTGTATCACGGATACTGTGGGTGCAGAGTAATTGAATCGTACTGACCGAATGTGTCATAGTAGAATAGTCAGGGATGAGAAATTCGCGGACGGCTGTCGAACCAGTATTGAGGTGCATGTATTATTAAGACTTCTTGTTCAAGCAGGATGGTACCGAATTACATCGTATGCTAAACGTTTAGTTTTACGCGTTAGTCGTTTGATCAGAATTGGCTATTTTTAATGTTTACTAATGAAAGAAAAGGGAATGAATTTAACCAAAAAGGGAGTGAATCTAACAACTCTCTTTCTTATAATCATTATCTGGGGCATTCTTTATTTTCAATCTTGGGCCAATTTTATTTTTTATTTTCGTGGTTAAATGGGGCATTTATTTTTATTTTCCTCTAAACAAACCAGTGTTGAGTTTCTGATACATTAATGAGATGCGCGTATTTTGCAGTCTCTTATGAGCATCAGATAGTATAAAGTGAACACAAAACATTGTGATGCACATATTTATTTTGAATTGAAACCATCTTTGACTGTTGAGCGATTGGACAGCGGACACCTTTTTCTGAGCGAATGCTACACTGGCTTCGGTTTAATCTCCAGAGGAGTGTTTAATATCAATTTACATTCCTAAATTCAATTGTGTCATTATAACCTTCATAACTAGCAAATGATGATACGTGTATCTGGAAAGCTACAGCCCTGTACTCAAGCTAGAGGATCCGTCGTAAGCCTTCACTCTCGAAGTACTCATCGACGATCAGTCGCTGTCGATGCGTGTCCTCGAAGTAACACAAGCTAGCTATATCGAATGCGCGTTTAGATACACGATTACAAGTGATGTCCAGCAGGTTCGTGTCTCACCTTTTGTAACTCAGTCACATACTGTACAGTGGCCTTGCGCACACCAATTACACTGATACACAATTCCAAAAATTATTCAACGCTCGGTCAGGACACACTAATTTGTTCAAGCCGAGTTTATCGTGCGGGACATACTGAACGCAAGTGCGCGCCGAACAAGCTGCTGCTGGCGAGACTCGTCAACTTCTGGCATAAAGCTGCGTGGAAATTGAAGGATGCGCAAAATACCCTCCATATCGTGTTGCAACAGCTGCTGCTGTAGCTCATCCAAAATGACAAGCGAGACGCTGAACATGATTCGCCAGCCGTCGATAATAAAGATGTCCAGCAATCGTATCACTAGCGTCGGTGCTAACGTCTCAAATGACGAGAAGAATGTCAAGAACCACCGGGTGCAGAAAGTAGCCACATGGACACCCTCAGCCATAAAGTGTGAGTATAACTTTGGCATGTGAGTCGAAAAAAGCAGCTCGAACTTGGATAGGTATGGTTGCAGCACAATCATCCCGGGCTCATAGAGATTCTGGCTGTTCTCCGGCTCCGAGAATCCAACAAATAGCCAGAAAATGTCGGCTTCGTCGTCAGCTACTTCAGCCAGCAAACGTACCAAGAAGCCCATCCCTTGGCAGTAGCCTACCCTCGGATTGTACACGGCATACGCACGAAGCACACGTCGCATCTTTGTTTCGAGATCTGACTTTCTTGCGTCGGCACTCTTGCCGCATTCCCTGGAACCCGCATGCGGATCAACAATCGGAGATGTACCCCGTTCCTCGATTCTGACTATGCTGTTCACCATATCGTTCAATACGGATTCAATCATATCTTCCTCATCTTTGTCAACGGCTGCAATGGCCATTACTGGAACTGGACGCAACGTGACATTGGCGTCGTTGCTTCGATGACACGTACGCACGACATCTACGTCAATTTCCCGGAACCAGACTGCAAGCTGAGTGTCATCTTGACTCTTTGGTAACCCAACACCCAGTTTCGCATCCACCTTTCTCAGGAGCTGCTCATATGTACTGCAACGTCTGCCAGCGGATAGATAATACGTGGCTAGCCTGCGACATCGCCACGGTGTAGGTCCGTAGAATACTGAAAGCCAGAGCGAACTGCGGGTATCTGGGGATATACCACCTGACCGTATGCACCTTTTCCAGATTGGAGCACAGTCTACCAAGCGAGAATGAAGCCGAAAGTTAACCTGTACGCATAAATTTTCAGTTAGTCACACTCTTATAACACCGGTACCACCGCAAATATCGACCTTGGAAAGCTGCGCAAGATCTTCAACGCGTAAATACGACAGGCACTCAAAGCACAGGCTTTCACCCTGCAATCGACAAGTGACGTGTCAGATACGCTTCAAATAATAGATCGATGGCAAAAACATGAGCCAAACCTTTCGAAGAAGTCTAGATAGAACGTCACTCGCGCCATCGCTGATTGCATCGGCCTGCAAGATTGATTTCCCCACACATTTACTCCCTCTCACATCGATCTCCCACAAACAGTACTCGACAGCTAGCCAGTCCGGAGGCGACTGAGGAATGACAAGAAGCTGCTCGCCACTCTGGAATAAAGCCAACGCTAGGTGAGAACACGCTCGTGAACTCATAGATACTTACAAACCGGAAGCAGTTCTTACCTTTCGCGATGAAGTGACAACACTTCGGCCGGTGCGTGCGGATGTTTCGACCGTTGGCGCGGAACTTTGCCGGATCACTCTCGTTTCCCCACTGGCGTAACTCAGCTTGTCTTGAATTGTTTTGCGGATAGTCGAGAGCATACTGCTGGCTCTTCGGGGCGTTCTCGGCTTCAAACTCACTGCTCTCGGCGAAGGAGACGTTAAGCGCCGGATCCTACCAGACCTCCCATCATCAATATTCGGTCCTCGAACTCCTTTGTCAAAGTCAATAACTCCTGCACACGAAGCCAGCGTGAGAAGCTTCGACGGGTCCACAAATCTGTCTACAGGCACACCAGCTGCAGCTGTCCGGGACACATTTCCAATCTCATAGTCCTCAGCAGAGAGCGATAAAGCATCACTCTCATCGTCCTCATCACTTCCTGAAATCGCTTCGACTCCGTCCAATGCGTTGGATGAGCTAGACCCGTCCACTTCAGTCCACCCGTCAGATGCTGAACATGACATCTTGCTGAACTTCGATGACAGTGATGCAGTAGACGCATTGTATCGCATAGTGGCAGACAATGGGAATGTACGATTACCATCTGAGACAACTTCCTGTTCGGATGGCGACAGGCTTGATTGGACCAGTTGATCGGCAGTCCGGAAGAAAATCGCACATTGAAGACGCTGTAAGGATAAAAGCAGTCAGAGACACTACAAAGGGGAAGTCCACAGCCATCGTGGTAGACTGACCATCGTGCTGAACAAGTCTGCTGCATGTACAGTAGCTGATTGATTCGCGTCCTCTACAGGTACACCCATCAGCAAATGCAACTCAGCAAAATCGATTAAAACTCAAACCATCGCATTGCGAGTAACTACTTACCCAAGTGCGGCAATAACGTTCTCTCCGCTTCCTGTAGTAGCGCAGCTACTTTGTGTATGTCTCCTTCTGCAAGCACTTGCTTCTCATGATCCTCAAGTCGTTGCGAGTGCATTTTTAACGTCAGCGCACGGAGCGTTTTCGATTCCGCTGCAAGTTTTTCCCAGACATCAATGTCCTTCTTTATGCGATCATATTGTTCCAATCTCGCTCGCAGTGGATTCATGACGGTGTACCGAAACGTCTGCTCCATGTTCGTGACATCTTCCTGATCAATCTCTTTCAGAGCACTTTTAAAATCGCCACCACACCATGTTTCTTCGTTTGCACTACCATAAACCCCAAAAAAACAAAGAGCATGAAAACAAGTTAGAATACACACATACACCACACTCAAAGTAAGCCCTTTCGCCCCCTCGCTCTCTCGCTCTCTCTCTCTCTCTCTCTCTCTCGTATACCTGCAGGTTTCAAAGAACGTTTCCGCCACGGTCGTCAGCGACGCAAACGCAACCTGCCAGCAACCTGTTCAGTATTCCAATGTACACAAAAAAGGACACAAGTCATCATTTCCGACGACGCTAACCTGGAACCGGTCCAGCATCTCGTCCATCTTCCGCTCAAGTCGCCTCAGCGCCTTCTCGTGATTACGAAAATGCCACACTGCCGTCTTCAGACGGAACGCAAACTCGTCCGACGGCTTCTGCCGTCTCCCCTCCTCTGCCGTCTCCCTCACGCCACCGATGGGCGTCAGGCGACCGAATGTCGTTCTCAACTCGTGCAGCATTCCACCACGCACGGCCTTCACCCGAGTTCCGAATCAGCAGTCGCGTCGTCGTCTTCGTCTTGGTAAGCGCGTGAAGTTCGCGGCTTGTGGTTGCAGGAAAGTCGAGCAGTTGCGCCGTCGCGGTCTGTTTCGTGCCCCGTCTGTCGTTTTTTCGTCGTCGGCGTCCGTTTTTTCTTCTCTCTCTTCCCCCCAAGTGTCGCAGTCAAAGCACATTCTTTCGAAACAGCTGGCTGGACGTGGTCTGGGCGTGGCCCATTTCTACATGAGACGGTTCCAGCGCAAGACGCAGCCGCAGCACGCGCAAAACGAGACTGACGAGGATTCGCCACCGAGAGGGCAGCGAAATGCATTCGACTTGCCCCCGCCTCTGCTTCTGCTGCTGAATTCCATCCAGACCATGGACCGAAAACCGCCTGTCACACTCGCGCTTGGCGGTGGGTAGAGAGAGACATGTGCAGCTGACCTTTTTCTGTCTGTGTGGAGGTATGGAAATGACTGATCATGGGGACTCGCGGGTAGGGGTCATGTACATGTTGCATGTAGTTGGGACTCGAACACCGTCGCTGATTCTACCTTTTGCACTGTACGTAAACGCGAATGAAGGTTTTGATCGACGGACCGTCTGTTGTTAATGCAGTTGCTCTTGTGACTTTTGTACGACTTTAGGTGTCCTGGACAAGTCGTGGCGAACAAAAGTATTGGAGCGGTTTTCATTGCACCTTTTATCCATATGGAGGATCTGCATCTCTACCAGAGCTTGTAAGTGGCTCGACATAGAGCGCAATGCTCGATTCTATGTCGTGCATTGATTCGTGTCTAATGTTGTATGGTGTTGTTGTATGGTGTTGATAGAGTGTCGTTCCTTTGGAAGGGGTACCAGCTTGAGGGAAGGCTTGGAAGCATTGGCTTCTGTGTGCTGTTGATCTACCTCATCGTTCTATCGCAAGCATTCATTTTGGTTGGAGCGCACGTGATATCATGGGTTGGTGTCGTTTGAAACCTATCATGACCTTATCGGCCGCGGCACAGTATTCATATGGATCTGGTTGTAAATGCAGGGGGCAATGTACGAGTGCTTTACGGGGCTCTCCGGTGTGCTGATAGCGATGAAGGTGGGTAGATGAACGTGTGTAGATGGACGTAGGTCTATGTTTCCAAGATCTGGTGTATTAACTACACGTTGCAGGCGATTTTGACCGTTGACTCGCCAACGTTTACTGAATTGCACAGCTTTATGGTGCCCACAAAATATGCCGCATGGCTGGAGCTGCTTGTTACTTACCTCTTTGTCCCAAAGCTGCCATTATTGGCCCAAGCTGCTGGACTTACTTCAGGTAGGTGATAGTAAATACTAAATTGCTCTACCACGTTTCTCACTTGCTTGCTGGAGTTGCGCTCCCAGGATACATCTACATTATGGCCCCAAATGCAGACGCGCTGGTCGGTAGTGCATCACGCATGATTCGAAATTTGCTGATTCGAGCAGGGTTTGTTAAACGACCACTTCGGTGGTGGCAAGTATGGCCAAGATTTATGAACACGCTCCGACGACGGAAGCAGCAGCGAGCAGCACGAAAGGCATAGCATGGCTACAAAAGTGGCAGCACAAGCACTTGTAATGATACTCTGGATCAACGCTCGATTCGACGACTGGGGCACTGTGCTTGTACTTTTGACTCAAACAAGGTGTTGGAAGCTCTCGGGTTGGATACTGTACTGAGGGGTCTCGCCTCCACCTCTGCTGTGCTCTTGCAATACAAAGGTTACCACGCCACAATTGCACATCTTGGCCGACTTGGCTTTATGGTACACGTGATGAGGGAAGAACTCCCGACAGAAAGCACGAAACCACAGTGAGTGTCCATACACGATAGCCACGTCTTTTTGCTGCTTGAAGAGCCACTGCGCAAACATCAGTAGACGGTCACGTCCACTGCCCAGCACCGCCTTGTTCCCGTGACTCTCAGCCACATTGAACAACTCGTCGTGACGCTTCTCCCCACGTGGTGCCTTCACAAGTACCTCACACGGTTGGACCGCATGCGGCTGACTGATAGCTAGCGTATCCAAGTTGCGGCCAATCTCCTGCAGGCACGACAGCACGTGAATCCTCTCGCCAGGCACCTCCAGTCTCGCTGCTGATGCAATGCGCGCCGTGTCAATGGTGCGCCTTAGATTCGACGTGACCACAACGCTACCAGGCAAGGGACAGCACAAGTAGCGCAGCCACGCGCTCTCTTCAGTCTGAAGCGGCGAGTCACAAAGTCCGTCTATTGTCCCTCCTGCTACTGTTATTGCTACCGTTTGATCGCCATGCCGGCTTCCTTCCAGTGATATCCCTCCCGCGTACTCCTGCAACTGCTGTGCCTGAAAGCGACCACGTCGACTCAGCGGTGAGTCCAGGAACACCGAGTCGCCGGTGGGTAGCAGCAGCCACTCGCGCAGTACTGCGCGAAAGAGACGGATGAGCGCCCGCAGATTGAAGCCAGAGTTAAAGACAACGTTCCACTCGGACTCTGCGTGACGGACAAATACGATTCGCCTGTACTTTGTCACAACAGCGACTTGATGATCGACTGCTGCATCAACCGGTACAATAGTTAGTGGTGGTACTGCTGCTGGGATGGCGGATGGGGTCTGCAACAGCCACTGTTTGTCACTGGAGAAGAGCAGGTGCAGTAGAGCGATGCTGAAGAGCTGCAGTTTCCACGCAATGTGGACTGCAGCATTGAGCAAAGAGGGCCAGATACCTCGTGACAAGAGGCGACGTCGCACGGTGCGATGCATCATTTGTGTTGAGTGGAACTGTAGTTTTTTACCTGAAAGGATGCTGGACTTTTCGAAGAATAGCTAGAAAACAACTTGTGCTGGTCTATAAATGACACAGTCACAGCGGGCGTGGTTGTATCAGTTCAAGAAGGTAAATGTAAATAGTGTCATCAACAGAAAACCGACTGTTTTCACTAAATTTTATCGAAGTGTTCACGATGTACGCTAAATATTGAAGCTTAAGTAAAGAGAGCCGTAGTGAGTTCACTTTTGTCTGTATACACTTGGCAATGCTCGAGTGACGTTCGGTGCCCAGCAACTACCAAGATTGTGCTTAACTTTCGGTAGATATAAGAACTAGCGCATACCATCTCGTCGCTCTTGCACGTAAGAGAGGAAACAGCATCAATACGTGTACGCATTACAATGACACGGCCATCTTCCGTGCTCCGAGTCTTTCCATGACCTAGACATGGAAAGACTTGGAGCCCGGAAGATAGCCGTGTCGTACGGTACCATGTTTTTTCGCAGGACCATCCCAGAATTGCTTCAACCCTTTTATGCTGTCGAGACGACGGCAATATGAAGACTTGGTGCTCTGTCCGTCGAGATCATGGAAAGACATGGAGCAATCGCGTGATTGTGCTGCATCGATCGATTGCGACATCTCATAAGACACGCAAGTGACCAGGAGCCACCGTCGCTTGGACCGAGCATTCGACTACTTCTCTGGAAAGTCAGGGCACTATTTCACCAATTCATTAATGCAATTCGCATGTGACTAATACATGACGATACGTTACGCCAATTGGCAATCACAACGTGGGCCTTGCTAGATAGACTAGAGGGAAACAAGTGCTTGTTGATCACCATTTCGACAAACTGTCGTCTCAGAGTATAGATGCTCGAAGCTGTCCAGCCACACGTGCCTTTCAATCACGCACGTGAAACATCACGCAGTAACAGCCATAGAAGCGATGCATTAGAGCTGCTGTGATTTGTGATGCTGGATGTCACGACTGATCTCGCTGCGTTGCAAGTGCGTAAAGTCATCAAGAACGGCCTGGACGACAACCATTGCGCATGTGCTTTAGACCATCAGGAAATATTTGCTGCGCAGAGTGTGGCACTTCTGGTATCGTGGCGCTACGCACGACTAGTTTACTAGCATTCGAGAGTGAAGACTTGAGCTAGTTACAAGAAGCGTATGTGGCAAAAAGACAAAAACGTGTAAACGCTGAATCCGTACCGTGTTGCAGCGTGCCTCTCGAGAGAAATAAGGTACGAGGTTTGTAAGCGGCTGACTTTAATGAGTGGAAGCATTCGAATAAGGCATACGGGCATGCGCACGAAGGGGATGAGGAGCGCCACCACACGAGACTCTACCCGATGCCTGAGCATCCTATGCGTTGCATTCTGCTATGCTTGGAAATCATCGGTAGTCGCTATCATTTGCAGTGGCAGCGGGCAGTTGTCAATGGCTTGCGTACGACATTGACACTGCGTGAGAGTAATCACGAGAGCTCTTTCGACCCGACCAGGTGACGTCGCTCTCCACCCACGACTGCCGGCGAACAACAGCTCAACAGCTTAGCAGACACTAAGCGTCAATCTTGTGATTCGACACACTCACGCATTTAACATGCAAGAATCTGCAATAAGATTCCAACAGCTTGCCACTTGTTAGACTTTGAGGGTAATATCCGTGTAAATGCGTAGGAGATCGTCCACTGGCCCAGCTGGCAAGCTCGAAGCCATGCCGTAGATAGCACTGCCGCCCTCTGGAGATGGATTGGGGTCCTTCTTCACTTCAATCACGGCTTCTTCAAGCGCGTCCAAGAACTTCTTCGCCTTACCAATTTGGCGAACGGTAACGCACAAGTGCACTGATGTCGGATGCTGCAGCGGATTGAGACTCCACCCGTGCTTGGCCATAGCGTCACTGACCTTGAGCGCACTGACACCAGTGTCACCAGCAAAACACACCACCATCGCCTTCGGGTCGCCAAGAAGGTGAATGCCATCAATACGCTGAATGCCCGCCTTAATCTCGTCAACCGTGTCCAAAATGCCCTTCGTCTTTTCCATATAACCTTCATGTCCAAGACGCAGCATCGCAGCCCAAGCTGTAGCACTCAGTGCTCCAGAACGGCTGCCTGCAAGAGTCGGCGTTGCGTAAAGTCCACCCGTCCAGTCTGGGTAGGCAAAGTATTGGAATCGACGAATGTCTGCGTTCTTGTAAAGCACAACTGACGTTCCTTTCGAGCCGTAGCCATACTTGTGGGTGTCGCACGACATGCTAGTAACGCCCGGCAGCGAAAAGTCGAACTCAGGAATATCCTGCCGCAGTTGACGAGCAAAGGGTAGCACGAACCCACCAAGACAACAGTCCACGTGAAGCCCAACGTCGTGCTGAACAGCAAGTTTCGACAGTGCTTCAATATCATCGATGATTCCATGCGGGAAATTGGGTGCACTGCTATACAGCAAAATTGTGTTGGCCGACATGCTCCAGCGCACTGCATTGACGTCCATCTTGAGCGTCTGGGGGTCCATCGGCACGTTGATCAGCTTGATGCCCAAGATCTCACACGCCTTGTCAATTGCCGCATGAGCAGTCACGCAAGCAATGATCTCCGGCTTCGTAATCCCGTGTTTATGGCGGTACCATTCGCGATGAGTCTTGGTCGCAAGAAAGATGCTCTCCGTGCCACCCGAGCTCAACGAGCCACACACGTCCCCGTGGCCGCCGTTCATCAGTCCTGCAGTCATGGCAATCACCTCCGCCTCAAACTTGGTCACAGCTGGCCACAAATCGCCATGCAATGGGTTGGACACGGCAAAAAGCGCGTAGGCTTGATTCAGCACGTCCAAGTGCTCCTTCTCGCCGTGATAAACAGCACCCGACACAAGTCCGTCTCGCCACTTGTCGTCATCATTGCCAGCCAGCTCCGTCATGAGCGTCAGCAATTTGGCGTCGTCCATCCCCTTTTGTGGCAAAGCATAGAGCTTCGCCATCTTATTGGCCAGTCGATCGTTCTTTTTGACCAATCGCTCGACGTCGTCTTCAAACTTTTTCATCTCGCGCGCCACTTTCGTCGACACGAACGGGAGCTGTTTCATCGCACTAAGTACGAATCCACCCACGACATTGAGCAAGTGTTTGCGAGACACGTAGCGGACGCGGCGTGCCGTGTCCATGACCTCAGAAAGGACAGACACCAGCAAGATGAAGAGGAGCGAGTCGCTGCACACGGCTTCAGCGACAGGCGCGTGGCGCTGGGCCGCGGTCCAGGACTGAAGCAACCACGAAGACGCGGGCGCGGTTAGGGCGAGACTGTAGCGGTAGTAGGCAAAGAGGACGACGAGCGAAGGCCAAAGCTTGGCGAGTGTGCGGTCTACCTGGGGCAGGAACAGACGGAGCGATAGGTACAGCACGAGAGCGGCCACTGCGTAGAGCGGCAGGTGCTCTTCTGGGCTCGACATGACGTGGAGAGTAGAAGGATGTGAAATTTCCAGAGCAAATGCCAAAGTGACGGTGATTATGAAGGTCGAAAGAGAAGGGGTGGGGGAGTTGGGGAATGGAAGAGTGATGGTCATTGGCTCTTCAAGAGCTGCGGAATGGAAGAGTGATGGTCATTGGCTCTTCAGGAGCTGGGGAATGGAAGAGTGATGGTCATTGGCTCTCCAGGAGCTGAGGAATGGAAGAGTGATGGTCATTGGTTCTTCACAGTGTCGATCTTGTTTAGACCAGCAACAGTAAAAGTTGTGGAAAGAAGTATCGCATACTTGATAGCCTTTCTAAACTACTAGCCAGATTTGATGAAGTCTGCACTCATCTAAATATTAGAATGGAGAGTTCGATTACCTCTGTGAGCTGACGAAAGCCTCTGACTCCAAAATATCGGCTTAAACAGGGTTTACGCCAGCTGCTTCATTTTCACTTGAAGATTCAGCAACGAAACGTCACAAAAAGCGCTTGGCGAAGTGGAAAGGATCGAACATTCGATGCCGTTTCTACATAAATGACGAACGAACATATTCGTTTGTGCCATTTTTCCGTTGTGACTTGTCCATGGTGGGGCGAAACTTTGGCCGTCCAGCACGCGGACACTTCGACTTGGGTCGCAACAACCATGTTATTGCACTGATGCTGATGCTTTTGCGTCAAGTGCAGCAGCTGGAGCGAAAACCGCCCGTCACACTTGGGCTGATGGGTACGTCCAATCACAGTATCGATCTTTGTAACTATTGCACTGCTGACGGAAATTTCTGCTGATGCGTAGCTCTGATGTGCGGCCTTTACTATCAACAGAACATCACACCCGAGCTCTTTCATCCCTACGCGCTGCGAGTGAACTGTTGTCGTATCAGAGAGAAGGTGGTGGGTAGATGGATAAGATTGACGAGGTTGGTTGTTGATGTCTTCTGTAGCTGTCCCGATCGAGTTCTCGATCGATTTGAGCTCATGCGGATCGTTGCCTCGGGTCTCATCCACGCGGATGAGTGGCACCTGTACCACAACATGTAAACTTGTGTGATAGAAACAAGTAAACTAAACGGCTACATGGGTCAGCTCTCAACTGACGTTCTCCCTCCGTATGCTGAAGGATATCGTTTCTTTGGAAAGGATACAATCTTGAGTACAAGCTGGGGAGTGTGCAGTTCCTGCTTATCGTTGGATTCTTGCTTGCTCTGAGTCACACTCTTGTGATCGCAGTTGCACTTATTCTAGCTACGTGCTTCCAGATGCCGGTACGTATTACGTGTATATGCGATGCAATCGGCTACGTAAAGACTTGGAGGCTCAGCGCTTTTCGACTTGCTGTTGCTTTGCTTTGTAGGGCCCTTTGCACCAGTGCAGTGTTGGCTTTTCGAGTGTTCTTTTTGCGTTGAAGGTAAGTGAGCACAACTGTCGATCAGTTGCAGATGGCATATTGTATCCCAACGGAGAATGTATTGCTATGGGTCGCTTGTGCAGGTCATCTTGAACCACGATTCTCCAGCATTCTCGACCATTTACGGGTTTTGTGTGCCCACGAAATACGCGGCGTGGCTGGAACTGGTGGCAATTTACCTTCTCGTACCGCAAAGTTCGTTCATGGGCCACATGTGTGGCATTCTAGCTGGTAAGATGCGAACAAAAATGGTGATGCATCGAGGTACTGAGACTTTGTGTAACTACATTCCTACATGTCTGCATGTCAACAGGATATATCTGCGTACGCTTCCTATCGATGCGATCGACTATGATTGTCGGAGTCCGCTGGATCAGCCGATGTCTACAGGAGCTAAAGAAGCTGGTTACCAACCGACGAAACACAGGCACACGAAGAAGTACACCGCAACATGCTCCACGCAGACCGTCTGCCCCCTCGTATGAGACAGACGAAGAACTGGCACGGCGTCTTCAAGAAGAAGAATACCGGTCACATGACGGTCCACGACCGCAACCAGAACAACGTGAGCCCTACCACATCACTCCGAGCGAGCTTCGACGACGGCGTTTGGCTCGGTTCACGAACGGTCGAAGGTGACGCAGCAATGTTTGCAGCAGCACCAGTAAGCTGTCAGTGCCGATGTTTGCATGCAAGCAGCGAGAATTGAATGAACTGCAAGTGTCCTAGTCTAGACACACGACGGATACTGAATCCACGTGTACATCTCGTGTGCTTCGACCCCACGGCTAGCACTCCATCCCATGCGCGTCGTCCATAACTATTCAAAGACCCCCCCCCCGTAAATGATGCAGCAGACAGACGTGACGATGCTGTCCGAGATAACAAGCAGCAAGCACAGCGTACGTATTGTACTCTATGGCAAGAGAGACCGCGCTTGTTTCATTGCTCAGAAGGCGCACTCAACTTCCTCCCTGTTGTCCCAATTTGCCACTTTATGAAGAGGCAATGACGGGGCTTTTGCGCAACCACTTGGCGCGTGCTTTACAACTCCATCTTCCCGTGCGTAATCGAAGATCCACCCAGACTGTTCGCAGTGACCTGGAGAGGGGGGCAAGCATCGTCTACCGGTCGCTGAAATGTGCAGAAATGTCTTGACCTGGGCGAAACACGGTTTACTCGATGACACTTCCCAATTTGCGCCTTCGAGCAACAACGGCCAAGCGACGAAGACGTCCAAAGAACCGGGCGACCGGCGCCCTTACTCTGGGTGGGAAGTCTTCTATCATGGGGCCCGGATTAAAGGGGGAGGCCTTCATGCCGCTGCGTGCGCTACGGGAGGCAGCGCAGCGTGCAAACCAAAAGGGCAGCAACAACCCAAATACCCGGAGGTGAGGGGTTCGGCAACAGCGGTTGCCAACCCCTTACCTAGTACCTACTTTACTACTTCAGCCTTCGAGTTGTCGGCCCAGTCGCCGAGCTTGACTCCCGAGCCTCACGAAGCAAATTCGCCTAGAACATGATCAAGATCGGCCCAGTCCATGTGCGTCAGCGGTCCATCGGGGGTGATCGGTCTGCTCCCCGGCATTTTCCTGCGACTTCAGCGCCCTGACTGCATCCCGGACTGGATATCCGATTCCACGTGCCCTCCGCGAAGTGCCTTCCCCCGTGATAACCGAGGAGCCGAGCCAAGCAGCCAAGAAGACAAAGGTGTAGTTTAGGCAGCAGCATACCGATTTCGAATAGGGCATCAGCACTTGATCGACGTTCAGGATTTACTACTGCTTTACCTGATGAGACACTCATCTCTGCGGATCAGGTGAAGGGACGAAACAGCAGCTATGAGGTCACACACACACACGCGATAGCCCGCATCTTCCCGCAAGGCGCTTTCGCCTGTCCAAGCGACCAGCTACGAAAGACGTCATCCACGAGACATGCCATCCAACTTAAATGGTTGTTCTTCCCGCGTCGCCTGATACGGTCGGAGCACTGTTGTTGCGACACGCTTTTTCAACGCTGTTCGCTCACTTCTTGTCTGGGTGCCAAAAAAGGTGTTTGCCAGAGTCTCGCTGCGCGGAGGTTCACGCGAGCTTTAGAGGAGATTCACGCGAGCACGACACAAGCAACACAGTGCTATCGGACTATCGTTTGATGCACAGTCGTCATCAGGAGGCACTCGCAGGTAGCTTGAACATTTATGGTTCTGGAGGTACCTCTATAATAGGCTTGAAGCGCCGATATCGGCTCGTTAGCCCGAAGTCTCCTGGCATGCAATGCTGATGAATTTCGGGCTGGATACAGGAAGTGATAGGTCACTTGAGACTTTACATACTCGCCATGCACGACTCTCGTCGCTCGCCGCAACATATTTGGAAGCAGGTATGTTGTCATTGCGCATTGTTTCAGCGTGAGGAGCTGAGTCCCCGCAAAAACACTACACTCAAAACATAGAACGATCGCGCCCAAGCCTCGATCGTGCACAAACACGCACCATTGGCGTGCTTGCATCGTAAGTGGCTCTGATACACAAAAACAGATTGTGGCGTCGTGGCACACTCATTGAGTGTTTGATCTGACTAAGGACGACGGAAACGTCCAAAAAGCTCGTCAACTACAACAGCGGCATTTCGTTCATTGCTTTCGTAGTGTGGAGGCATTGTCGACAGCATATTCAACGCGCTTCTCGCTAGGTTACCACAAGAGACCGAAGCGCTGCTGCTGAAGCTAGAGAGCAAATGAGATCGAATCTGTGAAGTACAAGCCTGGTGCCGCTGACCTTGTGTTAGCGATAGCAAGTGCAGGTGAGACTGCATGCTGTCACATTGTTGTCAATGTGAGTGTATGGACCCGCATTTTAATCGTAAAAGCAGCTGCTGCTGCATGCAACAACGCGGGGCAGCTCATTGCTCGGCAGTATTGAGTCGCAACGCTCGTAGAATATTACATGGTCTGCAAACAGCACTACCATGTTCTATCGGACACTTAAGATGCAAGGTTACGCTAACCGTCCAAAGTAAGTGTGTGCAAGCTTTAATTCTAGTGAAGCAGGTGGGTGCACTACCATTGACAGCATTATGATGAATTGCTCAGTCAAATGAAACGGCGAAGTCGTTTGTACATTGAGGGCGATGTCGTGATTCCAATGTCCCGCACATGAGCGTAATTGAAGCGCACAACCGATTCAGTCAAAAATGACCGTGGCTTTTTGCTGTTGTTGGTATTCGATACACCAGAAATTAAAGTGGAGGAGTGCCAATCGACTTGTAAAAATCGACTTGTAAAAATCGACTTGTGCCAACCTATAGAACATGACTGCGTGAAGCCGCACACAGTTGTGCGTACCAACGAGATACTTACATTGTACACCGAGTAAGAATGCACGCGTTCTTTTCCGAGTTTCTGCGATCAAGATGTAAGACTCAGATCAGCAAGTGGCGCATCATTGCCATTTGCCACGCCTTCATAGCCGGAACAGAATGCATGTTGAGCTGATTGTACGACACGTAAGTTGTAGCAAGCAACCGACGGTGTATGAAGAGGACGTGAGGGTTCTCGGCAAAAATAAGCAAATGAGTCAGCGCGGGTGTCATAAGTTGCAAGTTGACTCTAGAGCTCGTTGATGTGCTGAAATTACGTGCCAGATGACCTCCGACTGAAAACCGTCCGGTCGGATCAGAGACCGCATCTCGGAGGTACTTCAACAATAGAAATTTCTTCCCGATTGGTCATCACCTGATGTGAGATCAGCGTACGGTCCACTGATCTGGATACACTCCGTCCTAGAAGAAGATATGAACGTTATTATTTTCGTTGATGATGGACAGTTCGTGTGCGCTCGAACGTCGCGATGACACTTGATTGCGATCGTTTTGAATCGAAACAGAAAGGAAAACTGTAGGACTTGGTTAGCTGATGAAAGAAACGACTCACGTGAGACCTTCGTAGTGCTTTTACGACGGAGTAGCTGAATGCATGTGCGAGTTTGCTAAAGACTACTATACTTTCCAATTTACTTCCTGACTACTAGTTGCCCCCTCTGCTATAATACCTCATGAATTTTGCTGAGATGAGCTCGGTGTAGATGTGCTGGAGTGAAAACAGGTCAAGAAGCTCCTTCTTACTTTCTCTCATGGTAACCTGCTTAACAAGCGTGCCACACCACGGACACTGTTGGCGAGGATGTCGCCGGCTTGTACGTTTACACAGTCATCAGTCAAAGTGTGACTAGCCTCCTCATGACAGCATTAGTCACGCGTGCTCGATATACTACACTAAAGCATAATTCACTATTTGCGCACCGGTAGCTGACCGGAGCTTTCCATTTAATGAAACGAGCCATCGATCGACTGGATGGATAACGAACGAGTCACGACTCACTGCATCGCCACTGAACAAACTTCGAGCAAACGTTCTTATCGCGTTTGGCCATTCAGCCCAAGACCTGCATCTGACAAGTCAGTCCGCACAGTTCGACAGAACGACACCAGCAACACCCCACACCTGATGGGGTCAAAAATAGCGTTCCGCGCACCTGTCCACTGCTCACAACTACGCGCGTCAATTAACAGCTATTGCATCATCTCCATGCCGGAATGTATTGGTGCCCAACGGAAACGGCCATAGCTACATTTAGCAGCATTAAATGGTAGTGTCATATTCACTACACTTCGCTCGAGAAACACTGGTGTCACAAAGGTGTATTCCTCACATTATTTAGTACTTTGTTGGACAACTCGCTCCGAGAATCAATCACACATAGCGACCAATTGATGTGCAAACCTCAAAGTCCGACTGATAGCGATGCCGGCGTCATAAGACGGAGGTGTAGGGGGAAGGAGTATCCGCACTGCTTTGTGATCTCCCGTCGAGACACGGATACATTGATGTCTACTTATGTGCGAAAATTTGAAAGCATCTGAGCCGAAAGAAGCGACGGATTCGAAAGCTTGTCGTGGCAAGTCTCTGTAGAAGCAAGGATTGTACCAAAGGTGAATAAGTCGATATAGGCGCGCAAGAAAGGGCTTTAAGAGAGAGTAACAGACTGTCTTATTACCTTTACGGTTTACGAGATTGCTGGAAAATCTCTAGCCGCTCGAGCACCCAAACCGGTGGTGTGAGCTGCCGTCCAGGGTCATGTTATGTAAACGGTCGCGGAGAAACCAGGGTGGAAAAGAGCTCTGTCGCTAGCTGGAAAAACATACAGCCGTCCCCGTCACGGTTGAACCGGTGTTCCCTGACCGCTACAGCTTGTAGCTGTTGAAGCGTTGTTTGTCGTAGTTCGGATTTCGCTTGGTCAGCGGTTGTTTCCTCGTGATTGTGCACCCAGCGCTTCCGCTGTGTCCATGGGGTGGCGAAGCAGATGGAACACGCTATCCACCAATTTCATGCCCAAGCCCTGTCAATCTCCCCCGCCGTGTCCGGAAACAGGCGGCCGATCCCCGCTCTGACGCGTGGAGGTAGGTCTGGTGCGGTTCGAGATAGCACTGCTGCTTAGTGCGCGAGTAATTGCGCAGGCTGGACACCCATCCGGGTCCAATGAGCCACAATATACGCCCCACACTTTGCCGCTTCCTCGCAGTTCTGGATAATGTAAATAACCCCCTCACGCTGTCCCCGACAGGCCACATAACGTGTGCATCATGAGTCTTGTGCTCGGCCGGGTAGTATAGATTTAACTGATGGGTAGCGACCCGGTAGCAGACCCGGACCTGGTAGTCTGTCAAAGCGGGTCTGGCAGCCCATAGCTGTGTCGGGAGCTGTTGGAGTGGGTATCCCGCCCCGTCAGCCGCGTTAACTCGCTTTCGAAGACGTTGTACCAACCCGTCAGCACTGGGTATAAATACCATTTAGCTCAGAGAAAAGGTTGTCGTTGCAACGCCTTGAAGGCGTGCTTGTTATTCATGGTTGGGTTGAGATACCATGGAAACAGGTGGAGTCGCGGATGTGCTGCGAAAACAAAACTCCGTTTGCGATTCCGCTGTTGAAAGCGGACCAACTCCAGTTCGATGTCCGATGGCACCTTTGAAACTCGGTGTATGACCCAGTGGATGCCGGTATCTGTCTAATGATGGATCACGCAAGACATTCCGCTATCCATCGAGGGATGCTTGGCTTAGCCCACGAGCAACGCGCGGTCAACTAAGTGTCCAAATAAATCCTTGATGCACCTCCGGTCCATGCCGCAGCTGTAGCTGTGGCGGGAATAAATGCCTTTTTAAGACTGAGTCGAGACCTCGATATTCACGTTTTACCAACGCTGTGAGTTGACATATTCCATATAACGTACGACGCTTTACAGACTCGTGGTCTGCACTCCTTAAAACCAAGTGTATTCTCTCACTCCTACAGTGACATCGACAATGCTGCAAACTAGTACCAAATCCGTTTCCAGACCTTTATCGCTGCCTTACGTCACCTCATAAACGTAGATGCAGCCCATGCATGTCTCAGCCGTGACAGTACCTCACGAGCGTATTGAATCAATTCGATGGTCGCTGGGCGGGAGTAAGAAAAGCGTATCTAGCATCCGCTCAACACGCATAATGGTGCTTCTGCCCAGCAACCAAGGATAAACCACAACACACGCACGCTTTCAGAAATACCGGGGGACGCGATTCGGGAGCTGCATACGCTTACACGCCAGCCATGGTCTCAGAAGGACCCGCTATGCAGAGATGAGGTTGTTTTGTTGCAAGTCTGTTGCACGTCTGCACTTGATACTTTATAAAGCCATTCGTATGATCCCAAAGTTGAGGCGGGCGCTGCTGCGCGCTACCCGCTGCCACGAATTCGAGCGGATGATAGCGTCAAGTCGCTACAGCAGGGGATACAACGCCTCAGCGAGCTGACGTTTGTAAACCTCGAACACGAGACAGCTTCATTTAGTCCTTATGGTAGTCAGTCGTCGGAAAACGGCGACATGGGCTCTGGTGCTGGCTATGATCATTCGTATCAGAAAAACTCGCCCTTCGAATTGAGACATTCGCGACAAGCCCGCGGAAGCATTCTCCACTTGAGCATGCCTCGCTCAGTTCAGTCCAATCCTCTCGTCCGCATATCATTACAGAGATATTACACACTCGCACACTGACACTTGCTGCTTCTCTCGCTCAGAAAACGTGGTATAACCCCATCGATCGTAGTTTCTTCATATTGTGGCTCGTGTTACAGCAAATGCAGTTAAACGGGGACTTCGAGATTCAAGATGCCGTAGAGCTGTAAGGACAATTTAGGTTTCATGCATGTTTACGAGTTCTTCTCGCTACAAAGTAGAAACTAGCAATGTTCTAGAAGCATGACTAGTATGGAAGCTAAAGCACAAGGAACGCGTACTTCGCACCCAGGTCGCTAACTGACCTACGTCTACAAACTTCCTGACCATCGAAACGTGGATGCCGTAAGCATTACACACTTGGGCTCCTCTCGAATCGTTGAGGTCACTTCGAGTTGCGTGACGTAAATCCGCGAGCGCTTGATGTGAGGCCCAGCTCCGGGATCCGGGATCAGACCAGGAGCCCTTGGGTTTAGGTGTCGTCAAATGGTCGACGTGTGTTCGCCCAGACGAGCACGACAGCCCCGCCCACAGAGATGGACCTACCTCCTAGACTGGGCGGACGATGTGACGAGCCGCATAGGGGGGAGGGGAGAATGGACAACAACTTGGACCAGCATTTGGTCCTGCCAGTCACGCGAGACAAATGTTGCGTCTGCAACACTTGTGCTGCTCTATTCAAATGGCTTTCTGGCTGAAGAAACAGTGATAATTCAAAGGCATCACCGCTATTCTACCCTTCGTACACTTCCTTGTCGATCCGAAAGCGCAAGCTACTTGTTCTGTTCGACGTGTCGTCATGAACAGCGCTCGTCGAAAATCTCTCGTTGACAACAGATGTGTGGTTTAGGTGCCGTAAACAACAAACGGCACGAGGGCAGATGCGACGACGTGAAAATTGTGGCGCTCAACTCGAACAACAATGAACTGACTCCATCAAGAGTTAACGCCCGTTTGCGCCTCGATTGGTCTCTTTAAAGCACCTTCAATGGCGACTTACACGACTTGCTGTCGTCGCAGAACCACCACTTGACCGACAACAGACGGACGCGATACAACAAGTCCGTGAGGTATCAACAGGTAAGTCTTCTGTCTGATCATGCTCTCGATCTCGAGAGAATCGAACAAATGCAACTCCATGGTCCACTTTCTATGGTCACTCTGGTCGCACCAGCTTCCGCGAAGCGATTGTCTCCACGCTCATCGATTGTCGCGACGTCACCCACAAGCATGTCAGCAGCTTTTACGCCGTCTATCCAGCTGGGGACTCGTGGCACCTGATAAGACGAGTGTGACATCCGACAGGGGAACTTCGTGCTTGACGGGTGGCCTATTTATAGCATTCGAGCCCAGCTTTTTTCGTCTTGAATCTAGGGCCGGCCGCCACATCTCTCGCCACGGCTTCCCGGCCAGCCAGTGTCCTATCCCGAACGTCACGTCGCACACGACGGGCTCTTTACCGTTACTGTGCGTGTGGTTTTGTGTGGTTCTGTGTGGTTGTTTGTAAGCCCCCCAAGTACCTGCCAACCTGGCGCACGACTGACTGACTGACTGACTTGTGGTGAAAACCTAATTCAGTCGCTTTTCTGTCCCGAACCGCTGCCGCCGCCCAGAAGCATGCGATTTGATGCCGCATTCTTCATTCTTTCTCGTCTCGCGCAAGTCGAGAGTCACCGCTTGTCCTCTCACTCCCGTCTCGCTCACTCTCTCACTTCATTGGAGCTGAGCGTAGAGAGCAAGCATCAAGGCACGACACATGGCGCTCCGAGCTGTGAAGCGGGTGATCCAGACAGCTCTGCTCGTGCAGGTGCTGCTGCTTGACCAGACCGTTTCAGTCCGTGGAGATGTACCAGCCACCCAGCAGAACTTTGCCCAGCTCAAGTCGGGGGACCACATCTCGGCCAAAGTCCTACCTGCCGACCTCCAGGAAGAGCGCGGCCTCATGGATGGCCTCGGTGGCCGTGACTTTTCGGACGAAGACTTTGAGACCGTGACGCCTCAAGCGGCGGGCATGATCGATCGACCATCTACTGCCGAGTTGATGGCGGGTCTTGGCAGTGGACTGAGCGCTCTCGTTCCAGATGACATCAAGAAATCGGTCTTGGGGGACTCCACCTCGGACTCGGGGAGTGACGAGAGCGCATCGGGAGGCGACGAGAGTGGATCGAGTTTGGGGAAGATGACCGAGGAGGCTGTCTCACAGGCGGGCTCTGGGAGCTCGGAGAGCTCGCTTGAAGAGACTGGGTATGCAAGTGAAGCAATTGAGGCAAGTGCGAGTGCAAGTGACGAGGGTGAATCGGGAAGCGACGAGGACGAGGCTGACTTGGGAAGCGACGAGGACGAGGCTGACTTGGGGAGCGACGAGGACGAGGCTGACTTGGGGAGCGACGAGGACGAGGCTGACTTGGGGAGCGATGGGGACATGGGTAGCTTGTTTGGATCGAGTTCTGAAGACAAAGAGCTGTCTGCTTTACTGAAGAGCTTATCCGAGGATGACATGTCAGGGTCTGACGAGCCTTCGGGCAGCTTGCTTACCGGTTCTGGAGGATCGGGAAGCACCGACGACTTGCTAGGTAAGTTTGGTGGTGGCAAAGGTGTGGCTGCTGACCTCGAAATGGACGAGTTCATGAAAGCCATTGGAAGCAGTCTCGGTCTGGGACTGTTTGGTGGGGGAGACCCGTCTAAACCACAGCTCAAAGAGATCGACGACGAGAACATCAAACTTAGTGAACTTTACGGCGGCAGGGAACACGGTGACGCGTTCTCGGATATCAACAATATCAAGTACGGACAGTTCGTTTTGAACATAACTCTTCGTGGAAACAAGCGCTTGGATAAGATCGAAATCGTAGCGGGGACACAGGAGACCGCAGTTAACTTGGCTCACGGCGGCAAAGGCGGCGGTAGTGCTCACGTTGAGCCAGAACTGGGCGACACAATTTCTTCAGTGGAAGTTCACTGGGGCAAGTACGACAAAAAAACGAGAATTTTTTATTTGCAGATCATTACAAGTGGGGGCAAGACAGTTTCTGCTGGAACGAAGACGGCAAACACGGCCACGATGAAGGCGCCACCGGGCTTTCAAATTGCCGGGTTCTACGGACGTGCGTCTAGTGACGGAATTTTTTGTCTTGGTGCGATATACACAAAGGTTGGGGCGAGCGATCTGTCTGTCACGGACGTAATGGAAGTTCCTGATAGTGGCACTTCCGATATCTACAGCTACGACACAACCATTCGCAATTGGCTCGGCAATGTCCAAATTGCTGTCCCCGACAGTGCTTGCTACCAAGTTCGACATGGTGTCAGCAGCAAGAACACATGTCCAACGGGTTATCGGAAGGATGATATGGATTGCGTTGGACACTGTCCGCTCGAGTATCCGGTGGAGTGCTGGAGGGAATGCATTCCTCAAAACAATGATTGCACGCAGGAGATCCTTTCCAAGGCTATCTCAGTGGCTGCTGCGGCTCTAAGCGTCGCTTCAATGGGCACGTTTGGTGCTCTTTTGACCTCCGTCAGGACCGTTAAATTCGCGCTCGCCTGCGCTGTCGCTGTCATGAACTCTCTCCGAGGACTGATGTTTTATCTGCGGTACCGGGTAACGACAATTCCTCGAAACGACATCGAAAAAATTATGGATAAGGCATTCATGCTGCAAATGGTCGTCATGGACCTGCCGATGGCACTGGCCACTTGCATGGGTCTCCCCATGCCGAAATCTCTGACGTATGGGGTGTTGATTATGACTGGTGTGTCCCTGATTGTGATGGTGGTAGTCAGCGTCGGCGAAGCCCTATTTGGTTCGAAGGACAACATGTTGCTGTTACTGCGTGAATCGGGTGCGATGAACAAGACAATGAAAAGTGAAACTCTGGAGCTGGGTGATTTCATCAACTCAGACAACGCTACCTGTGGCCAGGAAATGAGGATTCTCACGAATCGTGTGATTAGCAAGGTTCATGAGGTCCGCAACAAAACCAAGGGTGCTGCCCCAGATGATGTTCGTGTCGTGATGAGCAAGTCTCCAATTGTTCTGCGGGATATCCCCGTTGTTACGAACCATTGCATGGGTGAAATTTGGGCGAACAAGACTGCTCTTTCTTCTTACAAAACGCGACACTTGCTTCGTAAGACGATGGGTGTCATTATCAATCAGTTGATAACTGACGGCACGACGGACCTGGGCGAGAATGTGGTCAAGCAGGAGAAGGCGATTGAGTACGCCAATCTTGGTTTGTTCGTATTGTCTATGCTCGACCCTACTGGTATTGCGTGGCTGCTCCAAGATTTTGTCCAGCCTGTCTGTGCACCCTCTGAGTACATTGGTGAGATCGATGACGGTCCTCTGAACGAAGCACTGGGTTTGACTACCATTGACCAGGCCTTTGTTGGAAGCTATGGCGTTTGGAAGAAAACGGGCGATGGCACTGTCAAGATTTTATTTGAGAGTATCGACAAGTACGACGTCGATGTTGTCATCCGCGTTGGTGGTGTCAGGGTGGATCAGGTGAAGGTGCCAGCAAATGGCAAGGCCAGTTGGTCAGCTCATGTCAAACAGATGCAAGACAAGACTCTCTACCTGGATCGCTGGCGTCCCGGTCTCTTCGGACTTCCAGGCACCGGTGGTGGTTCACTGCTAATGTGGGTTTCTCGGTCGTCACTGGGGGGTAACCTGATAATGCATGCTCGTCTCAACGTTAGCTAGGAGGGCCATAACTACCATTTAGCGACCGAACATTGTCAGAAGTCATGACATGGTCGTTCATATGTTTTAACGAATGCATTAGAAACTACTTGAACACTATTGTGATGTCGCATTATACCTGCTGCGCTTTTCCACTCATACCCTCAACTTCTCGTTCACGAGCGACGCCAGGAATTGCTTGATCCGAAGGTTTGCTACCTAAACAGTCTACTCCCTCTGAGCGCAACCAAATTTATTTGAAAAGCTCCAAGGTCGAGCTTAGAGATGCTTCCACGATCATGAGACGTGGAAAGTTCTCGGCCGAGCATGGTTCAGCGTCAGCAATATGGTACGGCAACGCTTCGTCGATCTTCCTTTGAAGCCTTTTGCCGATACGCATCAGGACTTCCTGTATACCGCAATCGAAAGCTTTGGAACGGATACCTGTCTTGTTCCCCTGTTTCAACGAAAGCAAAGGCATCAGTCGATCAATAGGTACCAAAGGACCAAACCTTTGTCCAACCTTGTCACGTATGTATAGAAACCGCACGAGACTCATACAGCTTGCTAGCAAATCCGCTTGAAATACAAGGTCGCGTTCTGCTGCTAGACTAAGAATATCTCGAAGCAACAAGTAAATTGCTGCTGTCGTAAACGCTGTGAAGCAAATCAAGCCAAGACAAGGTCGTTAGGGTCCAAAGTTGGTAAAGTTGACCCTGGAATAGGACGTACGTGACGATCTGCTTGCATCGATCAGAGACCACGTCCGGACTGCATCATCGCGGACAATATCAAGAAGCGCGGCAGAAACATTCCCATACGGACACTGCATTAGCAGACCACGTAATAGCCAAAATCTAGAAAGCATGAGAGAGTACGGTGATGGCATCAAACATTTACAAATATTGAGTACAAGATCCACACAATGATGTTAGCGCATGGCCTACCGATCATCGACTGCGAGCTTGGAAATCAGCTCCTTTGTGACTGTTAGCGCGGCCGATCGATCTTTAGTTTCAAGAAACGATACCATTGCGTTTGTCGTGACCTGAATCACAGGAGACACCCAATCTCGATTGAAAAAACCTACAGATAAGCAAGGCAGCATAATGAGCAACCCATTGAAGTACACGGCGATTCATCTCCACGTACTTGCAACTTGGTCCCGGAATGATCGCGCTCTATTTCGCGAAGATTCGCCTTCCTTTTCAATGATTATGGATAGCTTTTCTCGAGGGCATAGCTTTCCTACCACTCGCAACAGCTCAAGTCCTCGAATGCGATTCTACCATGCACACGCACTAATTAAGTCATTTTATCATTGCATTCTTGAGTATCCGCAAGTACCTGGTGTTCATCCGAAAGGATCATGTCATGGGCGTACGCAGCCACGTAAAAAAGCCACGAGAATGGCGACGCAATGACCGGTAGCGTATTGACTTTGTGTTGGTTGTTCATCAGCAGCGCATGTACAAAACTACCGATCCCGTGACGCGACCACGCGGCAAATGTGTGTGCTTGCCCCGAAGTTTCCAAAAAATAACGAAAGTTTGTCAAGCCCCACATACTCGCCACTTGACCACTAACCCATCGCATATCTTCCATCTCAAACTCGTTTGCTTCAGCTTCTTCTTCATCCTTAGAACCAACTTCTGATTCCGTCTCTGTGTCGCTTTCGCAGGACGGCAGCAACGCACGACGGCACTCGACCAGCTCTTCTCGGAACCGAAGTGTCGCGATAATCACATAAACATCGATGCCGCAGCGTAAAATATTTGCCACCAATCGTGCCGTCACGTCGTTGGCAGTTGCATCGCTCGTAACTGCTGCAAACAAGTGCAACAAAGCAGCAACGAGCACTGCCCGTTGGTTTAAGGCTTCTTGGCCATCTTTCTCTTTTTCGATCTCGTTGTGATCACTTAAAATCTGATCACTTGACACTGTCAAATCCACCAACGGTTCAAGAAAGTAAAGGCACAAGGTGATGCCTTCGGTGGCTGAAAGCACCTCATTCTGACTCTTTGACCGCAGCTTGCTCTCCTGTGGACTACTGGAAACAAGCGCAAAAATGCGTCGCAGCACCACTGAACACGCATCTTCGAGAAACCGCCACCGTTTGCGCTGGATATCCCGTAGCGCTAAGTATATTACACATTTAGCGTCAACAAATGTCGGCCTTTTAGTACAATCAATCAGGGACATTGATCCGAGTCTCCATTTCTATGTTCATGAAAGATTTTATGCACTTGCTTACCGTCATGAAGGACTGCGAATTGAGCTCGAGTCTCTGCTTCGGATGATGCTTTGGCTTGGAAAGCTACTAATGCGTCCAATAGCTCTTCTTTGCCCATGATGGACTTCGCTCTATTACAAATGCCTTGTCGCCGCTGCCAATCACAGTCGTGCGTCGAAATCGAACTTGACCTGTCACATACGGTAGTTCTCCCACATGGCTACATGAATATCAAAGTGGCGTCACAGCGACGTTTATCACGTCGTGTTGCGAACGCTTGTATACACCCACGACTTCTCGTATACGCCTTTGCCTCGACCAGTAGCTCACACTGCGCCTATAACTAATAATGATCACCCACGCTTCCCTCTGCTGGACATGATGTTGACAAGAAGGACGTGTTGGAAAAGATTGTGTCTTGTTCGACACACTCTTTTCCAACACGTCCTTCTTGTCAACATCATGTCCAGGAGAGGAAAGCATGGGCGAACATTAGTATGACTGTGAGCGAGGCGCGCTAGACGACGATGAGAATGGCGGCCACTGATTTGTGTCGGTAACAGGCATACATTGTGCGATGCAACATGCGAAACTTGAGAATGAATAGACGAGAAGGATGGCTATCGAGTGGGCAGGAAGGATATGGAGTGAAAAGCAAGTAGAGTAATCACGAATATTAATGACAGAATCCTGTTACTATAGTGCTTGGTATTGCTCATCTAACGATGTAAAGATCGAACAGATTATGATCCCAATCACAGAAATTAATGACAACAACGCGGCACAGTCACCGCCGGCAATTAGTCACGAAAAGGCCTCGTCGGAGCCTGCTGCGTTCGTCATCCCGCCCGCTCACGTAAGGAGCGCATACTCTGAAGCGCTGGCCAAGGTCCTCAAATGTTGTATAGGAGGGATGCTAGCATGCAGAAGATAAAAGCTCCGCAGCAAGGATTGAATGATACGAGCGGATGCGCGGTGCCGACGAAAATGGGTTGTTCATTTCCACGATCGAAGATGACTTTGCCGGTAGGCCTCATCGCGGAGCTATGAGGCTTTCTGACCTCCGCGAAGAGCATGGATCACCGCAATCTTGATAAGTGGTGTTTTGGCTCAATGGCGTGATGATGGGGCATGACACCTTGTGCATGTAACGGGGCACCCTGAAGCTTGTACTGGTGACAGTACAAGCTACTTATTCTGATGACAAAATAAGGCGGTGCCTCGGAACTTCACGTGCACTCGTACGTGCAGAGGAACCTGGTAAAGCGAGTACTTGGTTAATGTAACGGGGTTGCACGAAATTATGGTACGTTGTACAAGGGGTGTTACGCACCTGAGGTTATCCCTTTGTGAAGGTGATATCGAATATCTTATTGGTTTGTAGGGGCTGACGAGTGTCAGCCATTAGGTACGGAAGATCTTTGAGTAGGATTAAGATATTCTATAGGCTTTAACAAAATAAAATCAGTTCCCATTTTGATCTGAAGGACACTTGGCTTGCGAGCCGTCTTGACCGTTGATCACTGATCACTAAGAGCTAGCGACACCTCCTTGAGGTAGCTACTCTTGAGCACTGAGTGCTGTCGATTTACTGAATCGTTAGGTCCCCCTGGAACAGGGATCTGAAGCTGTAAAGCATATTGACTCGTAAAGTCGTTAGTTCTTTGGAACTAAGTTGCTCGTAGAGCGTTAAGTTTTCCTCTGACTTAAGGGGCTGTGTAGCTCCGCTACACTTGGTAGCACTCGTAGTCAATCTACACCTGAGTCTTTAAGACTGATCCTCTGTGGGGATGGAAAACTCCACTCCCCTATCTGAGGCCCAAAAGGTCGCGCTTGATAAGCTGACCGCATCTTTGGGTCCAGAGTACGTGAAGTTCCTTGTATCACAAGTCACTGAGGTGCTTAATGCACGTGTTGAAAGCTTCATGCAGTATGAAGCGACTCTTTTAGGGCAGGTCCAAGACCAAATAGCGTCGGCTATGTCTACACGCAACGTGTCTGTACCAGACGAAGAGGCTAGGCCTCGTCCACTTAGAGTGGAAGTTAAGAACCGATCCGGCAAGGAGGTGAAAACCTCATCCTCTGGATCCGTGAGATTGAGATGGCCATGAGATCAGGTCTGATCACGCTTGACCATCAACAGGTCTCGCTGGCTATCTCGAAGCTCGATGGTAGAGCTAGAGAATGGGCCTTGACGTGTAGCACGTCGGTGGACATAGCGTTTCCCACATGAAAGTCGCTCAAGTCACAATTGGTACAGGTGTTTTCTCCACCTAACCAGGCTTACCGCGTGCGTTCACGCTTTCTTTCTACCCGCCAGGGTAAAAATGAACTATCGGACTATGTCCAAGAGCTGCGAACGCTTATGGCTGCAATGCAGTCTGACCCTCTGCCTGAAGCAGTCCATGTGACTATCTTCATGGAAGGTCTACGTACTGGCATTGCCAGAACCGAGGTTTTTCGGGTTCACCCCTCTACGTTTGAAGAGGCTGTGAGAATTGCTCTTAATGCTGAGCATAACTTCAAGTCGGCTAGACTTGGTTGGAATGGATTCAATCCTCGCTCTGTGAGAGCAAACTATTCGGGTACCACTGCCTATAATAGGCCGGAACCGATGGATCTCAGCTATGCTGAAGATGGAGGTGAAGCTGAGCTTCAAGCTGCTGAGCAGCAACACGTCGTACGACGATGCTTTACGTGCGGAAGCACTAAACACTTGCGGCCTGGTTGCCCTTTTCGTAAGCAAAACGCCAAGCTACAAGCCAAAACTCGACCCCGAGTCAGAAGTCTGGCATGGCACGGGGAAATGCCGACACCCAGTAGGCGCGGGGCGCCCTACTGGGGAAAAACTATGTTCTGTTACACCTTTAGAAGGTAAAGGGTTGAAGGGCTTAGCCCCAAAGAGTACCATACCTACAGGTATGGTGCGTGGATACAAGTCTGGCTTGTCGGTCGCCGAGGCGAAAATTAAGGACTTTGAGAAGCCTTGGTCGATATTGATCGATTCTGGAGCGTCTTGCAATTATGCTCGACGCCGTTCCCTTGAGGGAAGTCAGCGTTATGCTGAGGCGCTTACAGCGCATGAGGGTGATTCTATCACGGTTCGTTTAGCGACCGGAAGTCGCGTAACTGTGCCTAAAGTTCCATCGAACTTAGGTATAACGTTTTTAGACTTTGACAGTATTGAGCGCTGTCTTGTCCTAGATTTGGACTCGAGATATGATCTCATCCTAGGTATGGCTTGGCTTGAGCGCCATGAGCCATGGATTGATTGGCGGTCCAAGACCTTAGGCGCTACGTGCAATGTTCCTGGCGAAGTTTTGGAGAGTCATGAACCCACCTTCGCTAGGTAACAAAAACGCTACTGGCGCGAGCCTTTGACAGAAGATGTCAATGTGCTGGATATTGGAATGTCTGAGTTGTCTAACTCCAATGTTACAAACATAAGTTTCGAGCTTAGCTCGTCAAGTGAAACGGCACGTACTCCGTTGAGTGTTACTCGTTGTGATAACGAGTCACTGCATGCTGAAAGCATGGTTGGCCTAGGGCCGAGTGATCAAGGATGTGATTCCTTTAATGTGTGCATGGTGGCACGTGAAACTACACCGATTGCGGTCGGCCGTGAGAGCACCGCACTGAATGTCGGTAATGACATTTTTGACGATACGCCATTTAGTGTGGGCGGCCGTGAAGGCACCACGCTTAACGTCGGTAATGGCGTTGTTGGCGATTCGCCATAGAGTGTGGGCGTCCGTGAGGGCACCACACCTAATGTCAATAATGATATTGTTGGCGATACGCCGTGTAGTGTGGACGGCCGTGAGGGCACGACGCTTAACGCCGGTAATGGCGTTGTTGGCGATACGCCGTATAGTGTGGGCGGCCGTGAGGGCACCACACCTAATGTCAGTATTGATACTGTTGGCGATACGCCGTATAGTGTGGACGGCCGTGAGGGCACCACACCTAATGTCGGTCAAGACAAAAGCTCTCGTATAGAGCGTACTATGGTTGGTAGTAACCATGGGGACAATATTGTCCCGACCCCTAAGGGGTGTAAGGTCTCGAAGAGACGATCGAGACGCCGGGTAGCTACTTTAAGCGCCAGGCGTCCTCACAGTCACATAGTGATAATAGTAATACACTATATACACTTGTCAATGGAGTGACTGGTCGGGTTGATGGCAGTGTTTGCCTTGAAACCCTTCCATCCGTAGACGCTCTTTGTGAGCTAGACGAAATGTTTGATGGCGAGTTTAGCCAGGCCTTAAAGGCAGGAGAGTTGTCCGAGTTAGCGGTCATTAGACCTGATACTGAGTTGAATTCTTCCTCGTTAATGGATGAGTCTGTCCTAGAGGATACAAAGGCGGCACTTAGTGCACGAAGTGGATCTTCGATCCTTAAAGATCCTTTGGATCCGTTCTTTCCTGTAGTTAAGGAATTTCAAGATGTGGTGTGTCACAACCCACCTTCTGCCTTACCTCCCGATAGAGGTGTACGTCATGAGATTGACTTGGTACCTGGAACTAAATACTGTGTAACACGGCAGTGGCCTTTGCCTAAAGAACAGTGTGACGTCATTGACGAATTCTTTCGTGCTAAGCACGCGGCTGGAATGGTTCGTGAGAGTAAATCTCCCCATTCAACACCGACATTTTGTGTCAAAAAGCCAAATGGCAAGTGGCGTATTGTGCATGCTCACAATAAGCTTAATGCAGCCACTATACCGGCGCAGACGCCTATTCCTAGAAAGGATGTTCTTCAGAACAATATGGCAGGATGTACATTGTACAGTGCACTCGACTTAGTCGATGGTTAGTACCAACTGCTCATGCGAGCAAGTGATATTCCGCTAACAGCGGTGAGTACTCCGAGCGGTATGCTCTGGGAGTGGCTCGTTATGACACAAGGGCTATCTAACGCCCCGGATACATTTAAACGGTTGGTAACGCAACTATTCAGACCTCATCGAGGCTATGCACAAACGTACTTTGATGACATTTTTGTCCATAGTCGTGCAATAAATGAACGATCAGATGTGGATAACCACATCGATCATTTACGAGCGGTGCTCGGGTGTATGCGGAAGAATAAGCTGTATGCGAACGCATCGAAGTGCATCTTTGGTGCAGAAGAGATTCCCTTTCTCGGGTGCTTCATTAGGAAGCGAGGCCTTCGAGCGGATCCCGCTGAGGTAAAAGCCATAGTCGATTGGCCAGTCCCCAAGAACCAAAAGGACTAGCGTAAGTGGCTTGGCCTTGCCAATTACTTACATAATTACAGTGCGAATTACGCAGATATGGCTCGGCCATTGTCCAATCTCCTTAAGAAGGATGTGGATTGGTGTTGGAGTAACACCGTACATGATGCGTTTGAAGCCGTTCAGGAATGTCTCCTTCATGCGCCAATATTGGCTTTGCCCGATCCTGATCGGCCTTTCAGTGTCGTCTGTGACGCATCTGACTTTGCCATAGGCAGTGCTCTGTTACAAACAGATGTCGATGGACGCGAACGCGTCATCGCATTCGAGTCTCGACAGCTGAAAGCTGCCGAAAAGAACTATCCAGTTCATGACAAAGAGCTACTTGCTATGAAGTACGCTCTAGTCAAATTCAGAGTACATCTGCTTGGCTCAAAGCCGTTTGTGGTCTATACAGATCATGCGTCATTACGCACTGCGACACAGTTGCCTCATCTCTCACAGAGAATGGCTCGTTGGCTTTCCTTCCTTGCCGAATATAACTTCGAGGTAAAGTACAAGCCAGGTAAGCAAAATATTTTGGCCGATGCGCTATCGCGTCGACCTGACTATGAGCTTGCTCATGTTACGACTCTGTCGTCGTCGGTCACTGACTTAATCCGTGCGGCATATGCCAAGGATGAACAGTGTGTAGCTTTGCTACGGGCTCTTGGGAGCGATGAGTTTAAAGACTCGGACATAGAATTGTCGGCACGTTTACGTGCGAGGCTACATCGGTATTCCATCAATAATGGCCTGTTGTGCTATCGCACGGATATTGAGGATAAGCCTCGTATCGCTGTACCTCATGATGAGGGATAAAAGTATCGAATCCTCTATGAGGCACATGATACTGGTTTAAGTGGTCATCTCGGTCGTGAGAAGACCTATAGCTCGGTGAGCCAAAGTTATTGGTGGCTCAAACTATATAAGTGGGTGCACACCTATGTGCGTACGTGCGAAACGTGTCAACGGTTTAAACCCTCGGCACATGCGACGGCGCCGCTGTCTAGTTTGCCAGTACCCATTGGTTGTTGGGAGTCCATGAGCATGGATTTTGTGTTTGGCCTACCGAAAGGTTCGGAAGGCAACACTGGTATTGTGGTCTTTGTTGACCGATTAAGCAAGATGGCTCACTTAGCGGCTGTGCCGGATAGCATCGATGCTGAAGGTACAGCATAGCTGTTTATCGACCGTGTGTTTTGCCAACATGGCTTGCCGGTGGCAGTTATCTCTTATAGAGACCCCCGATTCACTGGGAAGTTTTGGAAGTCTATTTTCAAGGTGCTTGGCACTCGGTTGGACATGTCCACAGCGGATCATCCGCAGACCAACGTTCAAACTGAGCGCGTAAACCGCGTCATCAACGACATTTTGCGCAGTATTTGCGCGGATACGCCTAGGCGTTGGAGCTCAATGCTCCCTGTTGTTGAGTTTGCGATGATTAACGCTGTTCATGCCTCAGCAGGCTTTACTCCGTTCTATATAAACGGTCTCACCCACCCTCGCGTTCCGTTAACACTATCACTACGTGAATCAGGGCTTGGTGGGGGAGAGGTTGCCGATCGGCTTGCTGATATCAGCCCTGCTACTGTCCAAAAACAGGTAAGCGAGTTTCTCGCAACGCGATTAAATGTCTTAAGACATGTGCGTGACGCAATGGCTGATAGCCAAGATACCCAAAAAACAACAAGCTGATGCCAAAGGCAGAAATTGTATTGAACGTTATGAGGTCGGAGACCAAGTACTACTCAATGCTAAAAATCTACCTACAAATGTAGTGTCTGCTGTCTTTAAGACGAAGTTGCGTCCACGCTTTATTGGACCGTTTACGGTCACGGCCAAGAAGGGACTTGCGTATACGCTAAACCTTCCGCGCAAATTGCGCACACATCCAGTATTCTACGTAGGCTTACTTAAGCCGTACCGGGATCCTTCCCATGTGAACTTGGAGGCGCTTGCGCCGACGACAAGGGCACTGCCCCGGATTGCTGTAGACGAATCAGCAAGTCCAACTGAGCCTCGCTCCGAGTTTGAGCTTGCTCCATCGCCTGAAGGCGGCTTTGCATCGCATCCAGCATGCACTGGGACTTACCCAAGGCCTCTTGAAGACCCTTCACTTCGAGAACCAATTTCTCGTGGGCCTCCACCGGTACACCGGCCGCCACCGACTTTGCTCGATGAGCATGGGTGTCGTCAATTTCATGTCGAGAGACTACTGAAACGACGTCGTCGTCAGGGCCAATACCAGTATCTGGTAAAGTGGCGTGGGTACCCTGAGTCTGAAAACTCATGGGAATTTGAGGTACCCCTTCGGCAAGACTGCCCATATGCTTTGGAGGCTTTTAAGCATCGTGGCCATGGTCGTCTCGAGGCCGAGGCCGTTCCCCACCACTAGTGGTGCGGGTTGGCGGGTTGCTGGCCACAGACTGACCAGCACTCGCGGCTACCTTAGTAGCCGAAGCATAGCGCGTGCGCTTGCGCAATTGGCCTCTGGCCTTAAGCTTGGCATAATCATACCGAAGCTTGCGTTCAAGACGCACGTCAGCCACACTGGCACTAGCCCTTAGAGCCTATATGTTGCTGAGGCGACGCACATAGTGCACCCAGTGAACAAAGGCATCGTCTTCTTCGCTCACTGTTTCGCCTGCGAACAAGAGAATGGGTATACCCTTGATCGGTGGAACCGGTGTACCACGCGCTTGCATGTCAAGGCGTGCCTTGTATTGACTTTGAGTCGTTAGGTGCGGCATCAGGTACCTCTCGCGAAGTGCCTGGCAGCTCACAACCTCCTCAGGAGTCTTAGGCCCATGGACAATGACCCACGTTGCCAATGTTTGGCCGGCCGCTTGACGTAGACGTTCCTCCACACTTGGTGGGGTGAACACATAGTCATGCTGGCGTTCAATGGTTGCAGCCATTTGTACATGACGCTGAGCATTTTCTTTTCTTTGAACAAGCAGTTGTTGTTGCTAATCGAGCGGGTTCGTGATGATAGTCTCATCAGACCCAGACGCTGCATACTGCGCTGGTGGCGCGCTCGCACCTCCACGTTCAGCGAACGGATTTGGGGTGTTCGAAAGTTGTGCCTCAGGCATCAGTGAGCCGGACATTGTCCCTGTATCACCGCGGACACTGGTATCGCTACCATAGTCCACCTCCTCCTCTATCCCGAGGTAGTCACACAGAGCCTTTGACTCGTTTGGTGATGAGGACATCGTGCTGGAGCGTACGTTACCGTGAGGTTCACCGTACGCGCACTGTTCTCGCTGAGAACACAAGTTCAATTGACGTTTTGGCAAACGTCAGTCTGGTGGGGGAGGGTGTAACGGGGTTGCACGAAATTATGGTACGTTGTACCAGGGGTGTTACACACCTGAGGTTATCCCTTTGTGAAGGTGATATCGAATATCTTATTGGTTTGTAGGGGCTGACGAGTGTCAGCTATTAGGTACGGAAGATCTCTGAGTAGGATTAAGATATTCTATAGGCTTTAACAAAATAAAATCAGTTCCCATTTTGATCTGAAGGACACTTGGCTTGCGAGCCGTCTTGATCGTTGATCACTGATCACTAAGAGCTAGCGACACCTCCTTGAGGTAGCTACTCTTGAGCACTGAGTGCTGTCGATTTACTGAATCGTTAGGTCCCCCTGGAACAGGGATCTGAAGCTGTAAAGCTTGTTGACTCGTAAAGTCGTTAGTTCTTTGGAACTAAGTTGCTCGTAGAGCGTTAAGTCTTCCTCTGACTTAAGGGGCTGTGTAGCTCCGCTACAGTTAAATTAAAAAGTAGAACTGCATTTATCATTGTTAATGTCTGTTAATATATCACTATTTATCCTTATCTAACTATGTCTGAATACAAATGTGCATTTCAACTATCTGCTCACCACTCATTGCGTGCGTCTGTCGTGGCGCGTCTTCGTCGGTTGATATAATGGCCTGTATCAACCAATTAGGAACTACTCGTAAGTGCTACAGAATATTTGTCCTTATGACAGTATTCTGAGAATATAACTCTTATAGTTATATTCTATTAACAATTTCTTATAAATTGTTATGTAACGATTCACCCCGTTACCTCACCCCCCCCTTAACCATCAGTCACTTTAGTGACTGATTGACTAAATGGATACTCGTCCCAAATCATTTGGGACAGGGTTTGCACTTGTTGGTCCGCGTCCACTTTCCAACATCTCATCGCATGGTTAACAAGCCCATGCGATGCGCGAGCAAGGCTGCTGAGAGCGCGTCTGCACGTCTCTGTGCGGACGCCGAAGCAGAAACCGCAGCAACTGATGTCTCATCGGTTGCTGAAGCGACTCAGCCTGTGTCACCTGGTGATGCAGGCGCTCGTCATGAAGACACTCATGTCTTCACAGAGTATGATCTCGGTGTCTCATACTCTCCTGATGCGGAAGACGGATCCGTATCGACGGCGATCGAAACCAAGCCGCCTGCCAAGCGTGGCATGGATGATGCTATGCGCCGCAGCATCTTTGGCTCATCTGATGAATCAGATGAACCATCGCCGAAGCGAAGGCGCTCGAGGTCGCGAGACTCGGGCGCTAATAGTGGTGTCGGTTCTCCTATTGACACCACTTCGCTACGAGGTGCCAGTCCTTCAGTCGGCATGTCGCAAAAAGAGCGGGGCCGCAGTGTGTTGCGTCTCGCTCCTGAGAAGAAGGCATGGATGCCTCCAAAGTCTGTCATGGATCACTTGTTGGCGACGACGAGTGATCGTTATCGAACACGGTTATTCGATTATTCAAGGATCCATCACCTTGACCCCAGCGCGGAAAACTATCGCGCTGAACATGAATTCTTCACCGATGCTTTCTTTAGACATCGATGGTACAGTGGGAATCACAAACGTGATGGTCCCTCACTGCTTCAGGCGTGGAACGCTTACATCCATGACCTTGAGGATGTAGGTCGTGACGCTTGGAACGACAAACTTATCAAAGCTCGTGATAAGTTTGAAAAGCGAACCCCGACAGGTGCACGCTACAAGCTGCATCGTCTGTCAAGGGAGAAAGGATTACCCTGCCTCTCTTGGGGAGACTCGTGCCCATGTTGTGTGAACAACTCTGCACGAGCACCTAAGGAGGCTTACCTCCTTACCAGCCCGTGGTGGCGCGTACGTGTCTCTACTGAGATGTACGAAGGGATTGACAACCTGAAATCCCTTTACAACCGTGCCGGGAAGACTTTCTCCGGCGGTCCTTCTGCGGCACAGGATGTGCCGCGTCGTACTGCTCAACCAGACCTAGTACGTCAACCATTAGTTGGGAGCGGGGCTCCAAAGTATCCCAGGACGGGGAATAGCCGCGCCACCGGACGAGATAACTCGTCCGACGTCCGTTCACGTCGCGGTGGTTCAACAGCTGCTCAACCAGATAGCGCTGGCCACCGCGAGAGTCCTCTAATGGAGGTGGAGGAGGAGGGAAGACTCTCTCTACACAATCGTGGGGATGCGTGTGTCCCCGAGAGCTTCTATGATCGCGTAACGCAAGGGTTACGCGGCGATCTCGAACATGAGCGGGACAGGCGTCTCCAACTGGCGGACACTGTCTTGAAGCATCGAGCTGAGTTTGCCTTTGCTCAGCTTGAAAACGAGAGATCTTTGACGTCTCTGCGTGACGAGCTAAGGGTAGCTCGTGTGGACATTGACCGGTCTCGGGCTGAGATAACTGTTCTTCAGACCCTTGTCGATGGCCACCATCGGGAGCACAAGGCTCTCTGTGAGATGCTTGAGCGCAAGGGCGTTCTTTATCAGAAGAAGCAGCGTACTGATGGTACGGCTTAAGCCGACCAACGTAAAACGTGGGATGCGTTCGCATCTTACGTGGTAACTCGATCGTGTATGCATTGCCTAGGCGGTGCAATACACGAAATGGGCCCATATACTTGGGTAAAAGTTTACTGCTACCCAAGTTAGTCACTACATGCTTTGGTAGATTAACCGTAGCAGTAGGACTAAGTCACCTTTATTAAATAAAAGAGTGTTTGCCCTTCCATTCTTGTCAGCGTTTTGCTTTTGCTTATCCACCGCTTCGGCGATGGAATCTTGCACAAAACGGACTACCGTTTCACGAACCAGTATGAACTCATCTGATGACTCGTTAGCTTCAGTGTGCTGTGAGTGCGCTGCAGAAACATCAATCTTTTCTTCAGTGAGGGATTCCGCGCTCTCACTGGCATCATCTTCTACGATATCGATGTTATCGATATCGGCATCAAACGCTACAACCTCTTCGTCAGAGCGTAAATGAGCGTGAACCAAATCGGTTTTTGCTCGCGCGAGTCCCTCCCCCCCTTAAACCAGAGTTACACTCTAGTAATGTGGGTACACGCGGATGGCGTAAGCCATCTACGTAAAACGGTGTATGTGTCGTGGACGCATGCACCGAGTTGTTGATGGCAAACTCTACCATTGGCAAAAACTCACTCCAACTTTTAAAGGAGTGTACGTATCCTCGAAGTATCTCTTCAAGGACACGATTGGCACGTTCCGTCTGACCATCTGACTTTGGATGATCAGATGTCGACATCGTCAAGCGCGTTCCGAGCGATTTGAACACGGAACGCCAGAAATCAGCAGTGAAGCGTGGATCTCTGTCCGATACGAGTTCACGGGGCAACCCATGAAGTCGGAAGATGGTGTCAATAAAGACACAAGCACATCCACTTGCTGTGATTGACTCGGGTACAGCCACAAGGTGTACCATTTTGCTGAATATGTCAACAAATACGAGAATACCCGTATTCCCGCGTGCGTCTTTGGGTAACCCGAAGCCGAAATCCATTGAGATGGATTCCCGGCACTCAGCTGGAACCGGTAGAGGCTGTAAAGGTGCACGCAGTGAAGGACTTGACTTCACTCGTTGACAGACTTCGCATGCGCGAACATACTTTCGCACAAACTGATACTGGCGGGGCCAGTAAAAGTCTCAAGTCACCGTGAGATATGTTTTCTCCTGGCCACGGTGTCCTCCTATAGGAGCATCGTGATACTCGAACATGATCCACAAACGCAAATCAGTATCATCTGGAATGACAACACGTGGTGTGTCACCAGAAACGGCTGTATAATACAGTAACCCGTTGCGAGTAGTGTATCGATCTGATGCAGATCGATGCGCAGACGACAATCGTTTCAACGATTCTCGAGATGGTTGTGAGAGATGTGTCAACAAATTCACAATCTTACCATCTTGGGCGTATGCCCGCCTCACATCATCATTCAACGTTCGTTGTGAAAGGTGCGGGCTGTTCACTGCCGTGCGTAATGACGCATGGTCAGTGTAAACAATGAAGGGTCTATCTCCTAATAGATAGACTCTGAACTTCGCGAGTGCATATTTCATGGCAAGGAGTTCCTTGTCATGCACTGGATAGTTCCGCTCAGCTGGTTGCAGCTGACGCGACTGATAGCAGACGACGCGTTCAACGCCTTCTAGGTCGTACTGCATTAATGCACAGCCGATTGCGAAATCGCTGGCATCACAGACCACATGAAAGGGCCTGTCCTGATCGGCTATTGATAGGACTGGGGATTGTATCAAGCTCTGCTTGATACTATCGAAGGAGCGCTGACATTAAGCGTTCCATAACCACCTCTCGTTTTTTTTAACAAAAGAGAGAGGTGTACAGTCATCTCGGCGTAATTGCGTGAATACTTATGCAAATACGCCGCTAGCCCAAGGAATTTTCGAAGACCTTTGACATCAACCGGCACAGGCCAGTCGGTGATCGCCTTGATCTTTTCGGGATCAGGACGTACACCGTTCTTACCAACGATGCACCTAAGAAGTGGTATTTCGCTTGCTGCAAATTAACACTTCTTGAGGTTTGCATACAACTGATGCTTTCGCTTGATTGTAAGAACCTGTCGGACGTGGTACCTGCGAACCTCCACATCCGACTTTCCATCCCTAGCCCGACTATGGATGAATACGTCATCGAAATAACTCGGCGCGAATTCTCGTACTGGTCTCAAAAGATGTGATACACATCTGTTGAACATGGCAGGGGCATTGCTAAGCCCTTGTGGCATTACTAGCCGTTCTCAGAGCATGCCGCTAGGCGTGCTAACTGCGGTATAGGGTATGTCCCGTTCTCGCATAAGAATTTGATAGAAGCCATCCATCAAATCCATGGACGAAAAGATGGTACTCTTTGACATACCATCAATGATTACGTCCTTCCTCGGTATCGGCGTCTGAGCCGGTACCGTTGCAGCATTCAACTTGTTAAATGCATGCACTATCCGCCACCCTCCTGTTGCTTTTCGCACACAGAAGGTCGGAGAGCTATGTGGGGAAGTTGATTCCCTCACATGGCCCGCAGCTTAAAGATCGGCAAAGAACTTGTCGATCGCAAGTACTTGTTCACGAGGCAGTGGCCACTGCTTCATGACAAAGTACTTCGAGCCTGATTTAAGCTCGACCTCGTGTCGAATATCTTTATCCTTCGGTAATTCGCACGGAACAGTTTCAGGGAATACATCCTTGAATTCAACCAAATCTTCACGGAGAGGATTTGTCGTGAGCGATTCCCACGATTGGGAGTCATATCGCTCAACTCGTGTATTTTCATTTAGGACACTCTCGTCCATCGATGAACTACTGAGAACTCTCTCGCTCTCAGTAAACACTGTTGCTGACCTTATGTCGGCTACACACTCGTCGTCAGCGACGAGTACGCAGATCTGCTTGACTTTGCCACTACGCAGATCACGCAAGAACCTTTTTGTGTTCGAGCGTTGGCAACTGAGTGATCTCCGAAGTCAACTTCGGAGGCGCAATCAGATCAAGTGTATAAGCGCCTACACTTGATCCCTCATTGACTAGGACATTCAACGTCTCTGTCATTTTCTAGGGACTTATTTCCTCAGGCCTCGAAGGACTTATTCCTTCGGCTTCCCGGGGACTTATTCCCTCAGGTTTCGGAGAACTTATTTCCACCGTATTTGTAATATCGGGACTTATTCCCGCGGGTTTCGGGGAACTTATTTCCGCCGTATTTGTAATATCGGGACTTATTCCCGCGGGTTTCGGGGAACTTATTTCCGCCGTATTTGTAATCTTGGGACTTATTCCCTTAACTTCCTCGAGCTGGGGTCGCGTAACCACAGCGAGATTCTCTACGAAAGACTCTTCAGTCAATTTAGGATAATCGTTTCTCTTAATTATGAGCGATCGATTGTTTATCTTCCAGATGTTCCCCGCTAGGGATACATCTTTGTCCCGGTCCACTCGACTTATTCGAGTGGTGGACCTTCGGCGCAGCTTGTGTTTCCTCACAGCCGCCGGAACTTTGCTCCGAAGTGTAACCGTTTGTTACACTAAGGTTTTGCGCAGTCGTACTAACGACCGTACCACAAGTGAGGCCATCGCACTCACTCGTAGTACATCCACACGCTTGTGGACGCTCCAAAACGTTCATCAGATGGCCATCTGATGAACAAGCGGCAGGCATCGTTACTGTTCGATATTGCCTGTTTACTCGTGGTTCGTACCTTCTGAGCCACGGTATTCCAAGGATGACATCAAATTTTTCATCCAAATACAATGCGATAAGGTCATCGTCATATTGGGTATCTTCTAGCGTACAGTGGATCTTCACTATACGCTTCATGACGGTTACGGATGCGCCTGTCGCAAGACGTACCGTCATCCTCGTAGGAGGTATGTCACATTCGCTAAACTTGAAGTGACCATCTTCTAGCGATTGGCGTCGCACAAAATTTTTAGAAGCCCCACAATCGACTAGAGCTCGAAGGGACAACTTATTCGTCACTTCGAGTTTCAAGGCAATGAGTGAGATTTCATTGCCTAGAGCAGTAACGCACAACGTTTTGTGTTGGGAGCAACCTTCATCAAGAGGCCTACAAATTCTCTTGACGTTGCTGGACCAGTAGGGTGCTCCGCACCTACTGATCCTGTCCGTTTCTGACGGTCCATCCCGTTGTTGCGTCTTTGCACCAACAGCGGACCCTCGTCCCTTCCCCTTTCTCATGGGTGGACGGTCACTACGCCCAGTGTTGCGAGACACTGGATGAGGGGCACTGCACTCGTAAGCGTAGTGTCCTGTCTTCTTACATCTGTTGCAGTTCTGCAACTTCTTGTAGTCTGTAGAGCGAGTCTTCTCGCTCTCTACATAACAGAGTTCCATTGGCTCTGGACCTCCGCTGTCATATCGTCTCGGTTGACGATATGATGTCGAGCTGGCGCGAGCCTGTCTCAGACTGAAGTCTTCCTGCTCCGCAATTGAAATGGCTTGTTCTAGCGAATCTAGTTCAAGCCGGAACAGGTGAGTCTTGACGGGACCATCCGCAAGACCCTGCATGAACACCGAAACCAACGTGTGTTCATCCACCGGATTGGAACTTATACAACTCGTAAGATGTCGTATATGTTGCGCGTAAGCGTGCACATCACGCTTACCCTGTTTGAGCTTCAAGAGTTCGGTTCGAGCCCTGAACTCAGCTCTAGGCGGTTCAAACGTTTGTCTGAGCCGCGACTTGAAGACTTCCAACGACCCAAACGCATATGGGTCGTGCAACTTGAGCCCCAGTGCCCAAGTCTTGGCACGTCCTGCCAGATTTGACTGGGCAAATGCAACTTGCATATCTCCATCATCGATGCGACGCGCCCTTATGGCGTCATCCAATTCGACGAACCATCTCAAGAGGGAGTCTTCTTCGACCCCCCTATACTTTGAGATGTCAATCTTCAAAGTCTCGGGTCGACGCGAGTGCATCGACCCACCAGCAGCAGCCTGCTGCTGTCTCAGCAGTTCAAACTGTTGAGCACCCTGTTCTCTCAACAACTCTGCTTGTTGAGAACCTTGTTGGTGAAGCAAGGCTACTTTCTCGCGTTCAGCGTCAAGTTCATTTTGAATGAACTTGGCGATAGTAGCATGTTGGGCATCTCTATTGAGAGCCTCTAGCATGACGCTAACAGCATGGATGCCCATGGTCGAACCCATCCGTTTAACCGCATCCTATTCGACATTGCTCATTTGGGAGTAGCCGTCACGCGTAGCGTGAAAGCTTTGGTCATCTTCATCATCCAACATATTCATGTTAGATGTGAACGTGGTCCTTGGACGGACTACGAAGTGCTACCAGGTGTCACGGGGCACACTAAAGCTTGTACTGGTGACAGTACAAGCTACTTATTCTGATGACAGAATAAGTTGGTGCCTCGGAACTTCACGTACACTCGTACGTGCAGAGGAAGACGGTAAGAAGAAGCGAGTACTCGATTAAAGTGGAAAGTAGAACTGCATTTATCATTGTTAATGTCTGTTAATAAATCACTATTTATCCTCATCTAACTATGTCTGAATACAAATGTGCATATCAACTATCTGCTCACCACTCATTGCGTGCGTCTGTTGTGGCGCGTCTTCGTTGATTGATATAATGGCCTACATCAACCAATTAGGAACTACTCGTAAGTGCTACAGAATATTTGTCCTTATGACAATATTCTGAGAATATAACTCTTATAGTTATATTCTATTAACAATTTCTTATAAATTGTTATGTAACGATTCACCCCGTTACAGCAACGCGCTAAACAACTTCCGCAACCGACTCTTTAGCTGCCACTATACCAGCCGAGACGATGCCTCAGGTACCGCAGGACCACCACAGCAAGTCCCCGCCCTGATGCAGTATCGCACACCGGATGGGAGGCAGCTCAAGCTCGCGATCCGTATGTTCGACGTGACCGAGGTCTGTGTTGGGCTGATTTTTAACATTTTATGACTGGGGTGAGACGTCTTGGCGTCTAATAGAAATGACGCAAATTTCATGCGGGTTACTATGGAGCAAAAATATTAATACCGACGTGCTCGAACATTACCTCACTGGGACCGGAGAGCTTTATCTCAACAAGCAGGTTGATTTGTGGTGTAATGTTTTGCAGACACTGCAGTGCAGTCTTTAACGCATGCTTGATCCGTTCAAACGACTATCATAGCAGCGCAAGCCATACATCTCTTCACGATAGCGAAAACTATCCAGTGGCTATGGCTGGAGTACTATCTACGCCTTGTGGCTGTCAGTGAAATCGTGTTGGAAGAAGGTTTGTGTTTGTACGCACTGCGTCGTTGCATAACGGGTGACAGACGATGGGTCGCAAGATGCAAAGAGTCGCTTGAAGGTGCGAGTGAGATTTGCACAAGTGGGCGCACTAGTCAGCGTGAGCACGATGGTAATACACAGACTGCAAAACAAACATATCCGTGCACTCGTCAATAACACGCATAGATGCAAAATCAGCAGGTAATGAGCCCAAATAAGGGCGACAAGTTCGCGAACTCCGTCTTACGCGCTGCGGCAGCATCGATGGCGAGGCGCAGCAAAACGCAACGTGCCGCGCAGACACCGCCAGCTGGGTCAAGCGACCACAGCAGCGAAGAAATGCGGCCGGAGCTTGATCTGATGATGGAGCAACAGGCGGCAATGGTGTCAAGGCTCGAAGAGCTAGAGCAAAGAAGGCTCGAGCTGCCACGAATAGCAGGTAACACGTTCGAGCCAGTCGACACGACGAGGTCAAGAGCAACTGTCCCGGTGTTAAGACCAACGGCAACGTTCCGATCACCGTCCATGCGGATGACGCACGTACGTCCTATGGAGGTCGATGACCTACACGACATGTTAGGTACGGAGTCCCGAGTACGCGACGCGAGCGTAAGAACAGAACGTCGAGCGCTGCGACAATAGTAGCAGCAACACTACCAGGGATTCGTCGCAGCACGCGAGGGATTGCGAGCAGAAGCAGACTATTAAGGCATGCAGCTGATAGCGGTTGCAGAAGCGCACGAGGTGCGACGAGCGGAGGAGCGTGCCACGTTAGAAAAACCGCAAGGACAACTGCAGCAATCTGGAATCCAACTGCAGAGTGAAGCCGAACTTCACAGACGACAGCAGAAGGCACTGTCAGCGCAAGTAGAAGCGAAGCGGCGAGAGCTCGCGCACTTTGAAGAGCGACTGAGACAAGAACGAGAGGATCTGGCAGTGCAGAACGCGCGGCAGGCTCAAGCAGTCCATGAGAGAGAGCATAGTCTCCTCCGACGAAAGTAGGAGGTCGCGAACGAAAAGGATCTCCAGCTTCAGAGACGAGCGGCGATCAGCGAACAAGTGAAAGCTGCAAAAGACGCGCACAGCGCTCGCGAGGCAGCACTCACTGAAGAAGCCCGACGAGTGTCAGCTGTGCTACGAGCTCGGGAAGAGAGGATCAACGATCAAGCACGATGCGTCGGCGAACAGCAGGCAAACGCTGGGCGAGCATGGCAGCAGGTGCATTTCAACGCGGCTGAGGTCGAAAATCGCGAATGTGGTGGAGTGGCGGTCGCTTTTTTTTATGAGGCGATCCCGGCTCTCCACTGGTGCCCAGACGACCGAATATCGGAAGGAGAACTCCGTTTTCGTGTCTTGTAATTCTTTGCTCACCTTGTGTACCCGTCTGTAGGGTGGTCTGCACTCATCTCGGTGGACTTGTGTCGATAGAAAGCTCGACCGTGTTTGAAATGGGTTGGAGTAATCGGGCGGAAATCTTCGCGCGATCACGGGGTACTTGTAGAATGCTTGATATACGTCACCCAGATCTCCACAAAATTGCCTTATCCACCGTGTGGGTGCTTGATGCGCGAGCCTTCTGACCACTTGAGCCGTCTCGCGATCTTGCGTCTTGTCCTTTTCGTTCTTGCTGCGTCCGATCGGAGTTGGGGGGGGGGGTGAGAATTCTTGATCCCCAGCCGATGATCTGGGGATGTCACTTGGTCTTGGTATGCGTGACTTTCTTTACGTCGGGAGGCCAATATTCCAGCCCGGAAGAGAAGTCGACGCGTGTACTTAGAAGCAAATATTATTCTGTTCAATGTCAACCAACCAAAAGCAAAGACTGTGACAATGTTTGCCTACATGCTAGGATGTTCTGCCACGTGTCCTCTATCTTTCAGTGATTGATCTTCGCATGTGTGGTCCACTTCAGACAGATAGCCGATATCTTCGGTCGCCATTCTCCCCGAGTGCGATCTCTTCGATCGATCGACAATCTCCTCGACCGATCGCTGATCGTCGATCTTCTTGTCCGATCGCTGATCGTCGATCTCCTCGGCTGATCGCGTTCGTCGATACCCTTGGCCGATCGTTTATCGTCGATCACCTTGGCCGATCTCTGATCGTCGATCTCCTCGATAGTCGATCTCCTTGATCAATTTGTCTTCTTGATCAATCTCGATCTCTTCGACCGGTTGTCGATCGCCTTCCAGGATCTTGATCTCTGCCGATCTGTCAGCCATATCCCCGGCCTTGAACATCTTATACTTCCTCACTCTCGGTACTTTGGCTTGATCTTGGTAACTTGACATTCGATCCCATTGTCGTGACATTATTTGTTGCGGTAGTGCGGTATTCGCTCTCGGTATCGTGATAGTCGATCTCGATACTGTAATATTCGATCTCAGTATAGCGCCTTTTATCAGCCAGTCAATCCCTCTCAATGGTTTGTCGCCGTTGGAGATCACTCCCTTTATCGATCACTTTTCTTCAAAAATCGCTCCACCACAGCCGTCCCTTGCGCAGATAATTGGCATACAGCGCTGGTGTATCAGTGCACTTCGCCTGTTGTCTGTTCCACTCTTAAATTCTACTTAGACCCGTCGTCACAAGCATGAAAGGTTTAATCGACCAGTCGATTTCCCTCCCGGTCCCGTCTGACGCACCAAGTTCTACACCGCCAGCAACGACCCTACTGCGTTCTTCTGCGACTTTTTGAAGTGGCCGGATGAAATTCCTCCCTGCGGTCGATCGACGCACCTTGCGGTCATACATTTTGAATATCTATTTAATGACCTCTTCGATTGCGTCGAGGCCCGCCAGGATATCCTGGACGATTACGCTGCAATACAAGATCAATTAAAGGGCTTAAGAACTATGTGGTGATCGCTTGGAACAGCAGCTGCACGATGTTCGCAAATTTGCAGACCGATCAGGCAATACGTCAACCAGCGGTATCCTGATATGCGTGACAAGTTGGAAGACGCCGAGCAGAAGGTTGCAGAATTCCAAGACGAGTTGGATGATCGAGAAGAACGCCTGGAAGAAATTACGATCTTGAAATCAGCTCTCTTGAAGCTCAAAACGGCCCGCCATGCAGAGCAAGAGAAGCATCGGCGTCAACTGGCTGCATTGTCAGACAAGTTGGACTTAGTGATTGCGTCTTCCCAGGACGCTAATGCTCAAGCAAAACTACAGATCGAAGATGCACAAGCTCACTTTTCCGCCCGCCAGTCCACGATCATGCGGGAGTTAGCGATGGCCCAGCGAGACAGGGGTGCGATCAAGGTCGAACGCGATCGCTTTGCAGTCCGGATTTCCGGTCTGATGGTCCAACGCGATCGGCTCAACCGAAATCTTGCCGATCGGGACGTCGACTGTAGCCAGTTAGTGAAAAAGCTGGACGATTTAAAGGCTGAACGTGATCAAGCGCTTCAGTCGAAATACTTCCTGTTCACTCGCATGGCTGAACTGGTCGCCAGCGCCTCTTCGAATGATTCGCCTGTGTCTGCTGTACCCCTTAACAGAATTGTTCACTTCGACGCAAGCGGTCGCCCCCTGCCTCCAAGTCCGAAAAGCCTAAAACCAAGCGTTATCGTCGTGCCAAATCGTCGCCGGGTAAATCGATGCTGTCTGAACCATCGGTTTCCCGACCGCTATCGTCGGAGCAGTCGGAGGCGAGCGATAGTGCAGAGTCTCCACCTCGATCGGCTTCCCCTAACCCGTTTGGTTCTCGATCTTTGTCGTCCGAGGGATCGGAGTTTGTCGACCACAATAAATCTTCTTCTGCGGAGACTGTGATTCACTTTTGGCGGCGCTATCGTCATCTCACCCTGCCGTCCGACGTAGAGCTACGTAGCCTTTCAGGAAACCGTCGCCGATCAACATCGATGTTCCCAGTCCAGAACCCCAATCTTCTAATACCGCCAAGTGAGTATCCATGACGTAATTGTTTGGAGAGCCTTCTAGTAACTGACGGTGCTCACCCTTTCGGGTCATCCTCGTGGCCCCTGCAATTCACTGTTATCTCCAGCAAAAATTGCGGCGCTCACTGACACCCACGTACCTCGCGATCGCTGGTCCTACCATCTGGTCATCCACACCAAGATCTAGCAGCTCTACAATCAGCAACCGTGGGATGCGTACGATCAGATCGTAAACCCGATCACGCTCAATTTTCCCGGGTATTTTCAGAAACTGTATGAAGCGTGTCAGGTTTTCGCGGAGAGCCATCGTCAAGCTTTGTGGAAGTCGACACACTTCCTGTATACTTCCGCTGCGCAGCGCAAATCGGACCCAGAGTTGGCTGCCTTTGCTCAAGAAAGAAGGCAGCGACGATCTTTTGCTGGTTCGCGATGGAAGAGGGTGTTTCAGGTGGTTTTGCAGCGAATGACCAGCGGGCTTTCCGATCTTGACATCTTGTTGGATCTAGTGTATTTTCACTTTCCCCGTCATGACGAATCCAGAGTGTAGTATCCCGTTTTGTATGTAAGGCAAGCCAATTTACCCGACCTGATTACCGCCCCATCGTTCAATCATGCTGCAGAGCGTTGGAGGCACCAATTTGGTGGCCGAATCGCCTCTCACCCTGGGTCGTCTCTCCCTCGCTTGGTTGGTAAGTTCTTTGACTGTGAATAAGTCTTACGTCAGTTTCTATAACGCGATCTTTCAAAACATCCTTTTTTATGTCCATTCGCGCGCTCGCAAAATTTACAATTCTTCCTTCTGTTGTTTTGTGATTGCACCAATTGTCTGCGATCGTCGTACTCAATTTACATTGATTATATTCCATCTCCATATGCCACCCCTTTGCACCCATAACTCTTCCTTTTGCACAAGCACTACCCTTGCATAAGCCCATCCAACCAAGCTCTCTTATCGTCGCTATTCTTTATCTTCTTCTTTTTGCAATTGCATTATCTCAAAACGATTCCTGCTCACCCGATCGCGGTCAAACTCTTCTGTCATAGCTCCACGATTTAGATCAGCTTCATCGATCCAGGTCGGGTCGCTGTACTCCTTCCATTACACTTTTTACTGTTTGAGTATAAGTCCATATCTCGTCCTTCGTCCCGATCAAACATCGATGATCTTGTCCACTTCAAACTCATTCTCGTCAAGGTCACCCTCCCCGCTGTCGTCCGGCAGTAACGCTTCGTCAAAAACAAACCGAATAGCCTGGTCCACATTCAGATCACCTGTTGGGCGTTCTGGAATCGTTTGAACTACCTTCAACTTAGACAAGTGGACTATTGAAAATAGCCGGTACGGCGTGTCTGCAATTTCCAACTTTACGGCGCGCTCGCCGCACTTCTCGGCCACTCGAAAAGGTCCATGCCACATGAGCTAACTTTCGATCATATCCATCATTGACCCGGTTTCGATACAGCCACTGCGAACCGCGATCGATAATCAATGAATCTCGTTTTTCATTGTGCCGATCGGCTCGACCTCTGATAGCAGCCTTCAATCGTCCATTTACCAGCGCCCGAGCACGTTGGTTTACGGCGTCGTATACCATATCTCCATCCTCGGGCATCTCGATCCCGGGGCTAGGTGATTCCCAACGGTAAGGTAGCTTCTAAGATTGATTGTAGGTCCCTTTCTTAAATTAAGTAGAATGGTGTATCTCCTCGATTACGATCTTGGGCTGTGTTGATCGCATAGGTCAATCGCTCCGCATATTCGTTTTAGTCCTTTTGATTCTCATCCATGGCATACATCTTAATTGATTTTAGTCAGCGTTTGCACCATGCGTTCGGCCGTACCATTAGCTTGCGTTCTATACGCCATAGTGGCCCGTTGTTTTTGTCCTGCGATTCGCTTGAATGACCGGAAGCAATCAGACATAAATCCTGGCCCGCGATCGTGGATTATCGCGTCACTCGCACCGGATCGTCGGAACACACACTCCTCGTAGTTTTCTGGAATTGTCTGGGAAGATCTGAACGAGCTTGCCTTTGCGATCACATATCCCGTGAGCATATCGAACCACAGCAGCAGGTCATTGTTTCCTTTAAACGATCTTGGCAACGAGGGGATGAGGTCCATATCTATAATCTAAAATGGTTATTGTCGATTGCACATTACCAGGCGATACACTTTGATCCCTCGGTCGTCCCTTTCCTGTTTCACATAATATGCACTCTCCCACATACCGCCATACACTTCGGTACAACCCACGCCACTAAAAGTTCACTCTGATTTGATGATAGGTACGACCATCTCCTTGGTGACCACCCTCCAAACTCTTGTGGTAATGATGCAAGAAATCTCGCTGTAATCGTTCTGGAACCCCCAACCGAGCCATTTAAGTGCAATCTTCAGCTTTGTTGGCTGATCTCGGACAAAAAACAGCAGTTCCACTTCATAGTTCTGTGCGATCAGGACACATACCTTCGCTTCAGCGGCTGATAGTTTGGATATATCTCCAACCAGATATGTCTTCAGTCCAGATGTCCAACCTTTTTTTTCTTGTGCTTGTTTGATACGACCGATCTTTATCTGCTGCAACACCTCTTCTTGAAACATCCTGGGCTGACAACGTCTTCTCCGGGCTAGTCGAGTTATACCCGTTACTTTGACCAGACAATCGACTTGTTCGGGTAGTGGTAATCCATTTAACCGATTGAGAGTGACCAAGTCTTGACGCTCTTGATCGCACCCAATGGCTTCATCTTTCTCTTGCCATAGAGCCTCACTCTCTAGTCGATCTGCACTCTGGTTTCAGTCCCTCTTCATGTGCAGAAACTCGTGAGTTGGCCATGATTTTTATTTATATCCATAGCCCTATAATTCGGCAGCTTTAATCCCGGCGCTTTACAGTCGATTTCTCCTCGCATTTAATGAATCATAAAATTCGAATCTTCACAGATGATTACCCGTTATCTTGCCCGATCGGCAAGCAAATCTAAGCTTAAGAGCAGCCCACGAAATTCCGCTTCATTCACGGTTAAGTCAGGGTTAAACTCGGAGGCCTCAGCCACAATCGTCCATTCTGGCAGTTTTCATATAATCACGCTGTATGCTTCACCTTTTCTTTTCACCCTGGCTGATCCATCGAAACTGGCAACTAGAATAATTTCTTTCACCCCCACTGTAGGTGGTGGCATGCTGATCGTCTTCCTTGCCTATGTCTCAGGACGATCGCAATCAATACTTTATCTATTTCTTCCCGAGTTGTTATACTTGCCGCCAGCATGCCGAGTATTCATCTTCTCCCTTCTCCGATCGCCTAATTATCAACGTCCAGTTCGATAAAAAAACAGCCCTTCTTCCGTTTCATATCTTCCGTTGAGGCCTGACGATTGTAGTAACTACGCTAATGTCGAACGTCGCGTAAGCACCGTAATCTCCCAAGATACCAGCATATCATAACAGATGTCTAACAATCGGAGGAGAGCCAACACCTCTTTCTCCACCATTCCGTAGTTATACTCGTTGGATATTAGCGTACGACTCGATCAGGTGACAAGCCAATTCACGGCATCATATTCTTGAAGCAACGCAGCTGATGCAGCCCACTTTATAGCATATACTACAATCGCAGGCGGTCGATCGGGATCAAAATGTTTTAAAATAGGAGTAGTGGCTATCTTAGCCTTTAACAACGTGAATGCGATCAATGCTTTCTCCCATCGATTTCTGCCCTCAGAATCGTGGTCGCCCCCTTTAATCGGGTACCGATCGACATCGAGTTCCGGTTTTGGGTATAGATCGTGATCGTCCCCTGCAATTGGGTGCCGATCGACATCAATTTCCGGTTTTGGGTACAGATCGTGATCGCTTACACTATTCTCTTCATGTGTAGCCTCCAGCATCATGGTGGAGATGGGTTTTGGAGCTTCACTGACACGATTGATCTCATGAAAATTTGCTTCCTGCAATACGTACAACACGGCAGCGTAAATGGCGAAGTCTTCATTGAATCTACTGCGATAGTTAAGACTTTCAATAATGACTGCATCGCTCGAGTGTCCGAGGGAACGGCATATTTACCAGCGATTCCAGATCGTTCGATTCGGCTTCCAAATCTGCAAGCGAGATTTGATGCCCTAGGTATCCCACCTTGAGACGTCCCCAAAACTTTTAGCTAGACTGATGGACAAATTCCACTTAACGCACACCTCCAACAATCTCTCCACCTTTTCACACAGAGCCTATCACGACGTAGCTGGTTTTAAGATGTCATCAATATAAAATCTTCGACCCTACACTGACGGCTTTGGATCCATGTCTGGCTCACTGTCGGCGAATGCACCAATCAACTTCGGCGATCCGGCCGTGGTAGATTCGGATCTTATGCCAATTTTTAGATAACCATGCTGAGCGTTATCGATCAGACGCTGGTATATCTGCGGAGCATTTTTTAACCAGAAAGGCATCCGTAACCACTCACACAAACGGGATGGAGATATAAAAGCGGAAATCGCTTTTGCCCTTTCGGTCATTTCCACTACCCAAAAATGACTCGCCATATCCAGTAAACAATACCACATGGCTTTATCCATGTCTTGCAGCAGTTCACTGATCAGTGGCATCGAATACACCATCAACCTAGTTAGCTAATTCACCCGCCTGTAATTAATACACAGCCTTATATCTTCTCCATTTTTCTTGATGATCACCACTATGGGTGAAGCCCACGGTGATGTAGGTGGTCGAATAATCTTAACCAACAACATTCCCTTAATTAAGTCAGCGAGTTTTTCTCGAATTTAGGTGCCACCGGTCGGACCCTTAGTGCGATCAAAGAGGCTCCTCCCACATCAATGTCACAAATTGCTCTACGCGCTGCAAGAGGCACAGCGTTACCCTTTTCAATAAGTAGATGCCGGCTCTAATAAATCATTTGGCGCAACTTCTCTTGATTTTGATTCTTGGGGGGCCGGGATCGCCTACTTGAAGGTCATCAATCGTTATTTCCTGTGAAGGAATCATGAAGAGCTGTCATGTGCTGTTCCTCATATTACGCAAATAACTTTCCGCCGTCATGGTAATAACTTTGTGCTAACGTTGACTCATCTCTCGTCGTTTCCTTGTCGATCCTGTTATTGCTCACATTTCAATCCGTCGATCGGCCTGATCTTGTAACTTACAACCTTCCTTTTTAATTTTGTCAAGTTGATAGCTGGACTGATTATGGGTCAGATCAGTTCCTTCGTACCTATTACCCCCACTTTTTCTCGAGTCGTATTTCATCGGCATTGGTAGATCTCCAACCCGACCGTCCTATTTCCTGGCTCCGATCGCATCTATCACCATTAGAATCTCATCGTATTCTCGTCTCCTGCTGGTGATTCGATCTTCACTAATCCGTCACCCTCAACCAGTCCATCGGCCTGTTCTTAAAATTCACCTTCTTTAATTGGGATCGTCTATGCAACGGATCAGCTGCCTCGTGTCTGATCTCTTCCGTCGCAATCACCCTCTCATCATCCATTTCTTCTTTGGACTGATCACGTCCTCTGTTAGCATCGACCGTCCCCTTAATTGTGTAGATCGCCGAAGATAGTTCTGTTGATCGTTGAACTATCATCGTCGTGTGGCTTCCATCCATGATTTAGTCTTGACTCTCATTTCCGTTGATCATTCCTTAGTCCGCTTGCAACAAAATCTTTCCTAAGATCTCTGTTGCTTGGCCGGATAAAATTTGAGTGGGAACTTCATATACAGGATGGTCCACCAATGACCTTGCATACTTTTCTACTGTCTTTTCCTCTCGTTTTCTTTGTCGCTTTGAACGCTAGCGTTTACCATTCTGCATACTGTCTTGATCCGATCGATCCATACCCTGGTGATCTAGGTACCAAGTCCGATGTCATCCACAAGGCTAACGAAGCACCATAATTTAAACTTTCTCACGATCGCTGAGGTTAGTTAGCTGCAGATACTTGATCCGGCCTGGCCCATTAGTGACCATCGGCACCCGTGCCACTCCCCGCCTCACACAAAGGTTAGCCTCAGGTGGGCCAACCCCAACACGGACATCAGTCGATTTGCCAACTGGTATGACCACATGTTGATCATTCAGGTTGATCGCCTGTATAATCGATCGGTAAGGCGGGTTTCGCCCTGCTAGACCAATCCGCACCTCGTCCGGTAGACATAATGTCCCGTCAGCTAAGTCCAAACGGATACCCGCTGAACCCATGAAATCCATACCCAATATAATTTCCTGGCCCACTTGATCGCCCACCAAAACATCGAAATGTTAAACTAACGATCCGTCCAGAGTAATCTTAATCTTCATCCGCCCCGTCGTCATTTATGTATTCTCTCCAATTCCGACACACTCTTGCGTTCGCAAGCTGTCGATCACACATCCTTCCTTAGGAGCAAAGGTAGTATTGAGGATCGACACTTCAGTGCCAGAGTCGAACAGCATCGTGTCTTTCTCATTGTTGATCTTGCCAATCGCATCAGCTTGCTTGAACCATATTCGGGGGGGGGGTACTTCCTATACTCGCGCAATTCCCCTTATGCGAGGTCGAGCTTCATCCTCACAGGCGATCGAGCGTAATCATTCACTCTTTTCAAACTTGATTTTGGCGAGACCAATGTAGAATCGTCATGTAAATTAGCGATCGGGCAGACCCGATCGAGAACTTCTTGATATCTTTGCGGACCTTCAACAAACGCATACATGCAGATCCTAGGACGCTCGGCTCGTGCCAGATTCCAACCAGGCGAGCATTCTAGTTTAGCATCTCCTCTGACTTGGGTGGAAACTTTACAGCTTGTTTCGTTGGCACGTACCATTTTTGAATCAAGTTAAAGAATTTCTTCATTGGAAACTTGCCAATTTAATGTATCTCCCCGCAGGCTGCACACACAACGAAACATTTGTTCGAGGGATGACCCTTGCGAGCACACTTCTGGTATGTCAGCCACTTCCAACACCCTCGATCATCGTGTCTGGTAGACACACAATGGGTACACGCCTTCGATCGTCCACTGCGATTGCGCCCTTCTCCTTCACCAGTGTCCTTCTGCCGGGTACGCTGATTCTTGTTCGGTTGATCTTGATCGGGTGTAGTCGTTGCACAAACACGACGACGATCCAATTCGTCTTCGGATCCAGTCCACTCCAATTACGATCCGCCTTTTTCAACCTTCTCTCGGATCGCTGGCACTGCCCTAGCCGTCTTGGACGCCATTGTATTCAAAGGTGCGATCGCTCGCTGTTGGAATTTGTTCGATCCCATCGACCCCTTCATTGACGATTCTACATTTGTTGACACGCACGGAGATTTTTTTCGTCTCCTCAATATCTATCAATCGCAGTAGGGTCAGTTGTTTCGCCAAGTAGCGATACTTAAGCGTAGCAATCAAATGATCCACATGTTCGCAGTGCGTGGCGGCCGTAGTCGCTTTCTCTTCTTTAATCGCGATCTTGGCATTCTTAGCTGCGACATTAAAACGATGCAAGTATTTTACCGGGGTTTAATCGGATCGCTTCCGCGAGAGGTAAAACTGCCTGGCCACTGACACACCTTGTACTCTATACTGTACCATTAAATAATCCAGCAATCGCTTCCAGTTGCATTGTGTGGATTGGTTTAGTTGGTTGTATCAGTTTCGAGCGGGTCCCGTCAACAGGTCGCCGAACACCAAGGACTTCTCTTCATCCGGTGCTTGATCGCGAAAAAATGCCGACTTGACCTTGCTACTCCAGCTTCGATCTCGATCTTCGTCTCAATCTTTTCCACTGAATTCCTTCAGCTCCGTGATTGCTGACACTCGAATGCGCTGGGGAACTGCATCAACCTTCTTCAACGTCTTTGTTGTGGCCACCATCGCACGTTGCCGGTCACCTTGGCCCGATTCGTCAATATTAGCATCTTCTGGATTGAGGAAATCCGATCGACTGATATGCGATCGCACCGATTCTATCTCGACATCCGGTGTATATGACTCGCGAATTTTTGCAGGCTTGATCCTTTGACTTGGGTAGATCGCTTGATACACCAGTTCCCGCAGATTTTGGTTTAAGCATTCCATGGCTTCAGTGAGGTAGCTCTGCAGGTTACCTTGCATCGGTGGCGTCATTTGTCCATTTGCGCCTATGATCGTCGATCGCGATTCCACCTTAATCCTCTTAACCCGATCACGCAGATGTGCTACTGAACTTGGGCTCAGAGACATCCTCTAAATTTAGAACGAATCTTTCGATTCTATCTCGGATTCCGCCGATACGTACTGCGACGATCCAGTATGGTTTCCCCTCGGGACGTCAGCGATCGCGTATACATCTTCTCTCTGTGGTTTCGCACCTCCCCTTAAGGTTTTTTTTTCAATCAATTTGTCATACAGTGATTGACACGCGTGGACCACTTGATCTTGATCTTACTTTATCAGCTTCTGCTCATCGAACACCCCAGCGACGTATTTAACGTCTTGTAGTAGCTTGATGATTGCGTTATACCATCCAGCGGGTTCGTTGCCGCTTTCGGTGGGGATATCGGACCTTGAATTTTTATGATCTGTTTGGGCTTCAGTATATCGAGCACTGAATCGTTTAATAGCAGATTCGTGAGCGCCTATCAGTGATATCTCTGCGCCAATCAATCCAACTGCCAGCCTTCCATCTTCAAATCCAGAGCATTATCCGCGAACTTATCGGTCGCTCGATTGATTTTGCGCTGCGATCGTGACGATCCGATCTGGACTCGTCTTTCTTCACTCGATCTGTCTTCCCAATCTTCTTCTTCGACATTGCCTGAGCAGTCCTGTGTAGTTTTTGTTCATTTTTCGCTGAAGGGTTTTCACTCAGCGGATCGAGTTTTGCAGCACGATCCGCGGTGGTCCCCGAAGGAAACCAAGGAGGGGGTTTAGCTCCATCTTCCAGATCGTAAGTTCGATCTTTCTCTTTGTTTTTCTTGTCATCAGAGCCCCTCCTAAAACTATGACGTCCTGGAAATCTTATGCGTCCTTGGCCATCCCTCTGCCTCGTACGCTTCCATTCCAGGTTCAATCTTGACCTTCTCATCTTCACTCAGGGAATCACGGTTAAATCCCGAGTCACCAGAAAATCCGGAAACGCGCATTATTGTGGTGGAGTGGCGATCGCTTATTTTATGAGGCGATCCCGGCTCTCCACTGGTGCCCAGACGACCGAATATCGGAAGGAGAACTCCGTTTTCGTGTCTTGTTATTCTTTCCTCACCTTGTGAACCCGTCTGTAGGGTGGTCTGCACTCTTCTCGGTGGACTTGTGTCGATAGAAAGCTTGACCGTGTTGAAATGGGTTGGAGTGATCGGGCGGAAATCTTCGTGCGATCACGGGCTACGTGTGGGGTGTTTAGTATATGTGGTGGAGTGACGATCGCTCATTTTCTGAGACGATCTCGACTTTCCACTGGCTCCCAGACGACCGACTAACGGAGGGGGTACACCGATTTCGTGTTCTGTATGCTCTTGCTCAGCTTGTGTACCTGTCGGTTTGGCGGGTTGCGCTCTTCTTGGTGGACTTGAGCTGAATCTAACTTGATTTTCTTGGGATAGGTGTTGATCAGGTGGAAATACTTCACCCGGTAAGCGCAGGTGCGGATCGCGTGGAAATTCTCCACTCGATTGCTTGTAACTTGGGCGCTCTCCCAGAGTCGCCTTTGCCAGGGGTGATGCTTGCTACGCGAGCCTTCTGACCACTTGAGCCGTCTCGCGATCTTTAATCTGAACCGTAAGGTTCACTGCGTGTTATCGCAGTTGAGGAGGGGGTGAGAATTGACCTTCCGCCTGGCCAAACAATCTAAGGGCGAAGTTCACTTCAGACGTGGGTGACTCTATTCAAAGGGAGGCCAAAGATACTGCCCGGAAGAAGTCGACGCGGGTCTTTTGCTGCAAATTCAATTATGTTTAATGACGACCAAACAAACCGAAAACTTATGAATTTGCCTATCTGTTTGCTAGTTCGGCTGTCAATGTCATTTGCCTCTCACATCCTGTGGTCCACAGCAGATAATCCATAGTGGATCGCCCCATACCGGATCTTACAGTTCCTGATCGTAGGGTACCGGATCGCGGTATGCGATCCACGGCGGGTACGTAATCTCCCTCGATCATCATGAAACACTCCGCTTTACCTTAACCCCTTCGTGACCGTTAAGTGGGTTACTCTGCATAATTTCCACAGTCATTTTTTTTTCTGTCACTCAGCCGTGTGACACCATCATCCGTGTTAACCGGCCCATCTCCGTACGCGCTCCACCAATCAAACTGGTTTTCGTACTTAAGGCGGAACGCGCGATCCACACTACCGTCACTCTTCCTTCGCGCTTCGCCACAATCGTCCCCTGCACCGACCCTCGATATACAGTATCGATGGACGGTGCCTCCACAACGCCCATGGCTCCTGCATCACCTGCACCTCCCACATTGGAGGCCGATAGCCCGATTCCGCCTTCTACTCCGCCGCCGGGTCCACCCGTTAGAAGGTCAGTTGTGTTGCCGTCGTCTCGAATGAGCGCTGCATCCTTTTTGAATTGTGATACTTTGACTGCGGGGATCGCAGCGCTCTACGGTCAACTGGATCTTCATGCCGCGGTTGTTGCCGACTACCACTCGTTGGAAGTGTTATGTCGGGACCAGAATCTGCAGATCGACCGACTGCAAACGCAGTTGCAATCGTACGTCAAGATTGCCCCGCGCTTGGCAACCTATGTCTAACAGCGTTATCTCGGCCTCTGTACGGATCGCCAAGACAGATCCGAGCGTTTGCACGGGTTTTAGACGGAGCTGGCGCGGCGCTTGGGTCAAAATCACGTGGTCCGAGAACTCAAGACGGCTCTCTCAGAAGCCGAAAAGACGTCTAAACAAGTTGAGGATCTGCGCACTCGTGAATCGTGCGTCGCGTAACAGCAAGTGGAAGCGATAACTTCGCGCTTGGCTGCTGCGGAACAGAATTCGGGCGGCGATCTCCAAGCTGCGACAGCCAAGATATCCAAGTACAAGAATCTCTTCCACAGAGTTGACAAGAAGCTTGACACGACCAGACTGGCGTTGGAAGACATGTCGAAGACCCATCAAGACTGCCTCCGTGAACAAGAGCTTGTAGAAGCGGAGCTGCAACGGCTGCAACCGGACCTCGTGGACTGGAACTCCCACGTGGATCGTCTGCGTATTCAAGCATCGAACTGAAAACAGCATTATCTCTTGGCCACTCGCGATCGAGACACGATCCGGACTCATCTGGCTCAATTGGCTTCTGGATCACTCCGCCTTCCCTCAAATGTACCGTCCATGGCCTCCGCTCCTGCAGAAACCGGCAAGCAATCTATGTACACGGATCCCGGTGTCCCGATCAAGCGTCCGCGCACTGCGAAGCTGACGCAGGCCGGAACAGAATTGGTGGATACCTCGAAGGCCAAGTCAGCCAGTGAGTCCGCGATCTACTGGAACAGGGCGATCTGCCAAATCTTCCGGATCTAATGGAAAAACACGCGTCTCTACGCGACCCTCCAGATCAACTTGCTCGGACGGGTCCACAGCTACGTCAGGATTAGCACAGACTTCAACAACTCAAGGAACCGCAGGTATAAAACGATCCCCCTCCCAAACAGGAAATAAACGGACCCAGAAGCTTCCGGTCAGCGTCCCATCGCTCTCCGATACAGAGGAGTTTAATTTTTCTGAAGAACATATTCTGGCCGCCTTGTCTGGATCGCGCTCTTCGTTGCGGCGCCGTGGATCGTTGAGCAATGTTCCACCTTCTGACGGATCGGCACCTGCCTCAATTTCAGTGGCCTCCCCCCGCCCCAAGTCTGGGTCGTCTGCACTTCTAAATGAATCAGCACCACCTGCCAAACCCCGAGTCTTGAAGGTGAATATCTGTGGCGAAGCATCAAACGACTCCGACGGATCGGTCAGCATGATCGGCTGTCCGCAAGACGCCGAGAATGCCATGCTTCCGCCCGCGGAATGCGACCGTTTAGCTCCGACCCGGGTACCTCGCGCTGAGTGGTTCCCGGAAACCGCGATCGGGTACCCTGGTCTCACTCCACGTACACCCGTGGTCGGTCCGTCGTCTCATCCTGACCTCCGTGGCGGGGATGGACTTGGATACCTTGTTCAAGCACCTGACACGGCCGGCAGAGTACATCTTCTTAGCATCCACCGCGTCTCGATCTATAGCTGCTCCGCCTAAATCTGAGTGGATTCCACGGCTGGTTACTTCGGTTCAAGTGTTATCGTTGTAGCAGCAAGAGCCTTGGACCTAATGCAACAGCCAAGGAAGACCGGTTTCGTTTCACGCGATTGAATGGTTCGCAGAGTTGGCATCCGCGTACCGAGAATTCGAGACCCAGAATCGACAGGCTTTGTGGGAAGCAACCCACGCCATTTTTTTGCCGGCCAAGCAGCGCGATAGGGATCCGGAGTTGACGCGGATTTACCAGCAACGCAAACAGCGGCGATCGCGATGCGGATTCCGATGGAAAACGGTATTGCGTCTGATCGTTCAGGGGATGATCGACGGACACTGCAATTTGAATCTGATCTTATGTCCGTTCATGATGCATCACCCGTCACCGGTCGAGATGCGCCCATGGTACCCGGTTTTGTGCGATTCTCAGAAAAACATTCCCAACCTGATCTCCGCGTTGACAAGTTTGGATACAGCTGAACCCTGGCGCAACCAGTTTCGATCCTGCGTTGAGGATCATCCCTGGTCGTCGATCGCTCGCTTGTCGGGTAAATATTTTTGTAAATATTTCATAGCGATCTGACAGTCTGTTTTGATCGGTCAATGCACATCCATCTTTTTCTTCCTTGTTATTTATCACATGACTTCATCTCATTTGCCTTTTCTAATTTCTCACTCCGATCGGGTTTGATTCCCTGAATCGCCACACACAACCCCTCTTTTTGTTCCCATCTGCAACCTTTTTGCAGGCAGCTTCCGATTCGACACATCATTTATTCAACCACCGCTGCTTCGTGTGCTTGCAACACCTCGAAGCGATTCTTGCTGACTCGATCACGATCGAAGTCTTGCAGCAAGGCCCCACAGTGCAAGTCGAACTCACCTATCCAAGTCGGATTGACCGATCCCTTCCATTGCACCAAATACTGGCGCTGCACTCTGCCAAAACGGTTCCGTCTACCAGATCGCACATCCAATATCTTCTCGACTTCAAATGCATCTTCATCCAATGTGCGTTCCCAGCTATCTTCCGGCAGTAGGGATTATCATCCCAATCCTTCTTATCCTTATCTGTAACGTACATCTTCAACGCCCTCGTCAAGGTCTGCACCATTCTTTCTGCTGTTCAATCGCCTGGGGTTGGTGTGCCATAGTATCACGCTGTTTCTACCCCGCGATCCGGTTGAACGCTCGAAAAAAAGTCGGACATGAATCCAGGTTCTCGATAATGGCGGATAGCTTCACTGGCCAAAGCTTCGGAACACACAGTCTTTGTAACTTTCGGCGATCAATTGAGCAGTTCTTAAGAGACACTCAACTTGGCAATTACATACCCTAAGAACAAATTTACCTACATCAACAATTCAGTGTTTCCCATGAAAGATCACGGCAATGATGGAATGTGATCCATAGCGATTATCTGAAGCGGATAGGTAATTTGGACATTCCCCGGCAATTCGCCGCGCAGGACAGGTTAACCTTTTCCCGTCGTGCAACAAACACACCCTCCCACATAACGCCGGACACTACGATAGAGTCCTCTCCAGTGGAACTTGGACTGGATTTGTTGGTATTTTCTACTGAAACGTTGATTTCCACCTTTAAAACTTGCGTGATAATGATGCAGGAAATTTTGCTACCGTAGTTCCGGTACCACCAAACGAATTAATTCCACGCGGCTATCTGGATCTTCCGTCCATTGCAGGCAGAAAAACAGTAGTTCGCTTTCGTCAACTTCATAATCGAGCGCGATCCAAGCACATGACTTTGCTTCTTCAATACTCAACTTCTTTATGTCTCCGATCAAGAATTCCTTCAGGATGGCAATCTAACTCTCTTCTTCTTGTGCTTGCTCGATCCCCTCGATTCTGATCCTCTAAATGACTTCCTCTTGCAGTACTTCAGGCGATTGTTGTCTCCTTACGGCTGATACAGCAACGGCAGATAGTTTCACGACCCGATCGACACTTTTGGGTGTCAATAACTCGTCCAACCGGTTCAATTAATGTAAATTCTGACAATCTTGATCGGATACAGTCATCGTACATTTCTCTTGTTGTAAAGCGTTGCTTGCCAGTCGACCGGCGCTCTGATTCCAGCCCTTTTTCATGTGTAAAAATATATGGATCGGCCACGATCGGAGTTTTTCCATAGCTTTGTGACGTAGCAGCTGTAATCCGGGCGCCTTGCGGTCAATTTATCCGCGCATCTGCCGGATCACTAAGTTAAAATTGCCGCAAATATTGATGCGCCCCCGCGTCTGATCGGCCAGGAGATCGATCCCTAGTAGCAGGCCACGATATTCGGCTTCGTTTACTGTCAGGTCTGTTGCGTATTCGGCTGCGAAATTCACGATCTTCCATTTCGGGAGTGTCCACACTATTGCATTATACGCTTCGCCTTTTCGTTTGGTTCGGGACAATCCATTTAAACTGACTACCAAAAGGCTTTCACCCTCTTCCAGCGTTGGTGGTGGTATACTTATGGTATATTTCGGCTGTTTCCTCGGGGCGATCGCGATCAACCTCTCGTCAACACCTTCGCGCGGGGTAATGCTGGTGGCAAGCGTACCAAGTATTTTATCTTCTCCCTTTTCATACTTCTTGATCTCCAGCGTCAAATTTAATAGCAACGCCGTCCATCTCCCCAGCCTCCCATTAATGCCTGAAGATTGTACCAGCCAGGCCAACGTTGAAAGACGTGTGAGTACCTTGATCTCTCGTGCAACTAACATTGTGTAGCCGATATCTAGGATGCGCAAACAGAGCTAAAACTTCTTTCTCCACAATTTAATAGTTAATCTCGTTAGGTTTTAGCGTTCTGCTAGTGAACGTTACAGGCCAGTATGCTCCATCGTGTCCTGTAGCAAAGCTGCAGATACTGCCCATTTGCTAGTATAGACTACGATCACTGGAGGGCGATCCGGATCAAAATGTTCGAAAATTGGAGTCTTAGCGATCTTATCCTTCAACGTAGTGAATAAAATCATCGCCTTCTCCCATCGACTTCTGTCTGTGCAGGTAGGATCACCCCCAGCAACACCGAAAAACGCTGGGTCTCCCCCTGTAACACTGTTACGGTTCGAATCGCCCCCAGCAACACCGAAAAACGCTGGGTCTCCCCCTGTAACACTGTTACGGTTCAAATCGCCCCCAGCAGCACCGGAAAACGCTGGATCGCCCCCTGTAACATTGTTACGGTATGGATCGTGATCACCAAGACACTTCCTGTCGTCAGCTCTCTTTCCATTCCGTGTTGACGATTCCGCCTTATCCATTCGTCGAATCACGTGGAAGTCGGCTTCGCGTAATTCGTACAGCCTGATGCATATATCGCAAAGTCTTCAGTGAAAAGGCTACAATATTCTAAACTCCCTATGAACGACTGCATCGACTGCAGCGTTCGAGAAAACGTAATGTTGACCAGCGATCCGAGATCCTTCGGGTGGGCTTCCAATTCAGCGAGTGGTACTTGATGACCGATATAGTCCACCTTGCGTCGTCCCCAGAAAATGTTGGTCAGGCTGATCGACTAATTCCACTTATCGCATGCACGTAGCAATCTATCCACTCTTTCGTACAATTCGGCCCACGATGTAGCTGAAATTAGTATGTCATCGATGTACGATCTTCGACCTAGCACAGATAGTGTCCGACTGGTGTCCGGCTCTCCTTCTGTGGCACGTCGATCTGTTTGGACTATTCCGTAGTGGAGGGGCCTGGATCAGCACCTATATTCATATATCCATACAATGCATTGTCGACCAGGCGTTGGTAAATCTGTGGAGCGTTTTTCGACCTAAACGGCATCCGTAGCCATTCATACAAGCCTGACGGCGTAATGAATGTTGAAATCCTTCTAGCTCGTTCTGTCATCTCCACCACCCAAAATACGCTTGCCGTGTCAAGTGAGCAGTACCACATCGATTTGTCCATGTCTTGTAAAAGTTCATTGATCAGTGGCATTGGGTACACCAGCAGCCTTGTCAACTGATATACCCGTCGATGGTCGTTGCACAATCGATTGTCCTTGCCATTCTTTTTGATGATAACGACGATCGGCGAGGCCCAAGGTGATGTGGAAGGTCGAATAATCTTGGCCGAGAGCAGTCCTTTGATTTAATCCTTTTTTTTTGCGAGCCTTGGGTGCTACTGGCCCTACTCTTTGCGCGATCGGAATTGCTCCTCCCACGTCAATATCGCATATCGCCCCTCGTGCGGCTGGAGAGAGTGCGTTTCCTTTACCAAGAAGAAGGTGCTTGTTACTCTAGATCAGTTGTCGTAATTGTTCTTGGTCATCAGTCAGCGGTACATCTGGATCGCCTCTCTATGTATCGTCAATCGCAACTTCGGCAGTGGGCGTAACAATGTCGAGTAGTACCGCCATGTGAAGATCCACATTCTCAGCGTACAACTCCCCACTTTCATTACTACAGGTAGCGACGTCGAATTCCCTCGCGATCCGGCCATTACTCGGATCAGGCTCATCCTCGATCGTCACACCTGGTGAAGATCCGGCCTCTTTCCTCGACTGATCCACTACGCATTCGTTCGTCGTAAGTTCGTGAACCGTAAGAACCACGGGTCTGACACTTGTTGATCGGTGATTCATTTGTCGATCGTCGATCGTGTCATGCGATCTTTCATGCGATCTATCAAAATCCCTGTACTTTTCGTCGCGACATCTGCCATTGGGCCCCCTAGTGATCGAACGCTTCCGCTCATCTCCTCGATTGTGCTAACGAAACGTGGCAGTGGGTCCACACGTGGAATCACTTTCTCGTCTACGATCGGGCTGACCTTTGATACATTATTCCCCGTAGGCCGACTTGAAAATTGCTTTGGCGTAGGGTAGTTCGGGTGATCCACAAGCGGTCCCGCGTATGCGGTCGGCACTTATTCCTCTCTTTCAGTCGTAGCTTTAAAGGCTAGTGTCTGCCACTCGTTGTACCGTCGCGATCCAAACGAGACGTAGCCTGATTATCGAGGTACCATGTCCGCAGCCATAATTCAGCCCTAAGCCGGTCCGTGGCCAAGAATTTTTTCTTTGTCGCCGAGGTTTGTCAGCTGCAAATACTTGGTCCGACCTCTGACAGTGGTTACGGTGGGTATCCAAGTAGGATCGCGCCTCACCCAGAGTTTTGCAATAGACTGGACGTTGCCGATCCTTATCTCCACCGATCTACCGACCGGCAGCACCAAGTGCTGTTCTAAGGTCACGATCGGCTGCGTGGATGATCCGTACAGAAGTATGCGTCCTTCTTGATGAATCCTCACTTCACCTGGCAACACCAGCGTCCCGTCAGCCAAATTCAGACGTGCACTGCGGGCACTATGAAGTCCATACCCAGGATTACCTCATGACCGACTTGATCGTCCACCTGCACGTCAAAAGAGAATACTAGCAATTCATTTAGGGTGATCTTGAGTTTGGTACGTCCTTCGACCATGTACGTGTTTTCACCTATCCCCACACTCTCTTGTTTCTGATTCTCGTCAACGACCCACCCTACCTTACGAGCAAAGGCGGTGTCCACGATCGAGATTTCAGCTCCTAGGTCCAATGGCATTGTGGCCTTTTCGTTGTTAACCTTCACAAAACCACTTTTACTTGCTTACACCATTTTCCTGTTTCATGGTATTTCCAGTATCTCTTTGACTAGCCCGGCGCTAGGACAAGCTCCATCTTGGTGGGCGATCGGGCGTACTCATCATGTCTTCTAACACTAGAAATATAAAGCAGACCGTTTTGAAAAATCACTTGTATTTTGCCGATTATTCTGCTTGTCCTCGCTTCCGTCGACCCCCTTCCTTTGCACAAATGCTTATACGCAGAGCCTAGAATGCTCGGCTCGAACCAGATTCCAACCTGGCGAGGGTCCTAATTTACAACTTCTCGGCTTTTTCCTGCAACATCCCTGAATGCTTGGTAGGCACATACCACTGACGGACCATGTTATAAATTTGTTCCAATGGGTACTTTCCTTCCTTGTGGACGTCCTTCCATACGGAACACACGTAGTAGCAATTCCGCAGGATGCCCTTTACGTCCACACTTCTCAAACGTTAGTCTTTTCCAACATCCGCGATCGTCACGTCTCTTCGACTTACAGTGCGTACACACTATTTGAGGCATTCCGCGATCGTAGTGGCGATCGCGATCGACTTGCTCACTTCTAATGAGTGGGTCTCCCGGGTTATGAGCGCGATCCGCAGCGGTAGCTATGTACACATTGTGTCGATTCGGCTTCTGAGCGCGATCCGTAGCCGTGGCCGTATACCCGTTGCGTCGATCCGAGTCGGAGTCCCATCTGCAAGAGTCTCTGTCGGACCCACTACTCTCGTTATTTACATGGATTGATCTCACAGCTCGCGCTGGTTTTGCTAGAGCTTGGGCCGCCGGTGGCGCAACACACTATCAAAATTTGCTCGACTCCATAGAGGCATGAGCTTCTCGAACTTCCATGTTCTCACTTTCTTGCAGCGTTTCTTCCAGATCACTAGCATCTCCAATACGTTGCATCGTTAGCATTTTAGCCAGATCTTGATCATCCAGGGTAACAATGTAATGATTTACATGTTCCTTGCGAGTAACAGGCGATCCAATTCGTATCGGATTCTTCACTCGGATCGCGGCCACGTTCAGACGGTCTAAGTAGTCCACTGGAGTCTCGTTTGATCGCTTACGCGCATGGTAATAGAGTCTCCCAACATAAACACTATTTTAACCTCCGTCTTTTGCCATGAAGCCTTCCAAGAGTGCCTTCCACGAAGTCCTCGTTGAGCGGCTAAGCTGGTTATACCAGTCACGCACTGGTCCCGTAGGAAGATCGCTGAACACTACGCACTTCTCCACTTCTAGCGCTTGATCGCGTAGAAACACCGACTTCACCTTACTGATCCAATTTCTGGCCCGTTCTCAGTTTTCTCTCGGCCGAACAATTCTTTCAATTCGGCCATGACAGACATTCGAATCCTTAGGGTACCGAATTCACCACTCTCTGCCGCTCCTGCCGTCGCCACCTGCGGTATTCTCTTGCATCCTTGCTCCAGATGCTCATGAACATAGTCACGCAATCCGTAAGGACGCCATCCAACCGACTCCATGTCAATGTCCGACATTTGGATCTCCGGTTTGGGATGATGATCAACTGATTTCCCAGCGTTCCTGTGAGCTTGTCCTAGCTCGTATTTCTTCATGGCAGCTCGAAAATAAGAATTCACTTGATCTGATTCCACCATGTTCATAAACTGCGGTGCCGATGGCTTTTCCGCTTGCGCTTCTGCTGCATTCCGTTCCAATGTCTTCCGCAGCAGATCCGCGCCCTTTGGTGCTAGCGACATCCGTTGGATCTCGAACGAATCGTTCGAGTCCTTTAACGATTCCGCTGAAGCGTATCGATACGATACAGTGTGTTCACCCTCGGGAGAACCGTTTATCGGCGTGAAAACTTGATCTATCGTAATCCGTGGCGTGATCCGTTGATCCGAGGTGCCGATCGGCGGGGTCGGGTTGTCTCCTGAGTCACGCATTCCTAGAAGCGGACCTAACGTCTTATACAGCGACTGTCCGGCAGCGATCGTTTGATCGTGGTTGCGTTCTCGTAGAGTTCGTTCGCTGAACGTTCCCTCCGTGAACCCCGCCTCCGTTAGCAGATTGATTAGACGCCAAAGCGCCTCCGACACGTTTATGGTTGGTATGGGCGCTGTTATCGGTCCGCGTAGCGATCCGGTCACCTTCGTCTTGATCGTTTTTGAGTACTGGATCGCTTGACAGAAGCTTCTTTAGCTCCTTCAGGTGGTACTACCTGCTGAGATCGTCGAATTGCCAATGTATAAACTTCACTTCGCAATCCACTGACTTTAAGCCATGATCCAATGTCTCCGTCTTGACCTGGCATCTGGCTGGCTTGTTCTTGTAAACATCCCTATATTGTTTCGCTTCCGCCAACTCCTTAAAGTCTTCCGAACATCTTGTTTCTCTCTTCATCACCTCTGAAGGTTCATCTAAAATAAACGAAAGTCGTTTGGGGATTCCCCTCGGACTTTCATCCTGCGGCTCGTGCTTTTCAGTGCTATCCGCGGTGGCCCCCGGAGGGGCTTCAGGAGGGAGTTAGAGTTTTTCTTCCAGATCGTGAAATCGATCTTCCTCTTTCATTTTCTCGTCATCAAAGCCCCTCACTAAACTTTGACGATCTGGAGATCCTTCATCTTCGTGTGTCTGCGACGATCTCTCTTTCGCTGTCGCTTCTATCTCAGGGTCAGCCTTGATCTTCACTTCTTCACTCAGAAACTCACGGTAAAATCCCGAGTCACCAGAAGATCCGGGCCCGTGCACCATTGTGGTGGAGTGGTGATAGCTCATTTTCTGAGACGATCCCGACTCTCCACTGGCTCCCAGACGACCGACTAACGGAGGGGGTACAACGATTTCATGTTCTGTATGCTCTTGCTCAGCTTGTGTACCTGTCGGTTTGGCGGGTTGCGCTCTTCTTAGCTGAAGCTAACTTGATTGTCTTGGGATAGGTGTTGATCAGGTGGAAATACTTCACCCGGTAAGCGCAGGTGCGGATCGCGTGGAAATTCTCCACTCGATTGCTTGTAACTTGGGCGCTCTCCCAGAGTCGCCTTTGCCAGGGGTGATGCTTGCTACGCGAGCCTTCTGACCACTTGAGCCGTCTCGCGATCTTGCGTCTTGTCCTTTTTGTTCTTGATGCGTCCGATCGGAGTTGGGGGGGGGTGAGAATTCTTGATCCCCAGCCGATGATCTGGGGATGTCACTTGGTCTTGGTATGCGTGACTTTCTTTACGTCGGGAGGCCAATATTCCAGCCCGGAAGAGAAGTCGACGCGTGTACTTAGAAGCAAATATTATTCTGTTCAATGTCAACCAACCAAAAGCAAAGACTGTGACAATGTTTGCCTACATGCTAGGATGTTCTGCCACGTGTCCTCTATCTTTCGGTGATTGATCTTCGCATGTGTGGTCCACTTCAGACAGATAGCCGATATCTTCGGTCGCCATTCTCCCCGAGTGCGATCTCTTCGATCGATCGACAATCTCCTCGACCGATCGCTGATCGTCGATCTTCTTGTCCGATCGCTGATCGTCGATCTCCTCGGCTGATCGCGTTCGTCGATACCCTTGCCGATCGTTTATCGTCGATCACCTTGGCCGATCTCCTCGATAGTCGATCTCCTTGATCAATTTGTCTTCTTGATCAATCTCGATCTCTTCGACCGGTTGTCGATCGCCTTCCAGGATCTTGATCTCTGCCGATCTGTCAGCCATATCCCCGGCCTTGAACATCTTATACTTCCTCACTCTCGGTACTTTGGCTTGATCTTGGTAACTTGACATTCGATCCCATTGTCGTGATATTATTTGTTGCGGTATTGTGGTATTCGCTCTCGGTATCGTGATAGTCGATCTCGATACTGTAATATTCGATCTCAGTATAGCGCCTTTTATCAGCCAGTCAATCCCTCTCAATGGTTTGTCGCCGTTGGAGATCACTCCCTTTATCGATCACTTTTCTTCGAAAATCGCTCCCCCACACGTACGTGAAGCCGAAGATCGGGGCTTAGCGCGAGTGACGAGGAAAGTAGATGCACGTACAGCGGTAGCGACTTTGGGTGAAGCATCGAGGCAGAAGAATCTGCAGCTGCCAACGGCGTGCACAGCGATCGCACAGACCGCCGTGACATCGGAGATCCATCACGCGAAAGACTCGAAGCTGAACATACGTGTGTTCACTGGCAAAGAGTTGCACAAGGGCCTGGGTGCGAAATTCAAGCTATGGGGCCGTGTGTTACAAGAAGATCTCGAGATGGCGCAAGAGGCGTGCATTCACGCTTGGCCCGAGACGTACAAGATCTCTAGACTCGTCTCGTACTTGCGTGCCGAAGCGGAAGAGTTCTTTTACGGCTTGAGAGATGAGTGGTGTTCGATGGAGAAGACGCTCGCCTACGCGATGAAAGAGATAGAGAGCGCATTTTCTCGGACTTTTTATAGCGCGAAAGTGGCTGATTTCTTCGGCCGGAGCAAGCCAGCGACCGAGTCGTAGAACAGCCACTATCTGTAATCAATATCTGTCAGGAACGCGACAGGAGCATCGGCACCGCTCGTTCCCGATGGTCTCGTAATGCACGCGAGGTTAGGGATGCGGTCCATGCTCGCGAGCCAGTATGATTGGAAGAGGTCGGACTTCGTAGTGCATGCGTTGAAAAATGCGCTCTGGGCACAGAATTACGAGGATAAGGATAAGCATGCGCCAAGGCAAGCGAAAACTTCTGTAGCGGCGGCCGTGTCGGCAAATGATACCACAGACACGAGGATCTGAAGCATCTGCAGTGTCGTCGGCCACATCGCTTGTACCGTCCGACGAAAGCGAAGAACTAAACCGACGACGGCGAAGTGCTAAGGGTGTTCAATGGGCTGGTGTCCGGAAGCCTTACCAACGAAGACTGGATCGTCGATTTCGGCGCTAGAAAACAGGTCGTTGTCACCACAAGACACGTCAGCAACATCGAGACGCTTGCTGCCGAGTCGAACAAGCAACTGCGTCGAGTACTTAAGTCCAGAGAAGGTGACGAGCTCGAGGCACTTGCACGTGAGAATGAACGAGAGCGCGGCCGCGAAGAGCCAACATGAGGTGACGCGAGCAAGTTTAGAGCCAGCACTAGGTCAGCGTCCATGTCAACGCGTCCGACGTCGAAGACGCAAAACGAAAGTAAATGACGGAAGGAACTTGCCTGCAACAAAGTCGGAGAATCAGCAAAAGACTGCACGCCGTCGAATAGGCCAGTACGTGATCGCGACGCGAGTTTCATACAAGCTGATGCGGCTTCCGCCAAATCGAAACGTCACGCGCACGCAAAACAAGGTCAACAGTACAATCCAACCGAGCAGTGCGCACCGACGAGACACAAGACGATGTGTCGAACTACGAGAGCGAGGTCGAGGTGCTACCGAGAAATTCAGCACAAGCACCTAAGAATTTAGTTAAGCAGCGTAAATCTGACGACGCAAACGCGTCGGTACCCAGCAAAGCATCGAAGCAACGAGCGCACACTAAACTCGCAGCGTCAGTGCTCGCGTTGCTAGCGATGACGACGTTAGTGATAGGTGAGGAGTATGCGGCGTTACCCGACCCAAAGTCGTATCGAGCGGCGATCAAATTGCCTGATTCGCACCTGTGGAAAGTGGCGTGCGCAGAAGCGATTGCATCACTTGAGGCAAATTACACGTGGGAATTCACCGCAAATCAGATACACATGCACCTACTGCATTCAAAGATAGTAATGCGAAAGAAAAAGGACGGCAACGAAGCCATCGAGCGCTACAAGGCGTGGCTTGTCGTCGGCGGCGATGAACAAGTACTGGGTGGTGACTGCAACCTCAAGCTCTCGGCCGTCCTCGACATTTACAGCGGGAAGGTGATCATGGCAGTTGCTCACATGTGGGGTGTCCGCGCAAGGCACTATGACGTACCATCGGCTTACTTTAAGTCCTCTACAGAAGATAACGTTAAGATCCATCTTAGAGTACCAAAGGGCATGCAACTAACCGGTATAGAGCTCGCGCGTGTCGGCGTGCAGAACAGCGGAGATGTGTGCTTGCGCAATATCAAGTTGATTACGGCTTTCAGCAAGCCGGTCGGTTGTAAAAACAACAAATCACAAGAAGTAAGCAGACATCGGGATACGAGCAGTCGATGAACGACTCATGCGCACACTTCAAATCAGCAAATGAAGGTACAGTGAAAGTGGGAACGTACGTGGACGACTTGTTAGCGGCTGCGACGAGCTAAAAGCTGCTAGAAGACTTCGGCACTGCGATGAAGTCTTTCAGCTTAAGTGCTGCGACCCGCTAAACACTTCCTAGGAATGCGGATCAGCTACACAGCCGATGCCGGGTACTCCATAGATCAGGACTGACCGTTGTTGAATTGCTCCACAATCACGGCCGAGAATCGGCCTACGCTGTTCGAGCGCCGATCGCCGACGACTCGTCGCTTTAGTCGGAGAGCACGAGCGCACGACCGCTGCCTCCCACAGGATCGGGCAGCGCGGAACGACCGACCGTGCAGTGGTTCCAGTCTCTCGTGATCAGTCTTCTCTGAATTAAACGATGCAGACGACCTGGCATCGCGCATGCGGTACACAGAGTGACACGTCAAAGCCACGCACCAACGGACCACGACCTACACGAATTCGAGGACGAATTTTGCGTGCCTTTCCGGGACAGCGAGCTTAAAGCCGACGACGGGAGGCGATGTGACGATGAACAACACGCGCGTAAAGACAGGAGAAACTGCGACGACGAACGGCGTGCGATTTTCGTGCTTTACGGATGCGGATTAAGCTGCTGACAAAGTGACACGCAAGTCGATCAATTGCGCGATTGTGCTCGTGGGTGGCATGCCTGTGTCGTGGCAAGTGAAGCAGCAATCGGCCGCGGTGCAGTACACTGTCGAGGACGAATTCGTAGAGGCCGCTGTGGGTGTCAAGGAGCTCATTGGGGGGCGCAAACTTTTGGAAGAGATTGGCGTGCAGGTAGAGCTGCCAATGAAGGCGCTTGTCTACAATTAGGCTGCAATCAAGCAACTGGCGAACGAGGCGACATCAAGCGCGCAAAGTATGTTAATGTCAAAGCAAGTTCGTGCGAGATGTAGTTGAGAAGGGAATGGTGAGTGCAGAGTACGTACCAACAGACGCGATGTTGGCCGGCGAGCTCACGAAGAGCTTGGCGGCTCCGCGGATGCTGACTCTTTGAGAGAAGATCGGTATGGTGTAACAACTACGCAGCGGGAGAAGTGTTGGAAGAAGTAGAGTGTTTGTACGCACTGCGTCGTTGCATAACAAGTGACAGAAGATGGGTCGCAGGATGCGAAGAATCGCTCGAAGGTGCGAGTTCGATTTGCACAAGTGGGCGCACTAGTTAGCGTGAGAACGATTGTGATACACAATTTGCAAAACAACCACATCCGCGCACTTGTCTCTTACACGCATACTGATGCAAAGTCAACACATCGCGGGTGGCGCGGAAAAGCAAGTGCTAGACAACATCGTCAGGTGTGCGTTACCCGAACTTTAGAAGATACTCATGTCTAATTATGACACGCAACGCGTGGACTACGTTAAGCACGCGGAGGATCTAGTCTACTTTGCCCAAGTTATTGGGAAAAAAGCTATATCAGGGCGTCCCTTCGCTAAGGAGGCTGTGTCAAATGCGATGATTCCAATATGCTCAAGGACACGCGCACTTACTACGGATGAGGCAATTGCGGCACCTAAATGCTTGCTGTCATAGTAAAGGGAATGGCGGTAAAAACGGCACTCTTCGCAGCAGGCGTGACGATTATGGTGCTTTCCGTTAAAAAAGCAAAAAAAAAGTTATTACGAGCCGTCAGCTAAGACCTGGCGATAGAGATTGGTTACGACAGTGGAACTAGTGCTAAAAACTGGATACTCGACAGTGGAGCTAGTCTCCGTCTCTTCAAAGTTCCCGCTCTAATGCAGAACGCACGAGATTTAAAAAAAGTGATTCTTTTGCTGGTGTTGAAACAATAACGCTAAAGTCGGTTGGTAACAAGGTGCTGACGGTGCTGTTGGAGGGAAAGAAAAAGACTCTGCCATTGAAAGAGGGATTTCCTGAGCCCGAGCTAAAAGCAACACAATTTCATACTGCAAGATAGGCTGCAAGGATATTGGCCTTATCTACGATGGGGCGACTCATAATTTGGCACGACGCAGAATCGGCGAAGTAGCGCTTGAAGTGTTTATGAAATTAAACGTTCTTAACGTGAGGAATCAAAACCTTAAAGCGATATCAATACTCCAAGAGACGAGGCAATTGCTATTTTAATGTGGCAAGATTCATCGGATGAGGCGGACGGTGAGTGAATATCGGTCTCCCCTCTACAGTTAAACGAGCGATATGGACATCTCGCTTACGACAACATTAAAGGAACGGCTAAGGACCCAGTTTAACGGGGCCGCCTGTGTATGGGTTACCACAAACCTTCACGTACACGAGTACGTGTAGAGGAAGCTAGTCTACTCAAACAGCTAGTTTAAGTAAAGGGCAAAATGAGAGCTGTATTTAATGAGTCAAGCTATCTATACAACTTCAGTCTTTATCTAACTAGATTATACTACATTGTCGTATGATGACAACCTGCTCACCACTCATTACGCGCGTCTAGCAGCGATTGGTGGTAATCTATGGTTGACATGTCATTTATCTACCAATCTCTAAGCAGCGCATGAATATTATTCTACAAGGGGATAAAATTCCTTCAATATTATCCATCTCGGATAAACTTGGTAGGAAATTGTCACGCTAGACAATTTCCATATTGACACCGTTTGGTGTCAATATCAGGTAACGGGCTATTCCGTTACACCTAGCGTCCGGCATCAAGCTCACGGACGACAAGCGCCTGACTTGTTTATTATGCGCGCAGAAAAAACAGACGAAAAATGTTATTTTGAAGGGAGGGACTGACGCTATTTCGCTCATCGATCAAATTAATGGAGTGAATTGCTTAGATTTTAAAGGTTCGATGAAGCCGTAGGACTGGCTCTACAATTATCTTGTTAACTTCGTATGTCACAAATCGGACTCTTGTAGCGTTATTCTGTCACTTACTGAGGACAAATATACAAAGAAGTTTGAGCGTTTCTGGCCTTTTCAAGAGCCGGTATAACTATCGTATAATGTGCTGTGTACGGACAAGATTGGTGAGTACGCCAGTGTTAACCAATTCTTCAAGTCTACAGGGTTTGCGCAGCATGTCATCGAGGCAGAATCAGGCATCGAACGGAAATGCGGAGCGCATGCACAGGACAGTTGTAACGGGTCACCCTGAAGCTTGTACTGGTGACAGTACAAGCTACTTATTCTGATAACAGAATAAGGCGGTGCCTCGTAACTTCACGTACACTCGTACGTGCAGAGGAAGACGGTAAGAAGAAGCGAGTACTTGGTTAGAGTAAAAAGTAGAACTGTATTTATCATTGTTAATGTCTGCAATAAATCACTATTTATCTTCATCTAACTATGTCTAAATACAAATGTGTAAATCAGTTATCTGCTCACCACTCATTGCGTGCGTCTGTCGTGGCGCGTCTTCGTTGGTTGATATAATGGCCTATATCAACCAATTAGGAACTACTTGGAAGTGCTACATAATATTGTCCTTATGACAATATTCTGAGAATATAACTCTTATAGTTATATTCAATTAACAATATTTTAAAAATTGTTATGTAACGATTCACCCCGTTACATCATCCCCCCCTTAACCATCAGTCACTTTAGTGACTGATTGACTTAATGGATATTCGTCCCAAATCATTTGGGACGGGGTTTGCACTTGTTGGTCCGCGTCCACTTTCCAACATCTCATCGCATGGTAAACAAGCCCATGCGATGCGCGAGCAAGGCCGCCGAGAGCGCGTCTGCACGTCTCTGTGCGGACGCCGAAGCAGAAACTACAGCAACTGATGTCCCATCGGTTGCTGAATCGACTCAGCCTGTATCACCTGGTGATGCAGGCGCTGGTCATGAAGACACTCGTGTCTTCACACGGTACGAGCTCGGTGTCTCGTACTCTCCTGATGCGGAAGACGGATCCGTATCGACGGCAATTGAATCCAAGCCGCCTGCCAAGCGTGGCATGGACGATGCTTTGCGTCGCAGCATCTTTGGTTCATCTGATGAGTCAGATGAACCATCGCCACGAAGGCGCTCGAGGTCGCGAGACTCGGGCGCTAATAGTGGTGTCGTTTCTCCAATGGACACCACTTCACAGCGAGGTGCCAGTACTTCTGTCGGCACGTCGCAGGAAGAGCGGGATCGCAATGTGTTGCGTCTCGCTCCAGAAAAGAAGGCATGGATGCCTCCAAAATCTGTCATGGATCACTTGTTGGCGACGACGAGTGATCGTTATCGAACACGGTTATTCGATTATTCAAGGATTCATCACCTTGACCCCAGCGCGAAAGACTATCGCGCTGAACATGAGTTCTTCATCGATGCTTTCTTCAGACATCGATGGTACAGTGGGAATCACAAACGTGATGGTCCCTCACTACTTCAGGCGTGGAACGCCTACATCCATAATCTCGAGGATGTAGGTCGTGACGCTTGGAACGACAAACTTATCAAAGCTCGTGATAAGTTTGAAAAGCGAACCCCGACAGGTGCACGCTACAAGCTGCATCGTCTGTCAAGGGAGAAAGGATTACCCTGCCTCTCTTGGGGAGACTCGTGCCCATGTTGTGTGAACAACTCTGCACGAGCACCTAAGGAGGCTTACCTCCCTACCAGCCCGTGGTGGCGCGTACGTGTCTCTACTGAGATGTACGAAGGGATTGACAACCTGAAATCCCTTTACGACCGTGCCGGGAAGACTTTCTCCGGCGGTCCTTCTGCGGCACAGGATGTGTCGCGTCGTACAGCTCGACCAGACCCAGTACGTCAACCATCAATTGGGAGCGGGGCTCCCAAGAATCCCAGGACGGGGGATAGCCGCGCCACCGGACGAGATAACTCGTCCGACGTCCGTTCACGTCGCGGTGGTTCAACAGCTGCTCAACTAGATAGCGCTGGCCACCGCGAGAGTCCTCTAATGGAGGTGGAGGAGGAGGAAAGACGCTCTCCACACGATCATGTGGATCGGTGTGTTCCCGAGAGCTTCTTCGATCGCGTAACGCAAGGGTTACGCGACGATCTCGAGCATGAGCGGAATAGGCGTCTCCAGATGGTGGACACTGCCTCGAAGCATCGAGCTGAGTTTGCCTTTGCTCAGCTTGAGAACGAGAGATCTCTGACATCTCTTCGTGACGAGCTAAGGGTAGCTCGTGGGATTGTTGATCGGTCTCGGGCTGAGATAACTGCTCTTCAGACCCTTGTTGATGCCCACCATCGGGAGCACAAGGCTCTCTGCGAGATGCTTGAGCGCAAGGGCGTTCTTCATCGGAAGAAGCAGCGTACTGATGGTACGGCTTAAGCCGACCAACGTAAAACGTGGGATGCGTTCGCATCTTACGTGGTAACTCGATCGTGTATGCATTGCCTAGGCGGTGCAATACACGAAATGGGCCAATGTACTTGGGTAGTAGTTTACTGCTACCCAAGTTAGTCACTACATGCTTTGGTAGATTAACCGTAGACAGTAGGACTAAGTCACCTTTATTAAATAAAAGAGTGTTTGCCCTTCCATTCTTGTCAGCGTTTTGCTTTTGCTTATCCACCGCTTCGGCGATGGAGTCTTGCACAAAACGGACTACCGTTTCACGAGCCAGTATGAACTCATCTGATGACTCGTTAGCTTCAGTGTGCTGTGAGCGCACTGCAGCGACAACAACCTTTTCTTCAGTGAGGGCTTCCGCACTCTCACTGGGATCATTGTCTTCAGTGAGGGCTTCCGCACTCTCACTGGCATCATCTTCTTCGATATCGATGTTATCGATATCGGCATCAAACGCAATGACTTCTTCGTCAGAGCGTGATGAGCGTGAACCAAATCGGTTTTTGCTCGCGCGAGTCCCTCCCCCCTTAAACCAGAGTTACACTCTAGTAAGGTGGGTACACGCGGATGGCGCAAGCCATTCACGTAAAACGGTGTATGTGTCGTGGACGCATGCACCGAGTTGTTGATGGCAAACTCTACCATCGGCAAAAACTCACTCCAACTCTTAAAGGAGTGTACGTATCCTCGAAGTATCTCTTCAAGGACACGATTGGCACGTTCCGTCTGACCATCTGACTCTGGATGATCAGATGTTGACATCTTCAAGCGCGTTCCGAGTGATTTGAACACGGAACGCCAGAAATCAGCAGTGAATCGTGGATCTCTGTCTGTTGAAGTAGAACGACTCGTGATGTTGAAGGAACGCGACCCATGATGTGAAAGGGCGCGACTAGTGATAAAGGTAAGCGACTATCGTAACGGACGAGTAATGACACGAAACCTACGCAGAAGAAACTGAAAGTAACGGACACAGAGATAACTAGGATCAAAGGCTGCAATACATTTAGTTCTCAATTTACCATCCAAGTCTCAAGCAGCAAACAACAGGTTATGAGCCCAAGCGACAACGACTCGACTCCTCACCAGCAAACCCCGGTACGCGACGTCGCCAGGACGGACACTCACGCACAAAACGTGGTTGCTGACCCGTCCGGGATGCGCGAGGAGACGCGATCGGCTTTGGACGCGTCCGAAGCCCAAGAGAGCGCGAGTCGTATTTCTGATGCGAGCTCTGAGCGGATGGACCGGCTTGAAGGACTCCTCGAAGGGATGGCACAGCAACAAGCTCAGTTTATGGCAAACCAGATGAAGATGCAAGACCAGATGAGTCGCCGTGCCGATGCTGCTCCCACGCATCCTGCCGAGCACTTGTTCAATGGTTCAAGCGCGTTCACCGACTTCATCAGAGCGCGGGACCGTCGGATGAGGAGGGGCTCACTAGATGAGCCCATGCAGAATGCCATGCCGCCTGTAACGCCATGCATGCCGCCGCCTAATCAGCCGCCGCAGCAAGTAAACCAGAATCAGCCACCGAGATCGTCGCCGAATTTTACGCCGCGTGAAGATTATGGGTTAAAGATACCTAAGCCTCGGGACCTGGACTGGCCCGGCTTTGCCAAGTTTACGGGTAAGGAGACATACCCAGGCGTGGGTGCCGACTTCAAGGCGTGGGGTATGCGTTTCCTACAACGACTCGGTGCAGCCCAGCTGATGAGCGGAGGTGATTGGCCAGAAGAGTTTAAGGTCCTCGCGCTGAGTGGTAAGCTGGATGGAGCGGCACTCAGCTATTACGAGAAGATGCTGCCGGTGTGGTCGTCGGTGTCGAACACACTCGAACACGTCCTGAACAGCATGCTGTTGCTGTACATGACGCCGATTCCATCTACTAAAGGAATTGAGCTAATGATAAGCGAGAAGGATCAAAACAAGACATGGCCCGAGCACTACCAGTACCTTGTGTACGTGGCAGAACGGTCGGGTAACTCGGAGCAGAGTGTGCTAGAATGCTTATGCAAGTCGGCACCATCGCACATTCAAACCGCGATGTTAACTCGGATGAATGCTCAACGACCTGATTACCTTGTACAAGCTGCTGAGCTTGTTGCGTTCGCGATTGATTTTGAAATTAGCATGAAGAAGACGAATAGCGGAGGAGGCCGAGACCGAGCTGTTCGATCAAGCCGCGCGCTAGTAGTTCGCTACCCCGGCGGTGGACGAAGCGACCAAGGAGGGCGCGAAAGGAGATACGTTGCACGGGTTGAAAGTGCCGATTCTCGCAAATGTTATGGCTGTGGCGAGGCTGGTCATATTAAGGCCAACTGTCCAAAAAAAGGCGACGCCAATTCGGTTTCGAGCCGGGTTGCGTTAGCCATTGGTACCGGTACGACAGCTGACTCTGACTCGTGGATCCTGGACAGCGGTTCGAGCGTGCACCTTGTGAAAGATGCGATGATGTTGAAGAACGTGAAGGATTGCGATCATTCATGTCGCGCGGCAAACAACACGATGGTCCGAGTGACCAAAGTGGGAACGGCCGAGCTGAAGACGGTGGTCAATGGAAAAGAGGTTATCGTGGACCTCACCGAGGTCTACTACGCTGAAAACCTTGCTGACAACATCATCAGCTATGGTTTATTGGAGGAACGTGGTGTATTCCTCATGCGAGAAGGCGGCCAAAGTTATGTGGTGCGCCAAGAGGACAACAGAAAGATATTCGAAGTCTTCCGCCGCAACAATGTCCTGACTATTGACGTCATGGGTGAGAGCACAACGGATGCACAAGTACGAGTGGTCAACTTAGCCGTGCAAGAAGGTTTCGACGAAATAGATGAAGCAGTCACGGATACAACACTGCTGGAATTGCACCAAAGACTGGGCCATCTTTCCTACGATACTATCGTACGCATGGCCGACTCGGCAGGTTCAGGTATCCGGTTGACCGACCGAACGAGGCCAAATTGTTTGACTTGCGCACAGGGCAAACAGAGCAAGAACAACCAGCCCAAGAAGGACACAGGAAGGAATGCACCGATCGACAAGCTCGGGGGTGTTATCGGTAGCGACATCAAAGGACCAATGACTCCGAAGGACCGTCGTGGAAATCGATACCTTATCAACTTCGTCGACTACTCAACGAATTACGTACGCGTTTTCGTCGCCAAGAACAAGATTGAGGCGACAAAGAATTTTGAGCATTTTCTACTCTATTTTGAGAAGAGATTCAACTGCCGCATTCATGTGTTGCGCACGGACGGTGGAAAGGAGTACGTTAACGTCGACCCGTTCTGCAGGTCAGCTGGAGTAAGGCGTCAAATCAGCGAGGCCGATAATCAAGCATCAAATGGAAAAGCTGAGCGAATGCACAGAACTATCCTAAACATGGCAAGATGTATGCTGTTTGCGAGTGGCCTACCATTATTTTTTTGGGGTGACGCCGTCGAGTATGCAGCTTACGTATTAAATCGGAGCTCGTGCAGTGCTAACCCGAAGCGGATGTCACCGCTAGAGATGTTGACAGGCAAGATATCTAATCTGGCGGACATGGTGACTTTCGGCAGCCCATGCTCAGCGTTCAGGGACCCCGGAAAGAAATCGTGGAAGACGAGATCCCAGGTTGGCATGGTCATCGGCAAGAACGATGAGACTAAAGGTTTCAGGGTGTACCTGCCAAAGGAGAGGACTGTTATTACAACGCAGCACATCCGCAATGTCGAGACACTTAACAGTGAGCAGAACGTCCAGCTACAGGCACAGCTTGAGCGAGAAGACCCTATGCTGCGGCGCGATGTGTCAGATCTCGACGATGCCGCGAAGCGGAAGGAGCCCCACGCAGTAATTTTGCTTCCATCGAAACGGGCGTCAGCAAAGACGAAACATGACTCTGCCGAGTCAACAAAGGACGCAGTCAAGTCAAAGAGAAAATTTTCTGAAGAAGAGAAGGAACCCGATGTGAGCAAGAATTACACGGACCTACAAGAAGCGGAAAGCGGGGACGAACTACTACCCGCGGAAGAGCAAACGCGAACTAGGATGCAAACCCGAAATATGGGTGACAAGCACGTACCAGTGAGTCGAGTGAAAGCGATCAGTCTCAAAGATCCAAAAAACTATCGCGAGGCGATGAAAGACCCTCGAGTCAAGCAGTGGGAAGAGGCTATGTGTACGGAGATTGAAGCGTTAGAGCACAACGATACCTGGGAGGTTATTCAAAAACCACGCGATTCCAAGTTGCTGCACAGTAAATGGGTCTACAAGCTAAAAGTGCACGCAGACGGTTCTATCGAACGATTCAAGGCAAGGCTTGTGGCGCGCGGAGACGAACAAGTGTATGGTGTGGATTACACCTACACCTTCTCAGCTGTGATGGAGATGATATCTGGCAAGGTGATACTTGCTGTGTCAAGGATATGGGGGGTACCTGCACGACACGGCGATGTGCCGAGCGCTTATGTTAAAGCGGAAAAAGAAGATGACTTGGAAATTCTACTCCATATTCCACAGGGAATGAATATAGATTCCAAGTTGCTACGAAAACATGGCGTGAAAGACCAGAGGCAGCTCGCACTAAGACTCAAGAAAGGTCTATATGGCCTGAAACAGTCGGGCCGGCTGTGGAACATGATGCTTCACGACATCTTAATGTCGCTGAATTTCAGTCAGTGTTATACAGACAGTTGTCTCTACATAAAGACTGAGACCGACGGTAAAACGCTCGTGGGGATCTACGTGGACGATGTTCTGGTGACTGGGACGGACGTAAAGAAGGTCGACAACTTCTTCAACGACATGCAAGTCATTGAGCTGAAGGATCTCGGCGTGGTAACCAAGTTTCTTGGAATCGCGTTCAATTACAGCGCCAAGACCGGATGGGCACTAGATCAAGAAAGCACAATCGACGAGATGCTCGACAAATTTGGACTTAAAGATTCGGCAGCGGTCAGAGTACCAATAAGTGGAGAAGACGGATACGAAGAAATAACCCTGCTACCGTCTGGTGGCAGTGGCTCGCCACAGAGACCGACTGTACAGACGTTTCAGTCGCTGGTGGGCAGTCTGCTGTGGATCGCCCGATGCACACGCCCAGACATTGCGTTTGCTGTACACCGAGTGACGCGGCGTTCGCACGCGCCAACTGAAGGCGATTGGCGTTTGGCAAAGAAGATAGCCAAGTATCTGAAGGGCACAAAGGGACTCAAGTTCATAATGCACGAAAAAAAAGGACGCAATCAAGGACGATGGCGTGCTGGTCGAAGCTTACAGTGACGCAGACTACGCCGCAGATAAAACTGACCGGAAGTCAGTCAGCGGTGGTGTGCTGATGGTGGCCGGAATGGTGGTGGGATGGCTATGCAAGAAGCAGAAGTGTGTCGCCTTATCAACGATGGAAGCCGAGTTTGTGGCGGCTTCACAAACCGCTGCTGAAATGATGGGTATCATTGAACTGCTTAAGGAGATTGGCGTGTCGGTTCAGCCTGATTCAACGTTACATGTTGACAATCAAGCAGCCATCGCTCAAATCAAGGGCGAGGACACGTCTGGTCGAGCAAAGCACATTGATGTGCGATTGAAGTTCGTAAAGGATTTGGAAACAAAAGAAGATGCTAAAGGTGCAGTACTGCGAATCCAAGGGTATGCGCGCGGACATACTGACCAAGACCCTCCCAGCGCCGCGACTTAGTCAGCTTCGCGGACTTGTGATGCTTTCAGGGTAAGTATGACCACTCGGGAAGGAGTGTTGAAGTAGAACGACTCGTGATGTTGAAGGAACGCGACCCATGATGTGAAAGGGCGCGACTAGTGATAAAGGTAAGCGACTATCGTAACGGACGAGTAATGACACGAAACCTACGCAGAAGAAACTGAAAGTAACGGACACAGAGATAACTAGGATCAAAGGCTGCAATACATTTAGTTCTCAATTTACCATCCAAGTCTCAAGCAGCAAACAACACTGTCTGATACGAGTTCACGGGGCAACCCATGAAGTCGGAAGATGGTGTCAATAAAGACACAAGCACAGCCACTTGCCGTGATTGTCTCTGGTACAGCCACAAGGTGTACCATTTTGCTGAATCTGTCAACAAATACGAGAATACCCGTATTCCCGCGTGCGTCTTTGGGTAACCCGAAGACGAAATTCATTGAGATGGATTCCCAGCACTCAGCCGGAACCGGTAGAGGCTGTAAAGGTGCACGCAGTGAAGGACTTGACTTCACTCGTTGGCAGACTTCGCATGCGCGAACATACTTTCGCACAAACTGATACTGGCGGGGCCAGTAAAAGTCTCGACTTACCGTGAGATATGTTTTCTCTCGGCCACGATGTCCTCCTATAGGAGCATCGTGATACTCGAACATGATCCGCAAACGCAGATCAGTATCATCTGGAATGACAACACGTGGTGTGTCACCAGAAACGGCTGTATAGTACAGTAAACCGTTACGAGTAGTGTATCGATCTGATGCAGATCGATACGCAGACGACAATCGTTTCAACGATTCTCGAGATGGTTGTGAGAGATGTGTCAACAAATTCACAATCTTACCATCTTGGGCGTATGCCCGCCTCACATCATCATACAACGTTGTAGATGGAACTGAGGACGTCATAACCGCAACAGTGACTGTCTCACTGTTGGGTTTCGCGACTGTTTCAAAGTCGGGACGACGTGAGAGTGCATCAGCGACGACATTAAGTCGTCCTGGTTTGTACTCGACCGTAAAGTTGTATTCTGCAAAGAATGACAACCACCGCGCCATTCGTTGTGAAAGGTGCGGGCTGTTCACTGCCGTGCGTAAGGACGCATGGTCAGTGTAAACAACGAAGGGTCTATCTCCTAATAGATAGACTCTGAACTTCGCGAGTGCATACTTCATGGCAAGGAGTTCCTTGTCATGCACTGGATAGTTCCGCTCAGCTGGTTGCAGCTGACGCGACTGATAGCAGACGACGCGTTCAACGCCTTCAAGGTCGTACTGCATTAATGCACAGCCGATTGCGAAATCGCTGGCATCACAGACCACATGAAATGGCCTGTCCTGATCGGCTATTGCTAGGACTGGGGATTGTATCAAGCTCTGCTTGATACTATCGAAGGAGCGTTGACATTCAGCGTTCCATAACCACCTCTCGTTCTTTTTCAACAAACGAGAGAGGTGTACAGTCATCTCGGCGTAATTGCGTGAATACTTATGCAAATACGCCGCTAGCCCAAGGAATTTTCGAAGACCTTTGACATCGACCGGCACGGGCCAGTCGGTGATCGCCTTGATCTTTTCGGGATCAGGACGTACACCGTTCTTACCAACGATGCACCCAAGAAGTGGTATTTCGCTTGCTGCAAATATACACTTCTTGAGGTTTGCATACAATTGATGCTTTCGCATGATTGTAAGAACTTGTCGGACGTGGTACTTGTGAACCTCAACGTCCGACTTTCCATCCATAGCTCGACTATGGATGAATACGTCATCGAAATAACTCGGCGCGAATTCTCGTACTGGCCTCAACAGATGTGATACACACCTGTTGAACGTGGCAGGGGCATTACTGAGCCCTTGTGGCATTACTAGCCATTCCCAGAGCATGCCGCTAGGCGTGCTAACTGCGGTATAGGGTATATCCCGTTCCCGCATTAGGATTTGATAGAAGCCATCCATCAAATCCATGGACGAAAAGATGGTACTCTTTGACATACCATCAATGATTACGTCCTTCCTCGGTATCGGCGTCTGAGCCGGTACCGTTGCAGCGTTCAATTTGTTAAACGCGTGCACTATCCGCCACCCTCCTGTTGCTTTTCGCACACAGAAGGTCGGAGAGCTATGTGGGGAAGTTGATTCCCTCACATGGCCCGCTGCTAAACGATCGGCAAAGAACTTGTCGATCGCAAGTACTTGTTCACGAGGCAGTGGCCACTGCTTCATGACACAGTACTTCGAGCCAGGTTTAAGCTCGACTTCGTGTCGAATACCTTTATCCTTCGGTAATTCGCACGGAACAGTTTCAGGGAATACATCCTTGAATTCAACCAAATCTTCATAGAGAGGATTTTCCTTGAGCGATTCCCATGATTGGGACTCATATCGCTCAATTCGTGTCTTTTCATCTAGGGCACTCTCGTCCATAGATGAACTACTGAGAACTCTCTCGTTCTCAGTAAACACTGTTGCTGACCTTATGTCGGTTACATACTCGTCTTCAGCGACGAGTATGCAGATCTGCTTGACTTTGCCACTACGCAGATCACGCAAGAATCTTTTATGTTCGAGCGTTGGCAACTGAGTGATCTCCGAAGTTAACTTCGGAGGCGCAATCAGATCAAGTGTATAAGCGCCTACACATGATCCGTTATTGACTATGACATTCAATGTCTCTGTCATTTCCTGGGGACTTATTCCCTCAGGCTTCGAAGGACTTATTCCTTCGTCTTCCCGGGGACTTATTCCCGCGGGTTTCGGGGAACTTATTTCCGCCGTATTTGTAATCTTGGGACTTATTCCCTTTACTTCCTCTAGCTGGGGTTGCGCAACCACAGCGAGATCCTCTACGAAAGACTCTCCAGTCGATCTAGGATTATCGTTTCGCTTAACCTGAGCGATCGATTGTTTCTCTTCTAGATGTTCCCCTCTAGGGATACATCTTTGTCCCAGTCCACCCGACTTATTCGAGTGGTGGACCTTCGGCGCAGCCTGTGTTTCCTCACAGCCGCCGGAACTTTGCTCCGAAGTGTAACCGTTTGGTACACTAAGGTTTTGTGCAGTCGTACTAACGACCGTACCACAAGTGAGGCCATCGCACTCACTCGTAGTACATCCACGCGCTTGTGGACGCTCCAAAACGTTCATCAGATGGCCATCTGATGAACAAGCGGCAGGCATCGTTACTGTCCGATGTTGCCAGTTTACTCGTGGTTCGTACCTTCTGAGCCACGGTATTCCAAGGATGACATCAAATTTGTCATCCAAATCCAATACGATAAAGTCATCGTCATATTGGGTATCTTCTAGCGTATAGTGAATCTTCACTATACGCTTCATGACGGTTACGGATGCGCCTGTCGCAAGACGTACCGTCATCCTCGTAGGAGGTGTGTCACATTCACTGAATTTAAAGTGACCATCTTCTAGCGATTGGCGTCGCACAAAATTGTTAGACGCCCCACAATCGACTAGAGCTCGAAGGGACAACTTATTCGTCACTTCGAGTTTCAAGGTAATGAGTGAGATCTCATTACCTAGAGCAGCAACGCACAATGTCTGTGTGTTGGGAGCAACCTTCATCAAGAGGCCTACAAATTCTCTTGACGTTGCTGGATCAGTAGGGTGCTCCGCACCTACTGATCCTGTCCGTTTCTGACGGTCCATCCCGTTGTTGCGTCTTTGCACCAACAGCGGACCCTCGTCCCTTCCCCTTTCTCATGGGTGGACGGTCACTACGCCCAGTGTTGCGAGACACTGGATGAGGGGCACTGCACTCGTAAGCGTAGTGTCCTGTCTTCTTACATCTGTTGCAGTTCTGCAACTTCTTGTAGTCTGTAGAGCGAGTCTTCTCGCTCTCTACATAACAGAGTTCCATTGGCTCTGGACCTCCGCTGTCATATCGTCTCGGTTGACGATATGATGTCGAGCTGGCGCGAGCCTGTCTCAGACTGAAGTCTTCCTGCTCCGCAATTGAAATGGCTTGTTCTAGCGAATCTAGTTCAAGCCGGAACAGGTGAGTCTTGACGGGACCATCCGCAAGACCCTGCATGAACACCGAAACCAACGTGTGTTCATCCACCGGATTGGAACTTATACAACTCGTAAGATGTCGTATATGTTGCGCGTAAGCGTGCACATCACGCTTACCCTGTTTGAGCTTCAAGAGTTCGGTTCGAGCCCTGAACTCAGCTCTAGGCGGTTCAAACGTTTGTCTGAGCCGCGACTTGAAGACTTCCAACGACCCAAACGCATATGGGTCGTGCAACTTGAGCCCCAGTGCCCAAGTCTTGGCACGTCCTGCCAGATTTGACTGGGCAAATGCAACTTGCATATCCCCGTCGTCGATGCGACGCGCCCTTATGGCGTCATCCAATTCGACGAACCATCTCAAGAGGGAGTCTTCTTCGACCCCCCTATACTTTGAGATGTCAATCTTCAAAGTCTCGGGTCGACGCGAGTGCATCGACCCACCAGCAGCAGCCTGCTGCTGTCTCAACAGTTCAAACTGTTGAGCACCTTGTTCTCTCAACAACTCTGCTTGTTGAGAACCTTGTTGGTGAAGGAAGGCTACTTTCTCGCGTTTAGCGTCAAGTTCATTTTGAATGAACTTGGCGATAGTAGCATGTTGGGCATCTCTATTGAGAGCCTCTAGCATGACGCTAACAGCATGGATGCCCATGGTCGAACCTATTCGTTCAACCGCATCCCATTCGACATCGCTCAAATTGGAGTAGCCGTCACGCGTAGCGTGAAAGCTTTGGTCATCTTCATCATCCAACATATTCATGTTAGATGTGAACGTGGTCCTTGGACGGACTACGAAGTGCTACCAGGTGTAACGGGGCACCCTGAAGCTTGTACTGGTGACAGTACAAGCTACTTATTCTGATGACAGAATAAGGCGGTGCCTCGTAACTTCATGTACACTCGTACGTGCAGAGGAAGACGGTAAGAAGAAGCGAGTACTTGGTTAGAGTAAAAAGTAGAACTGTATTTAGTATAGTTAATGTCTGCAATAAATCACTATTTATCTTCATCTAACTATGTCTAAATACAAATGTGTAAATCAGTTATCTGCTCACCACTCATTGCGTGCGTCTGTCGTGGCGCGTCTTCGTTGGTTGATATAATGGCCTATATCAACCAATTAGGAACTACTTGGAAGTGCTACAGAATATTGTCCTTATGACAATATTCTGAGAATATAACTCTTATAGTTATATTCTATTAACAATTTCTTATAAATTGTTATGTAACGATTCACCCCGTTACAACAGTGATAAACTTGGCGTGCAGTATTTTTTTGCAGTCGTTTTCCTGTGTCATTTGGGGGAACGCCGTCAAGTATGATGCGTACATACTCAACCGCAGCCCATTGCGTAAAAATCTAAAATGTGTCGCGGATGGAGGTCCTCACCAAGCACGCTCCCGACCTTCGTAATATCGTCGCTTTTGGATCGATCTGTGCGTATTACCGGGACCACGGTAGGAGCTCACTGGCGCAAAGAGCGCAAATTAGAATTATTATCGGTCATAGTAATGGGAAGAAGGGGTTAACGGTGTTCGTACAGTTAGGAAATAAGGTCGCGTTCACATAGCACGTGCGTATATTAAAACTATCGGCAATTTGCAAAACGGCCAGCCTCAACGTGCACTTAAGTTTAAAGATCAGGCAACCGTGGCCGACGCATCAAGCACATTTACCACTTTCCTATCGTTATCCATTTATTTAACGCTGCTGCATAGGATAATTCATCTACACGGAAATTTTAAGCTGAAAGGAAGCAATCTAGGTCATGGTCGCGCGCAGCACCCAGGATGCGTAGTGCGATGAAGCGCGCAAAGAGATTAGAAGATAAAGAGGATCCATTCTAAGATGGAGATGTGCAACACAAAAGTGCAGTAGTGCATGTGTGTGAGCGTGACTACTAGATCTATGGGGAAGCGATGCGAAGCGCGAAAGAAATGGCGGGCAGATGTCAATACAGGAAGAACTACAAGCTCCTCAAGAAAACGGCGTGTGGCGCAAAAATCGACACGCCTACTTTAAGCAGCACATGACACGAAAAGGGTTTAAAAGGTCGAAGACTAATGCTGACTGCCACTTCGAGCGTTTGAAGGCAAGACTTGTGAAAATTGGCAACGAACAGGTTTTTAAGGTTTACTACCCACTCACCTTCGTGGCCGTCATGGATGTGTTGACGGCGAAGGTATTTTGGCACTTGCGGCAATCTGAGGAGTGCCGGCGAAAAACGGAGACATCGCCATCTAATTCAAAGCTAAAAAGACATCACACATTGAAATCATCTTGCATGTTTCCCTGGCGATGGAGGTCATGATTCGAGTTGAGCCTGCTAAATGTAATTAATCGTTGAAAATAATCGTAAAGGTTGATAATGCTCGAGATTATTACCATAAAAGGTTGCATATAGAAACACTCACCGATTAGCTGATATGGGTCATCATATCAGCCAGCTCTAGCGGTTCAATCAACGACGGACGCGCGCAATGAGTGGTGAGCAAGACTACAGCATACATTTTCGTAGATAAATATAATTAAGTTAGATCTACAACATATGTACATGTAATCAGGACTTGATTATATTTTGTACGGGTTTATTTTTACCAGCAACTAGTCAGTTCCTAGCCGCTTTACATTCCTCTGAAGCGTTACAGAGGTAGCAAGGTACCAGTCGCACTGCTTTCAGTAAGATTAGGTCCACATTGGTTGTCCAGTGTGTTGCTCCGGTGACCCATTATAAGTCAGTGAGGACAGGCTCAAAATACGCTGCGCCCGCGCACAAGGATGATGATGTGCATCAGCTGCGTAAAAGCCTGAATGACCTCAAGCAGACCACTCATCTTTGTAGCTAGCTCTTAAATTCTCGATTTCCTAACGCTGTTTTCAGCCAGTGTCTTTCAATCGTCTGTCTCTACTGGGAGATCTAAGATGACCAGCTATTTGTGGGTGTGTACGTAGACGACCTGCTGGACACCAAAACCAAAACAGCTGCTGTCGACCGTTTTTATATCCATCTTGAAATCCTGTTTATCGAGGACCTAGGCATCGTCAGCAGTTTTCTCGAGATGCGCGTGGCGATACACGTCGGATCGAAATCCATCGACGAGCTGTTTTGCGAGCATGGACTTGACAGCGCCGAATTGACTTGAGCCCCGATGTAGGCGGAATACTATGAAGTGCAGCCAACAGACTGCGTGCTTTTAGGTGCGAGTGAGGAATACGGGGCCCGAGCATCCAAAATTTTTAACATTTGTCGGCAATTTAATCTGAGTGGCGAGCTGCACGCGGCTGGGAATCGCGTTCGCCGTGCATAAGGCAATGAGCCATTCCCATTAGCAACGACTGCACGAACTCAAAGTTGTTATATGGATGTCGCGTTACCTGAAAGGTACACACGAATTTAAGCTGCGCATGGAGCCGACAAAGATATCCGGTGGCTAGCCGCAGCTTGGGTCCAACTCGGACGTCGACTTCGCCGCTGAAAATCAGACAGGAAGTCCTTGACCTGAGATATCATCCGGCTGAAATGGAAGCCGACAATCTGGACAGCGAAGAAGCAGGTCGGGGTCGCGCTTTACACGATTGAGGCGGAATTTGTGGCCGCGTCGGAGCAAGCGCACGAGCTGCTTGGCATCAGGGAAATGCCGTGCGAAATCGGCAATCTGCCTTTGCTCCCAATTTCACTCCACGTAGACAACCAAACAGCGTTAAAGAAGTTGTCTGGTAAGGTATCTTCGTTGAAGTCGAAGTACATCGACGTGCGCTTGAACTTCGTCTGCGACTATGCCCGACGTGGTGTAGTCGCGGCCCAGTACGCGTAATTAGAGCTGCATTCGGCGGACATGTTGACGAAGACCCTAGAGACGGCAAACCTTTCAAAATCGTATAAGTTGCTGCGACTGGTATAAATATGCGGAAGTTGCGGCCAAAGAGGAGTGTTGGAAAGAGTGTGTCGAACAAGAGTGTCGTCGTAAGTACGATTGTGGGCGAGGCGCGCTAGACGACAATGGGAATGGCGGCTGCTGACTGTGTGTTGGGAATGGGCATACTCGTGCGATGCGATACTTGAGAATGTGTAACGAGAATGATATTAATGGGGCAAGCAGAATGGATGGCGAAGAAATAGTAGGTAGAGAAAATACGAAAAGTTATGACATCCTTCTTTTTGTAGTGGAGCTACTTAGCGCTCGTTAACAGAGGAAGTCTTATACTCAAAGAGTCTCTTAGTTTTGACAAACTAACATCGACGTACAGTCGTTCAAGTGTACAAGCTTCACAATTCCGGTTATAAAGGGATTACGATTCACAGAATTACACACTAACTAGTCACTACTAGTTAAACAAGAGTAAACGTCTTGACAAGGCTCACACTCTTACAACACACTATGCCTTGATCAGCCACTAGCGTCTAACGATTTAAAAGGTGGATTAAACTTTATTCATTCTGTAATAACGGCATTAAAACCCTTTAACCTTGTCTGACTGACTTCTACATTGCGGTCCTATGACAGAAGTCTTCTCCCTACCGGATGAGGTGCGGTATTCTCGTTTTAAGCACATGGTACCAATACCGTACCACTCAGATCCACCGATCTTTACTTGGTGTGGACACACAATATAACCAGTTTAATTAACCGCCGTGGAATCCCGTTACACCTTTACCTCAGTGCTTTGTATTGCTTGTCTGGCGATATGAATATCGAACAGGACGCTTCGAAAGCTCAGAGCTTTTTCTTATCGTCCACCATCTACTCCATGTCCTTCCTTGACTGATACTGTGGGGTTGTTGCTCTATTTTCTTGATTCGAAAGGCGTATCGAACTGACATATTTTCACGTAATAGACGCGCGGTCTCAATTGGGCTCCACATACGAATGCTTGTCTCGAAATCAAGAAAGATATTTAAGGGATACGACCGTGGAACAGTTTGCCAACTCGTTAATTAGGACTGCCAGGCTGTCAGTTGTGGCACTGAGACAGGACTCTCGCAACGCAGTGGAACGTAACTCCTGAGTCGCTGCACTACTACACACAGCAACACATGAAGATCAAAAACACGAACAACAGTGTCGTGATATGGCAACTGTCTGCTTTCTTGCTGGCGCGTACATTTATTTGCTGATGCACAATAACAATCGCTAAACTCAACCTTGCTTGTCCATAGAGCTGGTAAAAGCATACCAAACAATTCACTCCAGCCTACGATGGGTTAATCCGCACGTGCAGAGTGATGTGACCGCCCTCTGACGATCGAGGAATCCAGAGCAACAACGAACCACCTCCTGAACCAGGCAGACCTAGGAGACCAGGACGCCAACGATCCAAATACATAGTCTTGTCTTCCAGCTCTGGAAAAGTGGCATCCCAAACAACGATGTCACCTGCACCAACGTCAACCTCGCCGTACTCTTCTCCGCCTGAATGAATGACGACTGTCACGTCCTTCGTGTCAACGCTCTCGAAAACGAGATGAATAACACCGTCACCCGCATGCGTATACGATCCGTAGCTACCTATAAATGCCTCGTCCATCAGTGTCATCCCCAGTGCGTCGTACAGCGTGCCATCGTCGATTTCGCCCAAGTATGCGGTTGGTCCACAGACTGGCTGTACAAGTTGTGAAGTAAGGTATGCGATCCCACTTGGGTCGACACAGGACAGCACAACGAGACCCATGTTGGCCACCTCCAACGCATATTCATCCTCCGCGACGTCCTTGCCGTTGTCGGTCTTACCCTTTTCAATAAGCTGGTCGACAATCACCCCAAATGTCCTTCGAATCAAATCGCGTGTTTCGTACGCCATCGCCATAGTTTTGGCGGCCAAAAGTTCGCCCATGCAATTGTTCGTGATCACAGGGATATCGTTCAGCACGATCGGGGTCTCATACACCTTCACACGAAGGTCGGCGACAGAAGTACTTACGTTCCGGTACCTGAGAACAGCGCGGGTGACACGATCAGTAAGACGCTTGAGGTTCCAACCGCAGCTTGTGTTCTTGGCAACGAGGTCTTCCAGTTCGTCCACCGTCGTCCGTGACTTGTTCGCTACACCAGTGCCAGTGAGTAGTTTCATCACATTCTCTGCACTCGAAATGATTGTGTCGCCGTTGGTGATCGCTTGCTTCACGATACCTTCCACGATGACGAGCACGTAGGACATAAATTTGAAAGTTTTGGGGACTTCTATACCGAGACACGTGCATATTGCTACGGGCAGATCATACACAACAAGATCAGTCTGGTAGGCAGCAGTCAGTATCTCTGCTGTATCGCCTACAGGCCCGGTAGTTTGTCGATATCGTAAGTAGTAAATCAGGCCTCTGATCACATTGACCATGTTGAGTACGCACAAAGCGGCCCACCTTGTGGTTTTATAAATAGCCTTCAGAGTGCCAAGCAAGTTTCCGGTAGCTAGGTTGATTGCCACAGTGACAGCAGCGCCAATTTTTTGCATTACCGCGAGGGCACAGTCATCATTTTGGGGAATACACTCCAGACCACACTTAACCGGGAAGGCCATCGGACACTGCACAACGCATTCGGTATCGTCCTTGTCATAGCCTAACGGGCAAATATTGTTGCTGTCAAAATTAACCGACTTACGGTAGCACGCTGTGTCACCAGCTTTGCCGATGGCGGGACCCACCCAGTTACGAATAGTTGTGCCGTATGTGTTGTTTCCCACACCCGAAGGGTCCGTAAGCAGCAGGTTCTTTGCCGTTTTTCTCGTCCAAATTACACCAAGTTGATCCACTCCGTTATCAGCGCGTCCGTAGAGCCCACTGAACACAAATCCTTCAGGAGGTGTCGCAGTACCCCTATTATCCGTCTTAGTTCCTCCAGCAAGCGTATTGTTAGCGCTGGTTGTGAAACAAACATAAAACACGGCCGTATGCTTAGACTTCTTGGCCCAATGCACTTCCACTGACGTGATGACCTCATCTGGACCGAGAGCAAGCGTCTTCTCAGTACCACCATGATCACCGTGGTTCAGTGTTAATTCAGCGGGCGCGGAAATTTGCACCGTTACAGCGTCAAGCCGCAAGTTTGCTCGAATAGTGATCGCACTAACAGTCTGGCCAAACTTGATCTTCTGGATGTCCGAGAAGGCATTGCCGTGAGGACCACCAAAAAGCTGGCTGAGTGCAATGTCGTCGTCTGCCGAAACTGGAGTGGAGACGGTCTCGTTCATCAATGCAATACTTGACCAGACGGCACCAATAAGGTCCATTTCGTCACCGTACCGACCAAAAAATCCGGCAAGTTGATAGCCTTTAGGCGCTGTCACTGACCCCTTTTCAGTAGTCTGCGATCCCCCAGACAATACGTTCCCTTTGCTCGTACCCAAGCTAAGGAAAAAGATACGAGTGTGACCACTCTTTTGACCCCAGTGGGCCTCCATAGATGTAATGTATTCCCCTGGTTCAAGCACCATGGTGTGTTCCTTACCATTGCGCCCTCCATGAGTGAAAGTCATTTCCTTCGGTGCAGACACTTGGACCGTGAGGCCGTCAACACGCTTACCGGCACGAATTGTAACGGAAGTAATGGTCATCCCAGACGTAACAGCAAGGTGATCCGAGAACTGTTCCCCGTGAGGACCACCAAATGAATCGCTCAGCTGAACGGCTTGCTCATTGACCTTGGCTTTCACTTCTGACAAGCTTCCAGCTATGTCGACAGGACTTACTGTGCCTGGTAAATCTTCAGCTGGTATTGAAACGGGGACTGGCACAGGAGCGGGCTTAACAAGTTCGATGAAGGCCCATACTGCTCCCAGCGCATCAATCTCTTTACCGTCCTTGCCGAAAAAACCGGCTAGCTGAAAGCCTTCGGGTGCTGTTACCGTGAGCTTATCATCTGTCACTGAGCCCCCAGACAACGCTCTACCTGCGCTCGTAAGGAAGCTCACGTAAAATATTCGCGTGTGGCCATCTTTTTTTCCCCTGTGGACTTCCATCGAGTTAACGTACTCGTCCTTACCTAGGACCAGTTCCTGTCGGTTTCCTCCAGTTCCGCCATGGGTAAAAGTAAGTGTCTTGGGTGCTGATATACTCAGTGAGATACCATCAAGACGCTTGTTAGCATAAATCGAAATGGCTTTGACAGTTTGTCCTGAATTGACCAAATTCTTGTCTGAGAAGTCTCTTCCATGAGGTCCACCAAAACTTTCGCTCAGTACAATGGAGTCTTTCACAGCCATTACCGGGCCTAACGGAGCAACGCTTTCTACTGGAGGAACCGCTGTATCAGCAGAAGATGAACCAGCCATAGCATTCGCTTCAGGCATCGCAACGGATGACACTCCCGAGCCTTCCGCTGACCTTGCATCAGACGCTTCCATCGACTCGGCTAATGATGAGCTCGCGTCTCCAGCTACAGAGTTCTCTTCCGATGTCGCTGCTGATGTCTCATCCAATGTAAATCCCGAGCCTTCAGTTGACGTTACATCGAGCGCTTCCGTCGACTCTGCTTGTGATGAGCTGGTATCTTTAGCTGCGAGCGCCACTGCGCCCAACGCCGCTACAGACGTCTCATCGAAAGACACTTTTGAGCCTTCAGTTGATGTTGCATCGGGCGCTTCCGTCGAATCGGCTAATGATGATCGAATATCTCCAGCTGCTGAGCCCTCTTCTGATGCTGCTACTAAATCTTCTACAAATACTGGTGCCGAATGTTCAGTCAATCCCACCGCTGTGGCGTCCAAGGATACTTGCTTCGAACCGGTGGTAGAAGAAGACGCAGCGTCTCCCGCTGCCATAACTTCGCCAGAAGCTGTAGATGGGTCAAAGCCGACTGCTGACAAATCTTCTTGAACAGTCTGCAGACTTGTAACTTCCATGTCGTCCGTAGATCCGGCAACACCACCGTCAGTAGACTTTTCTGGATCCACAGACCCCCACAAAGGTTCGCCAGCAGACTCTGCAAGATCCACAGACCCCGACGAAGAGTCACTAGTAGACTCTGTTGGAACCAGAGACCCAGACAATGGTCCATCGGTAGACTCCTCTGTAGATGTCTCCAAAGACCGGGTACTCGACACGCCACTTTTCGTCGCAACCAACGACTCAAGAGCCGAGATAGCAGGACTCATCACAGCGCGAGCCTCTTCTACTGAGGCGTCTGCCGAGATACGGGACCAAACCACTCCTAACATGTCAATTTCGTCGCCACCTCGACCGAAAAAGCCACCAAGTTGGAACCCCTCTGGCGCAGTGATTGTTTGCATGTCAGTCGTCTTAGACCCGGCCGCGACCACATTCTCGGCACTCGTTACAAAACTGAGGTAGAAAATCCGTGTGCGACCATTTCTCTCGCCCCAATGCGCTTCCATCGACGTAATATGCTCTTGATCGCCAAGCTTGAGCACATGTTCCTCCCCGCCACTTCCTCCGTGAATAAACGTCGTGGCCCTCGGGCCCAGTATTTCCAATGAAACCCCATCCACCTGTTTGTTTGCTCGAATCGTAACTGAGCCAATAATTTGTCCCGCACTTACTGAAGCCTCATCGGAGAATTCGGTCCCGTGGCGTCCACCAAGACCCTCACTCAATCGGACAGAGTCGTCGGACGCTGACTGAACAACCACTAGGAACAGATATAGAAAGGCTCGGAGTACGTGTGGCCTTCTGCTCATTGCATCGACGTTTGCAAACTGACGTTCGGGGCTGAATAGTACGATCCTCAGTCTCGCAGCCATTGTAACGGCTGTTGAAAAGTGTAGAGGTGCGGTCGGTGCTTGTCTGATTGAAATACTCTATCGAAGGATAAGATCAGCCAATAGGCCGCCACAAACGACGTAAAGATGCATGGACGCTCTTTGGGTTCGAATTGTCGATGGTAAAGTCTACCGTGACGTTTACGGCAAAAATACAGACTTGACGACGTGGATGTCGTACGTTTGCCAGCAGGATGAGATTGTAGGATGAGAGGGGTGAACGCTCCAATCACGTCTTCCCGCTGCTGCTCTTGCGTGCGTAACATGATGTGTAAAGAAGATTGGCAGCAGTTGAAGGACATGCTGCGCCTGAATTGTCGAATTCGCAGCGGAATTTATTGGACCGACCGGAAGTTCAGACGGGGTAGGACGAATGGCAATACGCGGCATTTTGTCAAACAAGCAAAGAGTATGGAGCCATAGTAAGGACCTTACAGCTATATGAATCTGGACGGTCCCGCCAACATCCTCAACACTTCTTTAGCGCGTGTGCGAGCAGACGCATCGTCAGCATGCCGGTGCACCAAAGGCTCTCCTCGTGCACCAGTTTCAGGAGGATTGGAAAGCGGTTGAACGGTACGTGGAAGCGAATATGGCACACTCTTGCGACGATCTGTCAAAGCTATGCGCACACTGAAACGACGCGGTCTATCAGGCAGCCACGAAAGACATCACAAACACCACGACCAGTGGTTGGGATACACGCATCTGCCAACCTCGCACAATCGCGATTCGTGAGCATCGACAAGTGTCTTCTAATGTTAGGGGTGCTCGTTGTACCAGCGAGATTTTAACGATTACCTCAAAGTGTGGCTGCAGCGGGAGTCGCTTTATCAAAACTGTTGCGATATTGTAGAGCCGGTATTGCAGGCACCCTTCGCAATCTGTATTAAGTAATTTGCTTGGGTGACGTGACGAAGTATCAGTGCCCCAGGAAGGGACACTTTAGATACATTCACATGTTTTGCACAAAAGCACTAACACTTTTCGGCTTTTTTATGCTTTGCCCATTCTACGCTGTGCCGGCTATATATCCGTAGCAACACAGATCTTGTAGATCAGGTATGTATTCTCAATTAACTGATGAAAAAGTTCCATTAAAAGACGCAAGCAACACTAGGTCGACCTTAGACACTGTAATTTACATCAAAACGTTTTTTTTGTAGGTGCAGTGCTTACATTAAGTATTCTTAGCGATTAACCTCTGCCCTTTTCGGCAAGGCCCACACATACCCGACCGGATGGCCACAACTTACCGGATTCTTTGAAAATTAGCCATTTTAAGGCTCCCGACTACTCGATGTCGGGGAAGGAAAGGGGTCATGCTTCTTTTTCTACTAGAGGCCCAGCTCAGCGATACCGGGGTCCCCGGGTGATGCAACCGAAACTTATGTTTCACACATTATCAACGACCTTTTGTTAGTCGTAAGGGCGATCAAATCGGCAATCATTGAACTAAAACTGCGTTACTTACCCGAAGGATCAGGGGGAACCCTTTTCAGGACCTTTTTTACAAATCTCTTCGTGTGGTATCCGCTCTACTAAATCAAATGAAGCTTTAACGTACGGGTCAGGCGACGGCTTTATATCTGCCTTTGAACAATACAGCCCAATCATGGTGAACATGATCGCTCCAAGCACCCTAAAATTATCGCCACAACACAAATTCACCGGCAGTCAGTTCTCGTACCTAAATTTTTCTTAGGCACATCCACAAATTTGGACTAGTTGTATAACTTGGCGCCAGCCAATAAGATTGTAAACATTCAGAACGCGACACCAGCGTAGGTCTGCACAACAACATCAACAATAACAAAAAGTGAATACCATCAATAGCAATAAATACAATAGTAAGCTTTTTAGCCTGTTAGTCACTCAGTCATCAGCCACATCCATAGAGCACTAATTATCTCTCTAGTATATATTCGGCATGTCTCCACTCACTGCAATAGACATTCCCCCCGTTAACGTTTCTTGTATACCTGACTAAAGTAACATCGCTGAAGTGGGTCCAGCAATGCCCAAAAATCACAAACAAAAGCCCTTAATCAGCGGCACATTTGACGTGATTTCAAACAGTCTCAATTTATCTACAGCGTCCGTCTACACGTCCCTGGTTCTATAGTCGCGTCTTTCACTCCTTCTTCATCCGGATCGTTGACTCCATTGGCTTTGGGTCGTAATGCTACATTGTGGTATGTTTTGGATCGACGTCTGATAATCGATGGATGATCTATGGACATGGCGGGATGAAACATCGAGAGAAGAGCAGAAACAGGAGCAAAACTAAAGAAGTTTTCGTGACACTTTTGACGTTTCGGCATCCACATGTAGCAATTGCTAAGAATGATAAAGTACGATCCCTGAGAAGGATATCAACAAATCGAGACTGCAGCCCGTTCAAATAGCAGAGTTTCCGACTTATCATTGAAACAATATTCTTGAAATCATTTAAAAAAGGCCTATTCTTAGCCTTTTTGGCATGTTTTGAATAAGGTTGATGGATAGCCTAATCGTAACACAGCTTTCTAGTCGAATATCTATGTTTATAATTTTCCCTAGGAACTTTGCTTTGACGCCAACAATTCGACAATATGTTTAAAGGATCTCATAGTTTGTACCGAAATTGCTGGATCGTAGCGCTTACTAGAAACAAAAAAAATTTGTGTGCACAGCGACCAATCCTGTGTAAACAAATAATTATGGACTTAATTGATCGCAATGAGGCATGTGGTGCACATACGATAAAGGGCAAGCTCAGGAGCTCGTCGTTAGTAAAAGTAATTTAGCTTTGAAAAGTGAAACACAAATTTAATTCCTTTCGTTACTATTCCGGGTGGTAGACGGCTAGGAATAAGTTGTGCCCTAAGAGGTTACATATTTATGGTAAGCTACTCGTTGATGTTAATTGATATAATACATGAAGGATTAACAGAATCGGAACAGAAAATTTTCTGCTCGTTAGCACTGTTAGCGACAAAGTGGCCTATATTTTTGTCTTTGATAAACGACAGATATTGATGAATGAGAACGCATGATCCTAAACCTGAAGAGAAGAACGACCCAAAATTCGAAGATCGGCTCTGAGGCTCGCCCTGTAATATAATTCATTTATTTTGAGAACTGAATCAAGTTGCAACGCACTATTCAACAGCAGCAATCGTTATAGTAGGAGCATAATGTTATTTAATTCTTAATTAACACAGTAGTATAATTATCCGACGCGATCGGCATTTGCTTATGAGCGTCCAGCATTTTCTGATGTGATCGCGTTTAGTTTTGATCAATTTAAAGCCAATCACGTGCTTTCATTATAATATTGACCTAGTCAAAGAAAATTATCGGATGTGCTTATATATCCATTAGGGGGGACGGGCTAGATCGCACTGATTACGTTCAAAGTATACCTAGCCGCGTTATTTAAATCACAGACAGATACGCGTGATTCAAAATACCTGGCTCATTTAACTTGCGCACAGCCATTATCGATCTAACTTTTTGGGTCGAAATAATGCATTTTATCTGAGAGGAGGGGAGAGGCTGCATCGTACGTAGTACGATGTGTTATTTGCAACTCGGGTTCGTTGTAGACAGACCCGAGCAGACGAAATCAAACAAAGAAATACACTACGAATGCTTAAAAATTCTAGCATTCACCTTGCGCATATTCACTTGTAGATTTACTCTTCAGGCTTGCAAAGATACCAACTTTCGAATCCGCATATATTATAAAGGTGATCTAGTACGTGGAGGATTTGATAAATAATTTGGAATGACGATCGGTGCATCTGCATCACATAACGACACAATGAAACATCAATACTAATTCGTTCAGTGTTGTTGCTCTACTGCTCGCATACGTATTTACAAGGTTAATGTTCGTGAAGAAAACAGCAAGCTTACCGCTTTCAATTTTTAATTTTTGGAGGGTGATACCAGGTCAAACGTAGTGCAAGATGTGGTACAACAGTATGATATGTCGAGTACAGAACGAAAACAATTTGTGATAGGTTTGGCATTGTATGCGAATTTATAATTTACAGCTTATACGTAGTTTAGGTTTACTCTCTTCAAATGCGATTATAAGTGATTGTGGACAAGCTAAATGTGCATAGTTGGGAAAGAGTACATCTTCTGTCATAGCAATTATAGACGGTGCAATCGCGTAAGGCAAAAACTCTATAATCATGGAATGGACTGTGCCATCCAAACTTTTCGAGTACTGTCTGCTCATAAAAAGTTCCAGTAAAGCTCATGTCCAAACTTGGCTATACACCAGCCCTGGTTTTGTGCTCTCTAAGTCGTCCCCGCACCGCAGATTGTCATTTTATAAATGCATAGGCTAGATAGTTACGCGCTTCTTTTAAAGCATCCAAGTCTTAAGTAATATAAGTCCACGCGTCCAAATAGGTAAGTGGTGCCTATCTCTCCATCCGACCATCTGCTTGAATTTTGGAGCCGTGTTCTCTTAAATGATAGTGTAAGCTCTCTTCTCGACTAACAGCGTACCTAATTAACCCTTACAGCTGTATTCGAAACGCTTCATGGGTATTCTAGACTTCTTGGATGTATCCTAATTAAGTTTAAAATGAATGGGATTCTACAGTATATTCTACAGAATCTTGCAAATCTAGACACCTGTAATACTCCACGCATTCAAGTGGAAACATCTCGATTCTTAAATGTATTCAAAGTGCATGTTTAAAACATTGTGCTTTGTGCGCAATTGGTGTGTCATTTGAATGACGAAGCGCGAAAATAATCTTATGATTACTATCTACGTCCATGTCGCGTGCTCCCATAATAATGGCTTTTAGGTTTTTCACATTTGTATTTATTGGTGTTGACAGGTATCACAATCAGGGCAAAGACATGTACATGTCCAGTGCACCCTCACTAGATGTTATGAAGTTGTTTTAGAATCTTATTTACGATAATTAGTTGTTTAATCAGTTGAAGCAACAAAAGAGCTGAGGCAGGTGATGGCGAGAACAAAAGTGTCTCTTGTGCATGCATGTTTAAGGATGTACCCAACGAATGTGATTTAGCTAGACTTTACTTTTGCGTTTATCCGATAATGTTCATCATGTTTTCTTGACAAAATAAGAATGGCTGGAGTTTGTAAAGCATTGCGTAATAGCACGATACATATTTAACCGTGCCTTAGGAATCTTTGGAGGATCGGTTATATTTAGAGTATGTATCATGCATTCACCTTTCTACCATGTACTCATGTTTTTACGTAAAATAAACATTATCATAGGATGCCACCATTTTCCAGACCTCAACAACCCTTCAGTCAGCTAAATGAACCAGTAATCTTACCTATTTTTAAAGTATATGCACTGTCTCCCAAAGATGTGTGTTTCGGAGCGAAAATTCACAGCACATATGGTTCGCATCAGAGGTTTGTTAATACACACATGTACTGAAGATCCGATCATCTGCTCGACGGATATCTCTAGTATCGTATGCAAGCTTAATTTGATACTCAGGTGTTGACAACAAATGAAAACAGATTACTGAAAGACACTCGCCTATATTAAGTATTTTTTTCAAACATTTGTGCCGTAATTTTATTTTTTGACTATCAGAAATACCTTGAACTTAAGGATTAAGGACTACCGATGAGGGGCTGCATTTGATCATGAAGGCCCGAGGTCCACCAATAAGGTAAAAGGCGTACGATGTAGGGCTGCGGTCGACCATGAGGGACTGAGGTCTACGGTGAGATACCGGGCTTACAATGATAAACTGTCTTCGTTTCTTCCAGTACCGGTCAAACGGTACCCTGACAACGATTTCCCCTCTGTTCGTCTTAAAATTTCTTTAAATATCGAGGTTGCTCCAACTCCATGGTCCTCTTTTTCTCCGGTATTTTCTTCCGTGTGCCTTCAATACAACGGACCCTAGGTAAAACTTTAGAAAAATCACTTTACCACAGTCGCCTCCTGACCAATCTCAGCTTTAATGAAGTTCAAGCACGCGCATATTTTCACCCCATGAATCGTGAATGTATCTCTTCTCTTTTTATATTTATGATTTCGTCATCTGATAATTATCCTTCACCAGCGCCTACACCAGGGTAAGACCTTCTGCTCGAAGAAATGTCCTCGGTCGTCCCAGATCCAAAGCTAGAATACAAAAATGGTGCCTCTTTCACGCTGGCCAGACCCGGCTAAAAACCACGCCAGCATACTTACCTGATTTCTTTCTGATCTAGTCGACCCAGTCGATTAAATGTAGGTCACCTTGCCATCACACCTAATGCCTCTTTCACGGTTGCTGACTCAGTTTTTATTCGTCTACCACGCTGGTTGCCCTTGCTGGAATATGCACCAATCTCTGTGAAAATAGCTAACCAGTGTAGCTGCACAGGCCCTCGTTAAAAGGCTAGTTAAGAGACACCAGCTATAGTCTTTCCGTCCGTCACTTAATCGATGGCAGATGTGAGCGCATTTAAAAAGAGCTGCGTGAAAGCTCTCGTCTCGTGGTCCAGCTTGTCTAGGGTCTTCAGCACAAGATAACCCTAGTCGAATATCTGCGGTATTGTAACTCACCCCTTAGAAGCACTTTTTTATCCTCGCTGCCGAATTTTAACCATGCCAACCACTCACGTAGGCTTAGAAAGGGTTAGTTTATCCCCCGGTAAATTCTTAAATGGCTGCAGGTTTTTGTGGGCTTAACTGAATACACTATCTCTTGGACAGATCCTGCACCGAGTGTTCAAACGTCATTCCATGTATCCAGCAAACGACCGTAGTGAGGGTCTTTCAGCGTTACTTCCAGATCACTCAAGTCTTTAAAACCGGTGCGTCAAGCACGTGATTTTTATCGGTATTTAAGTCAGGATCCGATGGCGGTACCTCATCCCCAGTTCCGCTGGAACACGTGAAAAGTGAGTCGGTATTGACAGCGAGGTTGTCCTCGAGCCTTGGCAAAACCATCGTCTTCCGGTAGACGTCCAGCGTCCAAGGATATTCTGTCCCCCCGCCCCTGCTACTTCTTGTGCGGGATCGGACTCAACCTTAGGCCACTCATTCACCCGAGCAATTTTCGAATCCTCCTATTCGTACAGCGAGTCGGCCTTAAGAGATAAGACCGTTTTAAGGTTGTGGAAGACGAGACAGATGACCCATACATAATTCCTAGGAACAACATAATACTTGTGTACGTGTATACAAAAAGACTCTCGGTTTTGTGGAGGTGGCGCTTTATCATTCTACCTAGTTTGTCACCACGATGAGCCCTGGCAACTTTGTAGACCATATGGAGTTGCTTTGGAGATGTATCGGCTCACCGGACGGGAACGTCGACGGTCCCCCTACGTGACAGTCTTCGCTTATAAACCCTTCCATTTTGATTAAATATCTTGTCACCAACCCTTAATTACCAGCTAGAGTCTCGCTTTCACCCAGTTTATTTTGAACGAAGTGTTTTTTCCTGGGTTGGCTGTAGCCTACACAAGTTTCGATAACCCTCAAGCGCTAAAGAGGCGACATACTATTCGTGTATTCCTTAAAACCAAGCGCGTCCGATAAACCGTCTCGCGCCTTATTACAACGCGCGGAAGGAATGTAGGTTTGGAGTGAAGCGATAGACTTGAGCTTCAAGGGTATAAGTGGCAGCCGATGTGATCTCGATGCCCATCTGGGTCCTTCTTCAATTACCTCTCTTTATCTCTGTGTGGTTTTGGTTTACGGACCGTGAGGAGGGGTCACGTCCTGTAAACTTGTTGGAAGCTAGAAAGGAGTCCAGTCTGTATGGCCCTGACTCACTAAATACCAAGTGTATCTGGTTTCTCATCCTAGGATCTTGGCTCTTCACATCCAGTACAAGTTTGTTCACCCTCTTTGGTCCCTCCCACTTGAAAATACATGCTTCAATTCTTTAAAAAAATGCTGTTTTTTGTTTAACGAGGTTTCCATCCTCTTGTGTTTTCTCCGGCATTTGTTGATTATGCTATTCCTTCTTTTTTTTAAATACTTTAGGCTTCACTCATTCAAGAATCGAGGTCGAATATCCAAGGAACCAGGAATAACTTTGAAGGGATCAGGCCTACCATCCAAAACCCCAAGTCTTTAATCCAAGGACCTAGTGTTACCATTTTGAAACCTAGGCCTACCATCCAAATGCCCAAGGCTACCATCCAATTGCAGAGGTCTACTACGGAAGGATTAAAGCCTACCATTGAAGGACATGAGTCTACCAGTAAAGATCAATTGTTTACCATCTGAGGACCTCGGCACTCGATGCTAGTTTAATTGCTCTACATCAATTCGAAACTGTTATGTCTTGTCTTCTTGCGCTCAAATATCTGAATAGGACTCCATATTTAGCTCTTTCTCACCTACACATGAAGATTTCGCATGTCCTCTTTGACGAAAACTAAATTTTTGTTGTTGCCGCCTATACTAATTCTTCTTGCCTGTACAAATTTCTTTAATTTCTTCAACTTCACATCCATATTCTTCCTTTAGTTCTAATACCCGACTATATTCCGGTAGCTAAAATTTGTCAAAGTCGACCCGGTTTGCTCGGTTATCGCTAACACGTCACTCAATTAATCGAGTAACTTTTAAACCTCTTAAGCTTGGAAATATGTACGATCAGGAGAAAATTATATCCCGTGCCTCGTATTTTTAGGCACGTTGCATGATCTTTAACCAGCTTTAAGACATAGAAAGACAAATAGCTAAGGTTTGCTAGACCTTAATGTGCCCTTTATAATAGATTTAGGTAAATTCATGCTTGGTTGCATCTTTGAATTGTGTTGTCGTTCAGCCCCTGTTTTTGTGCTTGCATCCTAATCTGAATAGCTGCCCATAGAGAGAGATCATTCACATGTTCTCTCGCTCGCTGATTGTCATTGTGAATATCACACCTCCACCTTCCAGGACCGCATCGGGTATTCACTACCGGTAACGTAGATTCGAGCGTGGTTCTGGAGTTTAAATTATTGACCAAATAGAACGGTGTCGCCATATGCACTCTGTCTTGTGCAGTGTCCATAAGGAATTTCAGATATTTGCATATTCATTGCAGTCCCGCTGACCTACGTCGGAGACATACATCTTGATATACCTTGTCAGGGTATGTACCATCCTATCTGTGGATTTATTTGCCTGATGGAGGTATGTCATAGTCGCTTACTGACTTTGGCTTTACATACGACTAGACGCTTGAGAGAAGTCCAAATTATTTACCGGTATGGCGGATCGATTTACCAGCAGCGAAAAGTACATACCCCTCGACTGCCTTCTGAGCCGTTAATAAGTCATCAGCCTTAGATATCATATATCCAGTGCGTAGACCGACCCAAATTGCATTTTCCGTATTTCGGTGTGCTAAAAAGGGAGAAAGGGAACGTGATCCATGGTTATCATACATCCGTATTGAATTAGTAAGAGTAGCGCAATTCGTGATTATTTTCATTGTCATGTGATAAAATTTGCTGCTCCTTTACATCAACAGCTAAGTAGTCAGGTGTAGCAAGGTTTTTTACCAAATCGACCCATAAATCTTTGACCTTAATGTGCCAATATTTAGGCCGAACGAGTTTTTTTGACGTGGTAGTCACTTGCTTCCTTCCTTATCACGCATTATCTTTCAAGTGATGTCGCGCGCAAGAACATATTTATTTTGAAGATTGCTGCAGTTTCTGTCATGTACATGCGTCGCCGAACAAAACTCGACCGGTTCTGCCTTTCAGATTTTAATGTAGTCTCGAGGAATGACCTTATTTTCATCATCGGTGTTCATATCCAGCACTGAAAAAGATCACGTTTTGCTGGTTCAATGCTTCCATATCATGGATGACAATAATTGCCACTCCATACGTTCTTCATACACCAATGTTTCGCGCAAACATGGGTCATCGCATGTCGGATCATATTGATACGATCAAATTGGCACATTATTGGATTATGTTTGAGATGATGAATTGCACATGACATTACCATGATGTATCCATGCTTAAGAAACTGTTGTATGCTATCAAGAAGATTGTGGGGTTAGTGTAATAGAGCGTCATGCTTTCACAAGTGCACATAATTTAAGGTGTGGATTACATTCAGCATTGCGGTCATTTTGATGAAAATTCAGTCGCCAATGTCTTACGGGTGACCTGTGCGCAGATCACCGCTCTTTATTTGTATGTCTGCGCTACGATACCTTTGGCCAAGAAGCACTCCCATTTGTGGTACCAGCAAAATTTTCTTTCGTAACTTCGAGAGGTCTTTTCCTACCTGTATTTTTTTGGAAATCAAACAGTTCTTTCGATGTACGAACACTTAAGCTCATGCGAGGTGCGGTAGCTACACTTGCTAGCGACCAGAAGACACTGACGTGTTTCAAGCCTTTTTGTGCACTGATCGATTTATGATTGATCATCTTCATCTAGCGGCAAACACCTTGACACAAATATTGAATCTGCCCATCAAGATGACATATGTACGCGCACTCCGCACGTCAATGTATATAAACATATTGTGCAGCTTCTTTGTACTTTGGATGTGCTGAATGAAGTTATCAATTTTCCTAATGACTCAGCACAAGTACAAAACGTGATGATCCCCGACTTCATTATCATTATAACACACAGCTTTTCATTCAAGTCTAAATAGGTACGTCGCCAAATAGTTCTTTTTAGTTTTCTCGTGTTAGTAGATCTTTCCTTTCCGGTCTTGTCATCCATGCACATAAGCATGTATCCTGAACACTCAAGAACAGACCTCTCCAATTGAATTACTGCCGTATAAGAGTGTTAGGTACTTTCAAAGCTTTGGTGACTTCCTTCTAAAATCGTGTGATAGTGATGGAGAAAGTCGGTCTGGAGACATTTAGGTATTACCAAAATGGCGGTCACATGTCAATCTTCTTCTTCGGCTCTTTAGCTGGGTGTGTAAACTAGCTGTTTATCTTTACTCACTTCGCAGTCTCCTAAATTTTTACTGCATGATGGAGTATATTCCATAGCCAGATCGAATGATCTATCCTTCCTCCATGCATGCCTTTAAACCTCCAACCTAGCTCCAAGTTTTTCGTGCCTCATGGGTTTGAGCCATCCAAATCTTTTGATCTTCCCTCTCTTCCATGAAATCGCAGTAATTCTTATAGGTTATCGTGACCAAGTGGTTTAAACAATCTGGCAGATTAAAATAGGCTTTTAAGGACTGGAAGATCGAATAGTTTATCAATCTCTACTACACCTGAAAAATCTTCATTGGTATCGACTCGATCGCCTTCTGTCGGTGTAAACATGAATTAGACAGCTGGTTAAGCTTTGTTTCCAGTCGCGTTTCACATGTGGAACCCCTGAGAGGGCCACAATTGGAGCTTTTCTGATCTTTTTCTCGTAATGGGGATAGATCAAAGGCCTTACACTTAAATGTTTCACGCATTTGTTGCACGACCAAATTTGAGTCCCCACAAATAATCAGTTGCCGTCACTCCAGAGACTCCTAGAGGTCAAAGCCAAGTACTGTGCCATTTGTTTAGCCTCATTCTCTAGAGACGCAGCAAGGTACGTCGAGGTAGCCTCGACTATCGTATGTGCAAGTAGTCTCCAGACAAAGGCGCAACAGGTCCCGCATCCTCGGTTCATCCGATCCAACCCATCACGGCTCATTAAATACGTTTCTTTGTAGGGTTGCTCTGTAGGCATAGGCAATTCAATCTCTTTTCTTGCCTACTTGGCGCAAAATCGATTTTTACACTTTCTCGAGGGGTGATACTGGCCGCCAACGCTTTCAGCACCTGGCCGTCATATTTCTTACACTCCATTATGTGTATAATCCACTGGGACAAGTGGAGGACCATTGTTCCTAGGCGTCCCTTCAACCTGGAAGATCTGACAAACCGTGCCAAATGCAGAACAAATGATCAGAAATTCAAGGAATCGGGTGGTAAACATCTAAATAACAGATTCTTGTATTCACAATAAATGCTAACACTTTTTGGCGTACTGTAATTCAGTTCATTCGCCTGAAGGGGATGGCTGGTAAAAGTAAGTGGCATAGGTTGTCCTTTATTAAATCCTTTTGACTCTGAGATGGGTACTCAATCACATTAATTGTAGTCACCGCTTCTTTGGCCAGGTTGAAATGTAGCAGATTAGGCGCTGTGGCAATTTTATTCTTGAGCATGGAAATAGCTTTGAACTCGGGACCTTTTCAATGCCTTCCTCCTCGGTCGTCGCACTGTCGTTGATTTCTAGTCTACACCGCCATGCGTGGAAACTGAACTTTTTAATTCGCACAGGATCCAGCAAGACATAGTCTATTAACATCATTCTTTAATCGGTAAATCCTCCAACAAATTCTTGCATAGCTTTTAGATCATCGGCTCTGTTAGATCGACCAGAGACTAAAGATTTTTCGGATAAGCCTCTGGCTTGCTTCGGGTATCCATTGTCCGAGGTAGTTGAATTTACGGAACCCCCACGATTCCTTGATCGCTCTGTCAACTAATTTAAATTATTTCGCATATCTAGCAAGCGCTCTCAGGTCTCTTAAGGAGATATCTGTTTTTGTAGAACTTATCTCACGACTCGGCGGGAATTAGATTGTTGTCTATAAACAAACGTCGACCGAATATCGAGTGACCCGACGTTTCATCTAGTTCGCCATTGTTTACAAAACATTTGATCTATCTATATTTTAAAACTGGTGTAATTCTTTAAAGCTCACAAAAAGCAGTTTTTAACAGTCTCTGGTACATCTCAGGCGTATTCATGAGCATAAATGCCATCCAGGGCTATTCAATAATTTCAGCTGGCTGAAAAGTCCAAGATCCGTCTCGCCCTTTTGTTCATGTCGTTGATCCAAAAAACCACTTGCCATCTCACAAGAACGATCACACGATGTCATATCCAGATAAACTAATTATTCGTTGAATACAGCTATATGATTGACCATGAGCTGGGTTAAATAAGTTACCAACTGATATTCGATGGACGACCTGATGTCCACCCTTCAATCTTCACAATAATCACGATTGGGCTGGCCATGTCGAATCAGAGGTTTGGGTAATCCCCGATGCTACTCTTTTGTAGCGTAGTTGGTACTACAGTGCTGCTGTTGTTGTCGTTTACTTGATTGAGGAATACGTTTCTTGCTCGTGCGCTATAGTTATTTGAGCTTTGTTTATCATCTCATCGACTATCACGAATCCATTCCACCTGTTTGACTTTTACTCTATAAATTAGAAAAGGCTTTACCAGTGCTATTGGCGAAGTTTCCGTGCTGTTGCACATATTAGTTGGTGCTGTTAAGACTTAATTCTAATGACAGCAAGCTGAAACTGCACAGTTCAAGAGGTAATCACATTGCACACAAGACATTCGATTTGGTTGAAGTGTTAACTCACTCCAGCACGCATGTCATAATGTACAGAAATGAATACGCTCTGTCTTGAAGCGTACAATACGGACTTCATCAAGATTTTGTTGGACTGTATCCGCCAGCTCTTGGCATGCGGCTTTCCATCGATAATATACGGTGCCACATCATGTACTGTGTTGTTCAATGTGCGACAAAGCTAAACTGCTTTTCGTATACTTATAACGTGAATAGGTAGTAATCAGCGGCACTTCTTGATGTTAAGGACCTACAAACCCGCTATTTTTGACCTTAGTTTTCTCTACGGCATCGAGCTTGGTCCTTTTTTTACGTCGCGATTATGTATTGCTGTAATGTAGCAATGATTCTCGAGCGTGATATATGTCCACACTGTATCGGTGTATATCCACGTGATCGTAATCAAGGGCTCGTTTGTTTTAGTAATTTAGACGTATGAGCACGATGCGTAAATGGTGATTACAATAGGTTAAGTCCTTCATCAAAGCAAATGTCGGTGTATGTGTACCACGTTGACTAGAGTACACGAGGACGTGGGCATATATTTTTTCCAATCATCTAAAACCTTTTTATCTTGGTCATTTAATGGGGCATTTTTTTCCTCATAAATTTGGTCAACCTACCAGTCTTTTTCAAAAACGACTTTCGGTGATTTCCTTGCTTCAAGGGGTTTCTTGTGATACATAACTCTTGGTCTTTTTTTAAGCACTCTACAATTAGTAGAAATTCCATTTTAATGTTGAATAGTCACATCATACTAGTAACGATAATAATTGTCGGCATGCCAGGGCAGTTAAAAAAGCAGCCAACTACTTAGAGCCTGAAGCTAAATCAGCTTCGGTCAGATTCGGCTGCAGAGATCAGCTTGGTTGGACATTGGGGACACGAAGGTAAGACAGATACTAATTGTAGCGAAGCTACCCTAACTTCTTAGTCAGAGAAAGACTTCTATATCCGTGTAGTCTATTAGAATATCAAACGAAACGGACTTAAGGAGTCTTAAGTCTAACATAATTAGTGAGACTCTACTCGAAGTGTATATACAAACTCTTTGTCTCCTAGTCCTGGATCAGTAGAATACGACTCCAAGGAATCACGTAGCACTAATGCCCAATAGTACTTCGCCTTAATACAGGCACTTAACTCATACGGTCAAATACGTCTTTGCAATACACGTGTCTGACCTGGTTCGAAAGGAGAACTAAATATATTTACTTTTCTATAGCGATAGTAAACCTCACTTATGTTTTTAAATTTAACACCATGCTACCTAATCGAGTAGCCCTCATCGTACTTCTTCTTGTGTACCCCAACAAACCAACGTCGCCGATAAGAAGACCCTATTACGATATATATCATCTAGCCGTACCCTTTGGGGTACGGTATTAAAGATTAGCGTATGTGATTGAAAAGTACGCCTTATCCGTGAAACTGATATTTATATGCATGCATCACACCAGCATCCCTTTACACTAATGCCTCACACAAAAAAGAGCAGAATTTATAGCGCTTTCGTTTTTTTCTCTTTGCCGATACGATATTATTATCTATTACAGCTACCTCGCTTTTGAAGAAGTGGTTTGTTTAGTCTGTGAGCCACTCCAGATGCCCGCGTGGGGTTTTGCGAGATCACAACACGAAAGTTTGCATTTTTCAACTCGACTACGGCCCCAATTTACCGCGTCCAATTTTACTATGCGGCTTTGCTGCTTGTACAATTAATTACGGTAATAAAAACGTTATTAAAGTCTCGGTGAGAGAATTGTAGTTGAAATATCACGCTAGAGTGCGCCACTTACAATGTTCCAGGCAATATAATCGCCTACCATAAGCGCTCGCGATCGCGTGGTGCATCATGTCTGGTGGACCTATAGACCTTGTAGCTTCGATGGGGTAAAAAGCGAAACCTTTTTTATAGAGCGCTAACAGTAGAATGAAAATATTGGCCAGAATTTAGCCTGTTTGTGCCGTTATCGCCACAATAAGCTTTGCAATGGCAAATGGCAAATAGTAATAATGTCAAATTGAGATTACTGTTGGAAAGTAGGGCATACTTCCAAGTTAATTTGACTAACTTTTGAGAGTGTTGTAGAGATTTATGCCGCGCGGTCCTTCAGATCAACCTGGGGTGAACTGCGAGTACTCTGACTTAGTTTAAACTCTTTACAGGACCCGCACCCCTCATTACGCTATGGGGATTTTCGGCCAGTAGGGCCTCCAGCCCACCCAACTATCACACGCCTAGCGCGGGTTGGCAGGGCGGCCACTCATGCGTGGTTGCTCGTCTACTATTTCGGCCAATCTCCGGCGCCCTGTAATCGAACCCCCACCGGGTATCGATCCAGGTACCTCCCAATTGAGAGTGTTGTAGAACGACCCAGCAAAAAAATGAAGTCAGTTATTTGGCTTTTTCTTATTTTTTAACGAAATGATGTGAGTAATTTATCACAGTATGCTGCAATATAAGCAAAACCATCATTGACAGACCATGTTTAAGGTAAAACTCATAATGTTCCTGCTCCGAAAATACTGTCCTCCTTCTGCTGACTTTTAGTCTGGTAGACGTACTTTTTTTAAAAGTTATATGCGATTATTAGCTATCCTATAATCGTGTAATCATGCATATACTGTAGTAAAGCCAGTAATAAAAGGTTTAGAAAGTGAAAATCCCACCAAAACCACTTGCTCTACTTCCACCTCGAATTAAAAGCGAGATTCATAAGTACACACTCGTGCTTTAGTACATACAGACCGAATCAAGTTGTTCACAGAGACGGTTAAAAAATGGTCTCATTTGATTACGAAAATAAAACCAGAAATTTATACATTCACACATCTTTTCTCAGTTTTACGCCCTTCCTTGAAAGTCGATATTTGCACCCTAGTATCTAATATTGTTCTTATTTAGATTAAACTCAATTTATAGATTTACCACGCGAATGATTTTGGATACAACAATCTTGATGTGCACAAAGTGTCTTCCATGTAGTTGAAATTAGTTTAGGGCGCCATAATAAGATGGACTTTGTTTCTTGCTTCGATTCAGCGGACAGTTCTGCTGATTAGCTGTCAGGACATTCCTCAGTTCTTAAAAATAATTCTGCACCAAATGAGAGACCGACAGTAAACTATTCACACGATTGCATCTTACAATCTACCTGCATTTATAACAGTTCACGCTTTCGACCAAAACCAGAACAAGCAACCATCGAAATACGCAATGAACGATTATATACTCACACCTGCAACTTTCTTACATCATGTAAAATGTAGTCAAAATAAATATTGGTCTTGCGTTTAGTCCGCGGCCCCACCACTAGGATTGCCCAAGCTGAGTGCAATGGCGTACATAGGTGTAACAAGCGCAGCAATGGCATTCCAGCTACTTTGTGCCTCCGAATTTTTATTACGATATTTTTCCTCCTTTTTTTATTCCAGACCGACTGTGGGTGACACGGAGGAGTAGCGGACTGACATTCCATGAGGAGTGTTCTATTTTTATGGTACAGAGGCTAATACTATGCAAAAATTGTATCTAATACACTATTATTAAGTGGACTACATGGCGATGACCTTGATATTCACCTCCTGGTGACCACTCCTTACAGTATTACACGAACAGGCGATTAGCACTCCTGATAAGTTTGCAGCAATACATAATCGCAACGTGAAAAAAGGACCAAGCTCGATGCCGTAGAGAAAACTAAGGTCAAAAATAGCGGGTTTGTAGGTCCACAACATCAAGAAGTGCCGCTGATTACTACCTATTCACGTTAAAAGTATACGAAAAGTAGTTTAGCTTTGTCGCACATTGAACAACACAGTACATGATGTGGCACCGTATATTATCGATGGAAAGCCGCATGCCAAGTGCTGGCGGATACAGTCCAACAAAATCTTGATGAAGTCCGTATTGTACGCTTCAAGACAGAGCGTATTCATTTCTGTACATTATGACATGCGTGCTGGAGTGAATTAACACTTTGACCAAATCGAATATCTTGTGTGCGGTGCGGCAGACCTGGGCACATTGCGTCCGACTGCAGCGCGCGTGTGGTGCATGACGAAGAAGCGCGTGCGCAAAGTGGGGGCATCATGATCCTAGCGCTGACCGAAAAGTCGCCGGGTGCGGTCTCGAGACGACGCCACAAGAAGAAGAGGAGCTCGCGCGGCAAGGAAACTGCTGTAGGCGACGCGAGAGGCAAAGCTCAAGCCACGGACGGCTCGCTCGGCCTAGTACTTGCAACGAACGACGCTAGCAAGATCGGGCGAGGCGACTGGATCCTCGACAGCGGCGCAAGCCGACATCTAGTGAACGACGAGTCGCTTCTGCTTGACTCATCCTCTTGTAGTCACGAGATCGCCATGGCGGATGGCGAATCGTTGCGACTGACGCGTGCTGGAAACGTGCGCCTCGAGGTCCTCGCGCGTGGTGTAAAGACGGTCGTGACGCTCGCGGACGTGTATCTGGCACCGCGACTGGCGAAGAATATCGTGTCGTACGTGAAGCTTGAGAGCAAGGGCTACGGAATCGTTTACGACGGCGACAAGCGGGCTCTTGATCGACGCAGTGACGGCATAGTCGCGTTCGACGTCGCGACCGACAGCAACGTGCTATATGTGGAGACGACAGCGACGAGTCGGAGACACGGCGACGGCGATGCAATCTTGACCGCGCTCGAAGCACATTCGGCAGAAGCAAGCGCAGACGATGCGCACGAGGCCACTCTGCTGCACTGGCACCAGCGGCTCGGGCACCTCGCGTTCGACACGATCGTTCGAATGGCGCGCGATCCGGCCTCGGGCATCAAGCTCAGCAGCGACAAGCGCATGGCGTGCGTGTCGTGCATGGAAGGGAAGCAGACGCGCAGTGCGCAGTCGCAGGAGGACAGCGGCACCAACTCGCCTATCGATCGCATCGGTGGCGTCATCTGCTCGGACCTTGAGGGCCCGATGACGCCGCGGGACCGACTACACAACCGGTACTTGGTCAATCTCATCGACCACAAGTCGAACTACTGCCGCGTGTTTCTCGCGCGCACCAAGGACGCTGCGGCAAAGCATTTTGAGGCGTTCCACATTCACTTCGAGCGGCGTTTCGGGTTCAAGATCCACGTCTTGAGGACAGACGGCGGCGGCGAGTACGCCAACATTGACCTGTTTTGCAAACGCACGGGTGTCGCGCGCCAGGTGTCGGAGGCGCGAAACCAAGCTTCAAACGGAAAGGCGGAAAGGATGCATCGGACGCTGTTAAATCTCGCGCGCAGCATGATGTTCGCGAGCGCGCTGCCATTACAGTACTGGGGCGACGCCGTCCAGTACGCCGTGTACATCCTGAACAGGAGCCCGACGCGCGCAAACGAGAAGCGAGCGTCGCCACTCGAGATGCTGACGGGCAAGGTGCCGGATCTGCGCGGCATCGTCGTCTTCGGCTCACCGTGCAGTGTCTACCGCGATCCGCGCAAGAACTCGCTGCTGAAGCGATCACAGCACGGGATCATCGTCGGTGTGAGCGAGGAGACAAAGGGGTAAAAGGTGCTGCTGACGCGCGAGAACAAGGTGGTCGTCACGCAGCACGTCAAGGACATCGCGACGCTGTCGGAGGCGCAGAACGCGCAGCTCCAGCGCGCGATGGACGCCGGCGACCGAGCTGGTGACACGGAGGAGGCCGAGACGACAGTTGCAGCCATCACGAGTGGTGGCAGCACAGGCGGGCGCGCTACGGCTCGCAAGAAGGGCTGAATAGCGTGGACGAGATTGGCGCACGGAACACGCGGCGCGTCGAAACGTGCAGAAGCAGCAGCTCGACAGGAGGAGTTAGCTGAGAGCGGAGAAGTGGTGAACACGGCTTTCGAGCGCGATCCGATAAGCTACAGCGAGGCGATGCGCGGTGGCAAGCGTGACGGCTGGATGAAGGCCATAAGAGAAGAAGTAGCAGCTCTTCAGAGCAACGACGTGTGGACGATCGTGAAGCGCGCGCCAGGGACGCACGCGCTACCAACGAAGTGGGTCTACAAGACCAAGACGGACGCGCAGGGCAACCTCGAGCGACTGAAGGCGCGTCTGGTCGCGTGCGGCAACGAGCAGGTGCTCGGCGTCGAATATAAGCTCACCTTTGCCGCAGTGATGGATCTCACGACGGTCAAGGTGATCCTGGCACTCGCGGCCACGTGGGGGGTGCCTTCCAAGCACGGCGGCATCCCAAACGCGTACGTGAAGGCGGAGAAGGAGGCGCATCTGCGCATCTTCCTCCAGATGCCGCGCGGAATGCAGGTTTCGGAGGAGACGCTTCGTACGCACGGTGCCACAAGTGCGAGCGAGCTCGTGCTCGAGCTCCGCAAGATCCTGTACGGCCTTAAGCAGGCAGGCAGGCTGTGGAGCCTGCTGCTGCACGCCAAGCTGGTCGATGCCGGTTTTGTGCGCTGCGAGAGCGACATGTGTTTCTACTGGAAGCGGGAAGGTGCGGATCTAGTAGTCGTCGGCGTGTATGTCGACGATCTCCTTGCGACAGGCACTAGCGCGGCGGCGGTGGAGATTCTCTACGAAAGCCTCGCGTCGCTTTCGATAAAGGACTTGGGCCAAGTCAGCAAGTTTCTGGGCATGCGCGTGCAGCTTGCCTGCGAGGGAGGATACAAGCTCGACCAGGAAAAGGCGATTGGCGACCTCGTGAGAGACAACGGACTCGTCGATGCCAACCCGACACGAACGCCGATCGGCGACGACTGCTACGAGATCGAAGCGGACGACACGGCGCTCTTAGGAACCACGGGCGCAAAGACAGGAGCGACGGTGCGCGACTTCCAGTCGCTGGTCGGCTCTCTGCTGTAGGTTGCGCGATGCACGCGCTCGGACATCGCTTTCGTGGTGCACAAGGCGACCCGTCAGACGCATGCGCCTCGCGTGCATGTTTGGAAGATGGCCAAACGTTTTGCACGTTACCTCAAAGGTACGGCGGCGCTCAAGATCCCCATGAAGCCCGAGTATGATGGGGACGGGACGATGCGGCTCGAGGCATTCAGCGACGCAGACTACGCTGCCGATAAGTCCGACAGAAAGTCAGTGACTGGCGGCGTGGTGCGCCTGAACCGCATGGCCGTGAGCTGGAGCGCACGAAAACAAGGAGGCGTCGCGCTGTCGACAATGGAGGCCGAGTTCGTCGCGGCAAGCGAGGTCGCGCGCGAAGTGCTCGGACTGCGCGAGATGTTGCGCGAAGTGGGACTCGAGCCGGCGCTCCCGATGCAGCTGCACGTTGACAACCAAGCGGCGATCAGCCAGATCGCCGGCGAGGCGTCGTCGCTGAAGGCGAAACACGTGGACGTTCGGCTCAAGTTCCTCTGCGACTTCGCGCGTCGTGGTGTCGTAGTGGCGATCTACGTGCGGTCGGAGCAAATGCTGGCGGACCTCATGACGAAGGCTCTGGACGCGACAAAGCTGAGAACGTTGCGCGAGCTCATGTGCATCGGCTAGGGCGAGGACAAGGACGCTTAAGGCTGGAATAGACACAGAAGATGGAGAGAGGGAAGGAAGGAGGCGTAACCGAGGAGGAGTGTTGGAAGTTGAAGTTGAAGATTGTAAATTGCGATTAGCGCCAGCCGTCAATCTGGTCAGATATAGTCAGTATTAGATGGTAGTAGACAAGTTGGTCAGCAACCATCTGTCTTTGGGACGGTTGGAGCAGAGACCTTTAGGAGAAAGGGTGACTAGGAGACAGACAGACAGGAGACAGAGCAAATAATACACAGAATCAAATCGTCTTCCTACTCCACAAGCATATTGTCCTACACCTGTGCCGTCTGCGCCCGCCACTAGTGGCTACGAGCGTAGCAGCGTTGCCTTTGGATCCGGGGATTAGCACGGCCACATTAGGGTAGCTCATAGGTGGTGTTATTTTTGAAAATTTGTGTTTCCCATGTAGACTAGAGTCCACGAGGATGTGGAACATTCTTTGAAATATTCTCATTTCAGGGGGCATTAGTCAATCTCCAATTGTATAAAACAATTGTAAATTTTTCAATTTATTTAGATGATTCGTTTATTTCCAATTAATTTAAGGCAAATATAAATTTCTCAATTTCTTAGAATATTTTTTCATTTGTCATTATCTAGAAGATTTTTTTATTTCATGACAATTGTCCTTTTTTTTTGAAAATTTCAACATGCGCTCTAAACGTTGACTTTTTACTTTAGTCTAAAATGAAAGACCCAGTCGAATAAAATTCGAAGTCTTCCGTTCAGGATTTTTTTAATATTTTAAAATGGGTGGATAAATACTTTGTTTGACATCTTGCAACTTTAGTTTTTGCATCACCTTGCGTTTAAAACCCAATCAAAAGTATCAACATGCTTAAATAAAAAGCAAAAACCAGCTTCCACTTGCTTTAAATAAAGGTTTTTATTTCTAGTGAACTCACTTAAGTGCAGAAAGAATCGATCCGATGATTGGCCACAATGGTCGAAATCGCCTCGACCGACAACCGAAGACAATACGACCGCTCGAAAAAAAGCTTGTCGTCAATGAGCTCTCTGCTGCACCGTCTAACGTTCGTCCGTCGCCCGGACGATGATGAAGAGAAGAACAGAAGCCCTGAAAGGCAGAAAAAGAAGAAGGAAAAGAAGGAGAAAAGAAGGAAACGAGAGAGATCGCACAATCAGGAACACAAGAGCAGGCATGAGGGTGGCCACAGTCGTGAAAAAGAAGAAGAGGAGAACAAGCAGACGAAAAAGAAGACCTCTTTGCTACGAGATGAGTGGATGTCCATGCCCTTTATGAATTTCGAAGCAGAGTTTAGTACTGTTTGTAAATCACCGAAAGAAATAGAAACTGATCGCAAGCAACAGAAGATCCGGGCAGAAATTGACGCCGGCATGAGAGAACCCGTGACAGGCATGGTCTATGGACTTCATGATCCAAAAAATCCAGATGCTGATCCGACAGTGTCCAGTCAAATGGTCGAAGAAGAAGCTGGGAAAGCAGAGAAAGCAGAAGCTGAAATGCCGGTATTCGGCGATGGAGGGGCAAGCTGGCGAGCGAAGATGTTGAAACGAGCGGCTGATCGTGCGCGTTCGTCAGGCATCGCTTTGGAGAAAGTAGTGAGCGAGAGATTCGGGTCTGTAAGTGCACTGAAGAGCAGTGCTCGGGGTTCAGCTAGGGACCATGCACACCTGCAGTATAAACAACACCGGATTGATGACGGAAAGATTGTCCACATGGCATCAGAGCGACGACGAATGTTGGGTACGCGGCATGATGCAAAGGATAAAACTCTGCTTTCGAACTACTCGAAGCGAGTCCAGCGATCATTGCTGAAACACGACGTGGAGGTTGATCGTTCGAGCTATCAACTGCAAACGAATAAACGCTCGTTACAGCGCAGAGGTGATTTGAAGGATGAGGACGAGGAACCGATTGATTACGACAAGCTGCCTTCTTTAGAAGACTGTTGTTCCAGAGCTGTTGCTTCTCAGCGTGTAGGTCATCGTGAGTGCAGTCAGGAAGACGATACAACTTGCTCTCGCAAAAGCAATCATCGCCAGAAGAGACCTACCCGTAGTAGAAGTCGCGCCAGAGCACGAATGGACGACTCCAAACGCCAACGCAGGTCAGAAAGTCGGTCTCGATCTCGATCGCGACCTTGTCGACCTCATTCTTCATCGATTGACCGCGGCGTAAACTCCCCAAATTTAAGCAAAGCTATTCGTGATCAGCAAAAAACAACGTCGTCGGAGACTGAGAGACCCATAGTACCGACGCCAGCTGCTTCCGAATTCGAGATAAGTCGATCCCGCTGTGCCAAAGCAGAATCGTATGCTGAGGGGCTTGATTTGGAAAAACGAAACGCGTTTTTATACGGCAGTAAGGAGTCTACTGTTTCTTCAGTCGTGGGTAAATCGGACTCTTCAACTTCGCAATTTGCAACCGAGCTGCGTGGTTCATTTGCATCCAGAGTCGACAGGACGCCTGACTCATCTACAAGAAGGTCCACATCCGATTTCCGTGCAAAACAATCTCCTGACAAAGAGGACGGCAAGGCCGTGCTAAACAAGCTGGCAGCGAAAGCCCTGCGCGCTCAGATGATGGGCAAGACAGCTCTTTTTCAAAAGTTGACAGGACAACTCAACGAGTTGGAGGCTCAGCTAGAACGGGAGAAGACTACAGCTGCTGTTCCACATTTCGAGGCTATTAATGGTGCGTTGCCGCCTCTTGAAAAAGAGGATATGCGCTGCGGTCTGCGCAAAGGGAAGAAGAAGCTTACAGGCTCAACGGACACTGCCGAAATGGGTGTGGCAGCGTCTCTCGAAGCGCTGGTGCGAGAGGAGCGAATGTCTCGTGCACATCTTGGAAAGGGAAACATGGATTCGATCTATGCCCAGAATATTGTTCGGCTTGGCTCGCGCTACAAGGGAACTGAAGTGAATGCCCAGAACCTACCCAGCGGCTTTGACGAGGAGGAACAGGTGGACATGAAAATGCTGCGACAACCTGGTTCGAATCTGACTCGGCGTGCCCAAGCTCAGCGGGAACATGGAATTGCTTTAAATGAGACGAAGGGATGGGATGAGCGGACACGAAAGTGTCAGCTGTGTATGAAGAGTCAAGCCTTTAAGAAACACCTGATGCTGTCGTTGGGCGAGTTTACGTACCTGGCTGTACCGAATCGACCTCGGTTGCATCCTGGTCACTGCGTGATTGGGTTGATCGATCACACTTGCTCTGTTGTTCAAGCAGATGAGCAGGTGATTGAAGAAATTGCACGTTTTCAGAGTGCACTAACCCGCATGTGTGAAGAGCAATACGGCAAAAGTATGGTATTCATAGAGCAAACAAGCGCACCTTATCGAAAAAGGCACACGCTGATTGAATGTGTTCCCGTTGATCCTGAACTGGCGCTGGATATACCACTTTACTTCAAGCAAGAGCTGATGCAGGCCGACGGAGAGTGGAGTACACACAAACCAGTTATTGACACGAGCAAAGGCGGTGTTAGGAAACACGTTCCACCGATGTTTCCATACTTTCACATTGCATGGTGCACGCAGGAACGAAAAAGCGGGTACGCGCACGTGATTGAGGATGAAAACAAATTTCCGCGAGACTTTGGCGTGGATGTCGTGGCAGGCATGCTCGGTGTGACGCCACCTAGCTATGGACGACGGGTGGGTGGTAATCGTCGCTCACTTGACGATGACAAGCGGGACGTGATCGCATTCCTAAAGGAGTGGAAGCCGCACGATTGGACGCGAGAACTTGATGATGGAGATATTGAGTCGGGTCGTAAATAACAACAAATTCGGCCCAAGTTGTCGACCATGTAATTTGAGCTGTCGATTATACGGACATTTATCCACTCAAAATGCCTTCTTTGCTTTAACGACTCATATGTCGGCGGTAGGGATCGCCGCCCGGTAATAAGGAGGCGACGTTGTATGCAAGATGTTGGCTAGCACTGTGTTGTCGGCGTACGTGGCATCAGGAATATACTCGTACGCTGTCACAGTCCAAAGTACGTAAGTAAACGATAATACAAAAACACACGACGTTGCAAATGTTGACTCTTCACCTGCATACGTATCGATGAAGTCTTCCTTCGACTTGACCACGACACTTGTCGCGATCAATTGCACAGTAAAAATTACAGCATGTATCCCAGAAGCCAACCAGCTCGCAGCTGTTTGTTGTGGATTGCTACGGGCCTCCAGTCCCTTCCAATAACCCGCATATCACTAGATCAGAAACCAATTGACAGGCCAGCACTGTTTCACGTACCCAATAAAGAGCCCCTTGCAATGCCATCACAAGGACCAGCGATGACGCTCCGACAAGAAAACCAATCTGCCACAACAAAGTCACTTCACGTAAAGAACGGCTTGATCGAAAAAGGTTGGCGTCGTACGGAAAAGGCAGACGGCGTCTTGCTAAGAATCGAGAGGGCCACGAGCGTAAAGACCACGTAGATTGCAGCTGTGACTACTGCACCAAAGCCCACGTCTGGTGTTGACAATAGAAACAAGGTGTCCAGTAGCAACGCGCATGAAAGAACCTGGAAACCATATATAATAGAAAATAGGACGGCCATCAGCGGATCAACCGAGACTGCAGCTAGAAATGGAAGGAAATGTACTGGACGCCCCTGTGTCTCTTTGTCTGAGAGAAGTAGCTGCCAAAATCGTACCAGGTTGCTATACAGTGCTACATGGAGCAGCAGTTTTTGACGGCGAGTCTCGAGCATGTCTTATGATCGCTGTGTGAAGCAAAACTGAAGTTTCGCCTAAACTATATTTTCCATGAATATGACATTGATCTAAATATCCTTTCGTCTTAATATGATGGTAGCCACTGTTGCATGTCTCATGAGCCACGCAGACTTGTCATGTGGTCAGACACACAAGCGATAATGCCGAACTTTGCATTGTGGAGGAGGAAGGACACAACTGATCGCGTAACTGCAAGACCTGGAATGGTTTTGTGAGAGTCTCGATGTCCAGACATGTGTATACACTACACGGGATGCAAATGGCACGAAGTGTAGATTCTGAGAAACATAAAGTAGTACAGCTTCAAGTCAGAGACGTTAAGGCGTCTGGCGGTAATGTCTATAAAGACGTCCTTAGTGGGCGGCGACTACAAGCATGCAATTTAAATATAGTTGCACCCGTTGTGCGCAATTTTGCCAAGTAGGTTGCTGCTAAAGCCTCAGACACTAACGATACGGCCACGGACATTTGATCCGGTTGATCACAGCTTAAAAATATGAATTGTAGTCAGAAATGTGAGTGAATGACCATTCATGTGAAGTGACCAAGAGTGAACCCTTAGTTAAGGGTATTGTCAAATACACACCTCACTATTTACTAGATACACCCCAAACACCACACCGGTGTCACACCATGTACCGTCGTGACCGATCCCGCATCACCATAACCTCGGTACATGCACTGATGTTTGCTCTTCAACACCTTATTTCATTATTGCAATTTATACACAACCACTTTCTCTTCGGCTAACCTCTGCAACGGGTCAAAAATGGAGGAACAGCACTCAATCGACCATCAATTTGCTTCCAAGCCTGACATCACATTCGCTGAGCCCGAACATCTTGCAGCCCACGTCCGATATAATGGTCGGACAAGCGGCTACGCATATACCATCCAGCTATCGGATGACAAACGTAACAAGGTTCGTATGGGCTGTGATCGCGGAGGACAATACCGTAATTTACGAAGCCTGTAGTCACGACATATCCGTCCCATAGGCTGTCCACGAAAGCTTATTGGCAAAAAACAACAGGGACTTTGGAGAATGGAGGTATGCTGTGAACGTCATAACCACGATACTTTAACAAACACGACATGACATCCTAGCATTCGGAGATTGGCCAAGCAATCGAAGTCAGCTGTTCACAAATTAGTATCTTCTTGGAGTCCCCGCCCGTCAGGTTGTGACGTGTTTACGCCAAGAGGATAGCAACTCTCTGGCTGTGCTGAGAATTACTTATAACGCCAGGACCAAGCTCCGTCAGGAAAATTTGGCTGGAAGCATGCCAATTCAAGCGTTATCAGATGAACTTCAACGGACCCAGTTCAAGCATGCTGTTCAATGCAACATTAGTGGTAATGTGGCGAGCGTTTGTTTTGCGCACCCGGATTCGACTTTCAGACGGTTTAATTCAGTCATACTTGTTGGACTGCACCGACAAACAATCTTTTTTCGAATGCCATTGTTGCACGTGATCGAGTGGACTGCGCTCCATTCATCCTTTACAATTTCTATTATATTTCTCAGTGTTGAAGATATTTATGATTGCGTTTGGGCACCAATTGAGCCTGGAAAAATATGTAAAGGCAAGATCCCATCGATCGTGTGTCTGACGGAGACGAGGGACTTTCTGCTGCAATCTCTCATGTTTCTCCGAGTTCACGTCATCTTCTTTTCGCTTGACACATCAAAAAGAATTTGCTCGCTCAATCCGAGAAACAAATACAGGATAGTTTGTGTCGCACACAGTTCACGAAGGCATTGGCAAACGTCTGGCGCACCCAAACATTTTGGGAAGGAGTTTTTAATTGACACTCCATTGCCTATAAGGTACATGAATCGAATTTGGCTCTATATAAACGACAACTACGTAGCAGCTTGGACCACTGGTTGTCAAAATCTTTGCAACATGGCGACATCTGCCGTTGAAGTTGCACATGCAGCCTTGAAAGAAAATCTACAAGTAAGCACATGAGACTTTTTTGCAGTGCAAGAACGCATTTTATTCTGTCTCGAACGTTAAGTCAAAGAGTAATATGCTGCTGAAGCTGATGAGAAGTTGTCGGTGCCCACAATCTAAGAGCTACCCCTATATTCAAGCACGTTGTTGGATATGTGAGCCATTGTGATTCAAGGTTTATTGAAGAACAGCTGGGTTTAGCGTCTAACATGATTTAAAAGGGAAAAATGTCGACTTGCCTAGGCATGTTTCGACGCACGTTAGGTCTGCCATGCGCGCATGATGTTGCCTTAGCAGGTGATGGACTCATTTCACTAGATTAAATTGCGCATCACTGGCGGTTGTACTACATTTCTGCGGACGCAAAGAAAGATGTGGATAAACTGTGTTTTGGCCATCGTGGTATCCTCAAAGAGCAAATCTAGAACCCTGAAGAAGTTTACGTAAAAAGGCCACTCGCTCAGCAGAGTATAGACACAATTCAAATTAAAGATATCAGTACAGGAAAGAGGCCTTCGCTTTCGAATCCAATAGTAGAAATGCCGAAAGGTCGACCGTTTGATGCCATAAATAAAATCAAAGAATTCTACAAAGCGTGAATTATCATCATTTATTTATGCAACGAAGAAACGTCTTTGAGGTGAGTACGGTCTGATCCAAGATAATCACGATTGGAGAACTTGTTTGATGCGCAAAAAGACCAAAAACGAGGTCCGCTTGGCATAATCTCATAATTTGGGTGACTGACATACCTACGGACGGCCACTGTAGATTATTGTATTTCACCTGAATGGCAGAGAAAGTCACGAGAACACCGCAATATAATGGGACTGTACGTGAAGATATCCTTCGAATATGTCAACAACGAAGCACTTTATGAAACAAGTATTTAGTCGCGACAATTTTGGGCTTGAGGCTTGTGTAATCTGGGCGAGAAAAGGGAGGAATTTAGTGCCTTTCACCAACTGGTTTCAAGCTTTTGACTGAAAGCTTTTATTTCTGCCCGATTATAATCCTGAATAATAAAGTTCGTGCGTTAGACTACTTACAATAAACCACTATGGCCGGCGGATGTAAAGCGTCATTGTTGCATGTAAAGAAAAATCAGTGGCAAGCTTTACATCTTGCTGCAGATGGTCCATTACCTCATGTATACGCTGTTTACATTCGAGTGTTACAGAGTCCGCATTTTGGTCACAACAGATACATAGAAGACTAGATTGATAGATCCATATTCAGTTTCATAGTACAAGCTGATGTTACAAGAGATAATTGGCTTTGCGGCGCACGTCGAAATTATGCATACGTCCGGTGAAACACGTAAATCTGTCTCGTTCGTTTTTATCTTTCGCGACTGAAAGCTTGACATTAGCTCATTGTGATGATACACATGTCATCAAAAGCATTTAAATTACGTCATCTGGAAATTTGGTAGCATAAATACGTAAATTACGCACCAACATTATGTTGAAGAAGCGGTATTTGCTGCAATACGTGGCAGTCGGCCGACTACTTTAGTTGAATGGCAGTTTATATTCTGGGACGTTGTAGTAAATTCAGGGCGAAAATAGTTGGTGTCGAAGAAATAAAAGCATGATAGCATCCTGGTAACGACATGAACACTTCTGCATTTGCATCGGCATATTTCTGATCTAAAAGGTTGTAAGCCCGATGGATAATGCCGCCTGTGGTATGGAACCAACCGCGGGGACAAGAACAGAGGCTGATCGCGAAAGGGACAGCAGTATACAAGGCGCTGACTTAGAAGTCAAGGCATAGGCGATGATATGGAACACAGAGAAAAAAGTTGGTGGACCTACTGACGGGACTAGCGGAGATGATTGTAACGGGGCACCCTGAAGCTTGTACTGGTGACAGTACAAGCTACTTATTCTGATGACAGAATAAGGCGGTGCCTCGTAACTTCACGTACACTCGTACGTGCAGAGGAAGACGGTAAGAAGAAGCGAGTACTTGGTTAAAGTAAAAAGTAGAACTGTATTTAGTATAGTTAATGTCTGCAATAAATCACTGTTTATCTTCATCTAACTATGTCTGAATACAAATGTGCATTTCAACTATCTGCTCACCACTCATTGCGTGCGTCTGTCGTGGCGCGTCTTCGTTGGTTGATGTAATGGCCTATATCAACCAGCTAGGAACTACTCGTAAGTGCTACAGAATATTTGTCCTTATGACAATATTCTGAGAATATAACTCTTATAGTTATATTCAATTAACAATATTTTAAAAATTGTTATGTATAATTCACCCCGTTACATCACCCCCCCCCCCCTTAACCATCAGTCACTTTAGTGACTGATTGACTAAATGGATACTCGTCCCAAATCATTTGGGACAGGGTTTGCACTTGTTGGTCCGCGTCCACTTTCCAACATCTCATCGCATGGTTAACAAGCCCATGCGATGCGCGAGCAAGGCCGCCGAGAGCGCGTCTGCACGTCTCTGTGCGGACGCCGAAGCAGAAACCACAGCAACTGATGTCTCATCGGTTGCTGAAGCGACCCAGCCTGTGTCACTTGGTGATGCAGGCGCCGGTCATGAAGACACTCATGTCTTCACAGAGTATGAGCTCGGTGTCTCATACTCTCCTGATACGGATGACGGATCCGTATCGACGGCGATTGAATCCAAGCCGCCTGCCAAGCGTGGCATGGACGATGCTATGCGTCGTAGCATCTTTGGTTCATCTGATGAATCAGATGAACCATCGCCGAAGCGAAGGCGCTCGAGGTCGCGAGACTCGGGCGCTAACAGTGGTGTCGGTTCTCCTATGGACACCACTTCACAGCGAGGTGCCAGTACTTCTGTCGGCACGTCGCAGGAAGAGCGGGACCGCAATGTGTTGCGTCTCGCTCCTGAAAAGAAGGCATGGATGCCCCTAAATCACTCATGGATCACTTGTCGGCGACGACGAGTGATCGTTATCGAACACGATTGTTCGATTCGTCAAGGATCCATCACCTTGACCCCAGCGCGAAAAACTATCGCGCTGAACATGAATTCTTCATCGATGCTTTCTTTAGACATCGATGGTACAGTGGGAATCACAAACGTGATGGTCCCTCACTACTTCAGGCGTGGAACGCCTACATCCATAACCTCGAGGATGTAGGTCGTGACGCTTGGAACGACAAACTTATCAAAGCTCGTGATAAGTTTGAAAAGCGAACCCCGACAGGTGCACGCTACAAGCTGCATCGTCTGTCAAGGGAGAAAGGATTACCCTGCCTCTCTTGGGGAGACTCGTGCCCATGTTGTGTGAACAACTCTGCACGAGCACCTAAGGAGGCTTACCTCCTTACCAGCCCGTGGTGGCGCGTACGTGTCTCTACTGAGATGTACGAAGGGATTGACAACCTGAAATCCCTTTACAACCGTGCCGGGAAGACTTTCTCCGGCGGTCCTTCTGCGGCACAGGATGTGCCGCGTCGTACTGCTCAACCAGACCCAGTACGTCGATCATCAGTTGGGAGCGGGGCTCCCAAGAATCCCAGGACGGAGGATAGCCGCGCCACCGGACGAGATAACTCGTCCGACGTCCGTTCACGTCGCGGTGGTTCAACAGCTGCTCAATTAGATAGCGCTGGCCACCGCGAGAGTCCTCTAATGGAGGTGGAGGAGGAGGAAAGACGCTCTCCACACGATCATGTGGATCGGTGTGTACCCGAGAGCTTCTTTGATCGCGTAACGCAAGGGTTACGCGACGATCTCGAACATGAGCGGAATAGGCGTCTCCAAATGGCGGACACTGTCTCGAAGCATCGAGCTGAGTTTGCCTTTGCTCAGCTCGAGAACGAGAGATCTCTGACATCTCTTCGTGACGAGCTAAGGGTAGCTCGTGGGATTGCTGATCGGTCTCGGGATGAGATAGCTGCTCTTCAGACCCTTGTTGATGCCCACCATCGGGAGCACAAGGCTCTCTGCGAGATGCTTGAGCGCAAGGGCGTTCTTCATCGGAAGAAGGAGCGTACGGATGGTACGGCTTAAGCCGACCAACGTAAAACGTGGGATGCGTTCGCACCTTACGTGGTAACTCGATCGTGTATGCATTGCCTAGGCGGTGCAATACACGAAATGGGCCGATGTACTTGGGTAGTAGTTTACTGCTACCCAAGTTCGTCACTACATGCTTTGGTAGATCAACCGTAGACAGTAGGACTAAGTCACCTTTATCAAATAAAAGAGTGTTTGCCCTTCCATTCTTGTCAGCGTTTTGCTTTTGCTTGTCCACCGCTTCGGCGATGGAGTCTTGCACAAAACGGACTACCGTTTCACGAGCCAGTATGAACTCATCTGATGACTCGTAAGCTTCAGTGTGTTGTGAGCGCACTGCAGCAACATCAACCCTTTCTTCAGTGAGGGCTTCCGCACTCTCACTGGGATCATCTTCTTCAGTGAGGGCTTCCGCACTCTCACTGGCATCATCTTCTTCGATATCGATGTTATCGATATCGGCATCAAACGCAATGACTTCTTCGTCAGAGCGTGATGAGCGTGAACCAAATCGGTTTTTGCTCGCGCGAGTACCTCCCCCCCTTAAACCAGAGTTACACTCTAGTAAGGTGGGTACACGCGGATGGCGTAAGCCATTCACGTAAAAAGGTGTATGGGTCGTGGACGCATGTACCGAGTTGTTAATGGCAAACTCTACCATTGGCAAAAACTCACTCCAACTCTTAAAGGAGTGTACGTATCCTCGAAGTATCTCTTCAAGGACACGATTGGCACGTTCCGTCTGACCATCTGCCTCTGGATGGTCAGATGTCAACATCTTCAAGCGCGTTCCGAGTGATTTGAACACGGAACGCCAGAAATCAGCAGTGAATCGTGGATCTCTGTCTGATACAAGTTCATGGGGCAACCCATGAAGTCGGAAGATGGTGTCGATAAAGACACAAGCACAGCCACTTGCCGTGATTGTCTCTGGTACAGCCACAAGGTGTACCATTTTGCTGAATCCGTCAACAAATACGAGAATACCCGTATTCCCGCGTGCGTCTTTGGTAACCCGAAGACGAAATCCATTGAGATGGATTCCCAGCACTCAGCCGGAACCGGTAGAGGCTGTAAAGGTGCACGCAGTGAAGGACTTGACTTCACTCGTTGACAGACTTCGCATGCGCGAACATACTTTCGCACAAACTGATACTGGCGGGGCCAGTAAAAGTCTCGACTTACCGTGAGATATGTTTTCTCTCGGCCACGATGTCCTCCTATAGGAGCATCGTGATACTCGAACATGATCCGCAAACGCAGATCAGTATCTTCTGGAATGACAACACGTGGTGTGTCACCAGAAACGGCTGTATAATACAGTAACCCGTTGCGAGTAGTGTATCGATCTGATGCAGATCGATACACAGGCGACAATCGTTTCAACGATTCTCGAGATGGTTGGGAGAGATGTGTCAACAACTTCACAATCTCACCATCTTGGGCGTATGCCCGCCTCACATCATCATACAACGTTGTAAATGGGACTGAGGACGTCATAACCGCAACAGTGACTGTCTCACTGTTGGGTTTCGCGACTGTTTCAAAGTCGGGACGACGTGAGAGTGCATCAGCGACGACATTAAGTTGTCCTGGTTTGTACTCGACCGTAAAGTTGTATTCTGCAAAGAATGACAACCACCGCGCCATTCGTTGTGAAAGGTGGGGGCTGTTCACTGCCGTGCGTAATGACGCATGGTCAGTGTAAACAATGAAGGGTCTTTCTCCTAATAGATAGACTCTGAACTTCGCGAGTGCATACTTCATGGCAAGGAACTCCTTGTCATGCAATGGATAGTTCCGCTCAGCTGGTTGCAGCTGACGCGACTGATAGCAGACGACGCGTTCAACGCCTTCTAGGTCGTACTGCATTAATGCACAGCCGATTGCAAAATCGCTGGCATCACAGACCACATGAAATGGCCTGTCCTGATCGGCTATTGCGAGGACTGGGGATTGTATCAAGCTCTGCTTGATACCCTCAAAGGAGCGTTGACATTCAGCGTTCCATAACCACCTCTCGTTCTTTTTCAACAAACGAGAGAGGTGCACAGTCATCTCGGCGTAAGTGCGTGAATACTTATGCAAATACGCCGCTAGCCCAAGGAATTTTCGAAGACATTTGACATCGACCGGCACAGGCCAGTCGGTGATCGCCTTGATCTTTTCGGGATCAGGACGTACACCGTTCTTACCAACGATGCACCCAAGAAGTGGTATTTCGCTTGCTGCAAATATACACTTCTTGAGGTTTGCATACAATTGATGCTTTCGCATGATTGTAAGAACCTGTCGGACGTGGTACCTGTGAACCTCAACGTCCGACTTTACATCCATAGCTCGACTATGGATGAATACGTCATCGAAATAACTCGGCGCGAATTCTCGTACTGGTCTCAACAGATGTGATACACATCTGTTGAACGTGGCAGGGGCATTACTGAGCCCTTGTGGCATTACTAGCCATTCCCAGATCATGCCTCTAGGCGTGCTAACTGCGGTATAGGGTATATCCCGTTCCCGCATAAGGATTTGATAGAAGCCATCCATCAAATCCATGGACGAAAAGATGGTACTCTTTGACATACCATCAATGATTACGTCCTTCCTCGGTATCGGCGTCTGAGCCGGTACCGTTGCAGCGTTCAATTTGTTAAATGCATGCACTATCCGCCACCCTCCTGTTGCTTTTCGCACACAGAAGGTCGGAGAGCTATGTGGGGAAGTTGATTCCCTCACATGGCCCGCAGCTAAACGATCGGCAAAGAACTTGTCGATCGCACGTACTTGTTCACGGGGCAGTGGCCACTGCTTCATGACACAGTACTTCAAGCCTGGCTTAAGCTCGACCTCGTGTCGAATACCTTTATCCTTCGGTAATTCGCACGGAACAGTTTCAGGGAATACATCCTTGAATTCAACCAAATCTTCATAGAGAGGATTTGTCTTGAGCGATTCCCATGATTGGGAGTCATATCGCTCAATTCGTGTCTTTTCATCTAGGACACTCTCGTCCATAGATGAACTATTGAGAACTCTCTCGTTCTCAGTAAACACTGTTGCTGACCTTATGTCGGCTACACACTCGTCGTCAGCGACGAGTACGCAGATCTGCTTGACTTTGCCACTACGCAGATCACGCAAGAACCTTTTATGTTCGAGCGTTGGCAACTGAGTGATATCCGAAGTCAACTTCGGAGGCGCAATCAGATCAAGTGTATAAGCGCCTACACTTGATCCGTTATTGACTATGACATTCAATGTCTCTGTCATTTCCTGGGGACTTATTCCCTCAGGCTTCGAAGGGCTTATTCCTTCGTCTTCCCGGGGACTTATTCCCGCGGGTTTCGGGGAACTTATTTCCGCCGTATTTGTAATATCGGGACTTATTCCCCTAACTTCCTCTAGCTGGGGTTGCGCAACCACAGCGAGATCCTCTACGAAAGACTCTCCAGTCGATCTAGGATTATCGTTTCGCTTAACCTGAGCGATCGATTTTTTCTCTTCTAGATGTCCCCCGCTAGGGATACATCTTTGTCCCGGTCCATTCGACTTATTCGAGTGGTGGACCTTCGGCGCAGCCTGTGTTTCCTCACAGCCGCCGGAACTTTGCTCCGAAGTGTAACCGTTTGTTACACTAAGGTTTTGTGCAGTCGTACTAACGACCGTACCACAAGTGAGGCCATCGCACTCACTCGTAGTACATCCACACGCTTGTGGACGCTCCAAAACGTTCATCAGATGGCCATCTGATGAACAAGCGGCAGGCATCGTTACTGTCCGATGTTGCCAGTTTACTCGTGGTTCGTACCTTCTGAGCCACGGTATTCCAAGGATGACATCAAATTTGTCATCCAAATCCAATACGATAAAGTCATCGTCATATTGGGTATCTTCTAGCGTATAGTGGATCTTCACTATACGCTTCATGACGGTTACGGATGCGCCTGTCGCAAGACGTACCGTCATCCTCGTAGGAGGTGTGTCACATTCACTGAATTTAAAGTGACCATCTTCTAGCGATTGGCGTCGCACAAAATTGTTGGACGCCCCACAATCGACTAGAGCTCGAAGGGACAACTTATTCGTCACTTCTAGTTTCAAGGTAATGAGTGAGACCTCATTACCTAGAGCAGCAACGCACAACGTTTGTGTGTTGGGAGCAACTTTCATCAAGAGGCCTACAAATTCTCTTGACGTTGCTAGACCAGTAGGGTGCTCCGCACCTACTGATCCTGTCCGTTTTTTGACGGTCCATCCCGTTGTTGCGTCTTTGCGCCAACTGCGGACCCTCGTCCCTGCCCCTTTCTCATGGGTGGACGGTCACTACGCCCAGTGTTGAGAGACACTGGACGAGGGGCACTACACTCGTAAGCGTAGTGTCCTGTCTTTTGACATCTGTTGCATCTCTGCAACTTCTTGTAGCCTGTAGAGCGAGCCTTCTCGCTCTCTACATAACAGAGTTCCATCGGCTTTGGACCTCCGTTGTCATATCGTCTCGGTTGACGATATGATGTCGAGCTGGCGCGAGCCTGTCTCAGACTGAAGTCTTCCTGCTCCGCAATGGAAATGGCTTGTTCTAGTGAATCTAGTTCAAGCCGGTACAGGTGAGTCTTGATGGGACCATCCGCAAGACCCTGCATGAACACCGAAACCAACGTGTGTTCATCCACCGGATTGGAACTTATACAACTCGTAAGATGTCGTATATGTTGCGCGTAAGCGTGCACATCACGCTTACCCTGTTTGAGCTTCAAGAGTTCGGTTCGAGCCCTGAACTCAGCTCTAGGCGGTTCAAACGTTTGTCTGAGCCGCGACTTGAAGACTTCCAACGACCCAAACGCATATGGGTCGTGCAACTTGAGCCCCAGTGCCCAAGTCTTGGCACGTCCTGCCAGATTTGACTGGGCAAATGCAACTTGCATATCCCCGTCGTCGATGCGACGCGCCCTTATGGCGTCATCCAATTCGACGAACCATCTCAAGAGGGAGTCTTCTTCGACCCCCCTATACTTTGAGATGTCGATCTTCAAAGTCTCGGGTCGACGCGAGTGCATCGACCCGCCAGCAGCAGCCTGCTGCTGTCTCAACAGTTCAAATTGTTGAGCACCTTGTTCTCTCAACAACTCTGCTTGTTGAGAACCTTGTTGGTGAAGCAAGGCTACTTTCTCGCGTTTAGCGTCAAGTTCAAGTAGCATGTTGGGCATCTCTATTGAGAGCCTCTAGCATGACGCTAACAGCATGGATGCCCATGGTTGAACCTATTCGTTCAACCGCATCCCATTCGACATCGCTCAAATTGGAGTAGCCGTCACGCGTAGCGTGAAAGCTTTGGTCATCTTCATCATCCAACATATTCATGTTAGATGTGAACGTGGTCCTTGGACGGACTACGAAGTGCTACCAGGTGTAACGGGGCACCCTGAAGCTTGTACTGGTGACAGTACAAGCTACTTATTCTGATGACAGAATAAGGCGGTGCCTCGTAACTTCATGTACACTCGTACGTGCAGAGGAAGACGGTAAGAAGAAGCGAGTACTTGGTTAAAGTAAAAAGTAGAACTGTATTTAGTATAGTTAATGTCTGCAATAAATCACTATTTATCTTCATCTAACTATGTCTAAATACAAATGTGTAAATTGATTATCTGCTCACCACTCATTGCGTGCGTCTGTCGTGGCGCGTCTTCGTTGGTTGATATAATGGCCTATATCAACCAATTAGGAACTACTCGTAAGTGCTACAGAATATTTGTCCTTATGACAATATTCTGAGAATATAACTCTTATAGTTATATTCAATTAACAATATTTTAAAAATTGTTATGTATAATTCACCCCGTTACATCACCCCCCCCCCTTAACCATCAGTCACTTTAGTGACTGATTGACTAAATGGATACTCGTCCCAAATCATTTGGGACAGGGTTTGCACTTGTTGGTCCGCGTCCACTTTCCAACATCTCATCGCATGGTTAACAAGCCCATGCGATGCGCGAGCAAGGCCGCCGAGAGCGCGTCTGCACGTCTCTGTGCGGACGCCGAAGCAGAAACCACAGCAACTGATGTCTCATCGGTTGCTGAAGCGACCCAGCCTGTGTCACTTGGTGATGCAGGCGCCGGTCATGAAGACACTCATGTCTTCACAGAGTATGAGCTCGGTGTCTCATACTCTCCTGATACGGATGACGGATCCGTATCGACGGCGATTGAATCCAAGCCGCCTGCCAAGCGTGGCATGGACGATGCTATGCGTCGTAGCATCTTTGGTTCATCTGATGAATCAGATGAACCATCGCCGAAGCGAAGGCGCTCGAGGTCGCGAGACTCGGGCGCTAACAGTGGTGTCGGTTCTCCTATGGACACCACTTCACAGCGAGGTGCCAGTACTTCTGTCGGCACGTCGCAGGAAGAGCGGGACCACAATGTGTTGCGTCTCGCTCCTGAAAAGAAGGCATGGATGCCCCTAAATCAGTCATGGATCACTTGTCGGCGACGACGAGTGATCGTTATCGAACACGATTGTTCGATTCGTCAAGGATCCATCACCTTGACCCCAGCGCGAAAAACTATCGCGCTGAACATGAATTCTTCATCGATGCTTTCTTTAGACATCGATGGTACAGTGGGAATCACAAACGTGATGGTCCCTCACTACTTCAGGCGTGGAACGCCTACATCCATAACCTCGAGGATGTAGGTCGTGACGCTTGGAACGACAAACTTATCAAAGCTCGTGATAAGTTTGAAAAGCGAACCCCGACAGGTGCACGCTACAAGCTGCATCGTCTGTCAAGGGAGAAAGGATTACCCTGCCTCTCTTGGGGAGACTCGTGCCCATGTTGTGTGAACAACTCTGCACGAGCACCTAAGGAGGCTTACCTCCTTACCAGCCCGTGGTGGCGCGTACGTGTCTCTACTGAGATGTACGAAGGGATTGACAACCTGAAATCCCTTTACAACCGTGCCGGGAAGACTTTCTCCGGCGGTCCTTCTGCGGCACAGGATGTGCCGCGTCGTACTGCTCAACCAGACCCAGTACGTCGATCATCAGTTGGGAGCGGGGCTCCCAAGAATCCCAGGACGGAGGATAGCCGCGCCACCGGACGAGATAACTCGTCCGACGTCCGTTCACGTCGCGGTGGTTCAACAGCTGCTCAATTAGATAGCGCTGGCCACCGCGAGAGTCCTCTAATGGAGGTGGAGGAGGAGGAAAGACGCTCTCCACACGATCATGTGGATCGGTGTGTACCCGAGAGCTTCTTTGATCGCGTAACGCAAGGGTTACGCGACGATCTCGAACATGAGCGGAATAGGCGTCTCCAAATGGCGGACACTGTCTCGAAGCATCGAGCTGAGTTTGCCTTTGCTCAGCTCGAGAACGAGAGATCTCTGATATCTCTTCGTGACGAGCTAAGGGTAGCTCGTGGGATTGCTGATCGGTCTCGGGATGAGATAGCTGCTCTTCAGACCCTTGTTGATGCCCACCATCGGGAGCACAAGGCTCTCTGCGAGATGCTTGAGCGCAAGGGCGTTCTTCATCGGAAGAAGGAGCGTACGGATGGTACGGCTTAAGCCGACCAACGTAAAACGTGGGATGCGTTCGCACCTTACGTGGTAACTCGATCGTGTATGCATTGCCTAGGCGGTGCAATACACGAAATGGGCCGATGTACTTGGGTAGTAGTTTACTGCTACCCAAGTTCGTCACTACATGCTTTGGTAGATCAACCGTAGACAGTAGGACTAAGTCACCTTTATCAAATAAAAGAGTGTTTGCCCTTCCATTCTTGTCAGCGTTTTGCTTTTGCTTGTCCACCGCTTCGGCGATGGAGTCTTGCACAAAACGGACTACCGTTTCACGAGCCAGTATGAACTCATCTGATGACTCGTAAGCTTCAGTGTGTTGTGAGCGCACTGCAGCAACATCAACCTTTTCTTCAGTGAGGGCTTCCGCACTCTCACTGGGATCATCTTCTTCAGTGAGGGCTTCCGCACTCTCACTGGCATCATCTTCTTCGATATCGATGTTATCGATATCGGCATCAAACGCAATGACTTCTTCGTCAGAGCGTGATGAGCGTGAACCAAATCGGTTTTTGCTCGCGCGAGTACCTCCCCCCCTTAAACCAGAGTTACACTCTAGTAAGGTGGGTACACGCGGATGACGTAAGCCATTCACGTAAAAAGGTGTATGGGTCGTGGACGCATGTACCGAGTTGTTAATGGCAAACTCCACCATTGGCAAAAACTCACTCCAACTCTTAAAGGAGTGTACGTATCCTCGAAGTATCTCTTCAAGGACACGATTGGCACGTTCCGTCTGACCATCTGCCTCTGGATGATCAGATGTCAACATCTTCAAGCGCGTTCCGAGTGATTTGAACACGGAACGCCAGAAATCAGCAGTGAATCGTGGATCTCTGTCTGATACAAGTTCATGGGGCAACCCATGAAGTCGGAAGATGGTGTCGATAAAGACACAAGCACAGCCACTTGCCGTGATTGTCTCTGGTACAGCCACAAGGTGTACCATTTTGCTGAATCCGTCAACAAATACGAGAATACCCGTATTCCCGCGTGCGTCTTTGGTAACCCGAAGACGAAATCCATTGAGATGGATTCCCAGCACTCAGCCGGAACCGGTAGAGGCTGTAAAGGTGCACGCAGTGAAGGACTTGACTTCACTCGTTGACAGACTTCGCATGCGCGAACATACTTTCGCACAAACTGATACTGGCGGGGCCAGTAAAAGTCTCGACTTACCGTGAGATATGTTTTCTCTCGGCCACGATGTCCTCCTATAGGAGCATCGTGATACTCGAACATGATCCGCAAACGCAGATCAGTATCTTCTGGAATGACAACACGTGGTGTGTCACCAGAAACGGCTGTATAATACAGTAAACCGTTACGAGTAGTGTATCGATCTGATGCAGATCGATACACAGGCGACAATCGTTTCAACGATTCTCGAGATGGTTGGGAGAGATGTGTCAACAACTTCACAATCTCACCATCTTGGGCGTATGCCCGCCTCACATCATCATACAACGTTGTAAATGGGACTGAGGACGTCATAACCGCAACAGTGACTGTCTCACTGTTGGGTTTCGCGACTGTTTCAAAGTCGGGACGACGTGAGAGTGCATCAGCGACGACATTAAGTTGTCCTGGTTTGTACTCGACCGTAAAGTTGTATTCTGCAAAGAATTACAACCACCGCGCCATTCGTTGTGAAAGGTGGGGGCTGTTCACTGCCGTGCGTAATGACGCATGGTCAGTGTAAACAATGAAGGGTCTTTCTCCTAATAGATGTACTCTGAACTTCGCGGGTGCATACTTCATGGCAAGGAACTCCTTGTCATGCAATGGATAGTTCCGCTCAGCTGGTTGCAGCTGACGCGACTGATAGCAGACGACGCGTTCAACGCCTTCTAGGTCGTACTGCATTAATGCACAGCCGATTGCAAAATCGCTGGCATCACAGACCACATGAAATGGCCTGTCCTGATCGGCTATTGCGAGGACTGGGGATTGTATCAAGCTCTGCTTGATACCCTCAAAGGAGCGTTGACATTCAGCGTTCCATAACCACCTCTCGTTCTTTTTCAACAAACGAGAGAGGTGCACAGTCATCTCGGCGTAAGTGCGTGAATACTTATGCAAATACGCCGCTAGCCCAAGGAATTTTCGAAGACATTTGACATCGACCGGCACAGGCCAGTCGGTGATCGCCTTGATCTTTTCGGGATCAGGACGTACACCGTTCTTACCAACGATGCACCCAAGAAGTGGTATTTCGCTTGCTGCAAATATACACTTCTTGAGGTTTGCATACAATTGATGCTTTCGCATGATTGTAAGAACCTGTCGGACGTGGTACCTGTGAACCTCAACGTCCGACTTTACATCCATAGCTCGACTATGGATGAATACGTCATCGAAATAACTCGGCGCGAATTCTCGTACTGGTCTCAACAGATGTGATACACATCTGTTGAACGTGGCAGGGGCATTACTGAGCCCTTGTGGCATTACTAGCCATTCCCAGATCATGCCTCTAGGCGTGCTAACTGCGGTATAGGGTATATCCCGTTCCCGCATAAGGATTTGATAGAAGCCATCCATCAAATCCATGGACGAAAAGATGGTACTCTTTGACATACCATCAATGATTACGTCCTTCCTCGGTATCGGCGTCTGAGCCGGTACCGTTGCAGCGTTCAATTTGTTAAATGCATGCACTATCCGCCACCCTCCTGTTGCTTTTCGCACACAGAAGGTCGGAGAGCTATGTGGGGAAGTTGATTCCCTCACATGGCCCGCAGCTAAACGATCGGCAAAGAACTTGTCGATCGTACGTACTTGTTCACGGGGCAGTGGCCACTGCTTCATGACACAGTACTTCGAGCCTGGTTTAAGCTCGACCTCGTGTCGAATACCTTTATCCTTCGGTAATTCGCACGGAACAGTTTCAGGGAATACATCCTTGAATTCAACCAAATCTTCATAGAGAGGATTTGTCTTGAGCGATTCCCATGATTGGGAGTCATATCGCTCAATTCGTGTCTTTTCATCTAGGACACTCTCGTCCATAGATGAACTACTGAGAACTCTCTCGTTCTCAGTAAACACTGTTGCTGACCTTATGTCGGCTACACACTCGTCGTCAGCGACGAGTACGCAGATCTGCTTGACTTTGCCACTACGCAGATCACGCAAGAACCTTTTATGTTCGAGCGTTGGCAACTGAGTGATCTCCGAAGTCAACTTCGGAGGCGCAATCAGATCAAGTGTATAAGCGCCTACACTTGATCCGTTATTGACTATGACATTCAATGTCTCTGTCATTTCCTGGGGACTTATTCCCTCAGGCTTCGAAGGACTTATTCCTTCGGCTTCCCGGGGACTTATTCCCGCGGGTTTCGGGGAACTTATTTCCGCCGTATTTGTAATCTTGGGACTTATTCCCTTTACTTCCTCTAGCTGGGGTTGCGCAACCACAGCGAGATCCTCTACGAAAGACTTTCCAGTCGATCTAGGATTATCGTTTCACTTAACCTGAGCGATCGATTGTTTCTCTTCTAGATGTTCCCCGCTAGGGATACATCTTTGTCCCAGTCCACCCGACTTATTCGAGTGGTGGACCTTCGGCGCAGCCTGTGTTTCCTCACAGCCGCCGGAACTTTGCTCCGAAGTGTAACCGTTTGGTACACTAAGGTTTTGTACAGTCGTACTAACGACCGTACCACAAGTGAGGCCATCGCAGCTCACTCGTAGTACATCCACACGCTTGTGGACGCTCCAAAACGTTCATCAGATGGCCATCTGATGAACAAGCGGCAGGCATCGTTACTGTCCGATGTTGCCAGTTTACTCGTGGTTCGTACCTTCTGAGCCACGGTATTCCAAGGATGACATCAAATTTGTCATCCAAATCCAATACGATAAAGTCATCGTCATATTGGGTATCTTCTAGCGTATAGTGGATCTTCACTATACGCTTCATGACGGTTACGGATGCGCCTGTCGCAAGACGTACCGTCATCCTCGTAGGAGGTGTGTCACATTCACTGAATTTAAAGTGACCATCTTCTAGCGATTGGCGTCGCACAAAATTGTTGGACGCCCCACAATCGACTAGAGCTCGAAGGGACAACTTATTCGTCACTTCGAGTTTCAAGGTAATGAGTGAGACCTCATTACCTAGAGCAGCAACGCACAACGTTTGTGTGTTGGGAGCAACCTTCATCAAGAGGCCTACAAATTCTCTTGACGTTGCTAGACCAGTAGGGTGCTCCGCACCTACTGATCCTGTCCGTTTTTTGACGGTCCATCCCGTTGTTGCGTCTTTGCACCAACAGCGGACCCTCGTCCCTGCCCCTTTCTCATGGGTGGACGGTCACTACGCCCAGTGTTGAGAGACACTGGACGAGGGGCACTACACTCGTAAGCGTAGTGTCCTGTCTTTTGACATCTGTTGCATCTCTGCAACTTCTTGTAGCCTGTAGAGCGAGCCTTCTCGCTCTCTACATAACAGAGTTCCATCGGCTTTGGACCTCCGTTGTCATATCGTCTCGGTTGACGATATGATGTCGAGCTGGCGCGAGCCTGTCTCAGACTGAAGTCTTCCTGCTCCGCAATGGAAATGGCTTGTTCTAGTGAATCTAGTTCAAGCCGGTACAGGTGAGTCTTGATGGGACCATCCGCAAGACCCTGCATGAACACCGAAACCAACGTGTGTTCATCCACCGGATTGGAACTTATACAACTCGTAAGATGTCGGATATGTTGTGCGTAAGCGTGCACATCACGCTTACCCTGTTTGAGCTTCAAGAGTTCGGTTCGAGCCCTGAACTCAGCTCTAGGCGGTTCAAACGTTTGTCTGAGCCGCGACTTGAAGACTTCCAACGACCCAAACGCATATGGGTCGTGCAACTTGAGCCCCAGTGCCCAAGTCTTGGCACGTCCTGCCAGATTTAACTGGGCAAATGCAACTTGCATATCCCCGTCGTCGATGCGACGCGCCCTTATGGCGTCATCCAATTCGACGAACCATCTCAAGAGGGAGTCTTCTTCGACCCCCCTATACTTTGAGATGTCAATCTTCAAAGTCTCGGGTCGACGCGAGTGCATCGACCCACCAGCAGCAGCCTGCTGCTGTCTCAACAGTTCAAACTGTTGAGCACCTTGTTCTCTCAACAACTCTGCTTGTTGAGAACCTTGTTGGTGAAGGAAGGCTACTTTCTCGCGTTTAGCGTCAAGTTCATTTTGAATGAACTTGGCGATAGTAGCATGTTGGGCATCTCTATTGAGAGCCTCTAGCATGACGCTAACAGCATGGATGCCCATGGTCGAACCCATTCGTTCAACCGCATCCCATTCGACATCGCTCAAATTGGAGTAGCCGTCACGCGTAGCGTGAAAGCTTCGGTCATTTTCATCGTCCAACATATTCATGTTAGATGTGAACGTGGTCCTTGGACGGACTACGAAGTGCTACCAGGTGTAACGGGGCACCCTGAAGCTTGTACTGGTGACAGTACAAGCTACTTATTCTGATGACAGAATAAGGCGGTGCCTCGTAACTTCACGTACACTCGTACGTGCAGAGGAAGACGGTAAGAAGAAGCGAGTACTTGGTTAAAGTAAAAAGTAGAACTGTATTTAGTATAGTTAATGTCTGCAATAAATCACTATTTATCTTCATCTAACTATGTCTAAATATAAATGTGTAAACCAACTATCTGCTCACCACTCATTGCGTGCGTCTGTCGTGGCGCGTCTTCGTTGGTTGATATAATGGCCTATATCAACCAATTAGGAACTACTCGTAAGTGCTACAGAATATTTGTCCTTATGACAATATTCTGAGAATATAACTCTTATAGTTATATTCTATTAACAATTTCTTATAAATTGTTATGTAAAGATTCACCCCGTTACATTCTTTCTAATGTGCTTTTCGCAGAGCTCGATTTTCGTCGACTGCGCAAAGTGGTGTAGCTCCTTTGCTCGGCGTAATGAACTAATTCCTCTATGAACAAAACCCACGTGCTAGCATTAAAACTTTCGTTGCCGGGTCAGTGTAGTGAACAATATTGTCGTGGAACAAGTTGTCTGCACCACCGCACGCCTCTCTTACTGCGACCAGATACTAATCGTGTTCTGTCCAGCTGCGCTTAAGGATCCAGGCAGCAGTTAATAACTTTATAATTTGCTCTGGAGTGATCTAAGTTTCAAATGTATGAAGCAGCCTTTGCACGGCATGTTTCAATGTTGGCTCCTCGTTCCACCACCTTCTTTTCGGCGCTATTAGTACCGCTCAGACATTCTCGTGATATTGTGTCCAAGATAGTCAATCTTGACACATTCGCTCCACGGGAATACGTTCTCTCGCTCAGCAAAAGAAAATTCCAGTGGAATTTTCTTTCTTAGGATAGGAAACCGCTTCCTATTCCCTAAAAAGGTTTTTCCATCAAAATGACGGATGTTCAACTTGCGCTGTCTTGCGTCCGGCATTCTCGCATACGACGCTGCGGTATTGGTGCCTGATGTTACACTGGAGGTTGCACAAAGTGGCAACCCCGGCTGCAGCGCCTGTGCCATCTTTACATTCTCAGCCGCCCTTGCACACCCCGAAGTATGTCCGTGGCAACATTTGTGACAAACAGCCCTAGGCGGTGTCACGTATTGCGTACGCCGATGCATGGGCTACTCCAGAACTTTTGCCGACCCGACCACACCGGACTCCTTGTCCGTCGTCTGGCTCTTGGCCTCTTTTGACGTCTCTATATAAGTCATCATTGTAACGGGGTGAATCGTTACATAACAATTTATAAGAAATTGTTAATAGAATATAACTATAAGAGTTATATTCTCAGAATATTGTCATAAGGACAAATATTCTACAGCACTTACAGTAGTTCCTAATTGGTTGATATAGGCCATTATATCAACCAACGGAAGACGCGCCACGACAGACGCACGCAATGAGTGGTGAGCAGATAATCAATTTACACATTTGTATTTAGACATAGTTAGATGAAGATAAATAGTGATTTATTGCAGACATTAACTATACTAAATACAGTTCTACTTTTACTTTAACCAAGTACTCGCTTCTTCTTACCGTCTTCCTCTGCACGTACGAGTGTACGTGAAGTTACGAGGCACCGCCTTATTCTGTCATCAGAATAAGTAGCTTGTACTGTCACCAGTACAAGCTTCAGGGTGCCCCGTTACACCTGGTAGCACTTCGTAGTCCGTCCAAGGACCACGTTCACATCTAACATGAATATGTTGGATGATGAAGATGACCAAAGCTTTCACGCTACGCGTGACGGCTACTCCAATTTGAGCGATGTCGAATGGGATGCGGTTGAACGAATAGGTTCAACCATGGGCATCCATGCTGTTAGCGTCATGCTAGAGGCTCTCAATAGAGATGCCCAACATGCTACTTGAACTTGACGCTGAACGCGAGAACGTAGCCTTCCTTCACCAACAAGGTTCTCAACAAGCAGAGTTGTTGAGAGAACAAGGTGCTCAACAATTTGAACTGTTGAGACAGCAGCAGGCTGCTGCTGGCGGGTCGATGCACTCGCGTCGACCCGAGACTTTGAAGATCGACATCTCAAAGTATAGGGGGGTCGAAGAAGACTCCCTCTTGAGATGGTTCGTCGAATTGGATGACGCCATAAGGGCGCGTCGCATCGACGACGGGGATATGCAAGTTGCATTTGCCCAGTCAAATCTGGCAGGACGTGCCAAGACTTGGGAACTGGGGCTCAAGTTGCACGACCCATATGCGTTTGGGTCGTTGGAAGTCTTCAAGTCGCGGCTCAGACAAACGTTTGAACCGCCTAGAGCTGAGTTCAGGGCTCGAACCGAACTCTTGAAGCTCAAACAGGGTAAGCGTGATGTGCACGCTTACGCGCAACATATACGACATCTTACGAGTTGTATAAGTTCCAATCCGGTGGATGAACACACGTTGGTTTCGGTGTTCATGCAGGGTCTTGCGGATGGTCCCGTCAAGACTCACCTGTTCCGGCTTGAACTAGATTCACTAGAACAAGCCATTTCCATTGCGGAGCAGGAAGACTTCAGTCTGAGACAGGCTCGCGCCAGCTCGACATCATATCGTCAACCGAGACGATATGACAACGGAGGTCCAGAGCCGATGGAACTCTGTTATGTAAAGAGCGAGAAGGCTCGCTCTACAGGCTACAAGAAGTTGCAGAGATGCAACAGATGTCAAAAGACAGGACACTACGCTTACGAGTGTAGTGCCCCTCGTCCAGTGTCTCGCGACACTGGGCGTAGTGACCGTCCACCCATGAGAAAGGGGCAGGGACGAGGGTCCGCAGTTGGCGCAAAGACGCAACAACGGGATGGACCGTCAAAAAACGGACAGGATCAGTAGGTGCGGAGCACCCTACTGGTCTAGCAACGTCAAGAGAATTTGTAGGCCTCTTGATGAAAGTTGCTCCCAACACACAAACGTTGTGCGTTGCTGCTCTGGGTAATGAGGTCTCACTCATTACCTTGAAACTCGAAGTGACGAATAAGTTGTCCCTTCGAGCTCTAGTCTATTGTGGGGCGTCCATCAATTTTGTGCAACGCCAATCGCTAGAAGATGGTCACTTTAAATTCAGTGAATGTGACACACCTCCTACGAGGATGACGGTACGTCTTGCGACAGGCGCATCCGTAACCGTCATGAAGCGTATAGTGAAGATCCACTATACGCTAGAAGATACCCAATATGACGATGACTTTATCGTATTGGATTTGGATGACAAATTTGATGTCATCCTTGGAATACCGTGGCTCAGAAGGTACGAACCACGAGTAAACTGGCAACATCGGACAGTAACGATGCCTGCCGCTTGTTCATCAGATGGCCATCTGATGAACGTTTTGGAGCGTCCACAAGCGTGTGGATGTACTACGAGTGAGCTGCGATGGCCTCACTTGTGGTACGGTCGTTAGTACGACTGCACAAAACCTTAGTGTAACAAACGGTTACACTTCGGAGCAAAGTTCCGGCGGCTGTGAGGAAACACAGGCTGCGCCGAAGGTCCACCACTCGAATAAGTCGAATGGACCGGGACAAAGATGTATCCCTAGCGGGGGACATCTAGAAGAGAAAAAATCGATCGCTCAGGTTAAGCGAAACGATAATCCTAGATCGACTGGAGAGTCTTTCGTAGAGGATCTCGCTGTGGTTGCGCAACCCCAGCTAGAGGAAGTAAAGGGAATAAGTCCCAAGATTACAAATACGGCGGAAATAAGTTCCCCGAAACCCGCGGGAATAAGTCCCCGGGAAGACGAAGGAATAAGCCCTTCGAAGCCTGAGGGAATAAGTCCCCAGGAAATGACAGAGACATTGAATGTCATAGTCAATAACGGATCAAGTGTAGGCGCTTATACACTTGATCTGATTGCGCCTCCGAAGTTAACTTCGGATATCACTCAGTTGCCAACGCTCGAACATAAAAGGTTCTTGCGTGATCTGCGTAGTGGCAAAGTCAAGCAGATCTGCGTACTCGTCGCTGACGACGAGTGTGTAGCCGACATAAGGTCAGCAACAGTGTTTACTGAGAACGAGAGAGTTCTCAGTAGTTCATCTATGGACGAGAGTGTCCTAGATGAAAAGACACGAATTGAGCGATATGACTCCCAATCATGGGAATCGCTCAAGACAAATCCTCTCTATGAAGATTTGGTTGAATTCAAGGATGTATTCCCTAAAACTGTTCCGTGCGAATTACCGAAGGATAAAGGTATTCGACACGAGGTCGAGCTTAAACCAGGCTCGAAGTACTGTGTCATGAAGCAGTGGCCACTGCCTCGTGAACAAGTACTTGCGATCGACAAGTTCTTTGCCGATCGTTTAGCTGCGGGCCATGTGAGGGAATCAACTTCCCCACATAGCTCTCCGACCTTCTGTGTGCGAAAAGCAACAGGAGGGTGGCGGATAGTGCATGCATTCAACAAGTTGAATGCTGCAACGGTACCGGCTCAGACGCCGATACCGAGGAAGGACGTAATCATAGATGGTATGTCAAAGAGTACCATCTTTTCGTCCATGGATTTGATGGATGGCTTCTATCAAATCCTTACGCGAGATCGGGATGTACCCTATACCGCAGTGAGCAATCCTAGCGGCATGCTTTGGTAATGGCTAGTAATGCCACAAGGACTTAGTAATGCCCCTGCCACGTTCAACAGATGTGTATCACATCTGTTGAGACCAGTGCGAGAATTCGCGCCGAGTTATTTCGATGACGTATTCATCCATAGTCGAGCTATGGATGTAAAGTCGGACGTTGAGGTTCACAGGTACCACGTCCGACAGGTTCTTACAATCATGCGAAAGCATCAATTGTATGCAAACCTCAAGAAGTGTATATTTGCAGCAAGCGAAATACCACTTCTTGGGTGCATCGTTGGTAAGAACGGTGTACGTCCTGATCCCGAAAAGATCAAGGCGATCACCGACTGGCCTGTGCCGGTCGATGTCAAATGTCTTCGAAAATTCCTTGGGCTAGCGGCGTATTTGCATAAGTATTCACGCACTTACGCCGAGATGACTGTGCACCTCTCTCGTTTGTTGAAAAAGAACGAGAGGTGGTTATGGAACGCTGAATGTCAACGCTCCTTTGAGGGTATCAAGCAGAGCTTGATACAATCCCCAGTCCTCGCAATAGCCGATCAGGACAGGCCATTTCATGTGGTCTGTGATGCCAGCGATTTTGCAATCGGCTGTGCATTAATGCAGTACGACCTAGAAGGCGTTGAACGCGTCGTCTGCTATCAGTCGCGTCAGCTGCAACCAGCTGAGCGGAACTATCCATTGCATGACAAGGAGTTCCTTGCCATGAAGTATGCACTCGCGAAGTTCAGAGTCTATCTATTAGGAGATAGACCCTTCGTTGTTTACACTGACCATGCGTCCTTACGCACGGCAGTGAACAGCCCGCACCTTTCACAACGAATGGCGCGGTGGTTGTCATTCTTTGCAGAATACAACTTTACGGTCGAGTACAAACCAGGACGACTTAATGTCGTCGCTGATGCACTCTCACGTCGTCCCGACTTTGAAACAGTCGCGAAACCCAACAGTGAGACAGTCACTGTTGCGGTTATGACGTCCTCAGTTCCATCTACAACGTTGTATGATGATGTGAGGCGGGCATACGCCCAAGATGGTGAGATAGTGAAGTTGTTGTCACATCTCTCCCAACCATCTCGAGAATCGTTGAAACGATTGTCGTCTGCGTATCGATCTGCATCAGATCGATACACTACTCGTAACGGTTTACTGTATTATACAGCCGTTTCTGGTGACACACCACGTGTTGTCATTCCAGAAGATACTGATCTGCGTTTGCGGATCATGTTCGAGTATCACGATGCTCCTATAGGAGGACATCGTGGCCGGGAGAAAACATATCTCACGGTGAGTCGAGACTTTTACTGGCCCCGCCAGTATCAGTTTGTGCGAAAGTATGTTCGCGCATGCGAAGTCTGCCAACGAGTGAAGTCAAGTCCTTCACTGCGTGCACCTTTACAGCCTCTACCGGTTCCGGCTGAGTGCTGGGAATCCATCTCAATGGATTTCGTCTTCGGGTTACCAAAGACGCACGCGGGAATACGGGTATTCTCGTATTTGTTGACGGATTCAGCAAAATGGTACACCTTGTGGCTGTACCAGAGACAATCACGGAAAGTGGCTGTGCTTGTGTCTTTATCGACACCATCTTCCGACTTCATGGGTTGCCCCATGAACTTGTATCAGACAGAGATCCACGATTCACTGCTGATTTCTGGCGTTCCATGTTCAAATCACTCGGAACGCGCTTGAAGATGTCGACATCTGATCATCCAGAGACAGATGGTCAGACGGAACGTGCCAATCGTGTCCTTGAAGAGATACTTCGAGGATACGTACACTCCTTTAAGAGTTGGAGTGAGTTTTTGCCAATGGTGGAGTTTGCCATTAACAACTCGGTACATGCGTCCACGACCCATACACCTTTTTACATGAATGGCTTACGTCATCCGCGTGTACCCACCTTACTAGAGTGTAACTCTGGTTTAAGGGGGGGAGGTACTCGCGCGAGCAAAAACCGATTTGGTTCACGCTCATCACGCTCTGACGAAGAAGTCATTGCGTTTGATGCCGATATCGATAACATCGATATCGAAGAAGATGATGCCAGTGAGAGTGCGAAAGCCCTCACTGAAGAAGATGATCCCAGTGAGAGTGCGGAAGCCCTCACTGAAGAAAAGGTTGATGTTGCTGCAGTGCGCTCACAGCACACTGAAGCTTACGAGTCATCAGATGAGTTCATACTGGCTCGTGAAACGGTAGTCCGTTTTGTGCAAGACTCCATCGCCGAAGCGGTGGACAAGCAAAAGCAAAACGCTGACAAGAATGGAAGGGCAAACACTCTTTTATTTGATAAAGGTGACTTAGTCCTACTGTCTACGGTTGATCTACCAAAGCATGTAGTGACGAACTTGGGTAGCAGTAAACTACTACCCAAGTACATCGGCCCATTTCGTGTATTGCACCGCCTAGGCAATGCATACACGATCGAGTTACCACGTAAGGTGCGAACGCATCCCACGTTTTACGTTGGTCGGCTTAAGCCGTACCATCCGTACGCTCCTTCTTCCGATAAAGAACGCCCTTGCGCTCAAGCATCTCGCAGAGAGCCTTGTGCTCCCGATGGTGGGCATCAACAAGGGTCTGAAGAGCAGCTATCTCATCCCGAGACCGATCAACAATCCCACGAGCTACCCTTAGCTCGTCACGAAGAGATGTCAGAGATCTCTCGTTCTCAAGCTGAGCAAAGGCAAACTCAGCTCGATGCTTCGAGACAGTGTCCGCCATTTGGAGACGCCTATTCCGCTCATGTTCGAGATCGTCGCGTAACCCTTGCGTTACGCGATCAAAGAAGCTCTCGGGTACACACCGATCCACATGATCGTGTGGAGAGCGTCTTTCCTCCTCCTCCACCTCCATTAGAGGACTCTCGCGGTGGCCAGCGCTATCTAGTTGAGCAGCTGTTGAACCACCGCGACGTGAACGGACGTCGGACGAGTTATCTCGTCCGGTGGCGCGGCTATCCTCCGTCCTGGGATTCTTGGGAGCCCTGCTCCCAACTGATGATCGACGTACTGGGTCTGGTTGAGCAGCACGACGCGGCACATCCTGTGCCGCAGAAGGACCGCCGGAGAAAGTCTTCCCGGCACGGTCGTAAAGGGATTTCAAGTTGTCAATCCCTTCGTACATCTCAGTAGAGATACGTACGCGTCACCACGGGCTATTAGGGAGGTAAGCCTCCTTGGGTGCTCGTGCAGAGTTGTTCACACAACATGGGCACGAGTCTCCCCAAGAGAGGCAGGGTAATCCTTTCTCCCTTGACAGACGATGCAGCTTGTAGCGTGCACCTGTCGGGGTTCGCTTTTCAAACTTATCACGAGCTTTGATAAGTTTGTCGTTCCAAGCGTCACGACCTACATCCTTAAGCTTATGGATGTAGGCGTTCCACGCTTGAAGCAGTGAGGGACCATCACGTTTGTGATTCCCACTGTACCATCGATGTCTAAAGAAAGCATCGATGAAGAATTCATGTTCAGCGCGATAGTTTTTCGCGCTGGGGTCAAGGTGATGGATCCTTGAAGAATCGAACAACCGTGTTCAATAACGATCACTCGTCGTCGCCGACAAGTGGTCCATGACAGATTTGGGAGGTATCCATGCCTTCTTTTCAGGAGCGAGACGCAACACATTGCGGTCCCGCTCTTCCTGCGACGTGCCGACAGAAGTACTGGCACCTCGTTGCGAAGTGGTGTCCATAGGAGAACCGACACCACTATTAGCGCCCGAGTCTCGCGACCTCGAGCGCCTTCGCTTCGGCGATGGTTCATCTGATTCATCAGATGAACCAAAGATGCTACGACGCATAGCATCGTCCATGCCACGCTTGGCAGGCGGCTTGGATTCAATCGCCGTCGATACGGATCCGTCATCCGTATCAGGAGAGTATGAGACACCGAGCTCATACTCTGTGAAGACATGAGTGTCTTCATGACCGGCGCCTGCATCACCAAGTGACACAGGCTGGGTCGCTTCAGCAACCGATGAGACATCAGTTGCTGTGGTTTCTGCTTCGGCGTCCACACAGAGACGTGCGGACGCGCTCTCGGCGGCCTTGCTCGCGCATCGCATGGGCTTGTTAACCATGCGATGAAATGTTGGAAAGTGGACTCGGACCAACAAGTGCAAACCCCGTCCCAAATGATTTGGGACGAGTATCCATTTAGTCAATCAGTCACTTTAGTGACTGATGGTTAAGGGGGGGGGGTGATGTAACGGGGTGAATTGTTACATAACAATTTATAAGAAATTGTTACATAACAATTTATAAGAAATTGTTAATAGAATATAACTATAAGAGTTATATTCTCAGAATATTGTCATAAGGACAAATATTCTGTAGCACTTACGAGTAGTTCCTAATTGGTTGATATAGGCCATTATATCAACCAACGAAGACGCGCCACGACAGACGCACGAAATGAGTGGTGAGCAGATAATCAATTTACACATTTGTATTTAGACATAGCTAGATGAAGATAAATAGTGATTTATTGCAGACATTAACTATACTAAATACAGCTCTACTTTTTACTTTAACCAAGTACTCGCTTCTTCTTACCGTCTTCCTCTGCACGTACGAGTGTACGTGAAGTTACGAGGCACCGCCTTATTCTGTCATCAGAATAAGTAGCTTGTACTGTCACCAGTACAAGCTTCAGGGTGCCCCGTTACAAAGAACGTCGTCAATAGCGTTCAACATGTGCGTGGCAAGGCGCAAATCCTGCGATAGGACAATCGGAAGTGCTAGAGTTGCGAGAAACCTGGGCACATGCAATCGGCGTGCTCAAGAATTAAATCCTTAAGATAAAGCAGATCAAAAAAAATGGGGCGATTGTTGGTTGAAGTGATATCGAACTGCGACAATTCGTTGAGAAGGATCGATTGGATGTGAAGCTGCACGATACCAAAACTGAATATCGCTGAATCAAGATCGAATATAACGATACCGAGAGTGAATATAGCCATACCGCGATCAAATATCATAGCAAGCGGTCGAGTATCAAGTTTTCAAGGTCGAGTCAAGATGCCAAGATCGGGAGCGCATGAGGTGCTCAAAGTCGGGATAATGACCGTCAAATTGGCAGGGATCACGGTCATAGTGATCGACGACCCCCCGAGGATAGAGACGATCGAGGTGAGCGTCGATCACTCGAGTAGATCGACGATCGGCCAATGAGATCGAAGATCACCCAAGGAGATCGATGATCTATCGGAAGTGAACCACGTATGCGAAGAAACGATCAGCGGAATGCAGAGGACTCGTAACAGCATTTCCTGGATTTTAAACAGGCATATTCGTAGTTTTAGCTTTCGGTTCGTTGACTTTTAACAGAATTATATTTTTTCTAAGCACACGCGTTGACTTCTCTTACGGGCTGTAATATCGGCTTCCCAACTTCAATAAAGTCGCCTATACCGAAATCAAGTGATATTACCAGGTAATTGGCTGGGGATCAAAAATTCTAACTTCCCCTTAACTGCGACTGGATGCAGCAAGAATGCAAGGACAAGGCGCAAGATCGCGATAAGGCTCATGTAACGGAGCGCTCCTTAACAGAGTAAGTCTTAGACTCAAAGAGTCTCTTTAGTTGTAATACAATAACAACAATGTACAGTCGTTCAAGCGTACAAGCCTAACAGTCCTGGTAAGAAAGGGATAAAGATTTACAGAATCACACACTAACTAGTCACTACTAGTTAAATAAGAGTAAATGCTTTCACAAGGCTAACACTCTTACAACACGCTATGCCTTAATTAGGCACTAGCGTCCAACGACTCAAAGGGGGAACTGAACTTTATTCATTTTTAGCTACGGTAATATAACCCTAAAACCTTGCATGACTGACATCTACATTACGATCTTATGACAGAAGCCTGATACCTTTATCTTACCCGACAGGGTGCGGTAGTACCGTAAGTATGTGGTATCAAGAATGTACCACTCAGATCCACCGATCTTTACTTGGTGTGGACACACAACATAACCGGTTCAAAAAACCGCGTGCAACACCGTAACAGCTCGAGTGGTCAGCAGGATCGCGTACCAAGCATCCACATAGTGGAAAAGGCGATCTTGTTGAGATCTGAGTAGCTTACATCAAGTAACCTACAAGCATACGCGAGATCGTGTAAGATTTCCGCATGATCACAAATCCCATTTTAACACAGTCAAGTTTTCTCTCGACACGAGTCCACCTGGAAGAGTGTAGCTCGCCCTACCGACGGGGCACAAGGTGAGGAGAAAATACAAAGCACAGTAACGGAGTACTCTCTGCGATAGTCGGTCGTCTAATCACCGGTGGAGAGTTGGGATCGACTCATAACGTATGTGATCGCCAATCCACCACAGTTGAAAGCCAAGTGAGCGATGACGTGAACTGTATGCTTGCACTAGACGATTTAAGCGCTAGGCACTGCAATTGAGTAATGGATAGTGGCATGACTCGTTACCTTTTAGACTATATGAGAATGACCGAGAGCCCAAAATACTGACAAAGCGAGTATATTGCTGCTAACAGCGGGCCCCTCGCTCATCACAAAGCAATAAAGATTCACAACCACGACTACTGTGATGGATAAGGTCACATAAGTGTGACTCCTGGACGTCTCATGCGCCGCTAACCATAAAAGGAACGTTAAATCCTACGGAGTTTCGGAGGCTAAAGAATGTAGGATATTCTACATGGGTGATCACAGAGTTGTCGGCAACATCGACAGTGGGGTGGTCAGTTTTGACGTGGACAAGAAGAACTATGTGCCAATTGTGTGGTAACACGTTCGCGGAGTTGTTAAACTACCATCGTACGCGCTAATGACGGCTCCAGCGCAGAGCGAAATCGAAGTGAGTCGAGACAAGCAACAAGCACGCTTATGCACGTTCACAAAAGGTTGTCTCACTTGGATTATGACACGATTTTTCGCATGGCAATCAGTTCAGCCTCCCGTATACAGCTGATCGATAAAACGCGTGAGAGCTGTCTAGCTTGCGCTCAAGGTACGCAAACCAAGAACCAGTAGTCGCAAATAAACACTAGCAAGAATTCTCCGATCGATGTTATCGATGGAGTCATCTGCTCCGACCTGAAGAGTCCCACGACTCCTTGCGACAGATTGGGACATCGTTACATGGTTGATTTTATGGAACATCACACGAACTACTGCAGAGTTTTCCTGTCAAAGAGCAAAGACGTGGCGGCTCAAATTTGTAAAGCCTATGGCATGGCTTTTTTTATAACAAATTTAGTTGTCACATTCATGTGCTGCGAACGGACGGCGGAATCGAATATCGACCTCTAAGCTCTTTTTAAGGACGCAGGAATTGCGAGGAAAATGAGTCAGCCAAGAAAATAAGCTAGCAATGGAAAGGCTGAGAAAGATACATTGCACCATCATGACTATCGGTGCATAGCATGGTGTTTGCGTGCGTCCTGCCTCTGACCTGAGGCCGAGTATGCGGCCTAAATACTAAATCGAAGCCCAAGTAAAGCGAACGCTGGTCGGCTTTCTCCTATTTAGATGTTGACCAAGATGGTAACCGTTTAAAGTTATCTTGTGTTTTTAGGGTCACTGTGCACTGTGCACCTGGACGCTAAGCACAAGTCACTAAAGCTCGTGGCAAGCAAGGCGTGATCATAGGCAAGGACGATAAAGTGAAGAGATACCGTGTGTAAATTTAGGGTACAAGGTCGTGGTCGTATTTCAACATGTCAAGGACGTAAAAATTCAAACGAATAAATAAAACGATTAACTACGGCGAATGCATCGAAACAAAGTAGATGAAGCTACGTGGACAGTTTGATGCAGAAAACGAAGATGCAAGCGACTTCTCAGGATACGATAAGAAAAACTGCTCGAGAGGTGGTGTTTGGACGCGAGAGGCGCGTGTGACTAGGGATTCTTTGGGAAAGACACGCGAAGGCAATGACGAACAATAAGTAGAGGAGATTTCGGGTGGGGTGAACACCATTCGCGAGAGCGGTCAGAAATGAAGAGCGAATTAAAGGATAAGCGGGTGGAAGCGATGGATGAGGATCTACGACCTTTGGGAGACAACGATGTGTGGAAGGTGGAAGTGCCGCCAAAGGGAAGTTATGTTCTACACACTAAACCAAATGGTTTTAAAAGCAAGTTGGACTTAGACGGAGAGATCGATTACTTTGAAGCGAGTCTTGTTGCCTGCGGGAACAAAAATGTCTTCAGCGTCGACTACGGCTTGAAGTTTACCGCTGTGTTAAAATTTTGTACAATGAAGGTCATACAAGTAGTTGCCCTACGTAGGGATGCACAAGCAAGACATGGTGACATGCCTGACTGTTAGACTTTATAGGTATTAAGGATGCTGTGAAAGTAGAAATGATATTAGTTTTAGCATCCTACAACAAAGTTTCTTACGCTCTCTACTATCCAACCATTTTATAAACCGATTGTGGCTGCATCTGCCTGCCGAGAGTGGTCGGCCGACCTTCGTTACACTCTCACCATCTTGCGTTTTCGCCAATACTCCTCCTCAATCGTCGCACACTCGCCCACACTCGATGTCTACATCATATTGAACAGCTTTCGTAGTTCTCCAATCCTTGGCGCCGGCAATACTTTCGTCAGTTGTCCGCCTTCATGATGCTCGATTCGACAAACATTGGTTTCACGATGTCCCTCCTCGCATAATTGCATATAAACTTCATGCGCACATCAACGTGCTTGACGCTCGACACACTTCCTTCAGTCTCCAGCTGTCTGATAGGAGCCTGGTTGTCCATGAGCATTGACATTGGGGCCTCCATTGTCGACAGCGACATTCCGGTCTGCTTTTTGCACACCCACTGCACAATAGCACCGTCCATAGTTAAAACTCCGCCTGTGACAGACTTACGGTCCACCTTATCAGCCGCATAGTCCGAGTCACTCCAACTCGTCAAATTGATCTTTTTTCCTTCAATTCTTGAAAAAATCATCTTGAGCTTGAGGTTCTTGGTCTCTTTTAAGTATCTTGCGACTCTCTTTGTCAGCTTCCAGTCACTCATAGTAGGTTGGTGAGTGCGCCGCGTGGCCTTGTGAACTGCAAAGCTAATATCCGGACGTGAACATCTTGCAATCCAAAGTAAGCTCCCCAAGCGACTGAAAGTCGCGAATCGTTGGTTCACCTCTCTGTCTCGGTACCGTTGTCAGGAACACAGGGTCTTTTTCAACTTCATTAGCAATCTTCACTGATAAGCGCACGAACACCATTCGCCTCCTTCAAACCATGACTCTCAAGCATTTCTTCAATAGTCGCTTGCTGATTTACTGTGCACGTCTTTTCGTCCTCCAAACTAACTCGCATGCCGAGAAACTTGCAAACCTCGCCCAAATCTTTGATCGATAAACATGCCATCGCCTCGAAAACAGCTCTACCATCCTCGGACTGGACGCTGTGACTAGTAAATCGTCCACGTAAATGCCGACAATCGTCACATCGTCTCCCTGGCGCTTACAATACAAGCACGTATCAGTTTCACACTGCGTGAAAGTAGCCTTCTCCAGTCTGGTGTGTAGCAATTGGCTCCACAGACGGCCCGCCTGCTTGAGCCCATAGAGAGACTTCTTCAGTTTTAGCGCTAAGTGCGATTTGTCTTGTACGCAAAATTGTCGTAGAGCGCCATCTTAAATCTTCAACACCCGTAGAATCGCCAAGTAGATATCCAAGTGCTCTTCTTTATCAGCCTTCACGTACGCGTTGGGAATATCCCCGTGTCTCGCCGGTACTCCCCAACGCAACGCAAGCACAAGAATCACCTTCACGTGCTCAACTTCATAACAGCAGAAAACGTAAGACCATAGTCAACGCCATACACCTGCTCATTTCCGCAGGCAACCAATCTCGCCTTGAATCGCTCAATGGCTCCATCAGCATCCGTTTTGGTCTTATAGACCCATTTTGTGTGCAGCACGTGACTATTATTTGGTGGCACTACGACCAACCAAACTCCGTTGTCTTCAAGCGCTTGCAGCTCTTCCGACATGGCAGTAAGCCACTTTCCCTCTGCCCACTCTTCATGGCTTGCCCATAATTCTTCGGGTCCGCCTCCCGCACGCTATTGATCTCTTCACCAGGCCGGTCACTTTCTTCATCGTTTCTGCGTGCCTTTTGCGCCGCCGTCCTGGTCATGTGCGCTTCGCGCGTCCAGGATTTTCTTTGTCCTCGTCCCTTGCTTTTTTCTCTTGGAACCGGTACTGGGTTATTTATCGACGCATAACCGCCACGCTCGCCATTTTCTCCATCTTCCACCGTTGGATGTACACGACGTAACTGCGCATTCTTCTCCTTGGTCAGTGTATCCACGTTTCGAACGTGCTGTGTGACGATGACGGTCTTCTCCCTTGGCAAAAAACCCTGTAGCTCTTCATTTCATCGCTCTTGCCGATGATGATGCCTTGTTTTCCACGCTCCCCCAGCGACTTGTTACTCGCATCTCTATGGACCGTGCATGGCGAGCCAAAAGCCACTATGTCGCTCAAGTCTGGGATGCTCTTCGTAAGCATCTGCAACGGTGACTGTCTTCCCATATTCGCTTTGCTCGGGCTTTGGTTAAGAATATACACCGCATATTCCGCGGCGTCTCCCCAGAAGCTTAACGGTAATCCACAAGAAAATAGCATGCTCCGCACCACGTTCATAATGGTGCGGTGCATTCGCTCCGCTTTTCTGTTGCTTGCTTAATTACGTGGCTCGCTCACCTGGTGCGCAATGCCAGTGTCCTTGCAGAATAGCTCCAAAGTCTTGTATTCTCCTCCACCGTCCGTCCTTAAAACGTGAATGCGACAATTGAATTGTCGCTCAAAAAAAGCCATGAAGTGCTTGAACTTCTGAGCTGCGGCATCCTTAACCTTTGCCAATAAAATACGACAGTAGTTTGTCTGATGATCGATAAAATTCACCATGTAGCGGTTGCCCAACATATCCCGTGGAGTCATCGGTCCCTTCAAGTCGGAGCATGTAACTCCTCCAATCACTTCGATCGGTGCATTTCTTATAGTGTCCTTTCGAGAATGCGGGTTCTTGGTCTGTTTCCCTTGGTCGCAAGCCAAGCAGTTTGCCCGCAGCTCATCCGTTAGCTGTATTCCTGATACGGGATCCTTGGCCATCCTAATTATGTTGTCGTAATTAAGATGCGCAAGCCGTATAAAAAAGTGCTTTAGCGATCCTTTCTGCACATCTTGTCCGACGTCCTCCTCGTATTGTGCAAGTGCTGACATCAGCACGTCACGTCCCGTCATATCTAGTTCGCATTTTTGTGCACGCACGACCAACACGTTATTGTGTATTCCCACGTCAAAAACAGCTGGCCCTTCGTCCAATGCGACTAACACACGGTACTCGCCCCGGTATGATATTCCACACCCTTTACTCTCCAATAGTCCATACGAAATTATGTATTTCTCGAGGTTTTCTGCGAAGTACACATCCGTCAAGCGCACCTTAGTTCTTTTAACTAGTACTGTCGTCGCAATAATCACACTCCACGCATCGATATGCGCAGGTGTCAACCATCCGCAGCAACGCACTCGCTGATGTGTTTTCGGGGTCTTCCAGTAATGAAGCGTCATTATCTAGGTGTCGACTCGATCCGCTATCGAGGATCCAGTAATCTTCCTTGACACTTGATCCGCCTATGGCCAAAACGAAGTCAACCTCATCCGTCGCTCTTGTCTCAGCGCTGCCCTCGGGGCACGCTATCTTTAAATGTCCTGGCTTTCCACATATGTAGCACGTGCGCATATCTCGACGGTCCTTGCGATTGTGTGTTCGGGTCTTAAAATAGGCTCGGCGTCCATTTCCGACGGTATTAACCACGTCCTTTCCGATATTCTTCCCGCGCAGGTCTATCTCGGTCGACTGCGCGAAGTCTGCAAGCTCTTCCGCCTGCCGCATATAGTCTATGCGCGTGAGGTTTAGCCTCTCCAACAACGACACCCTCATACTGGGGTCGGCGTAATGCACAATGTTGTCTTGAAATAGGTTGTCGGCACCTCCGCACGATTTACTCACCGCCACCAAATAAAGGTAATGCTCCGTCCAGCTTTGCTTGGAGCTCTTGTGAGCTGTAAAAATCTTCATACTTTGTGCGGGGATTATCTTGGTCGCAAACGTATGGAGTAGACGCTGCATCGCATGCTCTAGCGTCGGCTGTTCTTCAAACCACCCCTAGACCTGTTGGTTGTAATATCGCTCGTCCATACCGGTCAAGTGGTGCCCTAGCACGTCTACTTTGACGTCTTCGCTCCACTAGAAACCACTTGCTCGCTCCGCGAACATAATCTGCCTTACAAATTTCTTGCCCCATGTTGATTGGTGAAAAGCTTGACGACCGAAACTGGGAGTGATGCTGGGAGTCTACTCGGAAAACCGGAGAAGACACTTGGGGGGTAGATGGAAGATTGGAAAGTGATTGATTATCAGGGCTTACTACTTACTACATGATTTATATGTGGTGTACATATAAATCATGTGAAGCGTCTCATCATCCTACGCGTCTAATCAACTATGGTAATTACCGTAAGAACTACGTCGTAAATACTAAGCTGAACAGGCGGTTCGGATTGGACCGGTCACGGTTACCAATACTGGTAGAAAACCGATGACCGTCAACACGCCCCCTCAATCCGAACTCGCACGGATGCCGAGAGCCGTCGTCAAGTCCTTGTGACGAGGTCCCGAAAGTCCCTTGGTCATGATGTCCGCCATCATCACGGAAGTCTCGCAATACTCGAGCTTCACTTCACCGCGCTTGACCTCATCACGGATGTGATGGTACTTGATGTCGATGTGCTTGGCGCGGCCATGATTCACCGGATTCTTCGTCATCTTGATGCACGACTGGTTGTCTTCACGGATGACGAGGTCCGGTCCTGGTTCGTTTGCGGCCGCCAAAATCTCGCATAGCAGGCGATGCACCCACTTGCCTTCCTGGATGGCCAGACTCAGTGCGATGTATTCCGCTTCACTCGTCGACAGCGACACACTTGACTGCTTCTTGCTTTCCCAACTCACAGGAGCACCCATCAGCATGAAAGTGTAACCCGAAGTCGACTTGCGATCAGCGTGGTCGCCGGCCCAGTCCGCGTCCGAGTAGCCACGAAAGTCGATCTTGTCGCTTGGCTGGAAGCGGAGTCCGTGCGACTTGGTCCCTTGCAAGTAACGAAAGATGCGCTTCACCGCCGTCCAATGTTCTTGCTGCGGATTCTCCATGAAGCGCGAGACGTACCCCACAGCATACGCAATGTCCGGGCGCGTCGCAGTCGTCAAGTGCATCAAAGCTCCCACAGCTTCACGAAACGGAACGTCGATCTTGGCCGCTTCGGTGCTTGCGACAAGCCGAGTGCTCAAGTCGACCGGACTTGCTGTGGCCTTGCACTCATCCATGCCGAAGCGCTTGAGGATGTCGTTGACATACCGTCGCTGGCACATCGTCACGCTGCCACCCGATTCATCCACCAGTTCGATGCCCAGTACAAAAGTACACTTGCCACTGTCGGTCATCTCGAAACGCGTCTTGAGGTCGGCCTTCGTCTGCGCAATCAACTCGAGCGAGCTGCCGGTGACCAACACGTCATCCACGTAGACCAGCACGAGCACACAGTGACCGTCGACAACCTTGATGTGGAGACATGGGTCGAACGCCGACGCCTCGAAACCGATAGAGCATACAAACTCGTCGAAAGTCTCGTTCCACACACGTGAAGCTTGCTTGAGACCGTAGATCACCTTCACCAACTCGAGACAGTCGAAGTCGCCATCCATCTCGACGCCTTCTGGTATCACGCAGTACACCTTCTCCTTCATCACTCCGTAGAGAAAGGCTGTCACCACATCGAGTTGGTCCAGTGGCCAGTCGAAATACTTGGTGATCGCGATCACCATACGCAGTGTCACGTACTTGACCACGGGCGAGAACGTCTCTGTGTAGTCGATGCCGTACTTCTGCTTGAAGCCCTTGGCAACGAGACGCGCCTTGTATTTCTCGACCGATCCATCCGCTTTGCGCTTGATCTTGAACACCCACTTGGTGCCGATCGCGCCTTGGCCTCTTGGCAGTTTTGTCGCACGGAAAACTCCACGAAGGTGCATCGACTTGAGTTCCGCCTTCACAGCATTTCGCCAGTGAGCTTGATCAGGACCATTGATCGCGTCTTGAAAAGTCACAGGTTCTGCTAGGTCCGTTGCTTCCACTGCGTTTGCACTTGCACGCCAAAATGTTGGAGGCGTCGAGTCGTCATCTTGATTGTAGACGCTTGCATCTTCTTCGTCATCAGACATCGTTTCTGGAGCACTTGATCGTCGTTTCTGGTGACGGTTGGAGACGTATTCCAGCGCACTTGCTTGTTCCAACCCAGTTCGAGGGCGAGCTGAACGTGACATGCCGGGTCTTGCTTCACTCTTGCGCTTGCCAGTCTGCTTGTAGACGGTTTGACGCACGTCGTCCTCGTTGATCGCCAGGAGGTCGAGGTCCAACTCCGCATCTTCATCATCGTCACTTGGTCGGTCCATCGAAAAGTCAAAAGTCGATTCGTCGAAGGTGATGTCACGACTGATCACCACTTGGCCCGCCTCAATGTCGTACACTCGATAAGCTTTTGACGCTTCTTCGTAGCCCATGAACATCCCTTCACGAGCCTTCGGGTCCCACTTCAATCGCTTCTCCCTTGGTGTCAGGATAAACGCCCGACATCCAAACACGCGCATGTGCTTGATACTTGGTTTCGACTTGTACACGATCTCGAACGGAGTCTTGTGGTCGATCTTGGGTGAAGGCAGGCGGTTCTTGATGTAGATCGCCGTCATTGCCGCTTCAGCCCAGAAACACTTCTCCAGTTTTGCATGATGCAACAAGCTGCGTCCGATCGTGACGATGGTCCTTATCGCGCGTTCTGCGGTGCCGTTGGTCTGGTGTGCATACGGCACCGTGATCTGTTGTTCGATACCATGATCTTCGTAGAAGGTCTTGATGGAGTTGGTCGCAAACTCATGCGCTCCATCGTGCCGAACAAACTTGATCTTCGTGCCGAACTGAGTTTGAATCTTGATGATGTGGTTCTTGATACAGTCTTCACTCTCAGACTTGGACCGCAGACAGAAGCCCTTCATGCAACCGCTAGCTTCGTCAACCACAAGCAGTAAGTATCTGCTGCCGCCGATCGAGACTTGTTCCATTGGCCCGCAGATGTCGAAGTGCAGCAACTCGAACACACCATATTGGCGTTTGTCACGGTTGGTTGGGAATGGTTTTTGGACCATCTTTCCTTGCTGGCAACCGCGACACACACTTGGACCAGTCGAGTTGAGAGGTGCCTTGGCGTCCTTGATCATGCCAGTGGCCACCATCTTGCGCAGAACTTCGAGGGGTGCATGACCCATGCGCGCACGCAAGTCGATGGTCCCATTGCGTGTTGCTGCATTTGCCGATCGTTGAGGAGTCCGCAGCCAGTAAAGTCCATCGACGAGATCCGCTGTTGCCACGACTAGTGTGGAATTCTTGCGCTTCACTTGCATCTTGGATCCATCGAACACGACTTGGAACCTGCCACCCTTGTTGATCTGTGGCACCGAAAGCAGATTCTTGCTCATACTTGGTACGAACAGTGCGTCCTTGATCTCGATGTCGCGTTCGTCACCATTGGGTAGAACCACCCGTTCCATGATGGTTCCCACACCCTTGATCGCAGCCTTGCTGCCATCAGCCACTGATAGTTCGCCTTCCTCTCGCTCATTCAGGCTTGCAAACTTGGCCTTGTCGTTGCAGATGTGATGCGTCGCACCGCTGTCGACTGCCCACATCCCTGGCATATTCTTGCCCGTCGAAAGTCCAGCCTCCAGCGAAACCGCGAACGCAACTCGATCGTAGTTGTCATCGTAGTTGCTGTTGGTTCGCCACTGAACGTTGTTGGCTCCGCGTCCACGAGCATTGTTGCCGCCGCGTCGAGCTCCACCTTGATTTTCGTCCTTCTGCTTGGTCCAGCACCGCTCCGCCGTGTGCCCCAATTTTCCGCAGTATGTACACTGGCGAGGTTCACGCTCGGCACTGAACGCCTTCGCCGCGTCTTCAGTCTTCACCGATGTCGTCTTGTCACCTTGTCTCTTGATGTGCTCATTCGTGAGCACTCTCACGACGTCTCGCGATCGCAGTTCCGCGCTGCTCATCTCCAAGTTGAGAACGACGTTCTCGTAGCTCTTGGGGAGGCTGCGCAACAAGCAGATCGCCACGTCCTCGTCCTCCATCTTGGCGCCGATGCTGCTGAGCTTCGCGCTGATGTTGAGGACTTCGTTGCAATGATGCATCACATTGCCGCCTTCCGCCATCTCCATGCTGAACAGCTGGCGCTTCAAGTAGATGCGTCCAGCCTTCTGCGACCCGCCGTACAGCGTCTTCAAACGCGCCCACGCGACCCACGCCTCTTCACAGTCATCAACCACGTGATGATAATCCGCGCTCATGTGCAGCAGCATCAAGCCGAACGCAATGTTGTTCGTCTTGATGTAGTCGTCACTGGCGCGAGGATCGGCGAAGGTGGGGGGTGGTCTCCCGGTTCACCACGTGCCACGCCGACTTGGTCAGGAACACGCCACGCATGTAGCGGCTCCACGTCGCGTAGTTGTCGCCGTCGAACTTGTCGATGGAGATCTTGGTGGTGGCATCATGAGCAGAGGACATCGTGCTTGGGCTCATAACCTGTTGATTGGTGAAAAGCTTGACGACCGAAACTGGGAGTGATGCTGGGAGTCTACTCGGAAAACCGGAGAAGACACTTGGGGGTAGATGGAAGATTGGAAAGTGATTGATTATCGGGGCTTACTACTTACTACATGATTTATATGTGGTGTACATATAAATCATGTGAAGCGTCTCATCATCCTACGCGTCTAATCAACTATGGTAATTACCGTAAGAACTACGTCGTAAATACTAAGCTGAACAGGCGGTTCGGATTGGACCGGTCACGGTTACCAATACTGGTAGAAAACCGATGACCGTCAACACCCCACGATAAAAAAACCCACTTCCAAGACCTTGATACAATTCCTTGCCATCAAACGGTCGGATGCCCAGCTTCCTCTGCCGCGTATCCGGCACACGGTCGTATTGTAATCCTGGTCCCATGTGTGGTGGGGGCGCCGGTTGGTACATGGGTGGTGGCACGTAATGCTGGGGCAGTACTGGTTGCGGCGCCTGCGGCATCTCAACATTGGCCGCTGCACCAGCATATCCAGGCTGTCTTGCGCCAAAGTACGTTGATGGCGATACGCCAGGTGACACTCGCCTCGGTGGCGACACATCCAACGCCTCTTTGGTCATGGCTTTGCCTTGCCCCAACACCGAACCAAAACCGCTGGCCTCATGGCCCTTCAAACGCTTCTTCTCCAACAGTCGCCCTTGCGACGCCTCCATGCGCTCCATGCGCTCCGTGAGGCCCGTGAGAAGGTCCAGAAGCTTGCTCTGCGTGTCCCTTGGTCCTTCCTTTATCTCTTTTTTCTCCTCCAGGGCGCCAGCCCTTTTGCGACCGGCATCTGCCCTGCGCTGCTGGCGACCTTCAGCCGCAGCAACTTCTTCGCCATTTGGGCTCATAACTTGTTGGACTTTATAGGTATTGAGGGTGCTGTCAAAGCAGAAGTGATATTTGTCTTAACGTCCTACAAACAATGTTTCTTACGCTCTCTACCATCCAAATATTTTATGAACCAATTGTGGCTGCACCTGCCTGCCGAGAGTGGTCGGCCGACCTTCGTCACACTCCCACCATCTTGCATTTTTTCCAATACTAACGCCTACGTAAAGGCGAGCAACTAGAAACACTTGGAGAGATTACTTACCATACCTCAAGGTATGCTTGTATCTGATGTGACTTTAAAGCGACTTGGAGCTCAAGGCAGCGACAAACTGGCGCTTAGGTTTAAAAAATCGCTTTAAGGCTTTATAAAGTGGATTGCCTTTGGATCAAACTGTTGGACACGAAACTGGTCAAGGCTGGGTTTAGTCGTTGCGTGTCCGACGCATGTCTGTATTTTGGCCACGAAAGAGGCAACTGACGATCGTTGGAGTATATGTTGATGACTTGTTTGTGAAGTTTGTAAGCTTCCGTTCTGGTTCATGGGACTAAAGACTCCAAGGTAATCACGCGGCACAAATGCCCAAGAGCGCTTAGCCTTAATACAGGCTACTGACTCTTACAACCATAGACGTTGTGGCAAGACACGTGTTGTAAAATGATCAAAAGGGAGCTCAAATTATAGATTGATTTATAGCGATAGTAAACCCCACTCACGTATGAACCTTGAAACTACGCGACCAATTCTAGGAATTCTAATTTGGGTTCTTCTGTTGTTACAACGCCAGAACTACGCCATGCATTGACGATCCTATTACGATAGATACTATCTATCCGTAATCGATAAGGCACGGTATTACAACTAGCGTATGTGATACGATAATGCGCCTATCATTTTCACTGATCGCTTTATGTGTGTGTCACACCAGCGTACCTGGTTATCACATCCGTTTGTGTAACCCCGTTACAGTGCAAGAGTCAGCCTTACTTCAACACGATCATTCTCACGTTGGCAAGTGAATTGCATGTCGTGACGTCGACGGTGTAAACTGCTACGGCATGATTATCGTCAGCCTAAAAATGCTTGTCGGAGCTTTCTTGACGTGTCCGTACCAACGCGAATTGCGTCATTAACACGCGTTCCAGTTGATACGGCCCGGGATCATGGTGGATAAGGTGGAAAGGAGGCTGCTCATTCCTCTAAGCATATTTGTCTGGTAGTTAAGTGGAAACACATTGCGGCAACGACGGACACCTCTTCGATCACCTTCACTTTACCAAGGGTGGAAGACAGAAAACACGAAGGAAACACACGGATATGACTTCCCCGGAAGGCACCTAGATTGGCGACTTGTTTTATCGTGCTACTGACGGAGTCAATCACTAAAGTGTCGTCCGGACGATGAGTTTTGCTTAGTTGGTAGAACACGCCGAGTACGGCGAACACTTGTCGAGTGTGGAAGAAGATTTGCCATGGGTAGGCGATGCCAATGGCTTGTCTACTGACATGGCGTGCCATGGGTAGGCGATGCCAATGGCTTGTCTACTGACATGGCGTGGGACTTCTTATGCCTCTTGACGGTAACGCAACACAACGGAGCGAGAGGTCGACGAAGTATTCTGTGGAAACGTCCGGAATGACAGGTCATACTTGTCCTGTGTTTTGGGCGAGCAATCGTCAGAACTACCACACTGTACATCGGAATTATATCGAAAGCTACGGCTTTTATGCTTCCGTTGGAGACGCTGTGGCTGACTGCTACGATCGGTCATCACGATGTGCCTAGTGGTACTCAGATAGCCTTTGTCTTGTGCGCGGCAAGCGTCGTCGATGTAAATCGATCACTACTAAACTTCTGTGGCAGACAACGGCACTACAAGGGGCCATCCATCCAAGAACTTGCTACTATTCCATATCAACGCCAGCCAAATTTTCAATCTGCACGTTGCTTAAGTCAGTATCGTGACGTGCGTGTGCTACAATTTTGCGATGTAGGTCACGCAGGCGATCCTCAAGCAAACCTTTGCTCACAGAGAAGGATTCCTGTCGTCAGCACCAAACACCCATCAATGTACACAAAGACCAGTAGGGCCATGCCGCCAGAAAGGGTAAGGATGGACTACAGATACATGGGTATGGTACGCGACTTGATGGTAGCAGCCTCGATGACTTACGGACTTCTTCATCCTCGTGTCCAACAGCTGTCATACAAGAGATTCAGGTATTACAATTGACAGCATCTGCGTGAAACTCAGAAGTCTACACTGGTTCTACAGGACACCCCGAAGGCAGATGATAACTGCTTGAACGAGAAGCTCTGACACAAAACGTGATCTCGGCGCTCAAGACTCACGATTTCGCTCCGCACGATTCTTAATGTAATTGCGAACCAGCAACAGAGCCGGCGAAAAGAGACATGGGATCCAATGTGAAGGAGTGTCAGGATGTGCTGTAAACCACGAATTTGTGGCTCATGGTGTTTTCTGGCCTGGATTTGATCAAGAATTATGTGGCCAGCATCCACCTTTATCCACACGACTTGTAAGCCAGCTGCTTTCGTGGGTGAGCTCGACAATGGCTAATGTGCGACCTATTAGCTCATTCGACTTCGGGCGAGCATTTCTTGGATGCTCTGGGATGAAGACAAAAGGGCCACGTTGTCGTGAATATCATCATCACGAGTTTGATGCACATGACGTAGGTATCAGGTGTTTGTATTAGTGGAGACCTTGTCGCAAAGGTCGCAGTGGCGCAACGGTGGCCTCAATTCTACGACCGCTGATCTGTATGGTAAAGCTTTGTGGCCGGACCGATCGCGACCGTATTTCTTGTCATGTCAAGCTCAATAGGCGGATCTGTAAGATGTGGGTTGCAGAGGCATCTCAAAGAGATCATTAAGCGATACTCGTGCAACTACGTGTGAGCAAACACGCGCAAATCTATCAATATAACTTTTTAAAGAATGAGGTTGTTGCCATCGGCTTTTACGCCACGCGTAATACCTTCCAGGCAGCTGCATCGTGCCTGTCTTGGCATACAGACATGGTTCAGCTGCTTGGACTGTATTACGCGGCCACAATGACAACTACGCCTGTATCTATGTCATCCACCCGTTACTAGCTCGTGGTCGAGCTGGTTGTAGTGCATACTACTCTTCAGCCGCTGCAATAGGTAAGTCGCCAGCGAAAAAAGCTGGACTGTTGCTCGGAATCGAAAGTCCCGTCTCACTACACGTACCCGCATTTACCATGCAGTAAATGCAGCACTAAGATCGAGACGCCTCACAGACATCTTATCAGCAGCCGAAACGAGTCGTCAGAAATTGTCGTAACCGTAGCCCTCCAATACCTGTGCATGGCGTACTGTAGTCCTGTACCCTGGGACGGAAGTCGAAATGAGTGTACGTGCGTCCCGACCCGCTGACAGGCTTACAGTCATGATGGCAGCCCCGTAAAACAGAACGAAACGGTATCAAATGGCCACGAGCCACGAGCATATCAACCGATCCTAACACACAATACGACAACACCGTCCTTCAACATGGGTCGAACAAAGTATCCGGTCGAGAGAGTCAGTACGTCCTCCGGCCCTGTTGATGATTTGCTCCATGTTAAAAGCCGTGCGATCCTCGCATAAGTAACGGAGACGCGTGTGGTCGCTCAAGAGTCGCGTCTTTTCTCCATTCGTCTCTTTTCCTGGTACTGTCCTGCTCACACGTCCAAATGGGACGGCGTGTCTCCGTTTCTGCATCCCCGAATTCGAGCGATATATTTTTTGTATCACCGGCGACGTTTCACTGTTGTCGATCGATGGCCTGTTTTGCGATGCCACGTCCATAGTGAAACCAAGTGTCCGTCTGTCCCGACCATCATCATCCTCTATCTTCTACCTCGTCGGCTCTCCACAACGCGTCACCTCGATCACTTTCCGTTTTGCTCAGTAGAAAGCACGTCGTCTTGCGAACTTATTACACAGTCCGTTGTAGCAGTAATAGCATCTACATACATAAATAAAATGACGTCCGGTAGCGGAGACGTTGCGACAACGCGGCAGTCAAAAGCTCAGCTAATGTCCGAACCCAAGACAAAGACTGTTGCTGCCGCGCAGCTTCGAGTCGGAGAGCTCTACTGGAAATAGGAGGGACATTATGGCTGGACACTGGGACAAGTCTCGGTCTTTAACCAGGAGCAGCAGACTGCGATGTTCTGTCTCATCGATGAAGCCACTGGTGAACGCCTTTGCCCTACCGAGGAGCTGCAGGAGGTTGAACAGCTCGTGGATCTCCGCCAGTCGCCGCTGTTGGCAGCGAATCCGCTGTTCAGCACGGCAGCCGATATGACGTCGCTCCGTCACTTGCACGAGGCCGCTCTGGCCAAGAACTTGGAAGACCGCTCAGCACTCCAGAACCAACGTCCGTACACGTTCATGGCCAATGTACTGATTGCTGTCAACCCTCTCCGCCACTTATCGGAGCCGGACAAGATGCTGTTTGTGGGTCAACCACTGGACAAATGTCCACCGCATCCGTACAGCGTGGCAGAAAACGCTTATCGTCAGCTCTGTGCGGTGCGTGCAGTAATGCAGAACCAGAGCATCATCATCAGTGGAGAAAGTGGCTCTGGCAAGACCGAGACGTCCAAGATCATTCTGGACTTTTTGACCATGAGAGCAGTGCACAGCCCAGCCCTATCGTCGTCGATGTCCTTTACTTCTGATGAAGAAACTGATCCAGAACCGGAGCTGACAGCCAAGAATCGAACAGTGGTAGGATGCATGGGTCCACCTCGCTCGTCAACACTTGCCATGTCGTACCCCCAGTCAAGTGGCAAGGGCAAGTTGTCCCCTGTCGCAGTGGGGGAGAGACTGATGGAGACGATCCCGATCTTGGAGTCGTTTGGCAATGCCAAGACCCACCGCAATCACAACTCGAGTCGATTTGGCAAGTACATGAGACTGCAGTTCGCTAACGAGACCCATGAGCTTTCAGGTGCCAGTATTGACACGTATCTGCTAGAGAAGAGTCGACTGGTGTTCCAGCCGCAGGGTGAGCGGAATTTCCATGTCTTTTACGAACTTCTGTATTCAGACGACACGGAGTGTCTGGAGACGACTTTCCACTTGAAACCAAAGACGCCAGAGGCTTATTCCTACCTGAACCAGTCGGGCTGTTTGCGCTCGGATCTCATTGATGATGCAGAGAACTACCAAAACCTGAAAAGTGCGCTGCAGTTTATCGGCATTCGCGAGAGCACGCAGCACGAGATCTTCCGCCTTGTGGCAGGTCTGCTTCATATGGGCAACATTAAAATCAGCCAGGAAGACACGGAAGAGGGAGAAACTGCTTGTATCCGTGAAGATGATGTCGAGTCTCAGGAGGCGGTCCGCCATGCTTCGGAGCTCCTGGGTGTCTCCTCTGCGAAACTGACGGACAGCATCTTGTTGAAGCGGATCATGACTCGTGGATCCCGACGCAACTCGATTTACTTCATCAAGCGTGATGTTCGGAATGCCGTCTATTCACGCGACACGATTGCCAAAACAATTTACGAACATACTTTCACGTGGCTCATGTGGAAGTGTGCTGCGGCTTTGGACTACGACTCGTTCCGAAGTGATGTGGTGCCTTACATTGGTGTGCTCGATATCTTTGGTTTCGAGGACTTTGAACCTAAGAACCGGAATTCGTTTGAGCAGCTGCTCATCAACTATGCAAACGAAACCCTACAGAGTTTGTTCAATACCTGCATCTTCGAGGCTGAACAGGAGCTGTACACGAGCGAACACATCTACAACCCGACGAACCAGTCGCTATTGTTTCCGTTCCCTCTCGCCGGTCACGGGCACATGATCAAGGATCCAGACAACGAGAACGACTTTTTGGCGAAGCAAGTTGTACCTAGTGGTAACCTCGTGGCCTACTCGGACAACCGCGAGTGTCTGAACCTGATGGCCAGTCGCCACGGTGGCCTATTCGCAACAATTGACAATGTGTCGCGGCTTCCCATGCCTTCTGACCGCCAGCTGAACGAGCGCCTTCACACTCTTTTCAAGCGTCACCCGTGCTTCCCTACACCACATCCGAAGGATATCCGTGACACGTTTCTGATCCACCACTATGCCGGCACCGTTTCCTACACAATCAACTCGTTCATTGATAAGAACAACAACATCGTTTCCGACCAGTTTGAAGAGCTCCTGAAGAGTTCGTCGTCACGTGTACTGCAGGACTTGACTGGTAACACTCACAATGGCAACCGTGCACGCTCAGCATCTATCGCGTCGGTTAAGTCCGCTGAGCTATCGCCATTGGGAGGTGGCTCCGCATCCTCCAAGCGTCTCAAGGGAGGCAGTACGTCTAACCTATTTTCTACGCAGATGAAGGGTCTTACCACCGAGCTAGAGGGGACAAGCTGCAACTTCGTGCGTTGCATCAAGCCAAACACACAAATGAAGGCTGGACTGTTTGACCGTCCCTTTGTCGTGGAGCAATTGCGGTGTTCAGGCACCGTGCAAGCGTGCGAAGTCCTCCGTGTCGGCCTACCCACCCGCATTTTGTACGCCGAAGTTGTTGACGTTTATCGCAACTTGCTGCCGTACAAGGTCTTCTGCCGGTTTGATTCGAACGACAAGCTCTTTACACAGGCGATTTTGTGGGCCTACGACTTCCCCACTGCTGCCTACCGGTTAGGTGACACCCGCTTGTTCTTCTGTACCGGCAAAATCGATCTGCTGGACAAGCTCCTCACCCCAGCTCCAGTATCGACTGAAAACTTGGGCAAGCAACTGCTACTCTATCTGCGCAAAAAGCGCTGGATCAGTTTGACCACTGCCGTGGTCACTTTTAGCGCGTTCAAGCGCATTTTTGAGCGAGTTCGGTACCGTCGCCGTGCCACGACGATCCAGTGCTTGGTGCGTCAGCATCTTGCTCGAAAGCGTGTACGCAAAATTCGTGCGCATCGACGGATCAATAGGTTGTGGACTCGGATGTCGCACCAAGCACAGATTATGCGCGCGTACCAGGACCGCCCGGAAGACAAGATGGTGCTGCTTGACAAGCTGCTTGCCAAGAATTATCTTCCCGTTCAGCAGCGGTGGTTGCTGAAGTGGCTGGGTCCACTGCAGCGTGTCATTTACCTACAAAAGCGCTGGAAGAAGATCACTGCGCAATACATGGCCAAGCGTGGTTTCGTTTGGCTCTACGAACGTGTGCGGCGTACGCGCAGTGCTCTACTTGTGCAGTCGTGTGCTCGGGCTATGATGGCCAGGACACGATTTTTGGCGCTCAAGAAGAAAGCTCTTGCTCGGAATCGCTGGCGTGCTGCGTGCCTGAAGGTCCGAGTCTTTTGTCTTTTCACTCGACAATTGCGTCTGATTCACGTGGACCGTTTGGAGAAGGACAATGCAAGCTTGGTGCAAAGTATGACAGCCATGTCAGGCAAGATGAGTAAAGCCCAGGAAGAAGCGAGGGTCGTGAAGCTGCAGTTGAAGCAGCTGCAGGTGTCGTACAACGAAGTGAAAATTGAAGCCAAGCAGCAGCGAATGCGGGTGGAAGAGCTTGAGCTGGCTTTGCAGGCTAGACGATGTGAGGTTGCGGAGCTACGTCGACAGACCAAACGGGACTGCAGTCTCGTCGAGCGCATCATCCGCTTTTTTACGTGCAATTCCGCCATCTCTCCACCTGCTTCACCTCTCGGCATGGTAGCACCTTCTCGGTTGCAGACATTGAAACGGCAGGCGCAGTCAGCTTCAGAAGAGACGTTTGACAAGGCTGAGCCGATCGTTTGGGCTTTACCGCTGGGTGAAGCAGTGATGAATTTGCAGGAAGAGGACGGAACTGGTGTCAAACGGCGTGTCAACACCTCAGCTGAGAGTGATGAGCCCGCACAGGATTTGGAGGAGGAAGAGTTCCGTACCAAGGACGCCGACATGCTGTGGTCTGTATCTCGGTTCATGTTTTGAGGTTGAAGTGGTGTCGACTTGACTTGGATTGGCAAGTGCTTGCTACAAGATCAAAGTAACGTCAAACTGTATTAATTGCGTAGCGCTCGTGCACAACATGCTGCAGGACAACTTCTATGTCGTGAAAAAGTAAAGACCTTGATGGAATGTGTTGAAGTGGCGTATAGTCGTATGCAAGAGCCATTGGAAGTTCCTGCGCATCCGACAACACTACGTTTAGTTTGTCCACCCACGTCATTGCCGACAAGAATGCAAGACGATTCACGTTGCATCTGGCCGTCGCAGTTCAACGAAACACGAGCGATGAGGCTATCCACAGGCGGGTATAGCGTCGAGATCCCGTGGACAGTACAGTACATCGTCTAGTCGCTCGGCTAGCTGCTTTCCCTTTTGCTCCATCCTCTAGAGCGTAGAATACACAGCTTGTTCAATCAGCATCCGTGCAGTGTCGTTGTTTGGTTGTACTTTGAGCAGCTCCACTGCGGCCTGGTGCGCCAGGGTCCACCGCTGGAGCCGTATAGCGCAGGTGCCGAGACCGATAAGAGCCTCGACAAGCTGTGGTTTCAACTTGACCGCAGTGTCGTAGTGACCTAGCGCTTTGCAAAAGTTGCCTACACACACACCAGGAACCGCACATGAGACCACAAGCAGGAACGGACTGCCACCAAGCTGAGCCAAACGCACCACTCTGGTATTCTATCATGGCAAGCTTGTTCCATGCATACGCATACTCTGGATAACCGTGCACTACTTCATGAAGTACCTCACGAGCTTGGTCCCACTTCTTCTGCCCTGCCAGATCTACAGCACGCTGCACCTCACTTTGTGCACTCGGTCCGCATTCGCCAAACCACATGCCCTCCAAGCTGGCCATAGCGAACTGGACAATGGTGCTGTCGTCACAGCGCAAGTACGTCAATAATTGGTCTTCATCAGCAAATTGAAGCTGGATAATAGACGGAATAGCGACTACCACATCCGTGTCTTTAAGTTTTCCAGTGACGTCACCGGGATATCTAGTTGCCAACGCTCTTGACGGGAGGTGACGGGTACCATCGAACCCGTCGAAGTATAGCAACAGGGCCGGATGCTGAACTGCCTGCAACCACATCAACGATTGTAATCATCAGGTGAAGCGATATGCACGAACGAAATCACGACGATCTCTCACTTTTGGTGCTTCGTCTCGTCGAAGTTCGTCTTGTGGTACATTGTACAATTTAGTAGCAAAGCTGTTTACAAAAGACGCAACAAACACGACAGTTACGACGCGCTTGTCTGTCTTCAGCTGACATTCGAGCAAATACGCAAAATCAACCAACCTGGATCCAGGACTGTGCGGTAAAACGTCGTACACGACTTGAGGCCCAGCATCTGCTTCCAACGTGTCAGCCGTCACGTGCCACGCCAAGATCACGCCTCGCTTCTCTCCTTTCACTTGCACCACATCTCCGATCAGAAACTCCATTGCTTCCGTCCGTTCCTGACATAAAAACCACAAAAAAGAAGCAAGCCGTTCAGCATTAAATAGAGTGGTCTATCAACCAGAACAACTCTCATAATTTATACTCAGTCAAACCTTCGACTGGAATATTCCACGATCTGCAAACGCTTGAATCAAGGCGTCGTGGTCATCGACGCTTCGAAGAGCGTCAAAAGCGGCATCGACCCGAGCGTCGAGAGCTGCTTCGGTCTCTTTCTCCACACGTGACGCAAATCCAGCGCGCACAATCGCCGCAAACGATCGATCCTTCCGCCCCCGTCGCGCAAGCACCGCCATGTCCTCCAGACGCGCACAAACACGCGCTCACGCTGCCAGTCGCTCTTGATGCCAGCGTACGAGGGCACGGCACTCGAGCGGACGGCGTCAAACAATGTCTTGCCAGACTCCACGTCATGCTGCAGCGTCTGTGTAGACCGCAGTAAAGCCCTAGACGGATGCAGCGGACAATATCAATTTAGAGAATTTAGTCTAAACCGCGGTACAATTAATATCCTGCAGTACCGATAGAGCGCGATCACGAGCGGAGATGCCATGGCCTGACGGGTGGGTCAATCGTCAAACGTGCCGTAGGTGGAAGACAACTGACGTATTCACTTTTTGTAGAAAGTGAACACGCTGTCGACCGATGTTGCAAATGTCAGCTCGTGTCAAAAGGTGTGCGCAAACGTAGCTTACTTTTGTAATTTACTCACAAAGGCGCGCAGCGTTCTGACCACGTGATCATATCAATATTTTACTCATAAAGCGACTTGAGTGCTTCCACGTGCAGTAAAGATGGCTTTACTTGCACAATACATTCCCAAATACGAAACGCTTCGTGACCAGAATAGAATTGTGTTTCATCATCATTTCGTGAACAAGCGGTCTACCAAACTCGAGATCATGGCGACACTCGAAGGCTTCGACGTGGAGACGTATGCCGCAAGATACAGCGGCCGCAACCGCACCGAGAGGCTGTTGTTCCTCATGAAGACGTGCCCGGCGCTGCAGTCGGAAGTGAGGAGCGCTCTGCTCCGTGAACTTCGAGGAGGCCTGAACATGAGCCTGTACGCTGACATATTGGGGGAGAAAGCCGAAGACGAAGCCGGTTTTATCGATAGTGTCAAGCACAACGCAGCGAAGCAGCACGAGCGACTGGAGCAGGAGCTCAACTCGTACAAGTCGACGATGATCAAGGAGAGCATTCGGGTACTGAATTAAGAGAAGAGTTGGAAAATGGGGTGGCTCTAAAGTACTGATTTACGTTACTAATGGGGTTCTAAAATATGGTGCTTTTGCGTAGATGGGTCACAATGACTTGGGGGCGTTCTACTTCGAGCTGGGAGATCTTCCGTCTGCGCTCAAGAGTTTTGCTCAAGCGCGGGATTACTGTACGACAGACAAGCACATTATCGAAATGTGTCTGAACGTGAGCAAAGTGGCGCTGCACATGCGCAATTTCGGACACGTGACCAATTATTTGACCAAATTAGAGCAAGTGAGCACTTCTCAGAGCGACCCCATGTAAGTGGCATGTGATGCATTCGTGGTTTGCAAAGCTAGATGCTGAGTGTCTGGCGTTGTGTGTTTCCAGATTGAAGTCAAAGGTCGCGTCGGCATTCGGACTTGTGGCTCTGCATGAAAAGAACTACCATGCTGCTGCTTCTAAGTTTATCGAGTGCAGTGCTGACATCTCCTCAAGTTACAATGAAGTGCTTCACGCGGAGGACATTGCGCTGTACGGTGGAATTTGCGCTCTGGCGTCTTTTGAGCGTAAGGAACTGAAGGAAAAAGTGATCAACAACTCGTCGTTCAAGGCGTTCTTGGAGCTGCTGCCTTGGCTGCGCGAGCTCATTACCGATTTCAACTCGAGCAACTATGCGTTGTGCCTTCAGACACTGGAGCGAATAAAGGTGTGCTGGTCTCCTGACTTGAGGATTGCTGCTGCTGTATGTGTGCTAACGTTGTGTTTGCTCAATTCTGTCGGCAGCCTGAGCTCAAGCTAGACATGCATCTCTGTGAGCATGTGGATAAGCTATGCAAGGAGATCCGAAGCCGCGGAATCATTCAGTACTTTTACCCGTACCTTTCTGTGGATTTACACCAGATGGCTCGCACGTTCAATACACCGACAGCGGATCTTGAGAAAGAGCTGTGCGAGCTGATCGCTGCAGAGCGTCTGCATGCGCGAATGGACTCGTACCAAAAGGTTTCCATGGTGATGGCTGATGCCTGTGACGTTCGATTACTTTTCTCACCCATGCTTTTGTACATCCCACTTTCTGTTTAGGTGTTGCATGCATATCACCCAAACCACCGAGCTGTTACTTACAAGCGGGCGTTTGAAGTGGGCCGTAAGTACGCTGCAGAGTCGCGCAATCTGCTTTTGCGCATGAGTCTGCTCAGGAACAACATCATCATCCGCGACACATGAACTCGTGCTTCAGTGCGTTGATGTCTCGATTGTCGGTCGTATCTCTGGCTACATTGCTTTGCATGCTACAGCCACTCAAAGGGTCTATCAATAAATTTGTGGCAGTTGGGGCTTCAGCTTTTCGTGCTGCGAAGCGAGACGTCGCAATGTTCATCAGATCGATTCTTCTTGTCGGTCGTATCTCTGGCTACATTGCTTTGCATGCTACAGCCACTCAAAGGGTCTATCAATAAATTTGTGGCAGTTGGGGCTTCAGCTTTTCGTGCTGCGAAGCGAGACGTCGCAATGTTCATCAGATCGATTCTTCAATTACGAGCAGAGTCAAATTCATTTGCATTGCTGACGCTACTGAACCATGGCCGTTCTCCTGCCACGTGACAAGTGGTACACCCGTTGATCAAACAAGACTGAAGACAGCAGCCAGGGCACCGCACCAGAAAGCAAAAGTAAGCAAAGTACGTGGCGGTGTCCATTATCCGCGCTGCTGAGCAAGTCCGGGATCTGCAATTGTTCACGTGTGTGGTGTATGTGGCCGGTCGACGAAATGTCTGTAAACCTTGCTTTTTGTACAGTTGTTGCGGACATGATATCGCAACGACGTTGTAGAAAGTTGGCTGTCGTATGAACGCAAGCGGTGGATTTTTCAATGGATGTATGGTGCATGAATGTTCTCTTTGCAATCACCAACGGCTCTTACAAACTGTTTTGCATGTCGTTTGCTAAGGTTGCCGAAGTTCGGTCCGGTCAGGTACCGTTAAAATCGATGTCATCGTTTCATAACGGTGCGTACACCCTGGGGTGCGCAGGCCATGTATTCTAAAGCACTTGTAGCGTTTTCACTGACATGTATGATACCATGGCATGAGAGCATGGTTGTATTTTTGCGGGTGGGACTCACGCGGTTCAAAGAGTTTGGTCTTTTCGAAAATGTTGGGGAACTGCTTGTTTGTGAGCGTACAGAGCACGATAATTAGCTTTTTAATGTAGGAAATGGAGCGGTATGTACGTCGCGTGAAGGTGGGCGTATCTGCGGCTTCGATGACTTGCGCAACGTTCTGCTGACAAACCCAAACATGTGATTCTAGCATCAATCGACGACAAAGCTGAGGCTGTGAGGGTGAGCTCCGAGTCGTGCACACCATTAGCGCCATCGCGGAGGCTACAACAAATGAAAAATTAGTTGACATCATCGACACTACGACGATGAGATATCAAGCGCGACGAACAGTATGACTTGCCATCTACCGAAATGGATGGGATTGTCGCTCAACACCGATGTCAACTGCTGCTGCTGTTGTTCTCACTCCAAGCTTTTCCGACCCATGGGTGCGAAACGAATCGGTACCACGCGGTATTTGCCATCGCATGGACGAATGGGCGCAAGAAAACTGTGAGACAGCTGGCATAACTCAAGCGAGCGTAGATGCTACGGCCGTAAAGCTAGCAGCGTGACTGATAAGTTGAACAGACAGAGTCACAAAAATCGACCGGCACTTCCACTGTCTTCTATTTCATGCGGACAAATTTCAGCGAATATAAACTCCACACGGCAGAATCAAACTGTGATCGACTTGATTTTCTTGTCGCCACTTCTCGTCGCTTCTGTTTCTCACGGGAGCGGCTCAGATGCGTCACCAACACGTTTCAGATGCAAGTAAGCATCCGTACCATATCCTTCCATGGAGATCACCTGAAGATCGCCACCAAAGTAGCGTGCAAAAAGACGACTAATTGGCAATCCGTATCCCAGTCCAGCAAGCGGAGAGTCACCACCGAAATCGTTGGGTGCCTCCAATCTCTCAAATGCTTCCGAGTCCGCCGTCGTATAGAGGTACGACCAGATCCTCGAGACAGACGAGCGTGGGATACCCCCGCCTTCGTCCGAGATCTTGATCGACACGTCTTCATTGTCTTCTCCATCTGCAATGACAATCTTTATCGGAGGCATGTTATTGTCGACGCCGTGAAACTCCACGACTGCCCGCATCGAGTTCTTAATCACTTCAAACAGCATGTGATGCAAGTGACTCGGAACGAAAGGCATCGAAAAATCCGTGTGGCCATGCAGCTCGACCTCCGGGGCGTCTCCATACTGTCTTAGGCACATGTGCCTGGCCGTATCAATTGCTGCAAGAGCAATTTCGGCGGGGGACGTGCTCTCACAGATACATCCAACCCATCCTTTTTCTTCTTCATGCAGAGCAATGTGTTGGCTCATGAGCATCCGGATACCGATTCGCGACATGTAAAAAGCATCGAGAAACGAATGCAGGTCTGACAAGTCTGCGAATTCCTGGGATTGCAAATAGCGTTCCCCCAGTTCTTTCGCCGATAATGCTTTCGTTCCCGTATCTTTTTTGGCAAAGGACTTGAAAAGGTCCATCTTCAGTTCATGGACACCTTTTGCCATGGTGTATAACGTGCCACTATGGCGATTTTTAATGCTTTCGATCAACGAACGGAACGCCAGTTCATCCGGATACGTCTCTACTTTGGGAAACTGAAGGAGCTCTTGGGCCGAGTTGACGTACCACTCCCGTACTTGCTGAACCGACGGCATGTCACTGAGACCATGGGGTAGGTGTTCCAAGTTCTTGATCCGGTGCGCGTATCGCACGGGCATTTCTTCGTGTAAAAAGCGCGCAGACTGAATCAGTTTCTGCGGGGAAATGCTTGTACCGAACTCGAGCAGATACTGGAGCGATACGCCCGTCTGGGGTAAACGTGCCAGCTCATCGATCAGAGCTGCCATGTTGTCGCTTGTCGCATTGAGGCTGGAAACGCCGCGATGGGGTGGGGCTCGACTGACGAGACGCTGCATTTCTTTCTATACAAAGCAAAAGGAACTAGCGTCGAATGTGTCTGTCTGTCTGTCCGAAGCGGTGCTGCCGTCACCTGTAACCTCTCTAAACTGCTATTAAAACCGATCCCGACAATCTCGTAGTGTACTGCGTCGTTAGGAACACACTTAACTGATACTTGCTCCTATTATGACGACCATCTCCGGTCACGAAAAGTATCAGTTAATCCAAGGTACAACCGTAAACTCAACCGTACTATTCATGCACAAGTAGCAAACGCATACCAAACAATTGACTCCAGCCTACGATGGGTTTATCCGCGCGTGCAGAGTGATGTGACCGCCATCTGACGATCGAGGAATCCAGAGCAACAATGAACCACCTCCTGAACCAGGCATACCCATGACACCAGAGCGCCAACGATCCAGATACAAGGTCTTGTCTTCTAGCTCTGGAAAAGTGGCATCCCAAGCAACGATGTCCCCAGCACCAACATCAACCTCTCCGTACTCTTCTCCGCCTGAATAAATGACGACTGTCACGTCCTTCGTGTCAATGCTCTCGAAAACGAGATGTACAACGCCGTCACCCGCATGCGTATACGATCCGTAGCTACCTATAAATGCCTCGTCCATCAGTGTCATCCCCAGTGCGTCGTACAGCGTGCCATCGTCGATTTCGCCCAAGTATGCGGTTGGTCCACAGACTGGCTGTACAAATTGTGAAGCCATGTACGCAATCCCACTAGGATCGACAACCGACAAACCGACGAGGCCCATGTTGGCGACCTCCAACGCGTATTCATCCTCTGCGACGTCCTTGCCGTTGTCGGTCTTACCCTTTTCAATAAGCTGGTCGACAATCACCCCAAATGTCTTCCGAATCAAATCGCGTGTCTCGTACGCCATCGCCATAGTTTTGGCAGCCAAAAGTTCGCCCATGCAATTGTTCGTGATCACAGGGATATCGTTCATCACAATCGAAGACTCATACACCTTCACGCGTAGATCGGCGACAGAAGTACTTACGTTCCGGTACCTGAGAACAGCCCGGGTGACGCGATCAGTAAGACGCTTGAGGTTCCAACCGCAGCTTGAGTTCTTCGCAACCAAATCTTCTAGCTCGTCCACCGTCGTCCGTGACTTGTTCGCTGCACCAGTGCCAGTGAGTAGTTTCATCACGTTCTCTGCAGTTGAAATGATCACGTCGCCATTGGTGATCGCTTGCTTCACAATACCTTCCACGGTGGCGAGCACGTAGGAAACATATACGGCGTTTTTAGGAACGGGGATACCCATACACGTGCATACCGCAAAAGGGAGGTCGTACACAACGAGATCAGTCTGGTAGGCGGCAGCAAGTATCTCTGCTGTGTCTCCTACGGGCCCAGTGGTTTGTCGATATCGTAAGTAGTAAATCAGGCCTCTGATCACATTGACCATGTTGAGTACGCACAAAGCAGCCCACTTTGCAGTTTTAAAGGCAGCGTGGACTTGGCCCAACACGCTACCGGTGGCCAAGTTTAGTGCCACAGCAACAACTGAGCCAACTTTTTGCATCACCGCGAGAGCGCAGTCATCGTTTTGGGGAATACACTCCAGACCGCACGTAACCGGAAAGGCCATCGGACAATGCACGACACATTCGGTATCGTCCTTGCCGTAGCCTGACGGGCAAACATTGTTGCTGTCAAAGTTTACTGCTTTGCGGTAACACGCTGTGTCACTGGCTTTGCCAACGGTGGGGCCCACCCAGTTACGAATAGTTGTGCCGTATGTGTTATTTCCCACACCCGAAGGGTCCGTAAGTAGCAGGTCCTTTGCCGTTTTTCTAGTCCAGATTACACCAAGTTGTTTCACTCCGTCATCAGCGCGGCCGTAGAGCCCACTGAGCACAAACCCTTCAGGAGGCGTCGCAGTACCCTTATTATCCGTCTTAGTTCCTCCAGCAAGCGTATTGTTAGCGCTGGTTGTGAAACAAACATAAAACACGGCCGTATGCTTAGACTTCTTGGCCCAATGCACTTCCACTGACGTGATGACCTCATCTGGACCGAGAGCAAGCGTCTTCTCAGTACCACCATGATCACCGTGGTTCAGTGTTAATTCAGCGGGCGCGGAAATTTGCACCGTTACAGCGTCAAGCCGCAAGTTAGCTCGAATAGTGATCGCACTAACAGTCTGGCCAAACTTGATCTTCTGGATGTCCGAGAAGGCATTGCCGTGAGGACCACCAAAAAGCTGGCTGAGTGCAATGTCGTCGTCTGCCAAAACTGGAGTGGAGACGGTCTCGTTCATCAATGCAATACTTGACCAGACGGCACCAATAAGGTCTATTTCTTCACCGTACCGACCAAAAAATCCGGCAAGTTGATAGCCTTTAGGCGCTGTCACTGATCCCTTTTCAGTAGTCTGCGATCCCCCAGACAATACGTTCCCTTTGCTCGTACCCAAGCTAAGGAAAAAGATACGAGTGTGACCACTCTTTTGACCCCAGTGGGCCTCCATAGATGTAATGTATTCCCCTGGTTCAAGCACCATGGTGTGTTCCTTACCATTGCGCCCACCATGAGTGAGAGTCATTTCCTTCGGTGCAGACACTTGGACCGTGAGGCCGTCAACACGCTTACCAGCACGAATTGTGACGGAAGTAATGGTCATCCCAGACATAACAGCAAGATGATCCGAGAACTGTTTCCCGTGGGGACCACCAAATGAATCGCTCAGCTGAACGGCTTGCTCATTGACCTTGGCTTTCACTTCTGACAAGCTTCCAGCTATGTCAGCAGGACTAACCGTGCCCGGTAAGTCTTCAGCTGGTATTGAAACGGGAACTGGCACAGGAGCGGGCTGAACAAGTGCGATGAATGCCCATACTGCTCCCAGCGCATCAATCTCGCTGCCCCCCTTGCCGAAAAAACCGGCTAGCTGAAAGCCATCGGGTGCTGTTACCATCAGCTTATCGCCTGTCACTGAGCCCCCAGACAACGCTCTACCTGCGCTCGTAAGGAAGCTCACGTAAAATATTCGCGTGTGGCCATCTTTTTTGCCCCTGTGGACTTCCATCGATTTAACGTACTCGTCCTTATCTAGCAACAGTTCCTGACGGTTGCCTCCAGTTCCGCCGTGGGTAAAAGTAAGTGTCTTGGGTGCTGAGATACTCAGTGAGATACCATCAAGACGCTTGTTAGCATAAATCGAAATGGCTTTGACAGTTTGTCCTGAATTGACAAAATTCTTGTCCGAGAAGTCTCTTCCATGAGGTCCACCAAAACTTTCGCTCAGTACAATGGAGTCTTTCACAGCCATTACCGGGCCTAACGGAGCAACGCTTTCTACTGGAGGAACCGCTGTATCAGCAGAAGATGAACCAGCCAAAGAATCCGCTGCAGGCATCGCAACGGATGACACTCCCGAGCCTTCCGCTGACCTTGTATCAGACGCTCCCATCGACTCGGCTAATGATGAGCTGGCATCTCCAGCTGCAGAGTTCTCTTCCAGTGCAGACTTATCATCGGACGTCACTTTCGAGCCTTCAGTTGACGTTGCATCGGACGCTTCCGTCGACTCGGCTGATGATGAGCGAATGACGCCTCCTGCACCATCATCTGCTGAATCCGCAGACCCCGCAAAAAAATGATCCGTAGACGCTGCTGAGTCCGTAGACCCCGCTAACGATTCATCAGTAGACGCTGCTAAGTCCGTGGACGCCGCCAAAGTATCATCAGTAGACACCGCCAAGTCCGCTGATCCAAACGCAGATTCGCTAGCAGACACTGCCGAGTCTGCAGCTCCAGACGCAGATTCATCGGTAGCCAACATCCCCAAAGACCGGGTACCCGACACAACACTATTCGTCGCATCCAACGACTCTGACGCCGTGAAAACAGGACTCGCTACAGCAGGAGCGTCTGCGACTGGAGCATCTGCCGAAATACGGGACCAAATCGCTCCCAACATGTCAATTCCGTCGCCACCTCGACCGAAAAAACCGCCGAGCTGGAACCCCTCCGGCGCAATGGATGTTTGCTTGCCGTTTGTCTTGGTCCCGGCCGAGAGCTTTTTTCCGGCACTTGTTCCAAAACTGAGGTAAGAAATCCGTGTGCGACCATTCCTCTCGCCCCAATGCGCTTCCATTGACGTAATATGCTCTTGCGCACCAAGCTTAAGCACGTGTTCCTTCCCATCACTTCCTCCGTGACTAAACCTCGTGGCGCTCGAGCCCAATACTTCCAATGACACTCCATCCACGCATTCACTAGCTCGAATCGTGATTGAGCCAATGGTTTGTCCCGCAACGACTGCAGCCTGATCAGAGAATTCAGTCCCGTGGCGGCCACCAAAACTCTCACTCAATTGGACCGAGTCGTCTGACGCTGATAGAGCAACCACCAGGAAGAGACAGAGCAACATCTGGAGTGCGTGTGGCATTTTGCACATTGCGTCGAACTCGAGGCCTTCACTGGCATTTCGCAATGTTGTAAGAATCGGCTATGGAGCAGTGTAAAAGCGTGGTCAGATCGTGTTTGACAGAAGGCAGAAGAGACATAAATTTCAGTGATCCGTCACATAAAAAGAGAAAAAGGACTGACACTTTGTTTATCACTATATATTTTCGCGTCTCCAAGACTTCTCGAACGTCCTCCGCCAAGCTCACAGCAGTATTCGTGCCGAAAATGGTCTAGTTGTTGTAACTGACTTTTCCGACCCGATGTGATGCTCTTTAACGTGTGATGTCGCGTATCTTTGCGCGTTGTTTGAGACGTGTTCGTTCCACCAGCGTAGGTCCTTTCTGCGACGCACGTCCTGCTAGAGTCCAATTGGAGTAAACCACTGAAGACTTCCTTCCAACGTCAGTGGTTTTTGTGCGTGAAACGGCTCGGTTTCGCTGCCTATAAACTGTCGTCTTGCCGACGGCGCCCTTGGTCCACCACTGACGATTCCATTAAATGACACATGTCTCCGTGTCATCACCAACCGCTCACTACAGTTGCCGCAAAATGACCTGAGAAGGTGGCAGTCTTCCCACCAGGCAGTGAACGGCTAATGGATGGGCTCGTTCATCTGCCCCGTCCAAAAGTACATGGTCTCCTGCTAGCACCCTTGCGCGGCCGGACACCACCAAATATGTGATCTAGTCGCTTTTCGACCGCCACAAACCGACCTTCTCCGGCAGCTGCTGTTGATTCCCGCCTCGGGAGTATAATTTGAGCCGGGAGGTGTCTAAGCGAATCGACCCTCTTCACATTCTGCAATTGTTGCGAGCTCGACGGGTGCAGCTATTAGTGACTGAGCTCAAGGTACGTGAATATACAGAACTTGATTCAGTTCAATGGACTGAAATGCTTATACTAAAGGGTGATCTCCGTAGCTTGCTGTTGTTTGCTGCTTGAGACTTGGATGGTAAATTGAGAACTAAATGTATTGCAGCCTTTGATCCTAGTTATCTCTGTGTCCGTTACTTTCAGTTTCTTCTGCGTAGGTTTCGTGTCATTACTCGTCCGTTACGATAGTCGCTTACCTTTATCACTAGTCGCGCCCTTTCACATCATGGGTCGCGTTCCTTCAACATCACGAGTCGTTCTACTTCAACACTCCTTCCCGAGTGGTCATACTTACCCTGAAAGCATCACAAGTCCGCGAAGCTGACTAAGTCGCGGCGCTGGGAGGGTCTTGGTCAGTATGTCCGCGCGCATACCCTTGGATTCGCAGTACTGCACCTTTAGCATCTTCTTTGTTTCCAAATCCTTTACGAACTTCAATCGCACATCAATGTGCTTTGCTCGACCAGACGTGTCCTCGCCCTTGATTTGAGCGATGGCTGCTTGATTGTCAACATGTAACGTTGAATCAGGCTGAACCGACACGCCAATCTCCTTAAGCAGTTCAATGATACCCATCATTTCAGCAGCGGTTTGTGAAGCCGCCACAAACTCGGCTTCCATCGTTGATAAGGCGACACACTTCTGCTTCTTGCATAGCCATCCCACCACCATTCCGGCCACCATCAGCACACCACCGCTGACTGACTTCCGGTCAGTTTTATCTGCGGCGTAGTCTGCGTCACTGTAAGCTACGACCAGCACGCCATCGTCCTTGATTGCGTCCTTTTTTTCGTGCATTATGAACTTGAGTCCCTTTGTGCCCTTCAGATACTTGGCTATCTTCTTTGCCAAACGCCAATCGCCTTCAGTTGGCGCGTGCGAACGCCGCGTCACTCGGTGTACAAGCAAACGCAATGTCTGGGCGTGTGCATCGGGCGATCCACAGCAGACTGCCCACCAGCGACTGAAACGTCTGTACAGTCGGTCTCTGTGGCGAGCCACTGCCACCAGACGGTAGCAGGGTTATTTCTTCGTATCCGTCTTCTCCACTTATTGGTACTCTGACCGCTGCCGAATCTTTAAGTCCAAATTTGTCGAGCATCTCGTCGATTGTGCTTTCTTGATCTAGTGCCCATCCGGTCTTGGCGCTGTAATTGAACGCGATTCCAAGAAACTTGGTTACCACGCCGAGATCCTTCAGCTCAATGACTTGCATGTCGTTGAAGAAGTTGTCGACCTTCTTTACGTCCGTCCCAGTCACCAGAACATCGTCCACGTAGATCCCCACGAGCGTTTTACCGTCGGTCTCAGTCTTTATGTAGAGACAACTGTCTGTATAACACTGACTGAAATTCAGCGACATTAAGATGTCGTGAAGCATCATGTTCCACAGCCGGCCCGACTGTTTCAGGCCATATAGACCTTTCTTGAGTCTTAGTGCGAGCTGCCTCTGGTCTTTCACGCCATGTTTTCGTAGCAACTTGGAATCTATATTCATTCCCTGTGGAATATGGAGTAGAATTTCCAAGTCATCTTCTTTTTCCGCTTTAACATAAGCGCTCGGCACATCGCCGTGTCGTGCAGGTACCCCCCATATCCTTGACACAGCAAGTATCACCTTGCCAGATATCATCTCCATCACAGCTGAGAAGGTGTAGGTGTAATCCACACCATACACTTGTTCGTCTCCGCGCGCCACAAGCCTTGCCTTGAATCGTTCGATAGAACCGTCTGCGTGCACTTTTAGCTTGTAGACCCATTTACTGTGCAGCAACTTGGAATCGCGTGGTTTTTGAATAACCTCCCAGGTATCGTTGTGCTCTAACGCTTCAATCTCCGTACACATAGCCTCTTCCCACTGCTTGACTCGAGGGTCTTTCATCGCCTCGCGATAGTTTTTGGATCTTTGAGACTGATCGCTTTCACTCGACTCACTGGTACGTGCTTGTCACCCATATTTCGGGTTTGCATCCTAGTTCGCGTTTGCTCTTCCGCGGGTAGTAGTTCGTCCCCGCTTTCCGCTTCTTGTAGGTCCGTGTAATTCTTGCTCACATCGGGTTCCTTCTCTTCTTCAGAAAATTTTCTCTTTGACTTGACTGCGTCCTTTGTTGACTCGGCAGAGTCATGTTTCGTCTTTGCTGACGCCCGTTTCGATGGAAGCAAAATTACTGCGTGGGGATCCTTCCGCTTCGCGGCATCGTCGAGATCTGACACATCGCGCCGCAGCATAGGGTCTTCTCGCTCAAGCTGTGCCTGTAGCTGGACGTTCTGCTCACTGTTAAGTGTCTCGACATTGCGGATGTGCTGCGTTGTAATAACAGTCCTCTCCTTTGGCAGGTACACCCTGAAACCTTTAGTCTCATCGTTCTTGCCGATGACCATGCCAACCTGGGATCTCGTCTTCCACGATTTCTTTCCGGGGTCCCTGAACGCTGAGCATGGGCTGCCGAAAGTCACCATGTCCGCCAGATTAGATATCTTGCCTGTCAACATCTCTAGCGGTGACATCCGCTTCGGGTTAGCACTGCACGAGCTCCGATTTAATACGTAAGCTGCATACTCGACGGCGTCACCCCAAAAAAAAATAATGGTAGGCCACTCGCAAACAGCATACATCTTGCCATGTTTAGGATAGTTCTGTGCATTCGCTCAGCTTTTCCATTTGATGCTTGATTATCGGCCTCGCTGATTTGACGCCTTACTCCAGCTGACCTGCAGAACGGGTCGACGTTAACGTACTCCTTTCCACCGTCCGTGCGCAACACATGAATGCGGCAGTTGAATCTCTTCTCAAAATAGAGTAGAAAATGCTCAAAATTCTTTGTCGCCTCAATCTTGTTCTTGGCGACGAAAACGCGTACGTAATTCGTTGAGTAGTCGACGAAGTTGATAAGGTATCGATTTCCACGACGGTCCTTCGGAGTCATTGGTCCTTTAGTGTCGCTACCGATAACACCCCCGAGCTTGTCGATCGGTGCATTCCTTCCTGTGTCCTTCTTGGGCTGGTTGTTCTTGCTCTGTTTGCCCTGTGCGCAAGTCAAACAATTTGGCCTCGTTCGGTCGGTCAACCGGATACCTGAACCTGCCGAGTCGGCCATGCGTACGATAGTATCGTAGGAAAGATGGCCCAGTCTTTGGTGCAATTCCAGCAGTGTTGTATCCGTGACTGCTTCATCTATTTCGTCGAAACCTTCTTGCACGGCTAAGTTGACCACTCGTACTCGTGCATCCGTTGTGCTCTCACCCATGACGTCAATAGTCAGGACATTGTTGCGGCGGAAGACTTCGAATATCTTCCTGTTGTCCTCTTGGCGCACCACATAACTTTGGCCGCCCTTCTCGCATGAGGAACACACCACGTTCCTCCAATAAACCATAGCTGATGATGTTGTCAGCAAGGTTTTCAGCGTAGTAGACCTCGGTGAGGTCCACGATAACCTCTTTTCCATTGACCACCGTCTTCAGCTCGGCCGTTCCCACTTTGGTCACTCGGACCATCGTGTTGTTTGCCGCGCGACATGAATGATCGCAATCCTTCACGTTCTTCAACATCATCGCATCTTTCACAAGGTGCACGCTCGAACCGCTGTCCAGGATCCACGAGTCAGAGTCAGCTGTCGTACCGGTACCAATGGCTAACGCAACCCGGCTCGAAACCGAATTGGCGTCGCCTTTTTTTTTTGACAGTTGGCCTTAATATGACCAGCCTCGCCACAGCCATAACATTTGCGAGAATCGGCACTTTCAACCCGTGCAACGTATCTCCTTTCGCGCCCTCCTTGGTCGCTTCGTCCACCGCCGGGGTAGCGAACTACTAGCGCGCGGCTTGATCGAACAGCTCGGTCTCGGCCTCCTCCGCTATTCGTCTTCTTCATGCTAATTTCAAAATCAATCGCGAACGCAACAAGCTCAGCAGCTTGTACAAGGTAATCAGGTCGTTGAGCATTCATCCGAGTTAACATCGCGGTTTGAATGTGCGATGGTGCCGACTTGCATAAGCATTCTAGCACACTCTGCTCCGAGTTACCCGACCGTTCTGCCACGTACACAAGGTACTGGTAGTGCTCGGGCCATGTCTTGTTTTGATCCTTCTCGCTTATCATTAGCTCAATTCCTTTAGTAGATGGAATCGGCGTCATGTACAGCAACAGCATGCTGTTCAGGACGTGTTCGAGTGTGTTCGACACCGACGACCACACCGGCAGCATCTTCTCGTAATAGCTGAGTGCCGCTCCATCCAGCTTACCACTCAGCGCGAGGACCTTAAACTCTTCTGGCCAATCACCTCCGCTCATCAGCTGGGCTGCACCGAGTCGTTGTAGGAAACGCATACCCCACGCCTTGAAGTCGGCACCCACGCCTGGGTATGTCTCCTTACCCGTAAACTTGGCAAAGCCGGGCCAGTCCAGGTCCCGAGGCTTAGGTATCTTTAACCCATAATCTTCACGCGGCGTAAAATTCGGCGACGATCTCGGTGGCTGATTCTGGTTTACTTGCTGCGGCGGCTGATTAGGCGGCGGCATGCATGGCGTTACAGGCGGCATGGCATTCTGCATGGGCTCATCTAGTGAGCCCCTCCTCATCCGACGGTCCCGCGCTCTGATGAAGTCGGTGAACGCGCTTGAACCATTGAACAAGTGCTCGGCAGGATGCGTGGGAGCAGCATCGGCACGGCGACTCATCTGGTCTTGCATCTTCATCTGGTTTGCCATAAACTGAGCTTGTTGCTGTGCCATCCCTTCGAGGAGTCCTTCAAGCCGGTCCATCCGCTCAGAGCTCGCATCAGAAATACGACTCGCGCTCTCTTGGGCTTCGGACGCGTCCAAAGCCGATCGCGTCTCCTCGCGCATCCCGGACGGGTCAGCAACCACGTTTTGTGCGTGAGTGTCCGTCATGGCGACGTCGCGTACCGGGGTTTGCTGGTGAGGAGTCGAGTCGTTGTCGCTTGGGCTCATAACCTGTTGTTTGCTGCTTGAGACTTGGATGGTAAATTGAGAACTAAATGTATTGCAGCCTTTGATCCTAGTTATCTCTGTGTCCGTTACTTTCAGTTTCTTCTGCGTAGGTTTCGTGTCATTACTCGTCCGTTACGATAGTCGCTTACCTTTATCACTAGTCGCGCCCTTTCACATCATGGGTCGCGTTCCTTCAACATCACGAGTCGTTCTACTTCAACACTTGCTCGTAACGGAGTTACACAAACGGTTGTCATGACCAGGTACGCTGGTGCGATGCGCACACAAAGAGACCAGAGAAATTGATTGGCGTACTATTTTTGTAACACATGCACTAGCGGTGATATCGTACCTTATCGATTACGGATAGATGGTATCTATCGCAATAAGGTCTTCAAATTACGTCGTAGTTCTGGTATGGTAACGCCAGAACAACCTAAATTCGAATTCCTCGAATAGGTAGCATATAGTTTCGAAATTAAATAAGTGAGGTTCACTATCGGTATAAATCAATCTATTATTTGAGTCCCCTTTTGATCATTTTACGACACGTGTCTTGCGAAGACTTCTTTTGACGTAAGAGTTACGAGCCTGTATTAAGGATAAGTACTCTTGGGCATTTGTGCCACGTGATTCCCTGGAGTCGTTAGTCCCCTAAATTAGGACTAGAAACTTGCGAGCTTGTTAGGATGCCTGGAGCTAAATCTCACCAAGTCTGTAAAAATTCCAGACTCTTTACGTTTCTACCCGTTTAATTTAATACACTGATTGTAACGGGGTAGCCCGTCACATAAAATTCACTCCAAACGGTGTCAATACGGAGATTGTCCAGCAGGACAAAATCCTACCAATATTATCCGAGATGGATAATGTTGAAGGAATATTATCCCCTTTTAGGATAATATTCATGCGCTGCTCAAAGATTGGTTGATTAAGGACATATCAACCATAGACTACCACCAATCGCTGCTAGACGCGCGTAATGAGTGGTGAGCAGGTTGTCGTCATACGATGACGTAGTTTAATATAGTTAGATAAAGACTGAAGTTATATTGATAGCTTAACTGTGTTAAATACAGTTCTCTTTTTACCTTACTTGATCGAGTCGTTCAAGTTAGCTTAGCTTCCTCTGCACGTACTAGTGTACGTGAGGTTTCGTGGCACCCCGAACAAAGGGTGCTTCGTTACACTAATAGACACTACATGCTGTAAGTCTTCCTCTGACAAAGAAGTAAGAGTAGCTCCGCTACACTTGGTAGCATTTTAAGTCAATCCACACCCGAGTCTGCTAAAAACTGCTCCTCCTAAAGGATATAAACAACGATCAACCTTTCCTATTCCTAACGACATGCGCTGGAGAAACTCAAATCACTAGTCGGGAACGAATAAGTGGAAAAATTTCTCACACAAGGTCATAGCGTAATTAGTATACATCTTACGCTTTCATGCAGTTCTTTTAATCCACTTTTAATTTGACAAGTACAAGACCATTTTGCATCAACTATGCCTACTTAAAACGTTCCTGTACCAGACGAAGAGCCTATAGCTTGCCCATTTATCTTTAAGTGTAAAGGCAGTTGAGGTTAAAGAGGGAGGGAACCTCCTTCTGTGGGTCAGAGAGGTGGGTATGGCCATGATCTCGGCTATGCTCCAATCGGAGAAACAGCATGTTGGGATGGATATCTCAAAATTAGGCGGTCAAGCCAAAGATTGTGGGGGCTCCCACATGTACCACGTCTGTAGACAAATCTTTCCCGACACTTGATTTGCCAAAAGAGCAAAAATATTGGGTGTTTACTCCGCCTAATCGGGTATACCACACGTATTTCTGCCAGAAAAAGAAAGCTTAATAGGGCTATGTCCTGGAGTTGAGAATTCTTATCGCTGCCATGCAGCTTAACCTTTGCCAGAAATGATTGTATTTACCATCTTCATGGAGAGTCTTCGTACAAGCGCAACTTAAACGGAAGTATTCCGGTTACACCTCAGCTCCTCGAGGCGGCCGTACATGTAGCATCGAACGCCGAGATTTAATTTTACAGCAGCCCACTTTGGCACTGTAACGGGGCACCCTGAAGCTTGTACTGGTGACAGTACAAGCTACTTATTCTGATAACAGAATAAGGCGGTGCCTCGTAACTTCACGTACACTCGTACGTGCAGAGGAAGACGGTAAGAAGAAGCGAGTACTCGGTTAGAGTAAAAAGTAGAACTGTATTTAGTATAGTTAATGTCTGCAATAAATCACTATTTATCTTCATCTAACTATGTCTAAATACAAATGTGTAAATCAGTTATCTGCTCACCACTCATTGCGTGCGTCTGTCGTGGCGCGTCTTCGTTGGTTGATATAATGGCCTATATCAACCAATTAGGAACTACTTGGAAGTGCTACCGAATATTGTCCTTATGACAATATTCTGAGAATATAACTCTTATAGTTATATTCTATTAACAATTTCTTATAAATTGTTATGTAACGATTCACCCCGTTACATCACCCCCCTAACCATCAGTCACTTTAGTGACTGATTGACTAAATGGATACTCGTCCCAAATCATTTGGGACGGGGTTTGCACTTGTTGGTCCGCGTCCACTTTCCAACATCTCATCGCATGGTAAACAAGCCCATGCGATGCGCGAGCAAGGCCGCCGAGAGCGCGTCTGCACGTCTCTGTGCGGACGCCGAAGCAGAAACTACAGCAACTGATATCCCATCGGTTGCTGAATCGACTCAGCCTGTATCACCTGGTGATGCAGGCGCTGGTCATGAAGACACTCGTGTCTTCACAGAGTACGAGCTCGGTGTCTCGTACTCTCCTGATACGGATGACGGATCCGTATCGACGGCAATTGAATCCAAGCCGCCTGCCAAGCGTGGCATGGACGATGCTTTGCGTCGCAGCATCTTTGGTTCATCTGATGAGTCAGATGAACCATCGCCGAAGCGAAGGCGCTCGAGGTCGCGAGACTCGGGCGCTAATAGTGGTGTCGGTTCTCCTATGGACACCACTTCACAGCGAGGTGCCAGTACTTCTGTCGGCACGTCGCAGGAAGAGCGGGACCGCAATGTGTTGCGTCTCGCTCCAGAAAAGAAGGCATGGATGCCTCCTAAATCTGTCATGGATCACTTGTCGGCGACGACGAGTGATCGTTATCGAACACGATTGTTCGATTCGTCAAGGATCCATCACCTTGACCCCAGCGCGAAAGACTATCGCGCTGAACATGAATTCTTCATCGATGCTTTCTTCAGACATCGATGGTACAGTGGGAATCACAAACGTGATGGTCCCTCACTACTTCAGGCGTGGAACGCCTACATCCATAATCTCGAGGATGTAGGTCGTGACGCTTGGAACGACAAACTTATCAAAGCTCGTGATAAGTTTGAAAAGCGAACCCCGACAGGTGCACGCTATAAGCTGCATCGTCTGTCAAGGGAGAAAGGATTACCCTGCCTCTCTTGGGGAGACTCGTGCCCATGTTGTGTGAACAACTCTGCACGAGCACCTAAGGAGGCTTACCTCCTTACCAGCCCGTGGTGGCGCGTACGTGTCTCTACTGAGATGTACGAAGGGATTGACAACCTGAAATCCCTTTACGACCGTGCCGGGAAGACTTTCTCCGGCGGTCCTTCTGCGGCACAGGATGTGTCGCGTCGTACTGCTCGACCAGACCCAGTACGTCAACCATCAATTGGGAGCGGGGCTCCCAAGAATCCCAGGACGGGGGATAGCCGCGCCACCGGACGAGGTAACTCGTCCGACGTCCGTTCACGTCGCGGTGGTTCAACAGCTGCTCTACTAGATAGCGCTGGCCACCGCGAGAGTCCTCTAATGGAGGTGGAGGAGGAGGAAAGACGCTCTCCACACGATCATGTGGATCGGTGTGTTCCCGAGAGCTTCTTTGATCGCGTAACGCAAGGGTTACGCGACGATCTCGAGCATGAGCGGAATAGGCGTCTCCAGATGGTGGACACTGCCTCGAAGCATCGAGCTGAGTTTGCCTTTGCTCAGCTTGAGAACGAGAGATCTCTGACATCTCTTCGTGACGAGCTAAGGGTAGCTCGTGGGATTGTTGATCGGTCTCGGGCTGAGATAACTGCTCTTCAGACCCTTGTTGATGCCCACCATCGGGAGCACAAGGCTCTCTGCGAGATGCTTGAGCGCAAGGGCGTTCTTCATCGGAAGAAGCAGCGTACTGATGGTACGGCTTAAGCCGACCAACGTAAAACGTGGGATGCGTTCGCATCTTACGTGGTAACTCGATCGTGTATGCATTGCCTAGGCGGTGCAATACACGAAATGGGCCAATGTACTTGGGTAGTAGTTTACTGCTACCCAAGTTAGTCACTACATGTTTTGGTAGATTAACCGTAGACAGTAGGACTAAGTCACCTTTATTAAATAAAAGAGTGTTTGCCCTTCCATTCTTGTCAGCGTTTTGCTTTTGCTTATCCACCGCTTCGGCGATGGAGTCTTGCACAAAACGGACTACCGTTTCACGAGCCAGTATGAACTCATCTGATGACTCGTTAGCTTCAGTGTGCTGTGAGCGCACTGCAGCAACAACAACCTTTTCTTCAGTGAGGGCTTCCGCACTCTCACTGGCATCATTGTCTTCAGTGAGGGCTTCCGCACTCTCACTGGCATCATCTTCTTCGATATCGATGTTATCGATATCGGCATCAAACGCAATGACTTCTTCGTCAGAGCGTGATGAGCGTGAACCAAATCGGTTTTTGCTCGCGCGAGTCCCTCCCCCTTAAACCAGAGTTACACTCTAGTAAGGTGGGTACACGCGGATGGCGCAAGCCATTCACGTAAAACGGTGTATGTGTCGTGGACGCATGCACCGAGTTGTTGATGGCAAACTCTACCATCGGCAAAAACTCACTCCAACTCTTAAAGGAGTGTACGTATCCTCGAAGTATCTCTTCAAGGACACGATTGGCACGTTCCGTCTGACCATCTGACTCTGGATGATCAGATGTTGACATCTTCAAGCGCGTTCCGAGTGATTTGAACACGGAACGCCAGAAATCAGCAGTGAATCGTGGATCTCTGTCTGATACGAGTTCACGGGGCAACCCATGAAGTCGGAAGATGGTGTCAATAAAGACACAAGCACAGCCACTTGCCGTGATTGTCTCTGGTACAGCCACAAGGTGTGCCATTTTGCTGAATCTGTCAACAAATACGAGAATACCCGTATTCCCGCGTGCGTCTTTGGGTAACCCGAAGACGAAATCCATTGAGATGGATTCCCAGCACTCAGCCGGAACCGGTAGAGGCTGTAAAGGTGCACGCAGTGAAGGACTTGACTTCACTCGTTGGCAGACTTCGCATGCGCGAACATACTTTCGCACAAACTGATACTGGCGGGGCCAGTAAAAGTCTCGACTTACCGTGAGATATCTTTTCTCTCGGCCACGATGTCCTCCTATAGGAGCATCGTGATACTCGAACATGATCCGCAAACGCAGATCAGTATCATCTGGAATGACAACACGTGGTGTGTCACCAGAAACGGCTGTATAGTACAGTAAACCGTTACGAGTAGTGTATCGATCTGATGCAGATCGATACGCAGACGACAATCGTTTCAACGATTCTCGAGATGGTTGTGAGAGATGTGACAACAACTTCACTATCTCACCATCTTGGGCGTATGCCCGCCTCACATCATCATACAACGTTGTAGATGGAACTGAGGACGTCATAACCGCAACAGTGACTGTCTCACTGTTGGGTTTCGCGACTGTTTCAAAGTCGGGACGACGTGAGAGTGCATCAGCGACGACATTAAGTCGTCCTGGTTTGTACTCGACCGTAAAGTTGTATTCTGCAAAGAATGACAACCACCGCGCCATTCGTTGTGAAAGGTGCGGGCTGTTCACTGCCGTGCGTAAGGACGCATGGTCAGTGTAAACAACGAAGGGTCTATCTCCTAATAGATAGACTCTGAACTTCGCGAGTGCATACTTCATGGCAAGGAGTTCCTTGTCATGCACTGGATAGTTCCGCTCAGCTGGTTGCAGCTGACGCGACTGATAGCAGACGACGCGTTCAACGCCTTCAAGGTCGTACTGCATTAATGCACAGCCGATTGCGAAATCGCTGGCATCACAGACCACATGAAATGGCCTGTCCTGATCGGCTATTGCTAGGACTGGGGATTGTATCAAGCTCTGCTTGATACCCTCAAAGGAGCGTTGACATTCAGCGTTCCATAACCACCTCTCGTTCTTTTTCAACAAACGAGAGAGGTGCACAGTCATCTCGGCGTAATTGCGTGAATACTTATGCAAATACGCCGCTAGCCCAAGGAATTTTCGAAGACCTTTGACATCAACCGGCACGGGCCAGTCGGTGATCGCCTTGATCTTTTCGGGATCAGGACGTACACCGTTCTTACCAACGATGCACCCAAGAAGTGGTATTTCGCTTGCTGCAAATATACACTTCTTGAGGTTTGCATACAATTGATGCTTTCGCATGATTGTAAGAACTTGTCGGACGTGGTACTTGTGAACCTCAACGTCCGACTTTCCATCCATAGCTCGACTATGGATGAATACGTCATCGAAATAACTCGGCGCGAATTCTCGTACTGGCCTCAACAGATGTGATACACACCTGTTGAACGTGGCAGGGGCATTACTGAGCCCTTGTGGCATTACTAGCCATTCCCAGAGCATGCCGCTAGGCGTGCTAACTGCGGTATAGGGTATATCCCGTTCCCGCATTAGGATTTGATAGAAGCCATCCATCAAATCCATGGACGAAAAGATGGTACTCTTTGACATACCATCAATGATTACGTCCTTCCTCGGTATCGGCGTCTGAGCCGGTACCGTTGCAGCGTTCAATTTGTTAAACGCGTGCACTATCCGCCACCCTCCTGTTGCTTTTCGCACACAGAAGGTCGGAGAGCTATGTGGGGAAGTTGATTCCCTCACATGGCCCGCTGCTAAACGATCGGCAAAGAACTTGTCGATCGCAAGTACTTGTTCACGAGGCAGTGGCCACTGCTTCATGACACAGTACTTCGAGCCTGGTTTAAGCTCGACTTCGTGTCGAATACCTTTATCCTTCGGTAATTCGCACGGAACAGTTTCAGGGAATACATCCTTGAATTCAACCAAATCTTCATAGAGAGGATTTGTCTTGAGCGATTCCCATGATTGGGAGTCATATCGCTCAATTCGTGTCTTTTCATCTAGGACACTCTCGTCCATAGATGAACTACTGAGAACTCTCTCGTTCTCAGTAAACACTGTTGCTGACCTTATGTCGGCTACACACTCGTCGTCAGCGACGAGTACGCAGATCTGCTTGACTTTGCCACTACGCAGATCACGCAAGAACCTTTTATGTTCGAGCGTTGGCAACTGAGTGATCTCCGAAGTTAACTTCGGAGGCGCAATCAGATCAAGTGTATAAGCGCCTACACATGATCCGTTATTGACTATGACATTCAATGTCTCTGTCATTTCCTGGGGACTTATTCCCTCAGGCTTCGAAGGACTTATTCCTTCGTCTTCCCGGGGACTTATTCCCGCGGGTTTCGGGGAACTTATTTCCGCCGTATTTGTAATCTTGGGACTTATTCCCTTTACTTCCTCTAGCTGGGGTTGCGCAACCACAGCGAGATCCTCTACGAAAGACTCTCCAGTCGATCTAGGATTATCGTTTCGCTTAACCTGAGCGATCGATTGTTTCTCTTCTAGATGTTCCCCTCTAGGGATACATCTTTGTCCCAGTCCACCCGACTTATTCGAGTGGTGGACCTTCGGCGCAGCCTGTGTTTCCTCACAGCCGCCGGAACTTTGCTCCGAAGTGTAACCGTTTGGTACACTAAGGTTTTGTGCAGTCGTACTAACGACCGTACCACAAGTGAGGCCATCGCACTCACTCGTAGTACATCCACACGCTTGTGGACGCTCCAAAACGTTCATCAGATGGCCATCTGATGAACAAGCGGCAGGCATCGTTACTGTTCGATGTTGCCAGTTTACCCGTGGTTCGTACCTTCTGAGCCACGGTATTCCAAGGATGACATCAAATTTGTCATCCAAATCCAATACGATAAAGTCATCGTCGTATTGGGTATCTTCTAGCGTATAGTGAATCTTCACTATACGCTTCATGACGGTTACGGATGCGCCTGTCGCAAGACGTACCGTCATCCTCGTAGGAGGTGTGTCACATTCACTGAATTTAAAGTGACCATCTTCTAGCGATTGGCGTCGCACAAAATTGTTGGACGCCCCACAATCGACTAGAGCTCGAAGGGACAACTTATTCGTCACTTCGAGTTTCAAGGTAATGAGTGAGATCTCATTACCTAGAGCAGCAACGCACAATGTCTGTGTGTTGGGAGCAACCTTCATCAAGAGGCCTACAAATTCTCTTGACGTTGCTGGATCAGTAGGGTGCTCCGCACCTACTGATCCTGTCCGTTTTTTGACGGTCCATCCCGTTGTTGCGTCTTTGCACCAACTGCGGACCCTCGTCCCTGCCCCTTTCTCATGGGTGGACGGTCACTACGCCCAGTGTCGCGAGACACTGGACGAGGGGCACTACACTCGTAAGCGTAGTGTCCTGTCTTTTGACATCTGTTGCATCTCTGCAACTTCTTGTAGCCTGTAGAGCGAGCCTTCTCGCTCTCTACATAACAGAGTTCCATCGGCTCTGGATCCTCCGTTGTCATATCGTCTCGGTTGACGATATGATGTCGAGCTGGCGCGAGCCTGTCTCAGACTGAAGTCTTCCTGCTCCGCAATTGAAATGGCTTGTTCTAGTGAATCTAGTTCAAGCCGGAACAGGTGAGTCTTGACGGGACCATCCGCAAGACCCTGCATGAACACCGAAACCAACGTGTGTTCATCCACCGGATTGGAACTTATACAACTCGTGAGATGTCGTATATGTTGAGCGTAAGCGTGCACATCACGCTTACCCTGCTTGAGCTTCAAGAGTTCGGTTCGAGCTCTGAACTCAGCTCTAGGCGGTTCAAACGTTTGTCTGAGCCGCGACTTGAAGACTTCCAACGACCCAAACGCATATGGGTCGTGCAGCTTGAGCCCCAGTGCCCAAGTCTTGGCACGTCCTGCCAGATTTGACTGGGCAAATGCAACTTGCATATCCCCGTCGTCGATGCGACGCGCCCTTATGGCGTCATCCAATTCGACGAACCATCTCAAGAGGGAGTCTTCTTCGACCCCCCTATACTTTGAGATGTCAATCTTCAAAGTCTCGGGCCGACGCGAGTGCATCGACCCGCCAGCAGCAGCTTGCTGCTGTCTCAACAGTTCAAACTGTTGAGCACCTTGTTCTCTCAACAACTCTGCTTGTTGAGAACCTTGTTGGTGAAGCAAGGCTACTTTCTCGCGTTCGGCGTCAAGTTCATTTTGAATGAACTTGGCGATAGAAGCATGTTGGGCATCTCTATTGAGAGCCTCTAGCATGACGCTAACAGCATGGATGCCCATGGTCGAACCCATTCGTTCAACCGCATCCCATTCGACATCGCTCAAATGGGAGTAGCCGTCACGCGTAGCGTGAAAGCTTTGGTCATCTTCATCATCCAACATATTCATGTTGGATGTGAACGCGGTCCTTGGACGGACTACGAAGTGCTACCAGGTGTAACGGGGCACCCTGAAGCTTGTACTGGTGACAGTACAAGCTACTTATTCTGATAACAGAATAAGGCGGTGCCTCGTAACTTCACGTACACTCGTACGTGCAGAGGAAGACGGTAAGAAGAAGCGAGTACTCGGTTAGAGTAAAAAGTAGAACTGTATTTAGTATAGTTAATGTCTGCAATAAATCACTATTTATCTTCATCTAACTATGTCTAAATACAAATGTGTAAATCAGTTATCTGCTCACCACTCATTGCGTGCGTCTGTCGTGGCGCGTCTTCGTTGGTTGATATAATGGCCTATATCAACCAATTAGGAACTACTTGGAAGTGCTACCGAATATTGTCCTTATGACAATATTCTGAGAATATAACTCTTATAGTTATATTCTATTAACAATTTCTTATAAATTGTTATGTAACGATTCACCCCGTTACAGGCACCCTTGGCTACAGTCCGAACCCGGCAAATTCATTGTAGTCTATCCAATAGGCCGTATACAATGGACCTTTGTCTCGATAGACGGAAGAAGAAGTAGAACTTCGAGCTTTAGAACAACATTGTAACATTCGACGATGTCTCACGTGAGGAAGCATAGAGAATCTGCGCCTCTAATTGTCCTTCGCGTAAGGCACGTCAGGATTCTTCGAGCTGAACTCTTGTCGCAAATCAGAAGTCTGGTACGACGCGGTGAAACGCAGACTTCAAGTAGACGCGGGGCGCCCTACTGGGAAAGAACTAGGTTCTGCCGAATTTTTTAGGAAGAAGTGGTGAGCAGAGCTTTTTTCCAAAGAGTTTTATTTGCACTCCATCACGGAACAAGAGAACAAGCCAGGCTGGTTGGTCGCAAAAGCTTGATTTTGAAGCTTTAAGAAGCCCTAATCGATTTTAATCGACTCCGGTGCATCCGGTAATTACTTCAGACGATGTCAATTCGTAGGTAATCAATGTTTCGCTGAGGCGCTATCGGTGTAAAAGAGTGATCCGTCATTGATCGCGTAGCAACAGGAACTCTAGTCATCGAACCCGAATCGCTGTGAATTTAGGTGTGGATTTATACGATTTTGATAGTATCATACGCTGTTAAGTCCTTGATTTGGACTCAAAATATGAGCACATTCTTGGGATGGCCTGGCTTGAGCGCCACGAATAATGGATCGATTGGAGATTTAAAACAACAAGCGCAACGCGCGCTGTCCCTAGCAGAGCTTTCTAGAGTTATTGACCCAACTCGACTAGGAATTAGAAGCGCTATTGGCGTGAGCTGCTGGCTGAGAATGTCAGTGTGTTGTACATCGGAATGTCTGCGTTGGTTGATAATGACGATGCCAAAGACACGAGTAAAAAGCAAAACTCATTTTGTGATTGTGAAAAAGCACGTACTCCGTTGAGTAATAGTCTTTCTAGAAACAACGTGTTGCGTGCTAAAGGAATTGTCGGACAATAGTAAAGCCATCGAGGGTTGAATCCATCAGATTAGCTTGAATTGGGTCGTGTGTACTCACCGAGTAACGTCGGCTGTAATAGCGACGCGCTGAATGATAATATTGATGTTTTTGGTGGAATAACAAGGCATCCTAAGCCGGCTCAGCGATGCGCGTGAATTGACACGTTATTCACGTTATGACGACGTCATGTTAGCTTGCTCATCATCAGATTTCGATCGTAATATCAGCTCTAGTATGAGAGAAATAAGCTTGACGACGATATCGACCAGAGAGATACGAATCACATAGTGTGTGCTGTGTCACAAAGTGATGATGACTATTGGATGCATACGCTATTTGACGTGGTGTCTGGTGTTTGTGAGGGTACGGTAAACTTTAAGGATATACCCTCGCTAAGTGCTCTTCAAAAACTCGAAGAGTTGTCAGCCGATGAGTTTGATCACTCATTTGAATACGTGCACCTTTTGTGGTGGTCATTTGACCCGACATCATAAAGCTGAAATTCTCTTCACTTTTTATGAGGCCGTTCTGGGGGACACAAAAGCAGCACTCAGTATGCGTAGTAGGTCATCAATATAGAAAGACTCTCATGATCTCCTTATCCTTTCTCAAGGAATTTTAAGATGTGATGTGCCACGATCCACCCTCCGCTTAACCTCCAGAAAGAGATGTCCGTAATCAAACTGACTTAGTTTCCTGTACTGTGTCACGTGATAGTGGCTTTTGCCTAAGGAGCAACGTCATGTCATTGATGACTTCTTCCGTGCCATGAACGAGGCAGACAAGGTACGTGAGAGTAAATCTTCACATTCGACACCGACATTTTGCTTCAAAAAGTCGAACGGCAAGTGGCGTATTGTACATGCTTACAACAATCTTAATGCGGCTACTTTTCCCGCGCAGATACCCATTTCTTTAAAGGATGTTCCTTAAAACAACATTGTTGTTTTACTATGTATAGCGCACTCGACTTGGTCGATGTATATCAATTGCTCATGCTAGCTAGTGATATTTTGCTTACATCAGTGAGCATTCTAAGTGGTACGCTATGGGAATGGCTGGTGGTTTCCAAGGGCTGTCTTACGCGTCGGATACATTTAATTTTCTGGAGACACAACATTTACGTTCCCATCGGGATTATGCACAGCCATTGTTTAATGACATCTTGGTCCATAGTCGTGCCAAGAAAGGATGGTCACAAATAAATGACCACATCGTTTATCTGCGAGCCGTTCTAAAATGCATGCGCACGAATAAACTGTGCGCCAAAGCGTGCGAATGCTTCTTTGCAGAAGAGGAGATTACTTCACTGAAATTGTTACTGGTAAGCGCATTTTAAGCGTAGACCCCGCAAAATCATAGCTATAGTTGACTGGCCGATTCCTGATGACTAAAAAGGACTTGTGTAAGTGGCTTGGCCTTGCCAATTACTGACACAAATACAGCAAAAGTTACGCTGATATGGCTCGGCCATTACCTGATCTCCCTAAGAAGGACGCATATTGGCTCTAAGGCGACAATCGTGATAACGCATTTTGAGCAGTGGACGAAAGTATTAGCCATGCTCCTGTCTTTAATTGTTGCCGAATCCTGCGTACCCTTGTAGTGTCGTCTTAATCACATTCAACTTTGCCACAGGCAGCACCCTAATACAAACAGATGCTGAAGGCCGCGAGCGAGTTGTCTCCTTTTAATCTCGTCGGCCGAACGCTGTAAATATAAAATATCCCGCTTACGAGGGAAAAGTTTCACTACAAACAGTTACTTGCTGCCATTATGCTCTCGCCAAATTTAAAGTACGCTTGATTGGCTCCAATCCATTTGTCGTCCACGTGGATCAAGCATGGTTACGTATGACGACTCATTCGCCTCACCTTTGGAAAGATAAGCTCATTAACTTTGCTCTTTGCGAAATATAAATAAAGTAAAACCGGTCAAATGAAACGTGTTAATTGATGCCCTATCTCACCGGGACCGATTATGAGATTGCCTAATGTTACAACTTAGTCGTCTTCTCTTGAAGAGTTAACTATCGTGGCATACACAGAATTATCAATGTGTAACATTGCTTCATTCCCTCGAATGAGAGGGGTTAAAAGACTCTAACACCTCTTTTTCGACACGCTTGTGTGCTAGACTACATCGACATACCATCGACAAAGGTCCATTCTGCTGTCGCACAGATAAAACGGATGCCGCTCGCATTGTTGTACTTCACGATGGGGATAAACTAATCGTGTCTTCTTTGAGGCATACGATACTTCCCTCGGTAGTCTTTTGGGTCGTGCACAGACATATAGCTCAGTGAGTCAACACTACTGGTATCCCCCAAAAATTCTAAAAATGGGTAAGCACACCTGTGCGTTCATGCGAACCCTGCCACCGGTTAAACCCTCGGCCAATTCAGCTGCACCGTGGCTAGTTTACCAGTGCCTACTAGATGTCGGGAATTTGTCAGTTTGGACTTGTGCTTGATCTTTTCAGACACTGTGACGGCAATACAAAAATATGGTCTTTGTTGACCGTTTGAGAAAATGGCTCACATAGCACCGCAATCTATAGATGGTCAAGGGACTGCTATAATGTTTATCGATCGTGTATTCCGTCAACACGATAACCTTTAGTAAACATCTCGGATCGCTGTCCTCGCTCCACTGGTATTGGACTTCAGTCTCAATTGTGATTAGCATACAGTTGGAAAGTGTCCACGGCTATCGTGCGCAGACCGATGGTCGAACTGAGCTTTATAAACACTTCATTGGCGATGTTTTTTGCAGTTTTTGTACTGAGTTGCCATAGAGTTGGATATCGATGCTCCCTGTCATCGATTTGCGTCGAACAACACTGCCTATGTCTCGACCGGCTTCACTCCTTTCCATTAAGCACCTGCGCGTTCCACTCACGCCACCAATGCGCATACTGGGCTTGGCGGGGGAAGGATCTGCTTACAAGCTTGCTGAAATAATCCCTACCACCTTGTAGAAACAAGTGAGCGGGTTCTTCGCGACGAGCTTGATTCTCTCACTCCATGCGCATGGTTCAATGGCTGCTAGGCAAGATAAAAACAGGCTGATGTTTAGTTGTGGATGATGCATGGATTCAAATAAAGCTCAAAACTAAGTCCTACTTATCGCTAAGAATACCTACATTATCAATGTTGGGTCCACCGATTTCAAGACGATGCTAGTCCACGATTCATGAAGCAATTCACGATCATCACAGAGAAATTACTCGCCTGCACACTCGATCATCCGCGCAAGCTGCGAACAAACCTGTCTATTACGTTGCCTTGTTTAAGCCATATAATCATCCTTCTCTCCGGATCCAGAAGAAGCTCGCGCTTGAAAGTAAGAAGTCGTCCTAATAGATGGATCTTCGTCAAGGGCCTTAACTGACTATTCAACTGATGCAGGTTGTATCTTACATTTGTTAGTCCCTTTTCGATCCGAGTCGACCGAGCCGAGACGGTTAATTTGCTCACAAACTGATCCAACATAGTCGATGACTGTTCAAGAACTCTCTGCACTTGATTGAGGATCTCCCAAGATTGTTTACGCTTAGATACAGACTTATGCAGTGCAATCTCCATATAAACAAGAACCTCGCAGTGAAGCATCACCTTTGAGACCAATTTTTCATGATCTTGCAACAACACACCAACATCCTCCTGCCTTGCTCTATAAGCACGAAAAATTGCGGAGCCACTTGTGGAGACTTCTGAACCGGCGTCGTCACAAATCCCAGTAACACTATCGGGTAAAATGACGTGGAAAATCTAAGTCTGAGCTCTCATTGGAGTTTTATGTGCCCCTTCGGCAAGGTTGCTCGTACGCAGGTGAAGGTTTGGAGCGTCCTCTAAGATTTCGCTTGCATCTTGATGCACTTCTTACTTAAATTTGTGAAATATGTGTTAACTCACCAGCACCGAGTAACTCGTGACTGTCAGCACAGTCATAACAATAAAGGTTTGAACAGGAAATGGTTTTGCGTACCGAGTACAATACAGTGATTGTATTTGGCCTTTGCACGTCAGCTTAGCGTTTTAATAACGCACTTTGCGCTTTGAACAAAAATAGGCTCCGGAGGTACTAGCTTTAAGGTTTTTATGCTGGGCAATTCACGTGATCTAATTTCCAGTGAATGAACTTGCTGTCATCGTCGGCCTTAATATCGCCTGAAAAAATATTGTGACTGTTCTGTGCAAGGTTATAGAGTACCACGTGCTTGTTGAGCCAACTTGGCATGGAAATCGATGGTAGGCTTCATTGCTGGTGTTAGTTATCAATCTCTTGGAACGTCTCTCTCGACAATGAGGGTAGGCATCGTAGCCTCGCACCCTGTGGGACATGAGGCCATAGCTTGCCCTGCAAACGTTCGCAACGACTCACTAACGCCCAAGTCTTGAAGGGTCATTCCGAATGCGCCTTGGTTCCAGATAACGTGTAACATAGACGTCTAGATATCCCCGTTATCTGTGTATACTTCTGTTGTTGCTCATTGATCTTGTTGGTGATAGTGGTCTCATCAAGGAAAACTGGAAGCACGCATCGCTGTTAGCGCGCGAAGAACTTCGTTGAAGAAAAATGTATATGGAGCAATGCGCGAGAGTTCGCGCGACACTGACGTATCAGACTCGAAATCTTCACCTCTTGGTGTCACAGTGTCGCCGTCATAATCGATGATGTTTTTTTACTCGCAGGATGTCTTACAAAGACCCATAAGAATACGAAGACACTGCCATTGTCTCGCAAGTCATTGCGAAAACAACCGTGAGGTCATCTGTTCTCACTGCGCTATTTCAACGAAAAAGACGAATAATATCCATGGGGTATTGACTGTTAGACGGGAGAGGGTACACCATATGTATATATAAATTGTCAAAACCAGGTATGCTGCTCTAATACACACAAAGATATCAGTGAAAAACTGATCGTCGCATCATTTATCACGAACGCTGTCGGTATTACCGTATCTTATCCAGTAGAAATAGATAGTGTCTATCGTAATAGGGTCTTCAAACTACGTCGTAGTTCTGGTGTGGTAACTCTAGAAGAACCTGAATAAAAATATTAGAAAATGTGGCATCATTTCGAGGTAAAATACAAAAGTGAGGTTTTTATCGGTATAAAATTGTTAGTGCAGTCAGTTCCTAAAAAACGGTTTGTGAAACGTGTATTGCTAAGACATCTCTGGTCATAAGATTTAGGAGCCTGTATTAAGGCTAAGAACTTTTGGTTCTCTGTGCCGTGTTTTTTTTGGAGTCTTTAGTCCCCTGGACAGCAGCAGCTTGCGAGCTTGAGATACTTACTGTTAGATCTCAGTAAGTCTGTAAATACTTGATGGTTTTTAACCAAATGCTAGTCTAGTAAGAGCCTCAACGAGTCTAAAAGTCTTTCTTAACCAGGGAAAAGGAAAGATCTGCCATATTGCTTTCCTATCTTAATGTTAAAGTCGGAACTACTCTGCACTTAAGTTTTTATGTACTATGATATTGAACATAACTATGTCGAGAAAGAACGACGTGCGTAATGAGTAGTGAGCGGATACTGCGACACAAGTGTTTCTATTTCGTAATATGTAGATACAAGCAGAGTAAAATTGAAGATTGGGGAGCACACTCTGAAGCTTGCCCTTTATCAAAATTAAGTTAGCTCGAAGAACTGAATCAGGTGGAAAAATACTATAAAACAGCAGACATCTAAAAATGAGTATGATGCTATAGTATGTACAATCTAGTACATTACACTCGAGCAATCAACGACTAGCCTTATATCACGGACGTCCATCATTTGCTTACGTGATAACATTAAGCTTTGATTATTTTGTGCCAATAACGTGCGTGCATCACAATAGTGGCCAAGCCGAATAGTGATTGTATTTACAAATTGTATACCTATGAGCAGCTGACAGGACTGATTGCACACTTATAATGTGCATGGTTACATAGTTTCATTTTGTACAGACACACAGATGCACACACTCACAGAAATACGTACATTTTAAAAGATCGGTAATTAGCTTGCTCAACTCACCAATAGCTTCACCCTTCGGGCACGAATTAATTAACATTACATTTATACGTGCAGAATATCGTATGGCATTTTCTTTTTTACAAAGTTCTTGCATAGTAGACTTACCATCTTTGCATGTATACGTACGCAAAGTAATTGAGGGGGCAGCTCACACTGTGGTCAGTGCGATAGCTTGTACTGGCATAGTATACGCACCTAGTTCCCCGTTACACCTGGTAGTACTTTGAGGTCCGTTCAACGACCGCGGTCCTCCGTCCCCAATGTCGATTGATGACGAGGATATATACTGCCTCAAGCGTAAGCACCCCATATCAATTACACTTTAGGCTCACTTGAAAGGCTTTAAGGCTCGACCCAAACAAAAGATTGCTCCGCCGCGAGATGAGGTAACGGCTTCATCTGAGATCTTGATCCTTAAATAGCTATAAAGGCAAAGAAAACACTGAGCATGAAGCATAGAGCACCACGCAAGTGGTGTTACTACCAATCCAATCCATAAACTAAGCAATTAAAATTGCATGCAGGATCCCGTAAATACCTCGTCAATACCTATTTGCTACACCTAAAATTGGCTTACGCTAAATTAAGCAATCTCAGATGTGGACTAGGAGATCATCATTCGAGTAAACGATCGCACTAGTACAAATGACTATTTTCCGCCTAGATGACGCGTAAAAAATAGAGGTCTGAACAATTGGACATCTTATGAGTTGAAAGAGAAAAGAATCACTTGCCAAGCGATATGATTGAAGGAATTAAATAAAGGTAAGAAGTTGGAAAGTGCAAGAGTGTAGTGACCTAGTCCAGTATTCATAACTACTATACGTAACTATTGTCCGTCCACTAAAAAAGCACAAAACTTAGATGCAAAGTTTTGCATAGACAAAGAAATGAAACAGATTAAAAAGGTCGAGTTCACTTGGGGTGGAGAGAGCTGCTGAACCGCGTCGTCAGGTATATTCACAGGCCTCTTGACGTAGGCTGCTATTAAGACACCGTAACTACGGGTTTCTGCTCACGGCAATAAGAATTCACTTGTTATTTTGAAGACAAACGTGACGAAGGATTTACAGTGCATATGCCTAGTCAAATGTCGGGCGTACATAAGGATGTATGACGCCAATTGTTAGAAAACAGTAGGATTTTGTTCGTTGATAGTAGCACCCCTCCAAAGAAGACGACCTACTTTGTCGCAGCAAGATTATTCCTTGCAGTGATGAAGCGCGTGTTGAAAATCCGACATGCTGTTGTAAAGGTTCAATCCATTTAATCAGTATATCTTAACAGTTGTACATGTTCTTGGGTAATTTATCTAATCTTTAGTAATTAAATGTAGCACGTCGTATACTTTTGCGGAGCTAATGGGTTTTAGATCCATGATTGGCCAGTAAGATATCGTCTTGTAGGTCTAATTTTCTTGTAAGTCCAAGGGAACCATTCGTAATGAAATTTAAAAAATCATGTAAACAAAGTTTTGATTTACCTATACTTGCATTTTAGATTTTATCTTGCTATCTGCCTAGTTTTTGTGAGAAGGGGGGGGGGTTATTGCCCCGTTACTATCTTCGATGTCTAAAATGAATATTTTGTGAAAGTAGACTTTGATGAAGAATTTGTTGTTGTCCTTACTTACCGTGGATCAGGGGTGACAAGCCTAGGGTCCTATGGTAGCGTTGGCAGTCGGGGTGCATACCGTTTTGTCATCATATCGACATCGGATGAACTTCTTGCAGCGTTTTAAGTGTGTGAAAGTATCACAAGTGAGAGACACGTCATGACTCGTGCTTCGGTAGTTATTGCGACCGTACCAGATTTCCGTTGTTCACTACGACAATGTTATTATAAATGTGTGCCGATGTTTTATAACAGAGGCAGCGTCGAGCCCCACCACTCGTCAAAATAACAAGATTCAGGACATGGATACAATCCTGAGAGTAGCAGCCAAGGATGAAGGTAAACATTTTTTTAGCACCGGAAGCAAAAATCTCGATCGACTAAACGTCGATTGCTGAGGATCCAGCTGTAATTGTGCAAAAAGCAGAACGGAGACACTAAATCTTTATAAACCAATTGCCGAGAGACGAAATCCTCGTTAGGCTGGAGAGTTGATGTCTCATAGTCTGACCAAGAAAATGAATATCTTGGTGTATGAAAAATGCAACGAATAATCATACACGCGTTTTTAAAATGTGCTTTTAAAGATACATTTGTAGATCACTGAGTTACCGAAATTGATCAGAAGGTGTTTTAATATAATGTGAAGTGGCAGCAAATCAAGCGGATCTACGTATACGAAGTGGAGGAAATTTTGCAACCGAGTTTGGCTTGTAGCAGCATTTTCTAACAATTTGTCTTTTTTTGTTCGTCTCATCGATAGACGAACGATATAGTTTTATACGAATCGAAATGAGGAATTGGCATGTCAATCATAATATTACTCTGAAGCTAATTCAGCTAATAAGGTTTTGTCAGGATTAGAAGAAAATGTTTTGGATCACACGATTCCCAGCCATCTCGAACAACGTACGACTCAAGAGATCAACCTGAATTTTAATTTAAAAGTATTGTGTCATCCAACAGTGACCATCACCTCTTGAGCAGATCAGGGCGGATAAATATTTTGCCGACCGACTAGCATCGGGCTGTGAGAAAAAATGCTTCCAAATCTATATCTCCGCTTTCTGTGCGCAAAACGCTCAAGACAGTGGCGGACAATTACGCAGCCGAAAAGTAAATGCTGCAGTTTTAGCGGCCCATAACCTGGAACCAGAGAAAGACGGCGTCATGTATTTTATTACATAGTACCTCCCAAACTTCTATGAGTCTGATGGGTGGCTAAAATCTTATCTTTGTGATTGAATAGAACTTATCCTGCACAGCTAAGTGAGTACTTCTAATGGTGTGATAGGTGTAATTGACTTGGTGTTAAGTAGATCCAGTTGAATTAATAGCTACCTTTTTTGGTCAATTCACCATAGATCATATTTCTATGCTGCAATCAATCAATTGACTCAATTTTATTTTTGATTAATATTGATGCGATGTATGTAAATTAGTCACTCCAAAGACGTTTTTGGTTATAGCTGGGTATGGACCTAAAGATGGAATTGGAAGTGAACCGCTTACACGTACAAAACCTCTTTCATTAAGGAGCACGAATGCATACCAACCTAAATAAATGTTTTTCTGTAGCAAGCGATAAACCTCTTCTCCGATGAACCCTCGTAAAAACGGAGTAATGCCTGTATTGGAATATAAAAAGTGAATAAGGGATGGACAAGTGCGAGTCAATTTTAAGGTGCGTCGAACATTACTTCGACTTTCGACTAGCCAGTACAAGTACTCGTCGCGACTACGCCAACATGACGGTTCTCCACTCGTGTTTTACAAGAAAAAAGAACGAGATTTTATGCTAAAGGACAAATATCAGATTTCGCATCTAACGTATTTAACAACTCGTAAAGTGCTTTCCACTGTCGAAGATTGCAGACCAAGAAATACTGTATGTTATGGGCTAGGCTGAAAAATGATGTGTTTAGATATAGACAGGGTGTTACGCGTCGAATAATTACAATTTCACCAGATGCAACCATCTAATTGCATAGACGTGTGCTCAGAAATGAACTACCTACCGTAAAGTATTTAATGGAAAAGCCTAGGGTCCTCCTGTAAGAAGTGGAACATTAATTGTTTCCACCTTCCATGCATCATAAGCTTTAACCATAAGAATGTATTCCCTCCTGCAACATTTGTCAAATTAATTTCTTTGTCGGCGGAGTACAACCTCCACGTAAGGGGGACAGTACAGAATAAATTGGTGCCGCTTCGAATTCATTATCGCCGGCCAATTTCACACCACCGGAACAACACCACATTTTAACAGCCACTTCTAAGCTATATTTATCATTAGTCCCGTCGACAATCTTGCTTAAGACAGTAAAATTAGATTCCAAGATGCGATAGTGATGGACGATATGATAATTTACCATTCAAAATATGACAAAGCATTCGACAGGGTATCGGTCCTTGTACACTCCCAAAAACGGTACACAACGAAGTGCTTCATCTCTTGTTGCCTGCGGCTTTCCTCCTTTCATCGTACTTATTTTTGGTATCCTACATTTGTGAATCGTGTATTAGTGTCCGCACTGAACCCGTTGGTGACCATCAAGATCATACGGACGAAAAATCTCGTAGTGAGCCGAATGATTTGCCAGAATGTCAAGAATCAGTTGAAGGCATTTAAGCTCGTACGATAGGCTTCTATGAACGGAAAATGTATGGTCCGTCACTCCGTGCGCCACTACATCGCCAACGGCTAGGGTGGATAACAAAGGATCTTATGAGATGGTGGCATTGCCGACATGCACTTGTCCAAACCGCTTTACGACTGATAAATTGTAGGCGGTGGATGTGTTAAAGTCTATGGGAAAATTTAAAAGGCCCTGAAGCCATCTCGATGAAGGGATTAGGCCACCGTCAGGAAAATAGTGCCTAAAAGAGAAAGTCTAGTAATTTTAGACCCGATGAATGGCTGACGATCCATCTATCATGCATCATCTTCAAGGTACTTAAAAAGATTGTGAGAATGTCGATATTTTTGTGCTCGTTGATCTACTTCGCAATACGATACGTCGTAATTTCGATCTGTAGAAGATCGCATCAGCAAGATGTTCTCGTGTATTTATCGAAGCAAATTTTTGACTCCAGGGTGTCATCCATTAATTATGTGTGCAATTAGGATCCACGGATAACGGCTGCTTTTGAGGGGTACTTGTCCAATTATCTTAAAACAAGCTTTGATGCGTCTGAGTCTATTCATAAGATAAAAACTGAAATCGGAGTGCGCTACTTGCATTGTAGAGGAGGCGTTATGGATGTACGTCCACTTGTTCCATTTTCATAGTGAGTATTTACCAATGGCAGGATTAGCAACTATCTTTCTTAGTGCACACTCATACACTGCTTTTTGCATTTACTGCTTCTTTCAGTTTATCTGCTTTAGAAGGGTCTCAAATCGATTCAGCGAGGGTACTCGTTCTATCAAGAACCAGTTTGTGTCATGCTCATCAAGCGCTGACCGTATTATCATTGGGCGTGATGTCGAAGTGAATCAAATCGGCTTTAGAAACAAAGAAGAATGCAATGGCAATAACGTACTCGTTAGCATAGATATAGAACCCACATGGTGCATGCCTTTCTAGTCGAATGACTCTCTTACTCAAACAGTACATGATAACGATGCTGTGCACGAGCAGCAGAATACAGCCAAAATGATCAAGTAAGCCAATGGATACATTCCAAATTGCTAAAAAGGTTGTTCTGCTCGTGCAAGCCTCCATAAAAAACCGGAATACTAATATAAATGCTAACATGAACCGAAAGAGCATAATTTGATAATCAATTATGACAACTCATTCCTTTTTTAAATGGTAAAACTATCTTGATACACAGTGAATAAGGTATGTAGCAGTAAATTGATGAACTATTATATCGTTCTAGTACGTGTGTTGGGCAAGAAGTTCAACATGTACATAGAGATAAGTTTCACGCATGTGCCAACATCATATGACCTGTATTGGTTGAAAGAGTCCGTGCTACTTGTACTTTTCTTCTTTTGGTGAAATGATCCTTATCGCTTTGATAACTATAAAATTGTATTTGCGTTTAGAGGTTCCCGTCTTGAATTGAGTAAATGAGCTGTCGAATCTAAGAGATATCGAACTACTTGAGGCTATCGTGTTGTATTTGTAAAATAAGTACAAGAAGAGTACTCACATTCGATCGAGCGGAGCATGTCCGTTTTATAGAGTCTGCATTTCTTGTGTCGTTCTCAATTTCATTATTGGAGAAAGAGTGTTCGCTTCCGTCTCACTCTTTCGTCGATTTGTGAGGTGATCGGTTTTTCCTTGTGGAGCATTGTATAATGTAACGCATTGCGAGAGTGATTCTAAAGATTCCTCTCGTTCCGTGTCGCAGATATTCGCGTTCAAAAGTTACCTAGTACATTATTAACACTAAAAAATCAATGCACAAATCTGATCGAATATTATGAAGAGGCTTTATGAGAAGAACCGTCGGCAAAAGTTCGCTTCATGCGATTTTAAAATGATCTCAATTATGCAGCTTTTTCCTTCTGTACAGGAGCGATGAGGACCTTCCAACGAAGGTTGTTAAGTGATAAATCCTCTACGACACACATGGAAATATTAGAGCATGTGACTAATTTAAAGAATTTGGAAACCAAATTCCCCCGAAACGACGCCCTGTTTGATTTGTTAAATAACCAAAAAAGAACCACAGCAAGATTGTCTAGCTTACTTGAATGCATCATAGGTTTTACCTTACGTGAAAGCGTTGATTGCCTCAGTAAGTGAGGAAGCATCAATTACGCAATTTTAATCTGTACCTTACTGGTTACAAAAAACTTTACCGATGTGCTTATCATCAGAGAGAGAGGTACTTAAACTAGCGTCAACGACATATATCTTTGACCACTGAATTAACACTATTTAATTTGTGTTTATCGTGTTGCCTGAAAATTAAATTTACCACTAGCTTTAAAGGAATGTTTGGCGTGGACGCGCCCTGCGCGGTCTTTCGCTCTTGTAAATTATCCCCAAGGATGCTGACTACAGACTCGACTCGGTTGGTAGGGTCATGGTGACCGTGCAGCGTCATCGCATTCATCAGTCCGATGATATGGGATACCGTCTCGACGACCCTCGGCTTCCGAATGTGAATGATTTGACATAGAGGTGACGTTCCTGGCTGATTTAATACCCGGAGATATCGTGATACTCAGCGTCGTACATATGTTATCTCTTCTTCTACCTCTTTGACTCCACGTTGACTGCTTCAGGTGTTCTAATGGACTTCGTTGCCGATTAATAGTCGTGTTTCCGTCTAAATAGAGAAAATTTGTAATCATAAGATTATGTGTTTCCATGCCACGTAGTGTATCACCCCATACACCTATGGTAGCAGTTGCTATTGGATGCGTATCGCTGGGAGAAGATGAGTTTTATCTGTATAGGATAGCTCAAAGTAAATGTTGCCGAAGGCTACACAGAGTACTACGGTCGCGAATACGGTGGCTCTCGCCGCGCAACGCATGAAATTGCAATTACCAATGATACAATGTCGTTGAAACGTAGTTTTTAAGCCTATTAGAGCTTTCTCTTCTTCGTGACGATTTGCATATTCATTATTGATCAACCTGTCGATGATTTAAATGCTGAATGAAGGGGGTGATGAAGTGAAGCATGTTTTTAAATGAAATTTACGTAGTAGTTAAATTAACGAGAAATTTATGCCTACACATATTAGCATAAAACTTAAATCATCTTATGACACCAACTGCAATTGATATCCATTGTTCGTTGGCTGCTTCATGTCATGGTATTAAGTCAAAAATGTGCAGCCAAAGACCGACGTGCGCAATGATTGGAGAGCGGAACAACCTCGAATTTCGGATGTCCGGCGTCCTAGAGCCCCAAAGTGGTTTAATCGTGAGAAGACGACACTTCCTCAACCCAAGAGTACAGAGTACGTTGAATTGCTTTTCCCTCTATGTTTAGTGCTTAAGTGAAGAGAAGGCGGTACTACAATGCTTCTTTTGTGTTTTTGCTTTCCATTACCTTCCAGCAGCAAAATACAATTCACCCCAATATTTTATGACCAATGCCAAGTTCGTCGTGGGTGTTTTAACTGGGGTTTTATTACATACAGAACGCTTTCAGCTGCAATTAATGTGTAGTTTTACGAGGATAGTGGAATGTAGTGTCTTGATTGAAGGCCTGCGCCATGAAGGAGATAGTAACATTAAGCTTGATCGGTAATATCAAGAACTTTTTGCTTAAGTGTATAATTTGCCCTTTGTGTGCAAACCGTATGGTTGGATCAGTGCGTCATCGTTTAGAGGCCCCGGTTCAATCATACTGCAAGATCCTAGTAAGCGCCATTTTGTGTTCCAATTTGAACAGTGCCAAAATGCTGGCTGTCACCTATTTTCGAATAGCAATAATTCGATGCAATTTGACTTTGGTGAAAACGATGCATCGTACGTATTTTGATTACTGTGCTAATAATTAAAAACACTTTGTAGTGCACGTTCACACAGGAAGAAGTGCTCGATGGTTGTTATTAAGCGCTGAGTTTAATTTGCGACCCCCGAGGAGTGAAGCTATTTGTGAATGTTCGCAAGGTTACATACCAAAAATTTTAACTTCTTCACTTAATTTCCGTGTGCATCTATAAATAACGTAGTTAGTTGTACCCCCGCACGTGCTAAGCAGGATCTAGCCTCTCCCCATAGGCGTATAGACATATCCGACGTGACTCTTTGGCTAGGTCACTATTGTGACGCGCGCTTGCGAAGGCTCCAAACCTATCAATCGTAAATATGTTAACATGCGTAAACGCTGTACATTTTAAAGGAAATGATGATCGCGATTACCACGTAAATTGTACTGGTTAAATATTATATGTCCTTAAACATCGTTGGGCTTCAACTTAATCTGCGATCACCCATCTAGCCGTGGTCAGTACTTGGTAAAACCATGGTTAAACAAATATTAAGTCATGCGTACCCATTAGGTCCCAATCCGTGAACTGCATCCTTAAGAACTCCGTACCGTCGATGCGAACGGTACCTTCCACCCTTTTCTTGGTTTAAATTGATATCAACGTTCCGCCAAAACTACGAGCTTGCTGATTTCGTGTGTTTTGTATTTTTTAGGCCAGACCAGGTTTGATCAGATTTGTGGACGTACCAGAGTCGGTCAAAATCTTGACAGATTTTTATTATTGACACCATCACGAACTCGTAGTCGATCCTGCACTGACATCTCCGATCCAAAGCTGCTTGATTGTAAGACCATAGGCTCTTCTGATGTCGTATTTTAGACCCTTACGGCATTGATCTTGACACGGACGTAAACAGTTGGTTTTCGTTCGTCCTCACGGCTTTCCACATTATTGACATGCTGCAGACTTACATTTTGTTGATAATTCCGGTTGGAACGATTGTTACCTCGATCATTACGTGGCTGGCGATGAAGACACTGTGCTGATCTATAATTTAGACTTTCGCACTAAAAGTACAAATTATGGCGGCGAATTTGTCATGAGACAAAAATTTGCACGTAGCTGAGTTTCATTGGCTCCGGACCATCGTTCGATCGATATCGACGACTGCTATCGTATGACCTGTACCGCGGTCTATCGTGCAGAATTCCTCGATATTGTCCCTGCGGATGAGAACGGTCAAAGTCTACCGTTATATCCTTGGAGCGCGTTGCACAGTAAATGTACTGAACTTTTTCCCGCTTGCGACCTGTCAGTACACGTAAAAAGTACATATTCCGGTCTAGCTTGCTCATCTAATGAACTTAAGTGACTACGTGGCGAATCTTGCACATGTAATTAGGAAGATCTTCGCAATCGCGCTCTCTCGAATTGTTCAAATTCTCGCGCAGACGCTCTTGCAAATCAGAAGGAACAAATTTACGTTCGACTTTGCTGTAGAATTCGTCCACGTTTGTGACATACTGTTTTTTGTATCACATACCACTAGCGACTCCTTTCTTCAGCTTTCCGCCTAAGACAGCGAGTACTCTTATAACAAGCTCTAGACTCTTCCAGTCCACTCCTCTTGATAAGAAGTATTGTTCCACTTGCTCCTTGTAGAATTGAAATGATTCATTGTACCTACCCTAATACGTCGGAAGTTTCACATTCTCTAGCTTGATCTCTAAAAGGTGTTTTAATTTATGAAATTGCTTGAGCAATTGCGCTTGCTTTTTCATAGTGGCAACCATAGCGTGGAGCAATTGTGCATGATGATTGGAATTTTTCGAAGTGAAATCGTTAAAACAATACATTTATTGTATGAAATTAGTAATTGGTTAACTGAAAAAAATTGATGTGAGGTTCTTTTTAGCTCGTAGGTGCTTGACTAGACAACATTTGTTCGGGTTTTGATGAGTATTTTTGACTTGTGGGTTGGTAGTTGGCTTACGGGTATGGTTTTTTACCCTGGCGGCCTAGCACAAGGAACTCGGATAGTTTTGAACCTGTGCTTAGCGATTTAGCGTGAGATGTGCAGATTCAGTGTGCTCTTGATGTTGAGCAAGTCACAGTCGTGCGAGAGTAAGCGAGCTTTGATGTTTTAACGCAAGTAGGAGTGGTGAGACGTGTCCAGGTGTTATGTAAAGCGACAAAGAACGAGTCTAAAGCGGCGGATCGATCCCAGCAACTCCGCGCGGCACCTATCGGCTACGTATGGCTTTTTTACGGACATCTGGACCAGCGAGTCGTTGACGTCAAGTATCGTGAGTTGCTTCCGCGAGTAATGGGTAATGAACTTAATAACTGACCTTACGTAAATCCAACTGTCGTATTACTAAAACGAGACGACTTATAGCCTATAAAGGCTTGAATCTCGATAAAAGCAGCAGCAATAATAGCCCGGTAGCAGTAACAGCCAATGGAAACGAGTCGCTGCCCACAAAAAGAATAGAACTCAGGAATAGGTTAACTTGATCACTGCTCTTGAGTGACGACGGCGATGCAGTAGGGCCGGCTAGCACGGAGAAGACAGAGATGCTGAAAATGGCGGTGCTGCAGGGACGGCGGCAAAGACTGATGGGACAGAGAGGACGGAATGGACGATGGAAATGGCGAGGAAGGAGAAGACCAACAAGTGTCATCAGATTTAAAGACTTTTTGCTCACTAGTAAATTAGCACTGAATTAATATAGGTCCTTAGCTCGCTACCCTATGCTATCTCTAAGCTTATCATTCCAGGTCCTTCCAGAATTTTTTAATGACGCCTGGCTGTGACGACACTGCCTATCGAGCATACAGCCAGCCCAGACGTGTTGCTCGACTCGGCGGCATGACAAATAGAGCGGACTTGTCCTTGTAGGAGTCGATATCCAGCCCGTCCGACTTTTAGGTTTTTTGTCAGCTAGTAAAGCTGAGAGCTTGATGGATCTTGGTATTTATGAGATCCAGCATTAGGCCGCGATTGACGGCAGGAGAAGAATAAGATACGAAGGTAATGTCACAAAGTCTTGCAAAGCAATTGGCAAAATTATTAAGGGTTCGACGTTTGTCATCTGCGTTGAATACAGGCGACCGACCCGAGGCGAGCTTGTCCTCAATGGACCTAATACAAAAGAACGGTGTTCCGTGGACGTTGACCATCTCTGTAATCTTTCATTCGTTTTCTCAATCAGCGACCCGGTTAAATGAACACCGGAGGTAGGCTGTAATACATTCAAGGTTCCAGACGAGTCAAAGGAGAAGCTTCCAAGCTTATCTACAAAATTTGCATTAATGAAGTAAGGTCAGGTCATTAACACTCTTTGATCTCGCTGAAGAACTCGCTTTTTAATAAGGTACGTCTTTGACGCTAGGCTTGCATACGGTGGTGATGTATCGTTTGCACGCTTCTGCGGCAGCATCCTAGCGACCGAAACCTTTAAGGCGACCGCCCATTCATCCATTTCCATGATGCTATCCGGAATATCACGCCCTGTTTTGTGTGTATTAATGGGAAAAGATACCTTTCGCTTGTATAAGTCAGTACTATGATAATTCAGCTCTCGTAAGTGACACTTTTCTTCATGCTGTTCTGACATCTGAGGAGGTTAACAAACAGCTATCCGTAAAAATGCATAAGCAAGCGTCTGGAATAAAATCAAAAACTGGCTACTGCGGCTCGCTGTTTCACCCCTTCAGTGCGTAAAAAGACTGATGCTGTAACGGGGAGCCCTTTGTTTGGGGTGCCGCGAAACTTCACGTACACTAGTACTGGCAGAGGAAGCTATTCTACTCAAACAGCAATTTGAGTAAAGGGTAATAAAGAGAACTGCATTTAATATAGTTAAGCTATCAATATAACTTCCGTCTTTATCGAACTACATTAATCTACATTGTCGTATGACGACAACCTGCTCACTACTCATTACGCGCGACTAGCAACGATTGGTGGTAACCTTGGTTGATATGTCTTTATCAACCAATATTTGAGCAGCGCATGAGTATTATCCGAAAAGGGGATAATATTCCTTCAATGTTATCCATATCGGATAATATTGGTAAGGAATTGTCACGCTGGACAATCTCCCTATTGACACCGTTTGGTGTCAATATCATGTAACGGGCTACCCCGTTACAGCACATCCCCCTTTATCATCAATCACCCGTTGATTGAAATTAACTGATTTGGACAGGGTGACCACCGTTGGATCACTCTGGGAAGGAGAGCACTAGTTAGTAAAATTCCATTTGTTTGCCAATTCATCGCATGGTGTCAAAGTCTATGCAATGTGCTGCCGAAGCAGTAAGAAAAGCGGTTGCACGCATGCGCACAGCCGAAGATAGTTCTTTTCTTGTTTCTGCAGCAGGTGATGCTTCGCCTGCTGTTGCGATTCAGCAACAGGCGGTGCCTGTTGTGAACAGTCCACGTGGTGAGTCACCACGTGCAACAGATACATCCGCTGCTTCTGCAGCGGGTACTGAAAATCGCAATGTAGACAAGCCTAAAATAGAGCTTATCTATTCTGGTGAGTAGGGTGATTCATCCGACTCGAAGGCGACACCTCACGCCTCCGGATCATCCGGGTCGGACACTGCAAGATCCAGATTGACTGGCTCTGGGAACGTGGCGGCATCATGCTCGAGATCTTCAGATCGAGCGATTGTTCCGACGAATACTCGCTTCACGCAAGTCCATCCGACGATAGGACGCGTGGTGATGGTGGTGATGCACCTATGCATCACCACGAGAGAATCAACTCGAGGGATCGAGCTGCCACTTGTGTCAGTTCTCATACTGACATCACTCAAGAGACTAGGGACCGCAATGCCCTGCGCCATTCTCCTCAAGTAAAATCTCCTTGGATGCCGTCATGAAAAGAGTTAGATCGAGTGGCCGGTATAACTATTAGACGGTATCAGATCCCGTTGTTCGGCTGTAGGAGGATCTGTCATCCTAATTCCAGCACGGAAACTATCCGTGCTAAGGAAGAATTCTTCACCGATGCGTTTTTGAAACCTCGGTGGTACAATGGCAACCGTGGTCTAGACAGTAAGGCCTTGGTGCAAGGATGGAATGGCTTCATCCATAACATCGAGTGCATCTGCCGTGAGGCCTGGCTTGGTAAACTTGATGCAGCTTGCATCTGTTTTAAGAAGCTTAACCCAGTCGGTGTACGGTACAAGTTGCATTGACCGTCAAGACAGGCAGGGTTACCCTAATTCTCGTGGAGTGATTCGTGTCCAAGTTGCCTGGACAACTCGAATTGTGCCCCTAGGGAGGCATCCCTCATAATGTTCCCTACTGGAGGGCGCGCATATCTTCTGAGATGGCCGAAGGGATTAAAACTTTGCAATCCCTATACTCGCGTTCGGGGAGGTCGTTTTCCGACGGCCCTTCTTCAAACGCAGCGGGCGGGTCTCGTCATATTGCTTGATGAGACCCAGGACATCAACAATCAGCCGGGCACGAGACTCCCAGCTGTCCCAAGCCGGTGGATAGCCACGCCAGCGGACGAGGTACTCGTCCGGACGCCATTCACGTTGCGGTGGTTCAAATACGCTCCACCAGAAATCGTTGACCACCGCTTGGGTCCACCAAAGGATGTGGTAGCGGTGGGAACACCTGATCCGGCCCGAGGGTCGGATCAGCTTGATGTTCAGGAGCTGAACCGTGTAACCGATAAGTTACACGATGACGTGGCTCGTGAACGAAATATGCGTTATGAGCTCCATGACCTTGTGAAGGATAATTACAATTCCTTAGCACACGAACGTTCGGTTCGTTCTCTTCGTGACGAGCTGACTGCAGCTCGTCAGGACATCGCTCAACTGCGTGAGCAGGTCGCTTCGCTAGTCGACCAGCCTGGCTTGTCAAAACGGGACCACACGAGGATAATCTCAGCCCTTGACTGCGGGGGTGTTCTCCGCCTCTCGAAACGGTCTCGTACTGATAGTACGGGCGGAGACGTCCAACGTAAAACGTAGGATGCGTACGCATCCTACGAGGCATTTCAACCGTGTATGCGTTGCCCATTCGGCGCAACACACGAAATGGACCGATATACTTGGGCAGTAATTTACTGCTGCCCACGTTCGTCACTGCGTGTTTCGCTAGATTTACTGTGGAAAGTAAAACTAAGTCTCCTTCATCAAATGAAAGAACATTTTCTCTTCCATATTTGTCTGCGTTTCTTTTCTGCGTGTCTATTGAATCTGCAGTAGAGTCTTGAGCGAAGCGGACAACCGCTTCGCGAGTCAGAAGAGATTCCTCTGCTGATTAATCCTTGTCAACAGCATTGCGCTTCGTGTGTACTGCTTTGTCTTCATCAGTGAGGGCGTCATCGCCCTCACTTGAAGCAGTCGTTGGCGATGCTGAATGTACCAGCATCGTCGTCATTATCGTCATTGGTGTCGATGTAATCGACAACGGAATCCATCACGTCGACACCATTATCGACGTGCGATGAGCAAGAAACAGGTCGGGTTTTGCTCGAGCGATCCATTTCCCCCTTAAACTAGAGTCATACTCTAAGAAGCGGGTTCGCGTGGATGGCGTATTACATCCACGAAGAACGATGTATGCGTTGCCAACGCATGCACCGAGTTGTTGATGGCGAATTCCGCCATCGGCAAGAACTCACTCCAACTCATAAACGAGTGGACATACCCTTGAAGTATCTCTTTGAGGACGCGGATGAAGCGTTCCAAGTGAACGGAACACGGGTTGCCAGGCCTCCGAAGCGGGGGTCCCTATCAGACACAAGTTCACGGGGTAACACGTGAAGTCGGGAGATAGTATCGATGAAGACATGAGCACAGCCCTGGGCTATGGTTGACTCCGGTACAGCAACAAGATGGTACCATCTTGCTGAACCGATCAACAACACAAGAATACCAGTATTCTTGTGAACGTCTTTGGGAAACCCAAAGACGAAGTCCATCGATACGGACTGCCAACACTGCCAGAATCGGAAGAGACTGCAAGGGTGCGCAAGATGAAGGAATAGGCTTCACCCGCTGACAAACTTCGCAAGCGCGAACGTTTTTGCGCACAAACTCATACAGGCGGGGCCAGTAGAAGTCACGACTTACCGTAAGGTAATACTTTTCTCTACCGCGATGCCCACTTGTTGGAGCATCATGACACTCATACATGATGAGCAATCGCAAATCACCGTAGCGGAAACGACGAGACGAGGCGTGTCGCCCGTGACTGCTGCATAGTACAACAGTCTATCACGAACCGAATACCGTTCGAATGAAGAGCGGTATAGAGACTTCAAGCTTTTCAAAGCTTGACTGCATGGATTAGACACGTAATCCATCAATCGCAGAAGATACTCATCTTCTGCGTATGCCCTTCCGCACATCGTCGAGCAGATTCGACGATGGAACACGCACTGATAGTGTTGCAACAGTGGAATTACCCCCACTCTTGGGTTGAGCAGTCGGCTCCTGATCAGGCCGACGCGAAAGAGCATCAGCAGCGACATTAAGTCTTCCTGGTTTATACTCGACGGAGAAGTTAATTAAGCTCAGCTGCTTGCAGCTGACGCGATTGATTACAGACGACGCGCTCAACGCCGTCTGAGCCGTACTGCATTAACGCGCAGCCGATTGCAAAATCGCTGGCGTTACAGACCACATGGAATGGTCTGTCCTGGTCTGCAATTGCCAACACAGGCGATCGTATCAAGCTTTTCTTGATACATTTGAAGAAGTGCTGACACTCAGCGCTCCATGACCACCTTTCGTTTTTCTCTAGCAGACGAGAGAGATGTACGGTCATATCGGCGTAGTTGCGAGAGTACATGTGCAATTATGCCGCCAAGCCAATGAACTTTCGAAGTCCCTTGACGTCGACTGGCACAGGCCAGTCGCTAATCGCCTTGATCTTTTCTTGATCAGGTGGTACGCCATTTTTGCCCACGATGCAGCCAAGAAGTGGTATTTCGTTCGCTGCGAATATGCACTTCTTGAGGTTCGCGGACAACGTATGCTCTCGTATTAGTATAAGACACTTCCGGATGTGGATTCTATGAACATCTACGTCCGTTCTTCCATCCATAGCCTGGCTATGGACGAAGACATCGTCGAAGTAACTTGGTGCGAAGTCGCGCACCGATCGCAACAGGTTCATAACACATCTGTTAAACGTTGCGGGGGCTTTATTTATCCCCTGTGGCATCACTAGCCACTCCCAGCGCATATCACTAGGGTTGCTCACTGCTGTGTGCGGGATATCCCGTTCACGCATGAGGATCTGATAGAATCCATCCATCAGATCCATGGACGAAAAGATGGTACTCTTTGCCATACCATCTATGATTACGTCCTTCCTTGGTATCAGCATTTGAGCCGGTACCGTTGCAGCGTTCAATTTTTTGAACGCGTGCACTATCCGCCACTCTCCTGTGGCCTTTCGCAAACAGAAGGTCGGAGAGCTGTGTGGGGGGTGTTGATTCCCTCACATGACCAGCCGCTAAGCGATCGGCAAAGAACTTGTCGATCGCTGTGGCCTGTTTACGAGGCAGTGGCCACTTCTTCATGACACAGTATTTCGAACCGGGCTTCAGTTCGATCTCATGCCAAGTGCCCTTGTCCTTGGGCAGCTCGCGTGGCACGGATTCTGGGAAACATCCCTGAATTCGACCAAATACTTGTACAAAGGATTTGTCTTCAAAGACTCTCAAGATTGAGATGTGTATCGCTCAATCCGGGTCTTCTCATCGAGAACGCTCATCCATCAATGAGCTACTGAGAACCCGTTCGTTCTCAGTAAACACTTGTGCCGACCGAATATCGGCGACGTGCTCGTCTCTGTGACGAGTACGCGTATCTGATTGATCTTGTCACTACGAAGATCTCGCAAGAATCTTTTAGATTCTAGCGTTGGCAACTTGATTACCTCCAAAGCTGACTTCGGAGGTGTAACCATATCAAGTGTATAGGCACCTACACTTGATCCATCATTCACCAAGACGTTCACTGTCTTGGTAATTTCCCTGGGAAAACACATCCGCAGGTGGTTAAGGATCCACACACTCAACATAACTCTCTCGGGAGTTATCACTATCAGGAACGCTGAAACTTTCTTCCAATACGTGTAATGACTGTGGGTGTACTACCACAGTCACTTCCTCTTCGATCGACTCTCTTTCAGTTGATCGGGCTTGCTCTACGATCGACTCTCTGTTAGTCGATCTTGCTTCAACGTGTTGTTCATCCTGAACAAAACTAATCTCTCTTCTTGGATGCACCCTTATTGGTGTGCACCCGTGTTCTAGTCCACTGGATCTTTTGGAGTGGTGAACCTTCGGCGCATACTGTGTCTCTACACAGGTGCCGGAAGCTGGTTCCACAGTGTACTGGCCTTCTACACTGTGATCTTGTGCAGTCATACTAACGACCTTATCACAAGTGAGGCCATCGCACTCACTCGTAGTACATCCACACGCTTGTGGACGCTCCAAGACGTTCACCAGATGGCCATCTGATGAACAAACGGCAGGCATCTTCACGGATCGATGCTGCCAGCTAACTCATGGCTGGTACTTTCTAAGCCATGACAGAACGATGACATCAAATTTTTCATCCAAGTCCAGTACGATGAAGTCATCATCTTACTACTTTCCTTTTAGCGTGTAGTGGATTCCAACTACACGTTTGTTCACTGTTACGGATGACCTGAAGTAAGACACATCGTCATCCTTGTTGGAGGAAACTCTTGCTCAACATAGTTGAGTCGATTGTCATCTAGCGACGGGCGTCGAATAAAACTGTTCGACGCCCCACAGTCAACTAGGGCGCGAAGAGACTGTTCACTTGTCACCTCGATCTTCAAAGTGATGAAAGACACCTCATCACTAGGGGCAGTAACATACCGTGACTGTGCTGGGAGCAATCTTCGTCAAGAGTCCTGTGAATTATCTCAGCGTTTCTGGGTCAGCAGGATGCTCCGCCACTACTGACCCTGACCGTTTTTCGGCGGTCCAACTTTCTGTCGCGACTTAGCGACATGGTCGGACCCGCGCCTTGGACCATTCCTCGGCCAACGGCGATCATCACGTCCTGGCTTTAAACGTGTTGTGGTGCTTGGGACACTACACTCATGGGCGTATTGCCCAATCTTCTGACAGCGATGTCATCTTGCCGTTCGCTGGTGACTCAGAGAGCGAGAGTTCTCGCTCTCGATGTAACAGAGGTCCATTGGTTTGGGACCTCCTGTTTCCTGTCGTCTCGTCGGACGATAGTTTGAAGAGTTAGCCTGAGACTGTCTTAGGCTGAAGTCTTCTTGTTCCGCGTACGCTATCGCCTTTTCCAGCGTACGGAAGTCCTCTTGAAACATGTTGGTATTCACCGGTCCATCTACAAGGCCGTAGATGAACACGTTGATGAGCTTGTGCTCATAAAAAGAGTTTACCGTGACGCTACTTGATAGGTAAAGTAGGTGTTGTGCGTAAGCATGCACGTCACGCTTACCTTGCTTGAGCCTAAAGAGTGCAGAGCGTGCTCTGGACTCGGCTCTCGGCGGCTCAAACGTCTCTTTGAGCCGAGACTTCAAAATCTTTAAAAACTCAAACACGTCTAAGTCGTGAAGCTTGAGCCCTAAAGCCCAAGTCTTTGCTCGTCTTGTCATATTTAATAGGGCGAAGGTGACTTGCATCTTGTCACCCTCGATGTGAAGGTCCCTGATGGCGTCGTCTAACTCGACGAAACATCTCAAAAGGGAATATTCATCGGTTCCCTTATCCATTGAGATATCTATCTTCAAGGTTTCGGGTAGACGCGTGTGCGTCGGCCCATCCATCGGTTTGTGAGAGCCTTGCTGTTGTAGCAATGCGATCTTCTTTCGTTCGACGGCAAGTTCCCCTTGTAGGAACTCGTCGATAGCAGCACGTTGCTAGTCTCTGTATAGAGAATCAAACATACCACTGACGGCGGGCTGTCCATGAGCACACTCATGCGGCCGACTATCTCCCATTCTGAGTCACCCAGATGGTAGTAGCCTTCACGTGTGACGTGAGAAAGCTTTCGTCTGCTACGTCCAACATGTTCCTGTTGTACCGGCACTAAGTAGTCTGCGGACGGACTACGAAGTGCTACCAGGTGTAACAGGGCACCCTTTGTTTGGAGTGCCACGAAACTCCACGTACACTTGTACGTGCAGAGGAAGCTAATCTACTCAAACAGCAATTCGAGTAAAGGGTAATAAAGAGAACTGCATTTAATATAGTTAAGCTATCAATATGACTTCCGTCTTTATCGAACTACATTAATCTACATTGTCGTATGACGACAACCTGCTCACCACTCATTGCGCGCGTCTAGCAACGATTGGTGGTAACCTTGGTTGATATGTCTTTATCAACCAATATTTGATCAGCGCATGAGTATTATCCGAAAAGGGGATAATATTCCTTCAATATTATCCATCTCGGATAATATTGGTTGGGTTTTGTCACGCTGGACAATCTCCCTATTGACACCAAACGGTGTCAATAGAATGTAACGGGCTACACCGTTACAGATACCATCGTTCGCCTCATCATCACCGGCAAGGGTATGAAGAAATTGAGAATCCTACCACCCGTTGTCATGCAAGAGGGTGTCCAAAGTCGGTATATCTAGACTGCGAGAACGATGGCTACCAAGTCGATCCAGTTGAGAATCTCAACGAAATGAAGGTCGCTATTTAAGATGGAACTATCATTGGGAAATTCTAACACAAGAGGGAGGAGTAGAACAATTCGCGCTTTTGTCTGAGGACAGAAATGTCTGCGACGGTTATCATCCTCGTGTTTCAGATTTCTGACCCCTCGTAAATGATCTCTTAAATGAGGCAGTTTGTAAGATAGCCACGCTTCCAATCCGAAACGACCCAACGCCCCAGTTCGATAGTGACAGGATGACTTTCTTCCAGGACTTTTCCACACAAACGCGCCCACGTCAATCTCAACTCTTCCTCTTACTCAGAATGGCGTTTTTTTCAGCTGGTCACCGTGCATACACCAGGCTTGTGGATCGACCACCGAGCGAGTCCATACGCTCAGCAGGATCCGATTTTGCTTCTATACCACGTCCGGCGGTTTGTCGATCCCTGTGGGCAGCTTGCAAATCTCGACTAACAAGTGCTGGTCCACTGATCTGCCGTTGGTGGTAGGACAGTCTTCTGTACGGCCTGCAGTCGTGCTACAGCAAGGTCACAGCGGCGCTTCGTACAGGTTGGCTAGGTCGATTAATTTTTGCGCTGCTCACACGTTTTATAAATTTGAATTATCTCCGGTCACTGACAATGGTGACGTCTACATTAACATACAAGAGTTGAACATTTAATGATCACTGCTTTAGAAGAAGCTGCAGGTACCGCAGGATCTAGCTGCGCCTCTGCCAAATTGCTATTTGTTAGTTCGATATTCTTCTACTCGAATAATATAGCACACAGCAGATGCTGATGGACCTTGAGGTGCCGACCTGCAGCTTCTTCTAAACATATCATTAACCATAGTTTAGCCTTTTAGCAGGCAGACTGTCAGCGTGTATACTGGAGGGCTGTTAAAAGATCCTTTTTCTCTTCACAACACTTGCAGAAGAGATAATGCTAGCGGCCCTATGCAGTGCTTCCTGGGGAAGTGTTTGCGTCAGAACTCTTTTGAAAATGTGGCCGCTTTCAGGAGACAGACATTGTTGTCTGACTATTAATGCAGCAATACTGCACGGCCTCACCGTCTCTTATCAAAGCGTTCGCGGGTTAAAAAAAGTGTGCAGACAACTTATAGTCGGCGGGCGCAAACGCCCTGCCTACAATCTACCACAAGCCTGGTGTATGCAGGTGACCAGTGTTAACGACTTTGAGGAAGCTCAAGAGTTGAGATTGACGTGGGCGCGTTTGTGTGGAAAAGTCCTGGAAGAAAGTCATCCGTCACTATCGAACTGGGGCGTTGGGTCGTTTCGGATTGGAAGCGTGGCTATCTTACAAACTGCCTCATTTAAGAGATCATTTATGAGGGGTTAGAGGGTCTGAAACACGAGGATGATAACCGCTGGTGGTATGGATGAACTCAGACAAAAGCGTGGATTGCTCGTACGGGATCCTACCGCTAGATGTTAGAATTCTCCCTTTCATGGTTCCATCTTAAATAGTCTGACCCTCAAATTTCGCTGAGATGCTGCAATGACTCGAGCTGTGGGCTTAAACATGTTCTCGCAGTCAAGATATACAAATCTGGAAGAACTTGTGCATTGCTTAACGGGTCGGAGGATTCTCAATTTGCGATTCATGCCCTTGACGGTCATGATGCGGTAACGATGGTATCAGAATTGTAACGGGGTAGCCCGTTACATTCTATTGACACCAAATGGTGTCAATAGGGAGATTGTCCAGCGTGACAAAACCCAACCAATATTATCCGAGATGGATAATATTGAAGGAATATTATCCCCTTTTCGGATAATACTCATGCGCTGATCAAATATTGGTTGATAAAGACATATCAACCAAGGTTACCACCAATCGTTGCTAGACGCGCGTAATGAGTGGTGAGCAGGTTGTCGTCATACGACAATGTAGATTAATGTAGTTCGATAAAGACGGAAGTTATATTGATAGCTTAACTATATTAAATGCAGTTCTCTTTATTACCCTTTACTCAAATTGCTGTTTGAGTAGATTAGCTTCCTCTGCACGTACTAGTGTACGTGGAGTTTCGTGGCACTCCAAACAAAGGGTGCCCTGTTACACCTGGTAGCACTTCGTAGTCCGTCCGCAGACTACTTAGTGCCGGTACAACAGGAACATGTTGGACGTAGCAGACGAAAGCTTTCTCACGTCACACGTGAATGCTACTACCATCTGGGTGACTCAGAATGGGAGATAGTCGGCCGCATGAGTGTGCTCATGGACAGCCCGCCGTCAGTGGTATGTTTGATTCTCTATACAGAGACTAGCAACGTGCTGCTATCGACGAGTTCCTACAAGGGGAACTTGCCGTCGAACGAAAGAAGATCGCATTGCTACAACAGCAAGGCTCTCACAAACCGATGGATGGGCCGACGCACACGCGTCTACCCGAAACCTTGAAGATAGATATCTCAATGGATAAGGGAACCGATGAATATTCCCTTTTGAGATGTTTCGTCGAGTTAGACGACGCCATCAGGGACCTTCACATCGAGGGTGACAAGATGCAAGTCACCTTCGCCCTATTAAATATGACAAGACGAGCAAAGACTTGGGCTTTAGGGCTCAAGCTTCACGACTTAGACGTGTTTGAGTTTTTAAAGATTTTGAAGTCTCGGCTCAAAGAGACGTTTGAGCCGCCGAGAGCCGAGTCCAGAGCACGCTCTGCACTCTTTAGGCTCAAGCAAGGTAAGCGTGACGTGCATGCTTACGCACAACACCTACTTTACCTATCAAGTAGCGTCACGGTAAACTCTTTTTATGAGCACAAGCTCATCAACGTGTTCATCTACGGCCTTGTAGATGGACCGGTGGATACCAACATGTTTCAAGAGGACTTCCGTACGCTGGAAAAGGCGATAGCGTACGCGGAACAAGAAGACTTCAGCCTAAGACAGTCTCAGGCTAACTCTTCAAACTATCGTCCGACGAGACGACAGGAAACAGGAGGTCCCAAACCAATGGACCTCTGTTACATCGAGAGCGAGAACTCTCGCTCTCTGAGTCACCAGCGAACGGCAAGATGACATCGCTGTCAGAAGATTGGGCAATACGCCCATGAGTGTAGTGTCCCAAGCACCACAACACGTTTAAAGCCAGGACGTGATGATCGCCGTTGGCCGAGGAATGGTCCAAGGCGCGGGTCCGACCATGTCGCTAAGTCGCGACAGAAAGTTGGACCGCCGAAAAACGGTCAGGGTCAGTAGTGGCGGAGCATCCTGCTGACCCAGAAACGCTGAGATAATTCACAGGACTCTTGACGAAGATTGCTCCCAGCACAGTCACGGTATGTTACTGCCCCTAGTGATGAGGTGTCTTTCATCACTTTGAAGATCGAGGTGACAAGTGAACAGTCTCTTCGCGCCCTAGTTGACTGTGGGGCGTCGAACAGTTTTATTCGACGCCCGTCGCTAGATGACAATCGACTCAACTATGTTGAGCAAGAGTTTCCTCCAACAAGGATGACGATGTGCCTTAATTCAGGTCATCCGTAACAGTGAACAAACGTGTAGTTGGAATCCACTACACGCTAAAAGGAAAGTAGTAAGATGATGACTTCATCGTACTGGATTTGGATGAAAAATTTGATGTCATCGTTCTGTCATGGCTTAGAAAGTACCAGCCATGAGTTAGCTGGCAGCATCGATCCGTGAAGATGCCTGCCGTTTGTTCATCAGATGGCCATCTGATGAACGTCTTGGAGCGTCCACAAGCGTGTGGATGTACTGCGAGTGAGTGCGATGGCCTCACTTGTGATAAGGTCGTTAGTATGACTGCACAAGATCACAGTGTAGAAGGCCAGTACACTGTGGAACCAGCTTCCGGCACCTGTGTAGAGACACAGTATGCGCCGAAGGTTCACCACTCCAAAAGATCCAGTGGACTAGAACACGGGTGCACACCAATAAGGGTGCATCCAAGAAGAGAGATTAGTTTTGTTCAGGATGAACAACACGTTGAAGCAAGATCGACTAACAGAGAGTCGATCGTAGAGCAAGCCCGATCAACTGAAAGAGAGTCGATCGAAGAGGAAGTGACTGTGGTAGTACACCCACAGTCATTACACGTATTGGAAGAAAGTTTCAGCGTTCCTGATAGTGATAACTCCCGAGAGAGTTATGTTGAGTGTGTGGATCCTTAACCACCTGCGGATGTGTTTTCCCAGGAAATTACCAAGACAGTGAACGTCTTGGTGAATGATGGATCAAGTGTAGGTGCCTATACACTTGATATGGTTACACCTCCGAAGTCAGCTTTGGAGGTAATCAAGTTGCCAACGCTAGAATCTAAAAGATTCTTGCGAGATCTTCGTAGTGACAAGATCAATCAGATACGCGTACTCGTCACAGAGACGAGCACGTCGCCGATATTCGGTCGGCACAAGTGTTTACTGAGAACGAACGGGTTCTCAGTAGCTCATTGATGGATGAGCGTTCTCGATGAGAAGACCCGGATTGAGCGATACACATCTCAATCTTGAGAGTCTTTGAAGACAAATCCTTTGTACAAGTATTTGGTCGAATTCAGGGATGTTTCCCAGAATCCGTGCCACGCGAGCTGCCCAAGGACAAGGGCACTTGGCATGAGATCGAACTGAAGCCCGGTTCGAAATACTGTGTCATGAAGAAGTGGCCACTGCCTCGTAAACAGGCCACAGCGATCGACAAGTTCTTTGCCGATCGCTTAGCGGCTGGTCATGTGAGGGAATCAACACCCCCACACAGCTCTCCGACCTTCTGTTTGCGAAAGGCCACAGGAGAGTGGCGGATAGTGCACGCGTTCAAAAAATTGAACGCTGCAACGGTACCGGCTCAAATGCCGATACCAAGGAAGGACGTAATCATAGATGGTATGGCAAAGAGTACCATCTTTTCGTCCATGGATCTGATGGATGGATTCTATCAGATCCTCATGCGTGAACGGGATATCCCGCACACAGCAGTGAGCAACCCTAGTGATATGCGCTGGGAGTGGCTAGTGATGCCACAGGGGATAAATAAAGCCCCCGCAACGTTTAACAGATGTGTTATGAACCTGTTGCGATCGGTGCGCGACTTCGCACCAAGTTACTTCGACGATGTCTTCGTCCATAGCCAGGCTATGGATGGAAGAACGGACGTAGATGTTCATAGAATCCACATCCGGAAGTGTCTTATACTAATACGAGAGCATACGTTGTCCGCGAACCTCAAGAAGTGCATATTCGCAGCGAACGAAATACCACTTCTTGGCTGCATCGTGGGCAAAAATGGCGTACCACCTGATCAAGAAAAGATCAAGGCGATTAGCGACTGGCCTGTGCCAGTCGACGTCAAGGGACTTCGAAAGTTCATTGGCTTGGCGGCATAATTGCACATGTACTCTCGCAACTACGCCGATATGACCGTACATCTCTCTCGTCTGCTAGAGAAAAACGAAAGGTGGTCATGGAGCGCTGAGTGTCAGCACTTCTTCAAATGTATCAAGAAAAGCTTGATACGATCGCCTGTGTTGGCAATTGCAGACCAGGACAGACCATTCCATGTGGTCTGTAACGCCAGCGATTTTGCAATCGGCTGCGCGTTAATGCAGTACGGCTCAGACGGCGTTGAGCGCGTCGTCTGTAATCAATCGCGTCAGCTGCAAGCAGCTGAGCTTAATTAACTTCTCCGTCGAGTATAAACCAGGAAGACTTAATGTCGCTGCTGATGCTCTTTCGCGTCGGCCTGATCAGGAGCCGACTGCTCAACCCAAGAGTGGGGGTAATTCCACTGTTGCAACACTATCAGTGCGTGTTCCATCGTCGAATCTGCTCGACGATGTGCGGAAGGCATACGCAGAAGATGAGTATCTTCTGCGATTGATGGATTACGTGTCTAATCCATGCAGTCAAGCTTTGAAAAGCTTGAAGTCTCTATACCGCTCTTCATTCGAACGGTATTCGGTTCGTGATAGACTGTTGTACTATGCAGCAGTCACGGGCGACACGCCTCGTCTCGTCGTTTCCGCTACGGTGATTTGCGATTGCTCATCATGTATGAGTGTCATGATGCTCCAACAAGTGGGCATCGCGGTAGAGAAAAGTATTACCTTACGGTAAGTCGTGACTTCTACTGGCCCCGCCTGTATGAGTTTGTGCGCAAAAACGTTCGCGCTTGCGAAGTTTGTCAGCGGGTGAAGCCTATTCCTTCATCTTGCGCACCCTTGCACCCTCTTCCGATTCTGGCAGTGTTGGCAGTCCGTATCGATGGACTTCGTCTTTGGGTTTCCCAAAGACGTTCACAAGAAAACTGGTATTCTTGTGTTGTTGATCGGTTCAGCAAGATGGTACCATCTTGTTGCTGTACCGGAGTCAACCATAGCCCAGGGCTGTGCTCATGTCTTCATCTATACTATCTCCCGACTTCACGTGTTACCCCGTGAACTTGTGTCTGATAGGGACCCCCGCTTCGGAGTCCTGGCAACCCGTGTTCCGTTCACTTGGAACGCTTCATCCGCGTCCTCAAAGAGATACTTCAAGGGTATGTCCACTCGTTTATGAGTTGGAGTGAGTTCTTGCCGATGGCGGAATTCGCCATCAACAACTCGGTGCATGCGTTGGCAACGCATACATCGTTCTTCGTGGATGTAATACGCCATCCACGCGAACCCGCTTCTTAGAGTATGACTCTAGTTTAAGGGGGGAATGGATCGCTCGAGCAAAACCCGACCTGTTTCTTGCTCATCGCACTTCGATAATGGTGTCGACGTGATGGATTCCGTTGTCGATTACATCGACACCAATGACGATAATGACGACGATGCTGGTACATTCAGCATCGCCAACGACTGCTTCAAGTGAGGGCGATGACGCCCTCACTGATGAAGACAAAGCAGTACACACGAAGCGCAATGCTGTTGACAAGGATTAATTAGCAGAGGAATCTCTTCTGACTCGCGAAGCGGTTGTCCGCTTCGCTCAAGACTCTACTGCAGATTCAATAGACACGCAGAAAAGAAACGCAGACAAATATGGAAGAGAAAATGTTCTTTCATTTGATGAAGGAGACTTAGTTTTACTTTCCACAGTAAATCTAGCGAAACACGCAGTGACGAACGTGGGCAGCAGTAAATTACTGCCCAAGTATATCGGTCCATTTCGTGTGTTGCGCCGAATGGGCAACGCATACACGGTTGAAATGCCTCGTAGGATGCGTACGCATCCTACGTTTTACGTTGGACGTCTCCGCCCGTACTATCAGTACGAGACCGTTTCGAGAGGCGGAGAACACCCCCGCGGTCAAGGGCTGAGATTATCCTCGTGTGGTCCCGTTTTGACAAGCCAGGCTGGTCGACTAGCGAAGCGACCTGTTCACGCAGTTGAGCGATGTCCTGACGAGCTGCAGTCAGCTCGTCACGAAGAGAACGAACCGAACGTTCGTGTGCTAAGGAATTGTAATTATCCTTCACAAGGTCATGGAGCTCATAACGCATATTTCGTTCACGAGCCACGTCAATGTGTAACTTATCGGTTACACGGTTCAGCTCCTGAACATCAAGCTGATCCGACCCTCGGGCCGGATCAGGTGTTCCCACCGCTACCACATCCTTTGGTGGACCCAAGCGGTGGTCAACGATTTCTGGTGGAGCGTATTTGAACCACCGCAACGTGAATGGCGTCCGGACGAGTACCTCGTCCGCTGGCGTGGCTATCCACCGGCTTGGGACAGCTGGGAGTCTCGTGCCCGGCTGATTGTTGATGTCCTGGGTCTCATCAAGCAATATGACGAGACCCGCCCGCTGCGTTTGAAGAAGGGCCGTCGGAAAACGACCTCCCCGAACGCGAGTATAGGGATTGCAAAGTTTTAATCCCTTCGGCCATCTCAGAAGATATGCGCGCCCTCCAGTAGGGAACATTATGAGGGATGCCTCCCTAGGGGCACAATTCGAGTTGTCCAGGCAACTTGGACGCGAATCACTCCACGAGAATTAGGGTAACCCTGCCTGTCTTGACGGTCAATGCAACTTGTACCGTACACCGACTGGGTTACGCTTCTTAAAACAGATGCAAGCTGCATCAAGTTTACCAAGCCAGGCCTCACGGCAGATGCACTCGATGTTATGGATGAAGCCATTCCATCCTTGCACCAAGGCCTTACTGTCTAGACCACGGTTGCCATTGTACCACCGAGGTTTCAAAAACGCATCGGTGAAGAATTCTTCCTTAGCACGGATAGTTTCCGTGCTGGAATTAGGATGACAGATCCTCCTACAGCCGAACAACGGGATCTGATACCGTCTAATAGTTATACCGGCCACTCGATCTAACTCTTTTCATGACGGCATCCAAGGAGATTTTACTTGAGGAGAATGGCGCAGGGCATTGCGGTCCCTAGTCTCTTGAGTGATGTCAGTATGAGAACTGACACAAGTGGCAGCTCGATCCCTCGAGTTGATTCTCTCCGTGGTGATGCATAGGTGCATCACCACCATCACCACGCGTCCTATCGTCGGATGGACTTGCGTGAAGCGAGTATTCGTCGGAACAATCGCTCGATCTGAAGATCTCGAGCATGATGCCGCCACGTTCCCAGAGCCAGTCAATCTGGATCTTGCAGTGTCCGACCCGGATGATCCGGAGGCGTGAGGTGTCGCCTTCGAGTCGGATGAATCACCCTACTCACCAGAATAGATAAGCTCTATTTTAGGCTCATCTACATTGCGATTCGTGGCACCCACTGCAGCCGCAGCGAATGTATCTGTCGCACGTGGTGAGTGCCTGTTGCTGAATCGCCACAGCAGGCGAAGCATCACCTGCTGCTAAAGCAAAAGAAGAACTATCTTCGGCTCCACGCATGCGTGTAACCGCTTTTCTTGCTGCTTCATCAGCACATTGCATAGACTTTGACACCATGCGATGAATTGGCAAACAAATGGAATTTTACTAACTAGTGCTCTCCTTCCCAGAGTGATCCAACGGTGGTCACCCTGTCCAAATCAGTTAATTTCAATCAACGGGTGATTGATGATAAAGGGGGATGTGCTGTAACGGGGTAGCCCATTACATGATATTGACACCAAACGGTGTCAATAGGGGGATTGTCCAGCGTGACAATTCCTTACCAATATTATCCGAGATGGATAACATTGAAGGAATATTATCCCCTTTTCGGATAATACTCATGCGCTGCTCAAATATTGGTTGATAAAGACATATCAACCAAGGTTACCACCAATCGTTGAAAGACGCGCGCAATGAGTAGTGAGCAGGTTGTCGTCATACGACAATGTAGATTAATGTAGTTCGATAAAGACGGAAGTCATATTGATAGCTTAACTATATTAAATACAGTTCTCTTTATTACCCTTTACTCAAATTGCTGTTTGAGTAGAATAGCTTCCTCTGCACGTACTAGTGTACGTGAAGTTTCGTGGCACTCCAAACAAAGGGTGCCCCGTTACGTATGTCCAGTTTTACAGCCCCATATTTGAATAAATAATGAAAAGGAGTGCCGCTGGAGGAAGCCTGACACGAGAGGATGGCTCCTTGATGGATCAAGTTTTGCGGCTAGTGTTTCATTAAAGTCTGCAGATAGGGATATTCAAAATTCTTTTGTTGTTTCTACGGCCTTGTTATAATGCGTCGCGACAGCCGGGCACATTTTGCGGCATGTGTGACCAATCTTAGTCTTTTATTCTTCCTGAAGAACACAGATGTCCTGACACAGAAAACTGACCGCCTTTTTAAGAGTATCGCTGTCAACCTATCCAGTTTCGCCAACCAGCGACCTCTTGTACGACGGCGTAGCGGCAAAGCCTCATAATTACCGATAGAATTAATTCACTGAGTCTTGTTAAGCCATGATCGCCCAGCCTCGTTGGAATTTTCAGAGATAAACCACCCATAAATTGTGGGCTCAGTGCATCTTGATGTGCAATAATACTGTGTACTCGATATTTTTCTTGATGCTGACAGCTAGCCGGTACACATTGTCAGCTGGACTGTCCAGTGCTGCTTCGGGAAAGGCTTTCCTTGGCCATTGCCATGCAATAACCGGTCGTTAGCGTGATCACCTCGCAGACTCCCGGTACCTAAACAATTCTTTTTAGGTCATTCGGGACTTCGGGTGGGATGTTAGGTGGAAATCGCGTGCTTTGGTTCCTCTCGCATGAAGCAAATAATCTTCGGACAAGTCACACACAGAGCAAATTAGAAGGAACTAATCCCTGTCGCACGGGAAAGCTTCGATTCAATTAAGCCTAACGCTTCTGGACCTAAAGTGCCAGGTAAATTGTTTTTTAGTCAATTTTGTTGAGGCTCCGCCAATTCAGAATTTGTCTTGTCAATGAACGGGGGCGCAACAGTAGCTTCCGTTGTCGTAAGGTCTGGGGCATTCATGTCCGATGCAGCCGTAAATCGCCCTGCACTGATTTGGGTTGGAGCAGAAAAAGGCTGGCAACCCATGGGGTTTTCGACCCACGATTAGTTTTGTGAGCCATCATCGCTCAGGAATGTGCTGAGGGGATAGAACCCAAGATACCGTATCTCGCGCTAGCAGTGGTAAGTACCAATTGTGGCCGCTCCACTATACCTGGAGCAGCTAATTTGAAGACCGATGGGGTATATTCTGGCCCTGCGCCAGGAGTGACGGCTGCTCGGGCCGCTGCTTCCGCCGATCTATGGTCAAGAAAGCGTTTTATTCTATAAGACGGATCTCGGCAGCACAACTTAAGTGTTTCACTGGCGTTTAGCGGTTCAGAAATTACCTTCCATTACCTCTATCCCACCTGCGCCTCGAACTTGATCATCGGTAAACTGACGCCTGTAACGGGGCACCCTGAAGCTTGTACTGGTGACAGTACAAGCCACTTATTCTGTTGACAGAATAAGGCGGTGCCTTGTAACTTCACGTACACTCGTACGTGCAGAGGAAGACGGTAAGAAGAAGCGAGTACTTGGTTAAAGCAAAAAGTAGAACTGTATTTATAATAGTTAATGTCTGCAATAAATCACTATTTATCTTCATCTAACTATGTCTGAATACAAATGTGCATTTCAACTATCTGCTCACCACTCATTGCGTGCGTCTGTCGTGGCGCGTCTTCGTTGGTTGATATAATGGCCTATATCAACCAGTTAGGAACTACTCGTAAGTGCTACAGAATATTTGCCCTTATGACAATATTCTGAGAATATAACTCTTATAGTTATATTCTATTAACAATTTCTTATAAATTATTATGTAACGATTCACCCCGTTACATCACCCTCCCCCTTAACCATCAGTCACTTTAGTGACTGATTGACTAAATGGATACCCGTCCCAAATCATTTGGGACAAGGTTTGCACTTGTTGGTCCGAGTCCACTTTCCAACAATTCATCGCATGGTTAACAAGCCCATGCGATGCGCGAGCAAGGCCGCCGAGAGCGCGTCCGCACGTCTCTGTGCGGACGCCGAAGCAGAAACCACAGCAACTGATGTCTCATCGGTTGCTGAAGCTACTCAGCCTGTGTCACTGGTGATGCAGGCGCTGGTCATGAAGACACTCATGTCTTCACAGAGTATGAGCTCGGTGTCTCATACTCTCCTGGTACGGAAGGCGGATCCGTATCGACGGCGATTGAATCCAAGCCGCCTGCCAAGCGTGGCATGGATGATGCTATGCGTCGTAGCATCTTTGGTTCATCTGATGAATCAGATGAACCATCGCCGAAGCGAAGGCGCTCGAGGTCGCGAGACTCGGGCGCTAACAGTGGTGTCGGTTCTCCTATGGACACCACTTCGCAACGAGGTGCCAGTACTTCTGTCGGCACATCGCAGGAAGAGCGGGACCGCAGTGTGTTGTGTCTCGCTCCTGAGAAGAAGGCATGGATACCTCCCAAATCTGTTATGGATCACTTGTCGGCGGCGACGAGTGATCGTTATCGAACACGGTTGTTCGATTCGTCAAGGATCCATCACCTTGACCCCAGCGCGAAAACTATCGCGCTGAGAATGAATTCTTCATCGATGCTTTCTTTAGACATCGATGGTACAGTGGGAATCACAAACGTGATGGTCCCTCACTACTTCAAGAGTGGAACGCCTACTTCCATAACCTTGAGGATGTAGGTCGTGACGTTTGGAACGACAAACTTACCAAAGCTCGTGATAAGTTTGAAAAGCGAACTGCGACAGGTGCACGCTGCAAGCTGCATCGTCTGTCAAGGGAGAAGGGATTACCCTGCCTCTCTTGGGGAGACTCGTGCCCATGTTGTGTGAACAACTCTGCACGAGCACCTAAGGAGGCTTACCTCCCTAATAGCCCGTGGTGGCGCGTACGTATCTCTAGTGAGATGTACGAAGGGATTGACAACCTGAAATCCCTTTACGACCGTGCCGGGAAGACTTTCTCCGGCGGTCCTTCTGCGGCACAGGATGTGCCGCGTCATACTGCTCAACCAGACCCAGTACGTCAATCATCAGTTGGGAGCGGGGCTCCCAAGTATCCCAAAAAGGGGGATACCGCGCCACCAGACGAGGTAACTCGTCCGACGTCCGTTCACGTCGCGGTGGTTCAACAGCAGCTCAACCCGATAGCGCTGGCCACCGCGAGAGTCCTCTAATGGAGGTGGAGGTGGAGGGAAGACGCTCTTAACACGATCGTGGGGATCCGTGTGTTCCCGAGAGCTTCTTTGATCGCGTAACGCAAGGGTTACGCGGTGATCTCGAACATGAGCGGGACAGGCGTCTCCAAATGGTGGACACTGTCTCGAAGCATCGAGCTGAGTTTGCCTTTGCTCAGCTTGAGAACGAGAGAGCTCTGACATCTCTTCGTGACGAGCTAAGGGTAACTCGTGGGATTGTTGATCGGTCTCGGGATGAGATAACTGCTCTTCAGACCCTTTTTGATGCCCACCATCGGGAGAACAAGGCTCTCTGCGAGATGCTTGAGCGCAAGGGCGTTCTTCATCGGAAGAAGCAGCGTACTGATGGTACGGCTTAAGCCGACCAACGTAAGACGTGGGATGCGTTCGCATCTTATGTGGCAACTCGATCGTGTATGCATTGCCTAGGCGGTGCAATACACGAAATGGGCCGGTGTACTTGGGTAGTAGTTTACTGCTACCGAAGTTAGTCACTACATGCTTTGGTAGATTAGCCGTAGACAGTAGGACTAAGTCACCTTTATTAAATAAAAGAGTGTTTGCCCTTCCATTCTTGTCAGCGTTTTGCTTTTGCTTATCCACCGCTTCGACGATGGAGTCTTGCACAAAACGGACTACCGTTTCACGAGCCAGTATGAACTCATCTGATGACTCGTTAGCTTCAGTGCGCTGTGAGTGCACTGCAGCAACATCAATCTTTTCTTCAGTGAGGGCTTCCGCAATCTCACTGGCATCATCTTCTTCGAAATCGATGTTATCGATATCGGCATCAAACGCAATGACCTCTTCGTCAGAGCGTGATGAGCCTGAACCAATTCGGTTTTTGCTCGCGCGAGTCCCTCCCCCCCTTAAACCAGAGTTACACTCTAGTAAGGTAAGTACACGCGGATGGCGTAAGCCATTCACGTAAAACGGTGTATGTGTTGTGGACGCATGCACCGAGTTGTTAGCGGCAAACTCTACCATTGGCAAAAACTCACTCCAACTCTTAAAGGAGTGTACGTATCCTCAAAGTATCTCTTCAAGGACACGATTGGCACGTTCCGTCTAACCATCTGACTCTGGATGATCAGATGTTGACATCTTCAAGCGCGTTCCGAGTGATTTGAACACGGAACGCCAGAAATCAGCAGTGAATCGTGGATCTCTGTCTGATACGAGTTCACGGGGCAACCCATGAAGTCGGAAGATGGTGGCAATAAAGACACAAGCACAGCCACTTGCCGTGATTGACTCTGGTACAGCCACAAGGTGTACTATTTTGCTGAATCTATCAACAAATACGGGAATACCCGTATTCCCGCGTGCGTCTTTGGGTAACCCGAAGACGAAATCCATTGAGATGGACTCCCAGCACTCAGCCGGAATTGGTAGAGGCTGTAAAGGTGCACGCAGTGAAGGACTTGACTTCACTCGTTGACAGACTTCGCATGCGCGAACATACTTTCGCACAAACTCATACTGGCGGGGCCAGTAAAAGTCTCGACTCACCGTGAGATGTGTTTTCTCCCGGCCACGATGTCCTCCTATAGGAGTATCGTGATACTCGAACATGATCCGCAAACGCAAATCAGTATCATCTGGAATGACAACACGTGGTGTGTCACCAGAAACGGCTGTATAATACAGTAACCCGTTGCGAGTTGTGTATCGATCTGATGCAGATCGATACGCAGACGACAATCATTTCAACGATTCTCGAGATGGTTGTGAGAGATGTGCCAACAGCTTCACAATTTCACCATCTTGGGCGTATGCCCGCCTCACATCATCATACAACGTTGTAGATGGGACTGAGGACGTCATAACCGCAACAGTGACTGTCTCATTGCTGGGTTTCACGACTGGTTCAAAGTCGGGACGACGTGAGAGTGCATCAGCGACGACATTAAGTCGTCCTGGTTTGTACTCGACCGTAAAGTTGTATTCTGCAAAGAATGACAACCACCGCGCCATTCGTTGTGAAAGGTGCGGGCTGTTCACTGCCGTGCGTAATGACGCATGGTCAGTGTAAACAATGAAGGGTCTATCTCCTAATAGATAGACTCTGAACTTCGCGAGTGCATACTTCATGGCAAGGCGTTCCTTGTCATGCACTGGATAGTTCCGCTCAGCTGGTTGCAGCTGACGCGACTGATAGCATACGACGCGTTCAACGCCTTCAAGATCGTACTGCATTGATGCACAGCCGATTGCGAAATCGCTGGCATCACAGACCACATGAAATGGCCTGTCCTGATCGGCTATTGCTAGGACTGGGGATTGTATCAAGCTCTGCTTGATACCATCAAAGGAGCGCTGACATTCAGCGTTCCATAACCACCTCTCGCTCTTTTTCAATAAACGAGAGAGGTGCACAGTCATCTCGGCGTAATTGCGTGAATACTTATGCAAATACGCCGCTAGCCCAAGGAATTTTTGAAGACCTTTGACATCAACCGGCACAGGCCAGTCGGTGATCGCCTTGATCTTTTCGGGATCAGGACGTACACCGTTCTTACCAATGATGCACCCAAGAAGTGGTATTTCGCTTGCTGCAAATATACACTTCTTGAGGTTTGCATACAATTGATGCTTTCGCATGATTGTAAGAACTTGTCGGACGTGGTACTTGTGAACCTCAACGTCCGACTTTCCATCCATAGCTCGACTATGGATGAATACGTCATCGAAATAACTCGGCGCGAATTCTCGTACTGGCCTCAACAGATGTGATACACACCTGTTGAACGTGGCAGGGGCATTACTGAGCCCTTGTGGCATTACTAGCCATTCCCAGATCATGCCTCTAGGCGTGCTAACTGCGGTATAGGGTATATCCCGTTCCCGCATAAGGATTTGATAGAAGCCATCCATCAAATCCATGGACGAAAAGATGGTACTCTTTGACATACCATCAATGATTACGTCCTTCCTCGGTATCGGCGTCTGAGCCGGTACCGTTGCAGCGTTCAATTTGTTAAATGCATGCACTATCCGCCACCCTCCTGTTGCTTTTCGCACACAGAAGTTCAGAGAGCTATGTGGGGAAGTTGATTCCCTCACATGGCCCGCAGCTAAACGATCGGCAAAGAACTTGTCGATCGCAAGTACTTGTTCACGAGGCAGTGGCCACTGCTTCATGACACAGTACTTCGAGCCTGGTTTAAGCTCGACCTCGTGTCGAATACCTTTATCCTTCGGTAATTCGCACGGAACAGTTTCAGGGAATACATCCTTGAATTCAACCAAATCTTCATAGAGAGGATTTTTCTTGAGCGATTCCCACGATTGGGAGTCATATCGCTCAACTCGTGTCTTTTCAGCGAGGACATTCTCGTCCATAGATGAACTACTGAGAACTCTCTCGTTCTCAGTGAACACTGTTGCTGATGTCGGTTACACACTCGTCGTCAGCGACGAGTATGCAGATCTGCTTGACTTTGCCACTACGCAGATCACGCAAGAACCTTTTATGTTCGAGCGTTGGCAACTGAGTGATCTCCGAAGTTAACTTCGGAGGCGCAATCAGATCAATTGTATAAGCGCCTACACTTGATCCGTCATTGACTATGACATTCAATGTCTCTGTCATTTCCTGGGGACTCATTCCCTCAGGCCTCTAAAGACTTATTCCTTCGTCTTCCCGGGGACTTATTCCCGCGGGTTTCGGGGAACTTATTTCCGCCGTATTTGTAATATCGGGACTTATTCCCCTAACTTCCTCTAGCTGGGGTTGCGCAACCACAGCGAGATCCATTACGAAAGACTCTCCAGTCGATCTAGGATTATCGTTTCGCTTAACCTGAGCGATCGATAGTTTCTCCTCTAGATGTTCCCCTCTAGGGATACATCTTTGTCCCGGTCCACTCGACTTATTCGAGTGGTGGACCTTCGGCGCAGCCTGTGTTTCCTCACAGCCGCCGGAACTTTGCTCCGAAGTGTAACCGTTTGGTACACTAAGGTTTTGTGCAGTCGTACTAACGACCGTACCACAAGTGAGGTCATCGCAATCACTCGCAGTACATCCACACGCTTGTGGACGCTCCAAAACGTTCATCAGATGGCCATCTGATGAACAAGCGGCAGGCATCGTTACTGTTTAATGTTGCCAGTTTACCCGTGGTTCGTACCTTCTGAGCCACGGTATTCCAAGGATGACATCAAATTTGTCATCCAAATCCAATACGATAAAGTCATCGTCATATTGGGTATCTTCTAGCGTATAGTGGATCTTCACTATACGCTTCATGACGGTTACGGATGCGCCTGTCGTAAGACGTACCGTCATCCTCGTAGGAGGTGTGTCATATTCACTGAACTTAAAGTGACCATCTTCTAGCGATTCGCGTCGCACAAAACTGTTGGACGCCCCACAATCGACTAGAGCTCGAAGGGACAACTTATTTGTCACTTCGAGTTTCAAGGTAATGAGTGAGACCTCATTACCTAGAGCAGCAACGCACAACGTTTGTGTGTTGGGAGCAACCTTCATCAAGAGGCCTACAAAGACACTGGACGAGGGGCACTACACTCGTAAGCGTAGTGTCCTGTCTTTTGACATCTGTTGCATCTCTGCAACTTCTTGTAGTCTGTAGAGCGAGCCTTCTCGCTCTCTACATAAAAGAGTTCCATCGGCTCTGGACCTCCGCTGTCATATCGTTCGGCTAACGATATGATGTCGAGCTGGCGCGAGCCTGTCTCAGACTGAAGTCTTCCTGTTCCGCAATGGAAATGGCTTGTTCTAGTGAATCTAGTTCAAGCCGGAACAGGTGAGTCTTGACGGGACCATCCGCAAGACCCTGCATGAACACCGAAACCAACGTGTGTTCATCCACCGGATTGGAACTTATACAACTCGTGAGATGTCGTATATGTTGCGCGTAAGCGTGCACATCACGCTTACCCTGCTTGAGCTTCAAGAGTTCGGTTCGAGCTCTGAACTCTGCTCTAGGCGGTTCAAACGTTTGTCTGAGCCGCGACTTGAAGACTTCCAACGACCCAAACGCATATGGGTCGTGTAACTTGAGCCCCAGTGCCCAAGTCTTGGCACGTCCTGCCAGATTTGACTGGGCAAATGCAACTTGCATATCCCCGTCGTCGATGCGACGCGCCCTTATGGCGTCATCCAATTCGACGAACCATCTCAAGAGGGAGTCTTCTTCGACCCCCCTATACTTGGAGATGTCAATCTTCAAGGTTTCGGGTCGACGCGAGTGCATCGACCCACCAGCAGCAGCCTGTGCTGTCTCAACAGTTCAAACTGTTGAGCACCCTGTTCTTTCAACGACTCTGCTTGTTGAGAACCTTGTTGGTGAAGCAAGGCTACTTTCTCGCGTTCTGCGTCAAGTTCATTTTGAATAAACTTGGCGATAGTAGCATGTTGGGCATCTCTATTGAGAGCCTCTAGCATGACGCTAACAGCATGGATGCCCATGGTTGAACCCATTCGTTCAACCGCATCCCATTCGACATCGCTCAAATGGGAGTAGCCGTCACGCGTAGCGTGTAAGCTTTGTTCATCTTCATCATCCAACATATTCATGTTGGATGTGAACGTGGTCCTTGGACGGACTACGAAGTGCTACCAGGTGTAACGGGGCACCCTGAAGCTTGTACTGGTGACAGTACAAGCCACTTATTCTGTTGACAGAATAAGGCGGTGCCTTGTAACTTCACGTACACTCGTACGTGCAGAGGAAGACGGTAAGAAGAAGCGAGTACTTGGTTAAAGCAAAAAGTAGAACTGTATTTATAATATTTAATGCCTGCAATAAATCACTATTTATCTTCATCTAACTATGTCTGAATACAAATGTACATATCAACTATCTGCTCACCACTCATTGCGTGCGTCTGTCGTGGCGCGTCTTCGTTGGTTGATATAATGGCCTATATCAACCAATTAGGAACTACTCGTAAGTGCTACAGAATATTTGTCCTTATGACAATATTCTGAGAATATAACTCTTATAGTTATATTCTATTAACAATTTCTTATAAATTGTTATGTAACGATTCACCCCGCTACAACGCCTGTAGGCGGTGTGCCAGAATTGCTTATCTGGAGGCATTGAAGGCGCTGGTTTACGTCTTGATGTGTTAGACTATTGGTTTCCCGAGCCACAGGATCCAAATGAACCCCAGAAGAAAGGTAAAACACATCGACAGCCGAAAAGTTACTGTCCATTAAGTCGGCGTCTGGGACATCGGACAATCCGTACCCAGATCCTCAAAGTCAAACTTCTTCGGGATCTTCTGCGGGAGATACACCGCGATACGACTGATTTAATTACACCCGTTGTTATTGTGTAGAATTAGCGGGTACTCGGCTCGATAAATTCTGCCATCGGCCTCCCGTTGTCGGTTCCAAACAAACTTGCGCTCGGGATTGTGCGCGTTAAGAAGCGTGTAGACTCAATCTTAGTATGAGACGCGTACGTCCTGCAGGCGCAAAGTGTATGTTGAGTAAAAATAGGAAAAGAATCCTACTTTTAGAGCTGTTGTTGTTGGTAGTCTTTGCCAAGTCTTTCAGCTTGTGCACTCTGTAACGGGGCACTTTTCACTTGAACTGCTTCATTACTAGTGCACCTACACTGACAACAGTGTATGTAGTGCCGCGCGCCACGTACACCGTACGTGAAGAGTAATTTTAGCTAGTGATTGAAGCGTTCGGTAGGAGTAGAAAGTAAAAATGTACAAAGCATAATGAAGTCCTTATCTTCCACCTGTGTTTAGTCCTAACTTTAGTATATCATTCTTTAAAGGTGTATGCGAAAGACTTGCTCACCACTCATTGTGCGCGTCCATTGTTGATTGGACCGCTAGAGCTGGCTAGTATGATGACCCATATCAGACAATCGGTAATTTTTTAAAAATATTGCCTCTCATGGTAATATTCACGAGCATTATCAACTTTTATGATGATATTCTGATAAGCAAGTATCGAAATCGATTACATGTAACAGGCTCATCCCGTGACAATACTGTATAACATTCTCCCGGTGATTTAGAATTAATGCGTTTACTCGGATGTGCTGACTAGAGATCTTCCAAATTAATTCCGTGAACACTCATTACGTTGTAAGAAGGTCGTAGCCTAGCGTTTGATCAATTCTTTGTCAGACTTTTACGTCCTTTCACTAGATACAAAGACTTAGTCGAACAGGTAGAGTAAGCTAACTGCTTCCGATTGAGTTAAATTTGGGAATCGCTTGCGGTAAGGTAGTGGCGCCTCCACACGGATCGGCAATTTCGCGTAACTACCTAAAAGAGATCATGAATAGTCGACTACCATACGTCCATGTAAACCATGCCATTTGTGTACCTCCAGCTACACAATCAGGGTGTGAAACACAGTTACCAGAGCTATATTCGTAGGCTAAACGTCCTTCGTCTTTGTTGCCGTCTGCAGTAATCCTACAGCATCTAATCCTTGGGTAAAAAGCCCTTTCCAGATGGTTCACTTGATGAGTGTGATGCAGGAGAGCGCGACTTAGGAGCGCCTGTATCGTCCAGAGCTGTTGTCGCGGTTTCGCTCAAAAAGGTCCAACAGGTGTCCTCACTACGCAGTCTGCTGATCCGGTCCTGCTCAGCACCAGAGTGCCGAGCTTTTTTCATGTCACCGTCAGTGGTCTCTTGGTAGCTGCGTGGGCTCGTCTACTCTAGCGAAGGGGCGATAAAGTTGACGGCCCGGGGCCTCTCCTTACCCCCCTCTTCCGGGGGGGGGCAGCGAGAAATAAGCTTGGCGTCCGCCGTGCGCTGAAGTTCCTAGCTGAGACCAATAATTTATGTTTTTATCTACCTCTTTACAATCGATTAATTTGAAGAGTAATTATTGCGTTTTGTGTATACTATCCCAGGGTAATATATCTAATTGATAACATGGTGGACCTAAGCAACCAGGTCACCCCAGTTAATCCCAGACAAATCCAAAAAATCAGCTGTAAGGATCTATAAGCTATAATATAAACCTTTATTGAACATTTTTTATTATTGATACGTGCTTTAAGGTGTGAGACACGCCTTAATTTGTTGTTTGTATGCTCGCATTTTCATTTTGAAAGTAAGCGTTTTGTTTTGTCTTGCCTGTTATATTTAATTCCAACTAAAATCCGGCTTGCTCATGAAAGCGTTTACAAGTATATAAAATTAACTATGAGATACAAGGATTATGTTCTACGGAAAGTAATAAATGGAAATGAAGGGGTTCGACTTTTAAAAACACACTCACATAAAAATGATTCGCACTATCTTATAAATGAGGACAATTTTTGAGACCAACTATCCAATCATACAGAAAGCAAAGTGCCAGTATATGTCTTACGTCATAAAAATTGTAAGAATCTTTGGCCCTTTTGGTCCAGCATTGTCAACATCACTGATGGATTGCTGCGAGAAACCGCATCTGCGCAAAGGCCTTGCGGTCCGCCCAATCGTTTGGTGAGATGGACGACCTCAATGATTTTTGCGCACCTGAAGCTGGGAAATTTACAATAAAGTAACAAGGTCCGTGCTATTCCCATATTTAAAGCAAAACTGAAAGTGGAGGGGGGTTAAACAAAGGTCTGCCAGATTTATAGAAAGTCGCTGTCGAGCGGTGTTCGCCGCATGCATGAGACCAGTGAGTTTACTCTTCCTAGTTTAATTTAACTTTAGTATGACCACATGCATTTGCAGGGTCACTCGAAATATTGTCACCCGAAAAAGTATTGTGCAGAAAGAAATGAGGACAAAAAAGAACGACAAGTAAAAAGTTTGTAGAGGATAATTAGTACTTAATCCCTCAAGGCACAAGTGACCCTTAAAGACGTGAATAGGTATTGCGCTTACTTCAGATGCTTATGGATCGAAAAGCGAGTTCTTCTATTTATCGTAAAATTCAAGAAGCTTCGGTTTTTAAACGAGAAGTCAGGCCAAGCACTCGATATTTGCTTCCGCAGCAATACCAGGCCTCGGATGACAGGTGCGTTATCTGACGAATGGCAAGAAATTGTGGAAATAACAATGAATTCAAGTGGCATGATAAAATTTAATTGCTAGTTATTACAACTAATTTGAAAATACGTAAATTTTTGTGAGACAAACAGAAAAAACTCGTTGAAATGCACCATCGCATGTCACGGATGATCTGGCGTCAACCGAAGTCAAGGTTTAGAATTTTTAACCGTACGCGACGTCCAAGACCCAGCCGACAAATGCTATCATTAGTGCAGTATTGAACCAGAGATGTCGCCGCTACCTTCTGCACGATGCTATTGAATGTGACGAGCTAAAGGAGGACCAGAAAAAGATAATGTCGGTCAAATTACTACTATGCGCTGGTCGTGGATCCCTGAATAGCCACTATCATTTTAAGATGCGTTAAACACACGGGATGTTTTCTGAAGTATCTGTCATGTCGAGTGATGTGATGTGGACCAAGAAAATGCGGTGTAAAGGAGGTTGAAGAGGCACAAAGTGAGCTAAGCAAGACCTGAGAGCACAGCGTTAATAGATTTGTTTCCAGGATCCCATGGAGATTTTGGAGTTTGTTATTCGTATAGCAGTTAACGAGACTGCTCTGCTAAAGCTGAGCAAAAAAGAAATTTTAAATAGGTAAGGGGCGGGGGAAGAGGAGGGAGGCGTAAAGAGTGGAAATGTGGTACCTGTAGCAGACAAGATCACCAGAAATGAGAAGATTAGCATCAGTGCGATGCCTGCTCATTATTCGGTACATATCGAGATATTCTCATAGCCGCATAAATCTCGAGCCCAAATATTGGATCTGTTTGTGAATGTGCGTAAGGTCGAATGCCAAAATTTTAATTCGTACTTTTTGGTGTGTGTCTGTGAATAATGGGGCTGGGCATATCGACACGCGCGAAGTGCAACCTAACCTTTACCTCCCCATTTGTACATAGGCATATTTAGAGTCAATCTTTGGCTAGGTCACTATTATGGTGCACGTTTGCGATGGGCGAGAAATCAATCAGAGATGAATACGACCATAAAAGCAAATGCTGGACGCTGATAAGCAAAGGCCGCTTTCGTTGCCCAAGTATACTGTACTGGGTTAATACAGACATTCACGACAATGAACTTATTCTTCAGTGACTGTTGCTGTGTAGCAAATCTCAACTCGATTCATTTCTACAAACTGAATCAGTCATATCAAAAGGAGAGCTCCAGAGCTTGCTCCAATCTCTTACTGACATTACTAGATATAACTTACAGCATCTCCAGCTGTGAGTGCATCCTAACTTTTGCACACCAATTAGTCTGAGTGTAACGTTCGCTTGAACTGGTACTCAGAAACTTTGTAGCATTTAGTGTAACTATTTTGTGGGATTATTTTTTGGCAGAACTGGCTGATAAAGAAATGGTCACATTCTTACTGTTATCACAATAAAGTCAAATGTGTTCAATGCTAGTGTCGTTCAAAAACTAGTGGTCATCTTCAAAATCATCATCTTTCTCCATCAACTGCAGCCAACGACATATAACCGATCTCCAATAATGGCCTGATTAGTCTTGAAATACTGAACCAAATACGTGAGCCTCAAAATTTACCTTTGTTGTCGCAAAACTACAAAACGTAGGTGGGCTAAAGAAAATTAGTTTTCTCAAAGTACCCACTGATTGACTTCAATGCTGTGGCGCACTTTTGTAAGTATGAATAAATAACGTTTTTAATTGGCAAAAAGTTAAGTTGCAATGACTATTGGAGGCGATCTTAATCGAACACACTTTCATACTTAAGAATACCATCTTAAATCGCACTCTAAAACTAGTCTGGGTAGTTGATTCCTAAAATATCGCCAGTCGTCCTCTGGTACCGTTAAGGGTTTTTGCCTGCTTAATGGTGAATGAAGCATTTGTCCGATTCATCTGCGTTGTTAGTCAGAGCGATTGTCATGCGAGTCTTACTCTACTTCAAACATCACTTGACGTAGATTGATGGTCTTTACGGTCGCTAAGCATTAAAAGAGTCCACTTTTAAGACTATTTTGATGTGGGCCAGGGGTGTCTACACAGCCTCCAAAGATCAGATGTCACCATATGAGCTTAACCCGATGGAGTCTCATGCATTGCTGTAATGCCTAGTGCCAGCCGTTAGATAACCGCAGAAGATAGTCACTTCAATGCCGCCCAGCATTATAACTCCTTTGCTATCGCCTTGATTAATTACCGCTTAGCATCATTGCGAGCCCGAAGGGTGAAGCTATCAGTGAGTGAGCGCGAGGTTGAATGCCGACCTTTAAATCGTACTTATCTGTCTGTGTGTGTTTGTGTGTGTCGGGTCTGTAAAAAACGCGGCTAGGTGTGCCTTATCGTACTAAGTGCGAGCTGGCCTGTTTCCCACCTCATAGGTCTATTACACTTGAGTCTCCGTAATTTATTATTTTAAGGAATGGTAATCTCCCTTACTTAATGAAAACGTCGGGTCAAATTTTCGGCCTGGCCAAACGTGAAAAACTCCCTATTTTTTTTAAGGAGGAGAAACTTGCCGCCTTACAAATATTAAACTGCTGTCGGGTGCTTCTCCAAAAAAGTATCCAGAGTTTAATGATTCAGGGATTTTTGCTGAAGTATTAGCTGATCCTGCGTCATCTGAATTATCCCTGAGAACTCCTCTCCAGTCTCCTGCTGCAACCAGAAAGTCCTGTTATCTGCTAGCATCGATGCAGCATTCCGAAGAGGGACTGGCGATGCGGTCATGCTGTCGTCTTTCATGCTAACACGTGTTGCACCCTTCACTTCAACCCTATTCCCTTTAAACTCTGCTATTTAATACTTTCTTGTTTAGTCAACATTTGGCAGTCTCAGCCATATTAAAAAGGGAGACTCTACTGTAGCATGATTGGTGTCACTCTGTAGCTAGGTCAACATTGTGATGCACGCATGTGATTGGCTTCAAATCGGTCATAGGTGGATGTGGTCAAATGCTAGACGCCATGAAGCACAGGTCGATCGCGTTGCCCTACTAAACTGTACTGGTTTAATACAAACATGAACGGCACCACACTCCTTCTCCACTACTTTTGTTGTATGGTGTTTGCACTTTGTTTTAGTTCTCCCAACTGGATTACTAATGTAATTTAAGGGCGAGCTTCAGAGCGCGTTCCCCCATCTTAATCTAAAGAGACACTGCAGCCACCAGTTAAGAACCTTCGATACCGCTAAAAAGAAGGACGACCACGTTCTCTTGCACTTCATGCCGGCTTCTTTTACAAGTAGGCACTTATTGCGACCACCCGAAGTTCCAGATATTGTTTTCTGGACCGGCGTCTTGACGAGGATGCACCAGTAATGAAGAATAAAATGGAAATTTGGTTGCTGTTGGATTAGACGTAGCTGGATCAGACGTATTGCGCTCAATTCTTTGATTGCCCTCGCCGCATGCCGAACATGTGTGAGAACAGCATAACCTTCGTTCTATTGGCGAGATTTCTGATTTTACTCGAATGTCAGGCAGTCAGTTTATGTGACGGCATTGTAGTATTTTGATAATGCACCTGTCAAAGCGCTTGTGTTTAGTTCCGAGCTGGGATGGTCCGCCACCCGCAAACTCAACGATCTAAATGGTGTACGAAGCTAAGCATGTAAAAACAGCTTCGATACCTTCAGCATTTGATACTCAATCATAATTGATGCGTAATGAATACCCACGGATCGTATCCAGTTTGGGAGTCTTTTATTTTCGATCCCAGTTTGTAAAATCAGGTACGAACATCTATCTGGCTCTGCGGGTAGTGTGCCCAATTATCTGTCGAAGCGTAAAGCAGTACGACACGCTCTTCTGATATAAGTCGACTGGTCTAGAACGAGTAGGGCTGACACATGTCGTCTGATAAGTCTGATCTTTTGTTTGAAAACGAATGTCTGGGGCGAGTAGGAGATAGACTGCTGGCTATAACAACGGATTGTGGACGGGAAGATCGCGACGGCTGTCTCGATCTCGATCGCAGAAGAGAGGTGTGAAGCACGAAGAAAAACGCTACGAGCATTTCGATGATACAAAAACTAGTGTCGTGTCCCGAGAAGAATCCATCAATATGAAATACATGGATGTCTGCAAGCGCGTGCTTTGGGCAGCCCCTGACGCTGATGAGAATAGCGTGCTATGGAATGCACAGGGGATGTCACGAGCCGAGAAGATCAGTGCGGAATGACTGCATCGCTCATCAAGCGTGGCCAGGAGAGAATGCGGTTCCGAAAAAGCGGTTGCACAGTACTCGTCGCCTAAATCATGGAGATACGTTGCGCGGACAGATACTTTTCTCGGTCAATTTCGAGACACCAACTGGATGTACTGCACTCTACTCGCAACTCGGAACGAACATAGTGGGAACCGCCAGGAGGAGCTACCGAGTGACACATTCAACATGCTACTTCATCTGGCGGTGTTTTGTGCCCTTGCTGAGAGAAGATAGCTTGGCGAAGTAAGAGTGCAGTAAAGTCGTCTTCGTCTTGACGTTGTACGGTAGTACCTAAACACTGGTGGGAAAATAATGGAAAATCGACCGCAGTGAACCCAACTAACGGTAAGCGGCTTCTGGAGACTGCATTAATAAAAAGTGGAGACTTGCTACGTCGAATTGATGTGCACGTTCAGTTCCAAATGTCCGCCCTTAGACGACCGTGGGACCCAGAGCAGCAGCGAGCCTCCACTAGATACTGGTATTCCCACCATATTGTTTCGCCACCGGTCAATGTATAACGTCTTGTCTTGCAGCTGAGCTATGGTGGCACTCCACGTCAGTGAACCCTGCGAAGGCACTTTCACCACTGCGACTCTGACACCGCCAGAGTGAATGATCACTTTCACGTCCTTCGTGTCAGAACTCGCAAAGTGGAGGACCATCATACCGTCACCTTCCTTCGTCCAATCTCCGTAGCTGCCTATAAACGCTCCGTTTTTGGTAGTCAATCCCAGCGCATCAAACAAAGTGCCATCGTCAATGTCCCCGATAAAAGACGTCGGTCCACACGTCGGCTGTACAAATTGGGAGGCCATCCAGAGGATGCCTGTGATATCGAGGCCGGAGAGAACGACCAATCCAAGGTTCAGGGATCCGACCATAGTTTCATCCTTTGCAACTGAAGCTCCCATGTCAGTTGTGTTCGTTTCGATGAGCTGATCAATGATCACTCCCATCGTCTTCCGAAGCAAGTCTCGTGTCTGGAATGCAGCCTCTATCGTCTTATCTCCTAAGACCTCATGCATGCAGTTGTTTGTGACGACTGGTACAGTGTTTTGTACAAGTGGAGAACGACTGATCATCACCCGAATGTCGGCGTTAGTGACACCGGATATTTTCTTGCGAACTTTATGGACGAAATTGCTGACACGGTCCGTTAGGCTTTTGATCTGGTATCCGCAGGTCGAGTTGGAGTCAAGGAAGTCTTGGAATTCAGCCATGACTTTAGCATTCGTCCAGCTGATCAAGCTGACATTTGTGAGGAAAGCGATCACATTTCTCGCGGACGATAAGACTAAGTCTCCGTTGATAATAGCCTGCTTGATGACGTTCTCCACAACGACGATTACGACGCCCGCAACCCTCACTTTATACGCAACAGGAAGGCCTAAGCAAGTGCAGACTGCGATCGGCAAGTCCACCAGCACAACGTCGCTCTGGTACGCAACGGCTAGCAACTCCTCGACTGTTCCGGCAGGATCAGTCATTTTGCGGAATCTCAGGTAGTAGATGAGGGACTTGAGCACGCTGACCATACCAGCAGCACACAAGTAAGTTCGATGTGCCGACTTGTACGCGGCTTTAACTTCGCCGAACAAGCCAACCGTTGCTGCGTTGAAGAAGACTGCCACCACAGACACAGCTTTCTGAGCAATCTCAATGAGACAATCATCATTTTGTGGAATGCATTCCAAATGGCATTGCACCGGGTATGCGAGCGGACATTCTACAATGCAATTGGTGGCCGTTTTTGCGTAACCACGGGGACAGCGGTTGTCCCTGCTAAGTGGATGCACCTTTCGGTAGCATGCTGAGTCCAAGGCATCGCCAATCGTTGGCCCCACCCAATTTCGGATCTTCTTGCCATACCATTCCGTGCCCATATCGTCCGTGAGATTCAAATACGTAGCATTGATCCTTGTCCAAATGGCTCCGATAGTGAAAACTTCTCCTGCTGCTCGACCAAAGAACCCGCTGAGTTGAAAGCCTTCGGGGGCTCGCACAACCGTCGCGTGTTTCGTTGTAGACCCTTTCGCAATGGAATGGCCGAGGTTTGTGCTCAGTTTGAGGTAGACAACACGTTCTCGTCGAAACAGCTTGTCCTCCGAATGGACTTCCATCGACGTGATGTACTCATTGGGAGTGAGAAGAAGGGTGTCGTCCGTACCTCCTGAACCACCGTGAGTCCACGTCTGCTCCCTCGGCGACGATGTTCGCAGCGTCACTTGGTCAACTCGTTCGTTTCCCCGAAGAGTGACGGCACTCAGCCTCGTTGCCAACGTGACCTTCGAAATGTCCGAGAACGCATCGCCTCTCGTACTCTTGCCAAAGCTCTTGCTGAGCTGAATGTCATTGTACGAGGCCGTTGCTCTAACGACGAGGAACAGCACGACAACTGCGACCACGTTCAGAAATGGGCACGGACCCATTGCTGGACCGATGGCCGTTTTGCTGGCGAGACCGACGACCGCTCGAATGAACCGGACTCAATGGACGATTGGCCACTAAAGAAAAGGTCTCACGGCCGTGAACGAGCCGCTTCTCGCACGAATGTGCACGTGTACGTGCTATTGCGAAATGCAGTATAGAGACAGGGGAGTCGGTGACGCGTTTTTCTGCGCGGCGGTCGTACTTTCTAGTACAAATGGCTAAGCCTAGAGTGATGCGAGGGTGCGAAAGGAAGAGCTCTGATGGCGACGAATCTTGACTTGGGATCAACAACAAAGCAGGTCTGATGACATTGACCACCGTATGGCCCCTAGCGCTTCACTGTACCGTTCTTTACCATTCAACAGGCCACCCCCTACTTCATAGCGATGAGGACAACGAGTGAGATCGCAAGATCAGATGACGCGTTGGAGGAGTATAGTCCAACGCAAATGGTCTCGACTCGGAAGAGCGTCGATTGGATGTTGAGGCGTGTTCTTACTGCAGCAAAGTAGGGAATCTGAACGATGGTTCAGTTGCACGATATGAAAATCGGATTCAACAAGCTGAACGAGCGCAGGAAGAACTGACCACCTGTGTCGATATTGAGACAACCTTGCCACGTCAATCGGTTGCGTCCGACAGCAGCTGGCTCCGAAGCAAGTGCGAACCGAAGGCAAGTATCGCACTCGGAAGCTTGGCGGTTGGTGAGACCTTGCCACCAGTGCGTGCGTTCAGCAAACGAAACGACGCGATTTCCTGCTTTCACAAGTATTCGGACCACTTGCTATGGTCACGCTCAGCAGGCTTAGGGCTGCTCCGTTTGTGCCCCACCTGGCCGATAATGTAGAAGCAGACACGTCTTCACATCGCGTCGTCGATCACGGTTCGTTTTCTGTCACAATGTCACTTCTGGTTCTAGAAGGCATAGACAGCAGCTAGCTCTCTATGTAAGTGATACACTTTGAACATGGGTATGCGTGTCCCACGTCACTCAATTCTTTTTCATGATTTGTGGGTGTACTTCGAGGTGAACGCGAAGCCCCCGAGGCAGTAACAGACGACCGTCGCACAGATGTGGTTCCTCTTGCTCGTGTCGATCGTTGCGGGTTACGGCGCGACGACCTCAGACGACGGCGATATTCAGCTCAGTGCGATCGTTGGTGGATCCACTGGCGTGGCGTTCTCGGACATTGACCGCATTGTGCTTGGCCAGCATGTGGATTCAGTCACAATCAGAGCCGAGCACCGAGTTACGTCCGTGACTTTACGTGTGGATACTCCGGCTGACGTCACGCTGTCTCATGGTGGATCGAGCGGGACGGATGCTACGCTGCTGCTTGCCCAGGACGAGTACGTCCAGTCGATGGAAGTACATTGGACCTCAGACGGCTCTAACGCACGAGTTGTCTACCTTAGCTTCAGTACGAACGAAGGGCATTCCGTCGCTGCAGGAACGATGACTGATACCAGTAGGACGATCAGTGCACCTGAAGGTTTTCAGCTTAGCGGGTTCTTTGGCCGCGCTGCAGACAAAGTGACTCAATTGGGGGCAATCTGGACGAGAAGAAATGCGACTAGTAAAGCACTGACAGATCCAATGGAATCTGATTGGTATGGTTATGGGATTCGGAACTGGGTCGGCCATCCCATTGGTGACGCTACGGACTCGGCGTGCTATCGAAAGAGGGTGGAATTTGGCAGTGAAGAGTCCTGTCCTCTAGGGTACGACAGCGATAGCAAGAGCTGTGTGGCACAGTGTCCGATACCGTACCCCGTGGAATGTTACGACGAATGCCTTCCGCAAAACGATAACTGCGTCGAGGAAATTCTGAGCAAAACTGTATCGGTGATAGCCACAGTGTTCAACACGGCGACAGCAGGAGTCTTTGGCGCGATGTTCTCCTCGTATGCAAATGCAAAGGCGAATTTCCTGTGCGCTGCGAGTATCATCGGTCTGATGAAGTCGCTTACCTACTTTCTTCGCTTTCACCGAAGGACAGCTATTCAACGAACAGATGAAGAGCTACTCGCACTTGCATATCAGTCCAACGTGGTGCTGTACTCCATGCCAATTGCAGTTGCCAATTGTCTCGGACAGAGAGTTCCAAAAAAGGCAAAGATTATCAGTTACGTTCACGTCGTTATCGCCAATATCGTAAAGCAGACTATCATCAATGGCGACAAAATCCTCGCATCCTCTCATGACGTCATTGGGATGCTGAGAGACACCGGGACAATTAGTTCAACGGACGGGTTACATGTCGGCGAGCTTCAAGACCTTCTCGACATGAACTCCACTTGTGGAGACCAGCTCAGAAATCTCACCGACTATATCATTGCTTCTGTCCATGGGATTCGCAACGTGACACCTTCCGCCTCGATCAATGACATTCGTGTCAAAATGAGTGAGTCACCTCTCGTCCTGAGAGACATTCCCATTGCTACGAACAACTGCATGCGCGAGCTGATGGTGGGTGAAACGAGAGAAGCTGCGTTTCAAACTCGTGACTTGATCCGGAGGACGCTCGGAGTGATCATCGACCAGCTTGTCGAAACGGATCATACGGACTTGGGGAAGTCGGTCTCTGAAGGCGAAACGACTTTGGAGGCGGCTAATTTAGTGCTCGTTATCCTTGGTAGCGTCGATCCGACGCGGATTATGTGGATGCTGTCGCAATTTGTGCAACCGACTTGTGGGCCCATGACGTTCATAGGCGAAGTTGACGATGGCACGCTGAATGATGCTCTTGGGCTGAAGACTTTAGGAGAAGTGTTTGAAGGCAGCTATGGCACGTGGACGAAGAAAGGTGACGGCACGATGAACCTTGCTTTCGAGAGTGTCAGCACGAAAGATGTACAGGTCGCCATTCACTCGGGTGGGGAGAAATACGATAGAGTGAAAGTGCGCGCCGGTGAGACGGTGAAGTGGAATGCCCTCATCTCGGTGCTGCAAGACACAGCCTTGTATCTCGATTGTTGGCACCGGAACATGCTCGGTATACTATCAAACACAGGTAGCTCACTAGTCTTGTGGATCCCGCGGTCATCTCAAGGTGGCAAACTTACCATGCACGTTCGAGTCAATAAGAGCTAAAGCAGACGAAACCTGCCGTTCTCATGTTGCTGCCAGCAGCGGATCATACTTCGTGTCTGTCAAGCAATGGAAACCCGGATGCCGCACGAGAGGCTAGTCCTCGCCGTCGCTCAGATCCGAGTCCTCCTCGAGAGACATCAGGCCCAACAAGATGCGGCGACAAAGTTGGCGTCCATTCCGGCAGAGCAGCTGGATAGCGTCTAATTCGGGGGCGGCGTTGTCGGATGACATCGCGAGCACATTGCTGTACCACTTGTCTTTCTCTTGCAGAAGCACGACGAGCGCATCATAGAGCTGCTCGGCAGGCAATCGGGATGCCATCACAAAGCTCATGAGCGCGTCACCCAGCCCGTACTCTCGTTTAGCATCTCCATGCAGTAGGAAACACAGAGAGTCATTGTCGTTTTCTGGATGGACTAGTTTCTGACGCTTGGCCGAGTTTGTCAAAGCTTTGCCTTTGCCTTTGCCGGCTACAGGGACGTCATCGTTGTCAACTTGAGGGACGTCGTCTTTTTCAGCTCGATCGTCTCGATCGTCTTCATTGCTTCGCGAGCAAGTTTGGAATGCGTTGACGAGCTCGGAACTGATAATGTGAATCGCATCCGACGGTACCAGTGAGGGCAAGACGAAACCGTAACGATGCAATAGCTATATGTTCACAAATGAAATTGGTTAGTGATCTGAGTGAAAGATGTCCGTAGAGAAAGATCCGCATTGGTCTACGCCAACTCACCTGCGCATTTGACAGGTTCCCGTATGCGATCGTAACTGACTCGCCCTTTTCCACCTTGCGTAGAGCAACCAACTATTCATAACCAAACGAGTGAGCGATTATCCCCCCCTTTCCCCCGATATGCTCGACACAAAAGGGTACCTGAAAACTGCCCGAGTCCGTTTTGACTAAATGTGCTGCTGGGTTTTCAGCCTCATGGTTGGCCATATCAATCACTGGAAGCAACGTGGGTTCAAGTGCATCTGCGACGCTAAAGGCCCTGTACGTGAACGAGAACTTAGTGGCACCCTCTTCAAACACAAACCCAAGCTTCGCACGCACCGTGATACAACGACAGCGTACGCCCACTGAAATCTCCCCAGCGTCGACACTTCACTCGGCCAAAGTGTAGGAAATTGCTTGGCCAACGGCTCAGCATAGTCCGAGTACATTTTCAGCACCACCTTGTCGTCCAAGAGCGGGAACCTAGTACCGTGCACGTCAGCAATGGTCTTCTTTTTCTCGTCTCATCACAGGAACATCTACCCACCATTCACGTACACTGAAGTGTGTCGAAGCATATCCCGAAACTCTTGACTCCACGAAAAAGGGAGCGAAATGGTCGTTGGGAGTTGCTGGATGTAGCCATTGAAGTCACTCTGCTCACCTCGTGCTAGCTCTGCTAGCAATGCCATTGTCGTTTTCATTGTGCCACTCAATTGCAACAGGTCCACGTGCTGCTTCAACTTGACTTGGTCTTTTGCGTCGATTTGGTCCAGCCAGTAACTGCCATTTAGAAATGCTCCGGCATTCAGGGTCACCAATTCCGTACCGAGCTCGAAGTTACTTCGTGCGACGATCGATCGATCGTCTTTTCCATACAAAGGAACAACCGACACAGGATCGATGAGGTCTTTCGCCACCGTTACGATGGACTCGTGAGCGTCGACCCATTCATTCAGCAAAGACGTGGTCATTCTGAAGACTTCTAAACTGTTTCGAATTGAATTGTGCTGCTCAGCTTATACTGAATTCGATGGATTACATCATCATTATTGGATCGAATAAACGAAATGCCAAGTAGCTATAATCGATCGGAGGATCCTAAGAAACAAGTGACCTAATCTGAACAAAGTGACTCGGCCAAAAACACCAGCGGGTAGCCCAACACACCAACAAAGGTATGCAGCTCATTATTGTGCTCTTAAGTCGCATAGATAGAAAGAAATGAGAAAACCTATTGACACTAAATGTGATACAGCAATTTCTTCAATCTTAAGGAAACCCAAAACAAAAAGTGGCTCGCCCCACAAAGGGTGGGCCTGGATAGCTCGATAAAAATGGGGCGATGTCACGATGTCACTTACACTGTAACGGGGTGAATCGTTGCATAACAATTTATAAGAAATTGTTAATAGAATATAACTATAAGAGTTATATTCTCAGAAGATTGTCAAAAGGACAAATATTCTGTAGCACTTACGAGTAGTTCCCAACTGGTTGATATAGGCCATTATATCAACCAACGAAGACGCGCCACGACAGACGCACGCAATGAGTGGTGAGCAGATAATTGATTTACACATTTGCATTTAGACATAGTTAGATGAAGATAAATAGTGATTTATTGCAGACATTAACTATACTAAATACAGTTCTACTTTTTACTTTAACCAAGTACTCGCTTCTTCTTACCGTCTTCCTCTGCACGTACAGGTGTACGTGAAGTTCCGAGGCACCGCCTTATTCTGTCATCAGAATAAGTAGCTTGTACTGTCATCAGTACAAGCTTCAGGGTGCCCCGTTACACCTGGTAGCACTTCGTAGTCCGTCCAAGGACCACGTTCACATCTAACATGAATCTGTTAGATGATGAAGATGACCAAAGCTTTCACGCTACGCGTGACGGCTACTCCCATTTGAGCGATGTCGAATGGGATGCGGTTGAACGGATGGGTTCAACCATGGGCATCCATGCTGTTAGCGTCATGCTAGAGGCTCTCAATAGAGATGCCCAACATGCTACTATCGCCAAGTTCATTCAAAATGAACTTGACGCTGAACGCGAGAAAGTAGCCTTGCTTCACCAACAAGGTTCTCAACAAGCAGAGTTGTTGAGAGAACAGGGTGCTCAACAGTTTGAACTGTTGAGACAGCAGCAGGCTGCTGCTGGCGGGTCGATGCACTCGCGTCGACCCGAGACTTTGAAGATCGACATCTCCAAGTATAGGGGGGTCGAAGAGGACTCCCTCTCGAGATGGTTTGTCGAATTGGGTGACGCCATAAGGGCGCGTCGCATCGACGACGGGGATATGCAAGTTGCATTTGCCCAGTCGAATCTGGCAGGACGTGCCAAGACTTGGGCACTGGGGCTCAAGTTGCACGACCCATATGCGTTTGGGTCGTTGGAAGTCTTCAAGTCGCGGCTCAGACAAACGTTTGAACCGCCTAGAGCTGAGTTCAGGGCTCGAACCGAACTCTTGAAGCTTAAACAGGGTAAGCGTGATGTGCCCGCTTACGCGCAACATATACGACATCTCACGAGTTGTATAAGTTCCAATCCGGTGGATGAACACACGTTGGTTTCGGTGTTCATGCAGGGTCTTGCGGATGGTCCCGTCAAGACTCACCTGTTCCGGCTTGAACTAGATTCACTAGAACAAGCCATTTCCATTGCGGAGCAGGAAGACTTCAGTCTGAGACAGGCTCGCGCCAGCTCGACATCATATCGTCAACCGAGACGATATGACAGCGGAGGTCCAGAGCCGATGGAACTCTGTTATGTAGAGAGCGAGAAGGCTCGCTTAACAAACTACAAGAAGTTGCAGAAATGCAACAGATGTCAGAAGACAGGACACTACGCTTACGAGTGTAGTGCCCCTCGTCCGGTGTCTCGCAACACTGGGCGTAGTGACCGTCCACCCATGAGAAAGGGGCAGGGACGAGGGTCCGCAGTTGGTGCAAAGACGCAACAACGGGATGGACCGTCAAAAAACGGACAGGATCAGTAGGTGCGGAGCACCCTACTGGTCTAGCAACGTCAAGAGAATTTGTAGGCCTCTTGATGAAGGTTGCTCCCAACACACAAACGTTGTGCGTTGCTGCTCTAGGTAATGAGGTCTCACTCATTACCTTGAAACTCGAAGTGACGAATAAGTTGTCCCTTCGAGCTCTAGTCGATTGTGGGGCGTCCAACAATTTTGTGCGACGCCAATCGCTAGAAGATTGTCACTTTAAATTCAGTGAATGTGACACACCTCCTACGAGGATGACGGTACGTCTTGCGACAGGCGCATCCGTAACCGTCATGAAGCGTATAGTGAAGAACCACTATACGCTAGAAGATACCCAATATGACGATGACTTTATCGTATTGGATTTGGATGACAAATTTGATGTCATCCTTGGAATACCGTGGCTCAGAAGGTACGAACCACGGGTGAACTGGCAACATCGGACAGTAACGATGCCTGCCGCTTGTTCATCAGATGGCCATCTGATGAACGTTTTGGAGCGTCCACAAGCGTGTGGATGTACTACGAGTGAGTGCGATGGCCCCACTTGTGGTACGGTCGTTAGTACGACTGCACAAAACCTTAGTGTACCAAACGGTTACACTTCGGAGCAAAGTTCCGGCGGCTGTGAGGAAACACAGGCTGCGCCGAAGGTCCACCACTCGAATAAGTCGGGTGGACCGGGACAAAGATGTATCCCTAGCGGGGAACATCTAGAAGAGAAACAATCGATCGCTCAGGTTAAGCGAAACGATAATCCTAGATCGACTGGAGAGTCTTTCGTAGAGGATCTCGCTGTGGTTGCGCAACCCCAGCTAGAGAAAGTTAAGGGAATAAGTCCCGATATTACAGACACGGCGGAAATAAGTTCCCCGAAACCCGCGGGAATAAGTCCCCGGGAAGCCGAAGTAATAAGTCCTTCGAGGCCTGAGGGAATAAGTCCCCAGGAAATGACAGAGACATTGAATGTCCTAGTCAATAACGGATCAAGTGTAGGTGTTTATACACTTGATCTGATTGCGCCTCCGAAGTTGACTTCGGAGATCACTCGGTTGCCAACGCTCGAGCTTAAAAGATTCTTGCGTGATCTGCGTAGTGGCAAAGTCAAGCAGATCTGCTTACTCGTAGCTGACGACGAGTGTGTAACCGACATAAGGTCAGCAACAGTGTTCACTGAGAACGAGAGAGTTCTCAGTAGTTCATCTATGGACGAGAATGTCCTCGCTGAAAAGACACGAGTTGAGCGATATGACTCCCAATCGTGGGAATCGCTCAAGAAAAATCCTCTCTATGAAGATTTGGTTGAATTCAAGGATGTATTCCCTGAAACTGTTCCGTGCGAATTACCGAAGGATAAAGGTATTCGACACGAGGTCGAGCTTAAACCAGGCTCGAAGTACTGTGTCATGAAGCAGTGGCCACTGCCTCGTGAACAAGTACTTGCGATCGACAAGTTCTTTGCCGATCGTTTAGCTGCGGGCCATGTGAGGGAATCAACTTCCCCACATAGCTCTCTGAACTTCTGTGTGCGAAAAGCAACAGGAGGGTGGCGGATAGTGCATGCATTTAACAATTTGAATGCTGCAACGGTACCGGCTCAGACGCCGATACTGAGGAAGGACGTAATCATTGATGGTATGTCAAAGAGTACCATCTTTTCGTCCATCGATTTGATGGATGGCTTCTATCAAATCCTTATGCGAGAACGGGATATACCCTATACCGCAGTGAGCACGCCTAGCGGCATGCTCTGGGAATGGCTAGTAATGCCACAAGGGCTTAGTAATGCCCCTGCCACATTCAACAGATGTGTATCACATCTGTTGAGACCAGTACGAGAATTCGCGCCGAGTTATTTCGATGACGTATTCATCCATAGTCGAGCTATGGATGGAAAGTCAGACGTTTAGGCTCACAGATACCACGTCCGACAGGTTCTTACAATCATGCGAAAGCATCAATTGTATGCCAATCTCAAGAAGTGTGTATTTGCAGCAAGCGAAATACCACTTCTTGGGTGCATCGTTGGTAAGAACGGTGTACGTCCTGATCCCGAAAAGATCAAGGCGATCACCGACTGGCCTGTGCCGGTTGATGTCAAAGGTCTTCAAAAATTCCTTGGGCTAGCGGCGTATTTGCATAAGTATTCACGCAATTACGCCGAGATGACTGTGCACCTCTCTCGTTTATTGAAAAAGAGCGAGAGGTGGTTATGGAACGCTGAATGTCAGCGCTCCTTTGATGGTATCAAGCAGAGCTTGATACAATCCCCAGTCCTAGCAATAGCCGATCAGGACAGGCCATTTCATGTGGTCTGTGATGCCAGCGATTTTGCAATCGGCTGTGCATCAATGCAGTACGATCTTGAAGGCGTTGAACGCGTCGTATGCTATCAGTCGCGTCAGCTGCAACCAGCTGAGCGGAACTATCCAGTGCATGACAAGGAACGCCTTGCCATGAAGTATGCACTCGCGAAGTTCAGAGTCTATCTATTAGGAGATAGACCCTTCGTTGTTTACACTGACCATGCGTCATTACGCACGGCAGTGAACAGCCCGCCTTTCACAACGAATGGCGCGGTGGTTGTCATTCTTTGCAGAATACAACTTTACGGTCGAGTACAAACCAGGACGACTTAATGTCGTCGCTGATGCACTCTCACGTCGTCCCGACTTTGAACCAGTCGTGAAACCCAACAGTGAGACAGTCACTGTTGCGGTTATGACGTCCTCAGTTCCATCTACAACGTTGTATGATGATGTGAGGCGGGCATACGACCAAGATGGTGAGATAGTGAAGTTGTTGGCACATCTCTCACAACCATCTCGAGAGTCGTTGAAACGATTATCGTCTGCGTATCGATCTGATTCAGTTCGATACACTACTCGTAACGGTTTACTGTACTATACAGCCGTTTCTGGTGACACACCACGTGTTGTCATTCCAGATGATACTGATCTGCGTTTGCGGATCATGTTCGAGTATCACGATGCTTCTATAGGAGTACATCGTGGCCGGGAGAAAACACATCTCACGGTGAGTCGAGACTTTTAATGGCCCCGCCAGTATCAGTTTGTGCGAAAGTATGTTCGCGCATGCGAAGTCTGTCAACGAGTGAAGTCAAGTCCTTCACTGCGTGCACCTTTACAGCCTCTGCCGGTTCCGGATGAGTGCTGAGAATCCATCGCAATGGATTTCGTCTTCGGGTTACCCAAAGACGCACGCGGGAATACGGGTATTCTCGTATTTGTTGACAGATTCAGCAAAATAGTACACCTTGTGGCTGTACCAGAGTCAATCACGGCAAGTGGCTGTGCTTGTGTCTTTATCAACACCATCTTCCGACTTCATGGGTTGCTCCGTGAACTCGTATCAGACAGAGATCCACGATTCACTGCTGATTTCTGGCGTTCCGTGTTCAAATCACTCGGAACGCGCTTGAAGATGTCGACATCTGATCATCCAGAGTCAGATGGTCAGACGGAACGTGCCAATCGTGTCCTTGAAGAGATCCTTCGAGGATAAGTACACTCCTTTAAGAGTTGGAGTGAGTTTTTGCCAATGGTAGAGTTTTCCATTAACAACTCGGTGCATGCGTCCACGACACATACACCGTTTTACGTGAATGGCTTGCGCCATCCGCGTGTACCCACCTTACTAGAGTGTAACTCTGGTTTAAGGGGGGGGAGGGACTCGCGCGAGCAAAAACCAAATTCGTTCACGCTCATCACGCTCTGACGAAGAAGTCATTGCGTTTGATGCCGATATCGATAACATCGATATCGAAGAAGATGATGCCAGTGAGAGTTCGGAAGCCCTCACTGAAGAAAAGGTTGATGTTGCTGCAGCGCACTGAAGCTAACGAGTCATCGGATGAGTTCATACTGGCTCGTGAAACGGTAGTCCGTTTTGTGCAAGACTCCATCGTCGAAGCGGTGGATAAGCAAAAGCAAAACGCTGACAAGAATGGAAGGGCAAACACTCTTTTATTTAATAAAGGTGACTTAGTCCTACTGTCTACGGTTAATCTACCAAAGCATGTAGTGACTAACTTCGGTAGCAGTAAACTACTACCCAAGTACATCGGCCCATTTCGTGTATTGCACCGCCTAGGCAATGCATACACGATCGAGTTGCCACGTAAGATGCGAACGCATCCCACGTTTTACGTTGGTCGGCTTAAGCCGTACCAGCAGTACGCTGCTTCTTCCGATGAAGAACGCCCTTGCGCTCAAGCATCTCGCAGAGAGCCTTGTGCTCCCGATGGTGGGCATCAACAAGGGTCTGAAGAGCAGCTATCTCATCCCGAGACCGATCAGCAATCCCACGAGCTACCCTTAGCTCGTCACGAAGAGATTTCAGAGATCTCTCGTTCTCAAGCTGAGCAAAGGCAAACTCAGCTCGATGCTTCGAGGCAGTGTCCGCCATTTGGAGACGCCTATTCCGCTCATGCTCGAGATCGTCGCGTAACCCTTGCGTTACGCGATCAAAGAAGCTCTCGGGAACACACCGATCCACATGATCGTGTGGAGAGCGTCTTTTCTCCTCCTCCACCTCCATTAGAGGACTCTCGCGGAGCCAGCGCTATCTAGTTGAGCAGCTGTTGAACCACCGCGACGTGAACGGACGTCGGACGAGTTATCTCGTCCGGTGGCGCGGCTATCCCCCGTCCTGGGATTCTTGGGAGCCCCGCTCCCAACTGATGATCGACGTACTGGGTCTGGTTGAGCAGTACGACGCGGCACATCCTGTGCCGCAGAAGGACCGCCGGAGAAAGTCTTCCCGGCACGGTCGTAAAGAGATTTCAGGTTGTCAATCTCTTCGTACATCTCAGTAGAGACACGTACGCGCCACCACGGGCTGGTAAGGAGGTAAGCCTCCTTAGGTGCTCGTGCAGAGTTGTTCACACAACATGGGCACGAGTCTCCCCAAGAGAGGCAGGGTAATCCTTTCTCCCTTGACAGACGATGCAGCTTATAGCGTGCACCTGTCGGGGTTCGCTTTTCAAACTTATCACGAGCTTTGATAAGTTTGTCGTTCCAAACGTCACGACCTACATCCTCAAGGTTATGGTTGTAAGCGGTCCACGCTTGAAGTAGTGAGGGACCATCACGTTTGTGATTCCCACTGTACCATCGATGTCTAAAGAAAGCATCGATGAAGAACTCATGTTCAGCGCGATAGTTTTTCGCGCTGGGGTCAAGGTGATGGATCCTTGACGAATCGAACAATCGTGTTCGATAACGATCACTCGTCGCCGCCGACAAGTGATCCATAACAGATTTGGGAGGTATCCATGCCTTCTTCTCAGGAGCGAGACACAACACACTGCGGTCACGCTCTTCTTGCGACGTGCCGACAGAAGGGCTGGCACCTCGTTGCGAAGTGGTGTCCATAGGAGAACCGACACCACTGTTAGCGCCCGAGTCTCGCGACTTCGAGCGCCTTCGCTTCGGCGATGGTTCATCTGATTCATCAGATGAACCAAAGATGCTACGACGCATAGCATCATCCATGCCACGCTTGGCAGGCGGCTTGGATTCGATCGCCGTCGATACGGATCCGTCATCCGTATCAGGAGAGTACGAGACACCGAGCTCGTACTCTGTGAAGACACGAGTGTCTTCATGACGAGCGCCTGCATCACCAGGTGACACAGGCTGAGTCGCTTCAGCAACCGATGAGACATCAGTTGCTGTGGTTTCTGCTTCGGCGCCCGCACAGAGACGTGCGGACGCGCTCTCGGCGGCCTTGCTCACGCATCGCATGGGCTTGTTAACCATGCGATGAGGTATTGGAAAGTGGACTCGTACCAACAAGTGCAAACCCTGTCCCAAATGATTTGGGACGAGTATCCATTTCGTAAATCAGTCACTAAAGTGACTGATGGTTAAGGGGAGGTGATGTAACGAGGTGAATCGTTACATAACAATTTATAAGAAATTGTTAATAGAATATAACTATAAGATTTATATTCTCAGAAGATTGTCATAAGGACAAATATTCTGTAGCACTTACGAGTAGTTCCCAACTGGTTGATATAGGCCATTTTATCAACCAACGAAGACGCGCCACGACAGACGCACGCAATGAGTGGTGAGCAGATAGTTGATATGCACCTTTGCATTTCGACATAGTTAGATGAAGATAAATAGTGATTTATTGCAGACATTAACTATGATAAATACAGTTCTACTTTTTACTTTAACCAAGTACTCGCTTCTTCTTACCGTCTTCCTCTGCACGTACAGGTGTACGTGAAGTTCCGAGGCACCGCCTTATTCTGTCACCAGAATAAGTAGCTTGTACTGTTACCAGTACAAGCTTCAGGGTGCCCCGTTACATACACACATCTTACCTAATTCCACACCCTTCGTCAAACCTGAGGTTTGCACCCTTCTTGCTAAACCTGGCATTCACGCCCTTTTACCAAACCAGTGGTTATGCCATCTTCACCTCCACCAGGCCACTTCATCTAGTGCTCCTGTCTATGTTATAATTGATTTGAAGTATTTGCATCTCCACCGCACTACTTTGAGATAGGGGAGCAAGCTCTGGAGATTGCTCGTTGATAAAAGTAATTTGCTCCGGAGACTGAATCAAGTTGCAAAACACCATACAGCAGCAGCACTGAACAACTGGTCTGGTGCTGTCTACGTATGAATGAAGCCAGTACAGTATACTCGGGCAACGCGATCTGCCTTTGCTGATGAGCCTTTGCATTAATGACCATATTCGCCTTTAATCAATTTACAACCAATTACGTGCGCGCATCACAAAGGTGACCCAGCCAAAGAGTGACTTCGAATGTGCCTGAATTATAAAGAGGGGGAACAGGCTAATTCGCATTTAATACGGACGTGTAAGGTACACCTAGCGTTGGTTACAGACAGACACACGGATAGGCACGGCCCAAAGATCTGCGTTTAGATTGCGCACACTCCCTAACAGCTTCACTCTTCGGGCTTACAATCATCATATCATCAGCTTTGCAAAAAAAATGACTTTTGGTGATCGCTTCGTCAAAAGAAGTTTCTGGTGATATCCATCACCTTTCAGCTACGATGTACAATTTTTAGAATCTGCTTTCTGTAGTGTTGATAAGTCGATTCTGTGTTGTTGGTCATTCGCTTCACACTTGTTACGAAAATGCTTGAAGAGATATGCTAGGGTAGTTCAAATAGCGGCGAACGAATAGAAACATGTAGGTTTATCAGCTACATTTAGCTTCGGCTGCAGAATCATCTTGGATGATCTTAAGCGATAGAGAAGCAGTATACCGAATGATATGTGAATATTTGCGACTCAACTACGATCATTAACTTCCGCGTCAATTTTCATGATGCGACTTTGCTGCTTACAGACAATTACAGCCATTGAAGCAGTAAAAGTATCTCGATGATGTTGATTGTAGTCAAACATCATTAAAGAGCACGCAACAAACAATATTACTAGACGAAAAATACCGTCCCTCCTACCTTTTACGATCGCGCGGACGCATCATTTCGGTGGACCTGTTGACTGTGTAGCTATGAATGTAACGTAGCACTGGTCACTATTTATGCTTCAGCACTAGTGCACCTGCACTGACAACAGTGTAGGTAGTGCCGCGCGTCACGTCACGTATATCTTACGTGTAGAGGGAGGATAGATAGTGAACGACGCGTTCAATAGGAGTAGAAAGTAAAACTGTACAATATACAAGTAAGTCCGGATCATTAACCTATGCTTCAGTCCTAGCTTGATTATATGCATCTACAAAAGCGTATGCGAAAGTCTTGCTCACCACTCATCGCGTGCGTCCATCGTTGATCGGACCGCTAGAGCTGGCTGACACGATGGCCGATATCAGCCAATCGGTCCGTGCTTTGCAGCATTACCCCTTATGGTGATATTCTCAAACATTATCAGCCTTTATGATAATACTCGAGAATCAAGGTAATTTGCTTGTAACAGGATCATCCTGTTACAAGAAACGCAGCCTCAAAAGCTGTAAAAGCACCTTTCGATTGCGCTTCTTGCCCGTGGCAAGGAACACGTTGGCTGGTGCATGACTAATCCGTTCTGCTGAGGTTGTGGAGATCCGAAGACTGGGCTTCTCTCTGATCCAGTCTTGTATTTGAGCCAGTTTTATGCCTGGTGTGCGTGCGATGTAGACCTGCACTGACGCTTTGGCTCCATCGTCAGAATCGTTTGCTTTGCCGACATGTTTAAGGTGCAACGAAAACAAATTTGCAAAATGGCAGACAATGCGAGACTTTGGCAAGTCCAATATAGACGGAAGACTGGTGGTTGGTGCACGTTTAGTGTAACGGGGCACCCTGAAGCTTGTACTGGTGACAGTACAAGCTACTTATTCTGATGACAGAATAAGGCGGTGCCTCGTAACTTCACGTACACTCGTACGTGCAGAGGAAGACGGTAAGAAGAAGCGAGTACTTGGTTAAAGTAAAAAGTAGAACTGTATTTAGTATAGTTAATGTCTGCAATAAATCACTATTTATCTTCATCTAACTATGTCTAAATACAAATGTGCATATCAACTATCTGCTCACCACTCATTGCGTGCGTCTGTCGTGGCGCGTCTTCGTTGGTTGATATAATGGCCTATATCAACCAATTAGGAACTACTCGTAAGTGCTACAGAATATTTGCCCTTATGACAATATTCTGAGAATATAAATCTTATAGTTATATTCTATTAACAATTTCTTATAAATTGTTATGTAACGATTCACCCCGTTACATCACCCCCCCTTAACCATCAGTCACTTTAGTGACTGATTTACGAAATGGATACTCGTCCCAAATCATTTGGGACAGGGTTTGCACTTGTTGGTCCGCGTCCACTTTCCAACATCTCATCGCATGGTAAACAAGCCCATGCGATGCGCGAGCAAGGCCGCCGAGAGCGCGTCTGCACGTCTCTGTGCGGACGCCGAAGCAGAAACAACAGCAACTGATGTCTCATCGGTTGCTGAAGCGACCCAGCCTGTGTCACCTGGTGATGCAGGCGCTCGTCATGAAGACACTCGTGTCTTCACAGAGTACGAGCTCGGTGTCTCGTACTCTCCTGATACGGATGACGGATCCGTATCGACGGCGATTGAATCTAAGCCGCCTGCCAAGCGTGGCATGGACGATGCTTTGCGTCGTAGCATCTTTGGTTCATCTGATGAATCAGATGAACCATCGCCGAAGCGAAGGCGCTCGAGGTCGCGAGACTCGGGCGATCACAGTGGTGTCGGTTCTCCCATTGACACCACTTCACAACGAGGTGCCAGCCCTTCTGTCGGCACGTCGCAAGAAGAGCGTGACCTCAATGTCTTGCGTCTCGCTCCAGAAAAGAAGGCATGGATGCCTCCAAAATCCGTCATGGATCACTTGTCGGCGACGACGAGTGATCGTTATCGAACACGATTGTTCGATTCGTCAAGGATCCATCACCTTGACCCCAGCGCGAAAAACTATCGCGCTGAACATGAATTTTTCATCGATGCTTTCTTTAGACATCGATGGTACAGTGGGAATCACAAACGTGATGGTCCCTCACTACTTCAGGCGTGGAACGCCTACATCCATAACCTCGAGGATGTAGGTCGTGACGCTTGGAACGACAAACTTATCAAAGCTCGTGATAAGTTTGAAAAGCGAACCCCGACAGGTGCACGCTACAAGCTGCATCGTCTGTCAAGGGAGAAAGGATTACCCTGCCTCTCTTGGGGAGACTCGTGCCCATGTTGTGTGAACAACTCTGCACGAGCACCTAAGGAGGCTTACCTCCTTACCAGCCCGTGGTGGCGCGTACGTGTCTCTACTGAGATGTACGAAGGGATTGACAACCTGAAATCCATTTACGACCGTGCCGGGAAGACTTTCTCCGGCGGTCCTTCTGCGGCACAGGATGTGCCGCGTCGTACTGCTCAACCAGACCCAGTACGTCGATCATCAGTTGGGAGCGGGGCTCCCAAGAATCCCAGGACGGGGGATAGCCGCGCCACCGGACGAGATAACTCGTCCGACGTCCGTTCACGTCGCGGTGGTTCAACAGCTGCTCAACTAGATAGCGCTGGCACCGCGAGAGTCCTCTAATGGAGGTGGAGGAGGAGGAAAGACGCTCTCCACACGATCATGTGGATCGGTGTGTTCCCGAGAGCTTCTTTGATCGCGTAACGCAAGGGTTACGCGACGATCTCGAGCATGAGCGGAATGGGCGTCTCCAAATGGCGGACACTGCCTCGAAGCATCGAGCTGAGTTTGCCTTTGCTCAGCTTGAGAACGAGAGATCTCTGACATCTCTTCGTGACGAGCTAAGGGTAGCTCGTGGGATTGCTGATCGGTCTCGGGATGAGATAGCTGCTCTTCAGACCCTTGTTGATGCCCACCATCGGGAGCACAAGGCTCTCTGCGAGATGCTTGAGCGCAAGGGCGTTCTTCATCGGAAGAAGCAGCGTACTGCTGGTACGGCTTAAGCCGACCAACGTAAAACGTGGGATGCGTTCGCATCTTACGTGGCAACTCGATCGTGTATGCATTGCCTAGGCGGTGCAATACACGAAATGGACCGATGTACTTGGGTAGTAGTTTACTGCTACCCAAGTTAGTCACTACATGCTTTGGTAGATTAACCGTAGACAGTAGGACTAAGTCACCTTTATTAAATAAAAGAGTGTTTGCCCTTCCATTCTTGTCAGCGTTTTGCTTTTGCTTATCCACCGCTTCGGCGATGGAGTCTTGCACAAAACGGACTACCGTTTCACGAGCCAGTATGAACTCATCTGATGACTCGTTAGCTTCAGTGTGCTGTGAGCGCACTGCAGCAACATCAACCTTTTCTTCAGTGAGAGCCTCCGCACTCTCACTTGGATCATCTTCTTCAGTGAGGGCTTCCGCACTCTCACTGGCATCATCTTCTTCGATATCGATGTTATCGATATCGGCATCAAACGCAATGACTTCCTCGTCAGAGCGTGATGAGCGTGAACCAAATCGGTTTTTGCTCGCGCGAGTCCCTCCCCCCCTTAAACCAGAGTTACACTCTAGTAAGGTGGGTACACGCGGATGGCGCAAGCCATTCACGTAAAACGGTGTATGTGTCGTGGACGCATGCACCGAGTTGTTGATGGCAAACTCTACCATCGGCAAAAACTCACTCCAACTCTTAAAGGAGTGTACGTATCCTCGAAGTATCTCTTCGAGGACACGGTTGGCACGTTCCGTCTGACCATCTGACTCTGGATGATCAGATGTTGACATCTTCAAGCGCGTTCCGAGTGATTTGAACACGGAACGCCAGAAATCAGCAGTGAATCGTGGATCTCTGTCTGATACGAGTTCACGGGGCAACCCATGAAGTCGGAAGATGGTGTCAATAAAGACACAAGCACAGCCACTTGCCGTGATTGTCTCTGGTACAGCCACAAGGTGTACCATTTTGCTGAATCTGTCAACAAATACGAGAATACCCGTATTACCGCGTGCGTCTTTGGGTAACCCGAAGACGAAATCCATTGAGATGGATTCCCAGCACTCAGCCGGAACCGGTAGAGGCTGTAAAGGTGCACGCAGTGAAGGACTTGACTTCACTCGTTGGCAGACTTCGCATGCGCGAACATACTTTCGCACAAACTGATACTGGCGGGGCCAGTAAAAGTCTCGACTCACCGTGAGATATGTTTTCTCTCGGCCACGATGTCCTCCTATAGAAGCATCGTGATACTCGAACATGATCCGCAAACGCAGATCAGTATCATCTGGAATGACAACACGTGGTGTGTCACCAGAAACGGCTGTATAGTACAGTAAACCGTTACGAGTAGTGTATCGATCTGATGCAGATCGATACGCAGACGACAATCGTTTCAACGATTCTCGAGATGGTTGGGAGAGATGTGTCAACAACTTCACTATCTCACCATCTTGGGTGTATGCCCGCCTCACATCATCATACAACGTTGTAGATGGGACTGAGGACGTCATAACCGCAACAGTGACTGTCTCACTGTTGGGTTTCGCGACTGTTTCAAAGTCGGGACGACGTGAGAGTGCATCAGCGACGACATTAAGTCGTCCTGGTTTGTACTCGACCGTAAAGTTGTATTCCGCAAAGAATGACAACCACCGCGCCATTCGTTGTGAAAGGTGCGGGCTGTTCACTGCCGTGCGTAATGACGCATGGTCAGTGTAAACAACGAAGGGTCTATCTCCTAATAGATAGACTCTGAACTTCGCGAGTGCATACTTCATGGCAAGGCGTTCCTTGTCATGCACTGGATAGTTCCGCTCAGCTGGTTGCAGCTGACGCGACTGATAGCATACGACGCGTTCAACGCCTTCAAGATCGTACTGCATTAATGTACAGCCGATTGCGAAATTGCTGGCATCACAGACCACATGAAATGGCCTGTCCTGATCGGCTATTGCTAGGACTGGGGATTGTATCAAGCTCTGCTTGATACCCTCAAAGGAGCGCTGACATTCAGCGTTCCATAACCACCTCTCGCTCTTTTTCAACAAACGAGAGAGGTGCACAGTCATCTCGGCGTAATTGCGTGAATACTTATGCAAATACGCCGCTAGCCCAAGGAATTTTCGAAGACCTTTGACATCAACCGGCACAGGCCAGTCGGTGATCGCCTTGATCTTTTCGGGATCAGGACGTACACCGTTCTTACCAATGATGCACCCAAGAAGTGGTATTTCGCTTGCGGCAAATATACACTTCTTGAGGTTTGCATACAATTGATGCTTTCGCATGATTGTAAGAACCTGTCGGACGTGGTACCTGTGAACCTCAAAGTCCGACTTTCCATCCATAGCTCGACTATGGATGAATACGTCATCGAAATAACTCGGCGCGAATTCTCGTACTGGTCTTCACAGATGTGATACACATCTGTTGAATGTGGCAGGGGCATTACTAAGCCCTTGTGGCATTACTAGCCATTCCCAGAGCATGCCGCTAGGCGTGCTCACTGCGGTATAGGGTATATCCCGTTCTCGCATAAGGATTTGATAGAAGCCATCCATCAAATCGATGGACGAAAAGATGGTACTCTTTGACATACCATCAATGATTACGTCCTTCCTCAGTATCGGCGTCTGAGCCGGTACCGTTGCAGCGTTCAATTTGTTGAACGCGTGCACTATCCGCCACCCTCCTGTTGCTTTTCGCACACAGAAGGTCGGAGAGCTATGTGGGGAAGTTGATTCCCTCACATGGCCCGCTGCTAAACGATCGGCAAAGAACTTGTCGATCGCAAGTACTTGTTCACGAGGCAGTGGCCACTGCTTCATGACACAGTACTTCGAGCCTGGTTTAAGCTCGACCTCGTGTCGGATACCTTTATCCTTCGGTAATTCGCACGGAACAGTTTCAGGGAATACATCCTTGAATTCAACCAAATCTTCATAGAGAGGATTTTTCTTGAGCGATTCCCATGATTGGGAGTCATATGGCTCAACTCGTGTCTTTTCAGCGAGGACACTCTCGTCCATAGATGAACTACTGAGAACTCTCTCGTTCTCAGTGAACACTGTTGCTGACCTTATGTCGGTTACACACTCGTCGTCAGCGACGAGTATGCAGATCTGCTTGACTTTGCCACTACGCAGATCACGCAAGAACCTTTTATGTTCGAGCGTTGGCAACTGAGTGATCTCCGAAGTCAACTTCGGAGGCGCAATCAGATCGAGTGTATAAGCGCCTACACTTGATCCGTTATTGACTATGACATTCATTGTCTCTGTCATTTCCTGGGGACTTATTCCCTCAGGCTTCGAAGGAATTATTCCTTCGGCTTCCCGGGGACTTATTCCCGCGGGTTTCGGGGAACTTATTTCCGCCGTATTTGTAATCTTGGGACTTATTCCCTTTACTTCCTCTAGCTGGGGTTGCGCAACCACAGCGAGATCCTCTACGAAAGACTCTCCAGTCGATCTAGGATTATCGTTTCGCTTAACCTGAGCGATCGATTGTTTCTCTTCTAGATGTTCCCCGCTAGGGATACATCTTTGTCCCGGTCCACCCGACTTATTCGAGTGGTGGACCTTCGGCGCAGCCTGTGTTTCCTCACAGCCGCCGTAACTTTGCTCCGAAGTGTAACCGTTTGGTACACTAAGGTTTTGTGCAGTCGTACTAACGACCGTACCACAAGTGAGGCCATCGCACTCACTCGTAGTACATCCACACGCTTGTGGACGCTCCAAAACGTTCATCAGATGGCCATCTGATGAACAAGCGGCAGGCATCGTTACTGTCCGATGTTGCCAGTTCACCCGTGGTTCGTACCTTCTGAGCCACGGTATTCCAAGGATGACATCAAATTTGTCATCCAAATCCAATACGATAAAGTCATCGTCATATTGGGTATCTTCTAGCGTATAGTGGTTCTTCACTATACGCTTCATGACGGTTACGGATGCGCCTGTCGCAAGACGTACCGTCATCCTCGTAGGAGGTGTGTCACATTCACTGAATTTAAAGTGACAATCTTCTAGCGATTGGCGTCGCACAAAATTGTTGGACGCCCCACAATCGACTAGAGCTCGAAGGGACAACTTATTCGTCACTTCGAGTTTCAAGGTAATGAGTGAGACCTCATTACCTAGAGCAGCAACGCACAACGTTTGTGTGTTGGGAGCAACCTTCATCAAGAGGCCTACAAATTCTCTTGACGTTGCTAGACCAGTAGGGTGCTCCGCACCTACTGATCCTGTCCGTTTTTTGACGGTCCATCCCGTTGTTGCGTCTTTGCACCAACTGCGGACCCTCGTCCCTGCCCCTTTCTCATGGGTGGACGGTCACTACGCCCAGTGTTGCGAGACACCGGACGAGGGGCACTACACTCGTAAGCGTAGTGTCCTTGTCTTCTGACATCTGTTGCATTTCTGCAACTTCTTGTAGTTTGTTAAGCGAGCCTTCTCGCTCTCTACATAACAGAGTTCCATCGGCTCTGGACCTCCGCTGTCATATCGTCTCGGTTGACGATATGATGTCGAGCTGGCGCGAGCCTGTCTCAGACTGAAGTCTTCCTGCTCCGCAATGGAAATGGCTTGTTCTAGTGAATCTAGTTCAAGCCGGAACAGGTGAGTCTTGACGGGACCATCCGCAAGACCCTGCATGAACACCGAAACCAACGTGTGTTCATCCACCGGATTGGAACTTATACAACTCGTGAGATGTCGTATATGTTGCGCGTAAGCGGGCACATCACGCTTACCCTGTTTAAGCTTCAAGAGTTCGGTTCGAGCCCTGAACTCAGCTCTAGGCGGTTCAAACGTTTGTCTGAGCCGCGACTTGAAGACTTCCAACGACCCAAACGCATATGGGTCGTGCAACTTGAGCCCCAGTGCCCAAGTCTTGGCACGTCCTGCCAGATTCGACTGGGCAAATGCAACTTGCATATCCCCGTCGTCGATGCGACGCGCCCTTATGGCGTCATCCAATTCGACGAACCATCTCGAGAGGGAGTCCTCTTCGACCCCCCTATACTTGGAGATGTCAATCTTCAAAGTCTCGGGTCGACGCGAGTGCATCGACCCGCCAGCAACAGCCTGCTGCTGTCTCAACAGTTCAAACTGTTGAGCACCCTGTTCTCTCAACAACTCTGCTTGTTGAGAACCTTGTTGGTGAAGCAAGGCTACTTTCTCGCGTTCTGCGTCAAGTTCATTTTGAATGAACTTGGCGATAGTAGCATGTTGGGCATCTCTATTGAGAGCCTCTAGCACGACGCTAACAGCATGGATGCCCATGGTTGAACCCATCCGTTCAACCGCATCCCATTCGACATCGCTCAAATGGGAGTAGCCGTCACGCGTAGCGTGAAAGCTTTGGTCGTCTTCATCATCTAACAGATTCATTTTAATTGGGAACGTGGTCCTTGGACGAACTACGAAGTGCTACCAGGTGTAACGGGGCACCCTGAAGCTTGTACTGGTGACAGTACAAGCTACTTATTCTGATGACAGAATAAGGCGGTGCCTCGTAACTTCACGTACACTCGTACGTGCAGAGGAAGACGGTAAGAAGAAGCGAGTACTTGGTTAAAGTAAAAAGTAGAACTGTATTTAGTATAGTTAATGTCTGCAATAAATCACTATTTATCTTCATCTAACTATGTCTAAATACAAATGTGTAAATCAATTATCTGCTCACCACTCATTGCGTGCGTCTGTCGTGGCGCGTCTTCGTTGGTTGATATAATGGCCTATATCAACCAGTTGGGAACTACTCGTAAGTGCTACAGAATATTTGTCCTTATGACAATATTCTGAGAATATAACTCTTATAGTTATATTCTATTAACAATTTCTTATAAATTGTTATGTAACGATTCACCCCGTTACATTTAGTCCCTATTTCTTGGGTATTGTCAATTGTACCCCACTTTTTGCTAAATACAACCCATGCACCGCATGTAACGGGGTGAATCGTTACATAACAATTTATAAGAAATTGTTAATAGAATATAACTATAAGAGTTATATTCTCAGAATATTGTCATAAGGACAATATTCTGTAGCACTTCCAAGTAGTTCCTAATTGGTTGATATAGGCCATTATATCAACCAACGAAGACGCGCCACGACAGACGCACGCAATGAGTGGTGAGCAGATAACTGATTTACACATTTGTATTTAGACATAGTTAGATGAGGATAAATAGTGATTTATTGCAGACATTAACTATTATAAATACAGTTCTACTTTTTACTATAACCGAGTACTCGCTTCTTCTTACCGTCTTCCTCTGCACGTACGAGTGTACGTGAAGTTACGAGGCACCGCCTTATTCTGTTATCAGAATAAGTAGCTTGTACTGTCACCAGTACAAGCTTCAGGGTGCCCCGTTACACCTGGTAGCACTTCGTAGTCCGTCCAAGGACCGCGTTCACATCCAACATGAATATGTTGGATGATGAAGATGACCAAAGCTTTCACGCTACGCGTGACGGCTACTCCCATTTGAGCGATGTCGAATGGGATGCGGTTGAACGAATGGGTTCGACCATGGGCATCCATGCTGTTAGCGTCATGCCAGAGGCTCTCAATAGAGATGCCCAACATGCTACTATCGCCAAGTTCATTCAAAATGAACTTGACGCAGAACGCGAGAAAGTAGCCTTGCTTCACCAACAAGGTTCTCAACAAGCAGAGTTGTTGAGAGAATAAGGTGCTCAACAGTTTGAACTGTTGAGACAGCAGCAGGCTGCTGCTGGCGGGTCGATGCACTCGCGTCGGCCCGAGACTTTGAAGATTGACATCTCAAAGTATAGGGGGTCGAAGAAGACTCCCTCTTGAGATGGTTCGTCGAATTGGACGACGCCATAAGGGCGCGTCGCATCGACGACGGGGATATGCAAGTTGCATTTGCCCAGTCAAATCTGGCAGGACGTGCCAAGACTTGGGCACTGGGGCTCAAGCTGCACGACCCATACGCGTTTGGGTCGTTGGAAGTCTTCAAGTCGCGGCTCAGACAAACGTTTGAACTGCCTAGAGCTGAGTTCAGAGCTCGAACCGAACTCTTGAAGCTCAAGCAGGGTAAGCGTGATGTGCACGCTTACGCTCAACATATACGACATCTCACGAGTTGTATAAGTTCCAATCCGGTGGATGAACACACGTTGGTTTCGGTGTTCATGCAGGGTCTTGCGGATGGTCCCGTCAAGACTCACCTGTTCCGGCTTGAACTAGATTCACTAGAACAAGCCATTTCAATTGCGGAGCAGGAAGACTTCAGTCTGAGACAGGCTCGCGCCAGCTCGACATCATATCGTCAACCGAGACGATATGACAACGGAGGTCCAGAGCCGATGGAACTCTGTTATGTAGAGAGCGAGAAGGCTCGCTCTACAGGCTACAAGAAGTTGCAGAGATGCAACAGATGTCAAAAGACAGGACACTACGCTTACGAGTGTAGTGCCTCTCGTCCAGTGTCTCGCGACACTGGGCGTAGTGACCGTCCACCCATGAGAAAGGGGCAGGGACGAGGGTCCGCAGTTGGTGCAAAGACGCAACAACGGGATGGACCGTCAAAAAACGGACAGGGATCAGTAGGTGCGGAGCACCCTACTGATCCAGCAACGTCAAGAGAATTTGTAGGCCTCTTGATGAAGGTTGCTCCCAACACACAGACATTGTGCGTTGCTGCTCTAGGTAATGAGATCTCACTCATTACCTTGAAACTCGAAGTGACGAATAAGTTGTCCCTTCGAGCTCTAGTCGATTGTGGGGCGTCCAACAATTTTGTGCGACGCCAATCGCTAGAAGATGGTCACTTTAAATTCAGTGAATGTGACACACCTCCTACGAGGATGACGGTACGTCTTGCGACAGGCGCATCCGTAATCAAATATGAAGCGTATAGTGAAGATTCACTATACGCTAGAAGATACCCAATATGACGATGACTTTATCGTATTGGATTTGGATGACAAATTTGATGTCATCCTTGGAATACCGTGGCTCAGAAGGTACGAACCACGGGTAAACTGGCAACATCGGACAGTAACGATGCCTGCCGCTTGTTCATCAGATGGCCATCTGATGAACGTTTTGGAGCGTCCACAAGCGTGTGGATGTACTACGAGTGAGTGCGATGGCCTCACTTGTGGTACGGTCGTTAGTACGACTGCACAAAACCTTAGTGTACCAAACGGTTACACTTCGGAGCAAAGTTCCGGCGGCTGTGAGGAAACACAGGCTGCGCCGAAGGTCCACCACTCGAATAAGTCGGGTGGACTGGGACAAAGATGTATCCCTAGAGGGGAACATCTAGAAGAGAAACAATCGATCGCTCAGGTTAAGCGAAACGATAATCCTAGATCGACTGGAGAGTCTTTCGTAGAGGATCTCGCTGTGGTTGCGCAACCCCAGCTAGAGGAAGTAAAGGGAATAAGTCCCAAGATTACAAATACGGCGGAAATAAGTTCCCCGAAACCCGCGGGAATAAGTCCCCGGGAAGACGAAGGAATAAGTCCTTCGAAGCCTGAGGGAATAAGTCCCCAGGAAATGACAGAGACATTGAATGTCATAGTCAATAACGGATCATGTGTAGGCGCTTATACACTTGATCTGATTGCGCCTCCGAAGTTAACTTCGGAGATCACTCAGCTGCCAACGCTCGAACATAAAAGGTTCTTGCGTGATCTGCGTAGTGGCAAAGTCAAGCAGATCTGCATACTCGTCGCTGACGACGAGTGTGTAACCGACATAAGGTCAGCAACAGTGTTTACTGAGAACGAGAGAGTTCTCAGTAGTTCATCTATGGACGAGAGTGTCCTAGATGAAAAGACACGAATTGAGCGATATGAGTCCCAATCATGGGAATCGCTCAAGGAAAATCCTCTCTATGAAGATTTGGTTGAATTCAAGGATGTATTCCCTGAAACTGTTCCGTGCGAATTACCGAAGGATAAAGGTATTCGACACGAAGTCGAGCTTAAACCAGGCTCGAAGTACTGTGTCATGAAGCAGTGGCCACTGCCTCGTGAACAAGTACTTGCGATCGACAAGTTCTTTGCCGATCGTTTAGCAGCGGGCCATGTGAGGGAATCAACTTCCCCACATAGCTCTCCGACCTTCTGTGTGCGAAAAGCAACAGGAGGGTGGCGGATAGTGCACGCGTTCAACAAATTGAACGCTGCAACGGTACCGGCTCAGACGCCGATACCGAGGAAGGACGTAATCATTGATGGTATGTCAAAGAGTACCATCTTTTCGTCCATGGATTTGATGGATGGCTTCTATCAAATCCTTATGCGGGAACGGGATATACCCTATACCGCAGTTAGCACGCCTAGCGGCATGCTCTGGGAATGGCTAGTAATGCCACAAGGGCTCAGTAATGCCCCTGCCACGTTCAACAGATGTGTATCACATCTGTTGAGACCAGTACGAGAGTTCGCGCCGAGTTATTTCGATGACGTATTCATCCATAGTCGAGCTATGGATGGAAAGTCGGACGTTGAGGTTCACAAGTACCACGTCCGACAAGTTCTTACAATCATGCGAAAGCATCAATTGTATGCAAACCTCAAGAAGTGTATATTTGCAGCAAGCGAAATACCACTTCTTGGGTGCATCGTTGGTAAGAACGGTGTACGTCCTGATCCCGAAAAGATCAAGGCGATCACCGACTGGCCCGTGCCGGTCGATGTCAAAGGTCTTCGAAAATTCCTTGGGCTAGCGGCGTATTTGCATAAGTATTCACGCAATTACGCCGAGATGACTGTACACCTCTCTCGTTTGTTGAAAAAGAACGAGAGGTGGTTATGGAACGCTGAATGTCAACGCTCCTTTGAGGGTATCAAGCAGAGCTTGATACAATCCCCAGTCCTAGCAATAGCCGATCAGGACAGGCCATTTCATGTGGTCTGTGATGCCAGCGATTTCGCAATCGGCTGTGCATTAATGCAGTACGACCTTGAAGGCGTTGAACGCGTCGTCTGCTATCAGTCGCGTCAGCTGCAACCAGCTGAGCGGAACTATCCAGTGCATGACAAGGAACTCCTTGCCATGAAGTATGCACTAGCGAAGTTCAGAGTCTATCTATTAGGAGATAGACCCTTCGTTGTTTACACTGACCATGCGTCCTTACGCACGGCAGTGAACAGCCCGCACCTTTCACAACGAATGGCGCGGTGGTTGTCATTCTTTGCGGAATACAACTTTACGGTCGAGTACAAACCAGGACGACTTAATGTCGTCGCTGATGCGCTCTCACGTCGTCCCGACTTTGAAACAGTCGCGAAACCCAACAGTGAGACAGTCACTGTTGCGGTTATGACGTCCTCAGTTCCATCTACAACGTTGTATGATGATGTGAGGCGGGCATACGCCCAAGATGGTGAGATAGTGAAGTTGTTGTCACATCTCTCCCAACCATCTCGAGAATCGTTGAAACGATTGTCGTCTGCGTATCGATCTGCATCAGATCGATACACTACTCGTAACGGTTTACTGTACTATACAGCCGTTTCTGGTGACACACCACGTGTTGTCATTCCAGATGATACTGATCTGCGTTTGCGGATCATGTTCGAGTATCACGATGCTCCTATAGGAGGACATCGTGGCCGAGAGAAAACATATCTCACGGTAAGTCGAGACTTTTACTGGCCCCGCCAGTATCAGTTTGTGCGAAAGTATGTTCGCGCATGCGAAGTCTGCCAACGAGTGAAGTCAAGTCCTTCACTGCGTGCACCTTTACAGCCTCTACCGGTTCCGGCTGAGTGCTGGGAATCCATCTCAATGGATTTCGTCTTCGGGTTACCCAAAGACGCACGCGGGAATACGGGTATTCTCGTATTTGTTGACAGATTCAGCAAAATGGTACACCTTGTGGCTGTACCAGAGACAATCACGGCAAGTGGCTGTGCTTGTGTCTTTATTGACACCATCTTCCGACTTCATGGGTTGCCCCGTGAACTCGTATCAGACAGAGATCCACGATTCACTGCTGATTTCTGGCGTTCCGTGTTCAAATCACTCGGAACGCGCTTGAAGATGTCAACATCTGATCATCCAGAGTCAGATGGTCAGACGGAACGTGCCAACCGTGTCCTCGAAGAGATACTTCGAGGATACGTACACTCCTTTAAGAGTTGGAGTGAGTTTTTGCCGATGGTAGAGTTTGCCATCAACAACTCGGTGCATGCGTCCACGACACATACACCGTTTTACGTGAATGGCTTGCGCCATCCGCGTGTACCCACCTTACTAGAGTGTAACTCTGGTTTAAGGGGGGAGGGACTCGCGCGAGCAAAAACCGATTTGGTTCACGCTCATCACGCTCTGACGAGGAAGTCATTGCGTTTGATGCCGATATCGATAACATCGATATCGAAGAAGATGATGCCAGTGAGAGTGCGGAAGCCCTCACTGAAGACAATGATCCCAGTGAGAGTGCGGAAGCCCTCACTGAAGAAAAGGTTGTTGTTGCTGCAGTGCGCTCACAGCACACTGAAGCTAACGAGTCATCAGATGAGTTCATACTGGCTCGTGAAACGGTAGTCCGTTTTGTGCAAGACTCCATCGCCGAAGCGGTGGATAAGCAAAAGCAAAACGCTGACAAGAATGGAAGGGCAAACACTCTTTTATTTAATAAAGGTGACTTAGTCCTACTGTCTACGGTTAATCTACCAAAACATGTAGTGACTAACTTGGGTAGCAGTAAACTACTACCCAAGTACATTGGCCCATTTCGTGTATTGCACCGCCTAGGCAATGCATACACGATCGAGTTACCACGTAAGATGCGAACGCATCCCACGTTTTACGTTGGTCGGCTTAAGCCGTACCATCAGTACGCTGCTTCTTCCGATGAAGAACGCCCTTGCGCTCAAGCATCTCGCAGAGAGCCTTGTGCTCCCGATGGTGGTCATCAACAAGGGTCTGAAGAGCAGTTATCTCAGCCCGAGACCGATCAACAATCCCACGAGCTACCCTTAGCTCGTCACGAAGAGATGTCAGAGATCTCTCGTTCTCAAGCTGAGCAAAGGCAAACTCAGCTCGATGCTTCGAGGCAGTGTCCACCATCTGGAGACGCCTATTCCGCTCATGCTCGAGATCGTCGCGTAACCCTTGCGTTACGCGATCAAAGAAGCTCTCGGGAACACACGCTTTCCCACGATTGTGTGGAGAGCATCTTTCCTCCTCCTCCACCTCCATTAGAGGACTCTCGCGGTGGCCAGCGCTATCTAGTTGAGCAGCTGTTGAACCACCGCGACGTGAACGGACGTCGGACGAGTTACCTCGTCCGGTGGCGCGGCTATCCCCCGTCCTGGGATTCTTGGGAGCCCCGCTCCCAATTGATGGTTGACGTACTGGGTCTGGTCGAGCAGTACGACGCGACACATCCTGTGCCGCAGAAGGACCGCCGGAGAAAGTCTTCCCGGCACGGTCGTAAAGGGATTTCAGGTTGTCAATCCCTTCGTACATCTCAGTAGAGACACGTACGCGCCACCACGGGCTGGTAAGGAGGTAAGCCTCCTTAGGTGCTCGTGCAGAGTTGTTCACACAACATGGGCACGAGTCTCCCCAAGAGAGGCAGGGTAATCCTTTCTCCCTTGACAGACGATGCAGCTTATAGCGTGCACCTGTCGGGGTTCGCTTTTCAAACTTATCACGAGCTTTGATAAGTTTGTCGTTCCAAGCGTCACGACCTACATCCTCGAGATTATGGATGTAGGCGTTCCACGCCTGAAGTAGTGAGGGACCATCACGTTTGTGATTCCCACTGTACCATCGATGTCTGAAGAAAGCATCGATGAAGAACTCATGTTCAGCGCGATAGTCTTTCGCGCTGGGGTCAAGGTGATGGATCCTTGACGAATCGAACAATCGTGTTCGATAACGATCACTCGTCGTCGCCGACAAGTGATCCATGACAGATTTAGGAGGCATCCATGCCTTCTTTTCTGGAGCGAGACGCAACACATTGCGGTCCCGCTCTTCCTGCGACGTGCCGACAGAAGTACTGGCACCTCGCTGTGAAGTGGTGTCCATTGGAGAAACGACACCACTATTAGCGCCCGAGTCTCGCGACCTCGAGCGCCTTCGCTTCGGCGATGGTTCATCTGACTCATCAGATGAACCAAAGATGCTGCGACGCAAAGCATCGTCCATGCCACGCTTGGCAGGCGGCTTGGATTCAATTGCCGTCGATACGGATCCGTCATCCGTATCAGGAGAGTACGAGACACCGAGCTCGTACTCTGTGAAGACACGAGTGTCTTCATGACCAGCGCCTGCATCACCAGGTGATACAGGCTGAGTCGATTCAGCAACCGATGGGATATCAGTTGCTGTAGTTTCTGCTTCGGCGTCCGCACAGAGACGTGCAGACGCGCTCTCGGCGGCCTTGCTCGCGCATCGCATGGGCTTGTTTACCATGCGATGAGATGTTGGAAAGTGGACGCGGACCAACAAGTGCAAACCCCGTCCCAAATGATTTGGGACGAGTATCCATTTAGTCAATCAGTCACTAAAGTGACTGATGGTTAAGGGGGGTGATGTAACGGGGTGAATCGTTACATAACAATTTATAAGAAATTGTTAATAGAATATAACTATAAGAGTTATATTCTCAGAATATTGTCATAAGGACAATATTCTGTAGCACTTCCAAGTAGTTCCTAATTGGTTGATATAGGCCATTATATCAACCAACGAAGACGCGCCACGACAGACGCACGCAATGAGTGGTGAGCAGATAACTGATTTACACATTTGTATTTAGACATAGTTAGATGAGGATAAATAGTGATTTATTGCAGACATTAACTATTATAAATACAGTTCTACTTTTTACTCTAACCGAGTACTCGCTTCTTCTTACCGTCTTCCTCTGCACGTACGAGTGTACGTGAAGTTACGAGGCACCGCCTTATTCTGTTATCAGAATAAGTAGCTTGTACTGTCACCAGTACAAGCTTCAGGGTGCCCCGTTACACCGCACCTTTACCACACCACAATATGGTTTGAACGACAAATATGCCCCCCCCCTACCTATGTACGACCACTTTCGCACAACAATCTGCAGCCATCGTACAAATGGTAAGTGGATTACCAAGCAAACTTCTTTTAGACCGCAATAGACGTTTGAAGCTTGTTGCTTTCGTAAACGAATTGACTAAAGAACACGAAGCACTCGTCACTACATGTCGGATACATCTGGGTTGCTATTTAGTCAGGGAAATGACGACAGCCATGTTCAGTCGAGAGAGGCACAAAAATAAATGAAACAATTGTTCAAGTTTCACCGAGCGTAGTCGGATACATACGTCGCGGCAAATCTTACATCCAAGAACGATGAATCGTATTATGCAGCTACGTGTAGTTTTGATCGAGCCTATCTGCGTAAGGACCAGGTCATTATCAGTCAATTAATAAAATGAGTGTCCAGCAACACGACACGTAACTGATCTCCATCATCCGATTTGGTGTATAAGGTCTCTAGTCACCAGGTGCCTCAACACGAATATTGTATTCGGTCTGTCCCCCGTTTAGTCCCGATCGAGCAATGTAGTCAATTTGGATTCCCAGAACAACATGCGGCGAGGTCATAATGTTCACCCTACAAGATGCTAAACATGCGCGACAGTTTGTTTTCCCTCGTAATTTTGTTCACTAGTGCTTACTAATATCGATATATGTACATTATGCTACTACAGCACGTGACGGACTGAGAAGTCTGTTTACGTGCTCAAAGCTGCTTTTTGACTGATGCAATGGCCATTTCGCAAATACGAGATTGACTGATCAAAGCACTCATCGTTTGTACGATGACGCATATTGTTGTGCCAAAGTGGTCGCACAGAGGTAGGTGGGCGCGATACTCGTCGTACATACCACATTTTGGTGTACTAGGGAGTGGTGAATGGGGTGTATTCAGTAAAAAAAATGGGGTGCATTCAACAGTACCCTATGTCTTGAATCTCTCATGTCGAGTCAGCATACAAAAGCCAAGTGACGCAGCTTGGTGCGGGACACGGAGTTCCTTCAACAGGAATGTAACCCTCGATAGGGGTTCTTATATGGAGGGACGACGATTGTCGTGGTAGCAACCGTTGTTGCATTCGTCGAAGTAGCAGCAGTAGTGGTGGCCGCATCGTGCTAGAAGTAGCAGTAGCATAAGTCGAAGTAACAGTGGACGTCAATGACACCCCGTCTTTCAAACCCTTTGATTCGTCGTCACCTGCCTATCCGCCTTCTGATGATTGGATCCCCTCTCTTGTAATCCATCCCCTTTTCAACGAATACAGCAATCACCGCAAAACCACAAGCTACACCTCACAACCCACAACGCAAAATGAACACGAGCGAGTTCAACACCTCGCAGCCCGAGACGAGCTCCGTCGTCGCGCCAGCCGCGTCCACGACCTCCTCCGGCGACCAATGGCGCGTCGTGCTTGGCTTTGCTGTCCTCATTGCGTCCTACATCCTTCGCGTCGAAGTCGTTCGCTTCTCGCTGCGCGTTGCTCGCCGCATTTTCCCCGTTCTGTTCGCGTGGCTGCGCGAGTTTGAAACGATGTTACTGCGGCCGCTCTCGTGGGTCGTTTTCGTCCTCCTCGCGTGGTTCTCGACGTATGTGATGGACTTGGATGCACTCGTGGACATGGAAGCGGGCACGCTGCAGGGCATTGTGACGCTCTTGCTCGGGCCGCCACTCGTCTGGACCGTCATTTGTCTGTGCAATTACGTTGCGTGGGGGATCATTCGCGTCCAAGGATGGAGTCGAGCTGTGTCGAAAGATGACGACGACTATAGTCGCGTCATGATTATTACTGAGGGAATTGGCGTGCGTTTTCGATATTAGTAGTGGGCTTGGTCGTAGTCGATGACTATTTAGAGGACTTTTACGAGTGGTATTGTTGTTATTCTTGTTGTTGACGTCCTTATTGCTGATATGTTTGTATTGTATATACTGGTGGCGGTGGTGGTGGTGGTGGTATTGCTCATCTGTGCTTGACTAGGTGATTAAAGTGTTGCTGGTGGCAGCAGTCGTGTCGACGTGCATTGTGGATGAGATTGGTCGGTTTACCGACTTTGAGTCGGGACAAGTGTCCACGGTGGCCGTGACTATGGTGGAGTTTGTGGTGGTGTTCGGTGCACATTCTTGGGTACGTACGTACACGTGCAGTTAGAGTGGAAACGGTCACGTTTCTGTTTGTCGATTTCTCTTTTGAAGTAGACTGATGTTAGTTTTGCTGTTGATGGTGAATGCGGTTTGTTTTTTGTAGCTGAAAAACATCATGGGTGGGTTAATGACGCTGCAAGATGAGCAGATTAAGAGCGGACTTCACGTATCCTTCCAGGGCCACGAAGGAGTGGTCGAGCGACTGTTTCTGCAGGGATTTTCGCTGCGCCAGTACGACAAGAGCGTGGCATACATTCCGAACAGTATTATGCTGGAAAACTCAGTCACGGTACAGACAAAGAGTCTAGACCGGCGCTGTGTCATTCCTGTGCATCTGAGCCACGCGACACGCACGACAGCGCTTCGCATATTCATCCAAGAGTTAGATAGTTTTCTGACGCAGCACATGAAGGATTGCCACGCAAATACAAAAGGGGGCATTCTTGGACTGGAGAAGCCGCAAGGTGGGTGGAACATGATGAACTTGTACGAACGCAACAAACAGCTTGCAATAGAAGAAGCATCTCAACCTCGGGGCCGCTTCTGGATCAGCATTGAGGCACCGTACCTAGTACACGTCGTCTATTATTCGCAGGAGCGACACATCAAAAAGCTGCTGGTCGAGAAGACTGAGGTTTGTCGATGTATGCGGTCCCTTTGGCTGTTGCATCATGCTGTTTGACATTGCTGTTGCTTGTCACTGTCACAGATCGTATTACGCATAACGGAGCTGGTGACCAAACTCCAGCTGAGTCTGTACGGAAATGAAAACGAACACGTGAAGCCAGAGTTATCAGCCCTTCCGTTGCCGGCTGATATCGAAGTGCCAGATATGAACGAACGACACTCGAGCTTTGTCCCACAGCCGATTTCAGGGATATCGAGCTGTCGCCGAAGGAGGCGGGCACCGCCGGCAAGCGAACCGTTGGGGCGACGCATCTCCAGCAATAACGATGCGTTGCAGCACCGCCGACTTTTTGGGGATCGTGCCAACGAAGTATGAATATCCCTGGTTGGTTGAATGAAATTGAGGTACTTCTACGTCCCATCGATGTTAATAATTAGCCGATTCGCCCATTTCGGCAGTGGTTTATGCGTCAGGCATCATTGGCATGTTGCAAAAGTTGCAGGCTAACAAAGCCTGACATTGTACCGGTGTGTCTTCCACTGTGTGCGAGTTCCACAACGAAGTTGTTCTGCTTCTGGACTCCGTCTGCTGGATCGCCACCGTCGTCAGCTGTTGTCTGTGGAATGCAGATCACACCTTGACCGAAGCATGGACCCTGACTACCCGCATGGATTTTTATCGCCACGTGCATGTTACCAGTTGGTCGTGCACAAGTGGCGTGAGTGATACCGTCACGCACGAAGTCGGTCCACTTGACGTGAGCCACGTTTGTCTTACATAGCAGTCGATCAGTGTTCTGCAAGTACACGCCACCACTCATCGAGTCCGCTAGCTCTAGCAGCTTGCGCTGCGCTGAAAAGATATCTTCCGATGGTAATGGGAATACGGTCGTCACCATCACTTGGTGTCCGTGACGATCAAAGCTCGAGGAACGCTGATCGATATCAATCGGGGTGCCGGACGACGTACGAGAAAAATCGGCCGCTGCATCAGGCTGCCACGACATACTGCTGAAGCTCAAACGTAACTGACACTCCAGAACGCCATGCACATCCTGCATTCGCTGAAGCTTCTTGGTCGAGAGTTCCGTCTCAATCGGCAGGAAGTCGCGGTTTACCAGAGCTTGGAACACTGCGATCACAGGCTTGTGGTCAGAGCAGCTGACTTCTTCGCACGAGGCATAGACGGCACATCGCAAGCGATGACGCATATCCGGCTGAGAAAAAAACAGAATCCGATCCGTGTATGACGGTACCCGCATACCGTGACCCGCTACGGCTGTGGTGTAGCACTTTGTCAACTCGTGTATCGGCCAATTTGCCCCGTCAAGTTTCAGTGCCGCCCCGCGCACACGGCGAAACGTAGGCGGGAATGCAATTCTCGCCTCATGGAAACCGTAGAAAATCTGTCCGCTTCGCATACCGGCCTGCAGTTCATCATGCAGTAACACATCATCCCACACAAATTGATCGTCGTCCACGCGCTCGCTGTCCGCTGAAAATTGGATGCTGTGGATGCTTTCATTCGAAGAAGCAAATGCTGACGAAGCATTTTTGACGCTACGCTCCAGCATGCTGACGCCAAGCTCATTGATCTCTCGATCGCTGCTAGCGCCTTGGGAACTGCCGAGTCCGAAAGAACTCGCGAGACCACGACTTCTCATCGGACTCCATCGTTTGCCAAGCAGCCCGCGGCGTAATCTGCGAGTCCTCTTGGTCGGCGCAGGTTTCAATGTTTCACACTGCCGTACCTTGGACACCATCTCCAGGATGGTATTTGCGCTTGCATCACGCTGTGTCAGCCTATAGTTGAGGTCTCCAAGAACGAAGCTGTGGTGATGCACGTGTGGAAACTCAAAACCCACGTCCTCGAGATTCAAATGTAGCTCCTGCAGCATATCCTGCGAGTCACGGTTTCGTCGCCATACTTTGGATTTCCCCTGCAACAAACGACAAACGATACGTCAGCGAACACAGCACAGCACCGCTGAACAAATGGAAAGCTCCCGACATGGAATCACCTTCGGATCTGAGGACAAATGACACGCTACAAATGCGAAGGAGGTGTCGTAGTACCGAAACGCGAAACCCACGGCACCTTTGTTCGACGCCCGGCCCAGCACCAGGGATTTACCGACGTTAACTTCCTGCTGCACCACGGGTGGCATGTAGAAGGCACCGCTGTCCACGTCTGAAGACTTGATAAACACCGTAATAGCGATGTGACCGTGGTAACCCAATGACTTGTTCTTGCTGCCAATCTCGCGATTAAACTGGTGGAACGTGGATTTTCTGCAGGCTGCTCGATTTGTTGCTGGTCGTGGACGTCCTCCTTCAAGGTGCTGGCAAATCAAGCTGCGGGTGTCTGTAAGATGTAGACACTCTTGAAGACCGATGACGTACACGTCGTGTCCAAGCGGTATCCACTTGCCTAACTGAGCAGGTGTTAGTTTAGCTTCGCCCATGTTGAAAGTCGACACGAAGATGTTCGCAGGTTGGCGATAGTGTTTCACCAAACTCAGAATGGTGTTGGTCGTGTCCATCGTAGGAAACGATGACGAGGCGACAAATTTGTGCGCTGGAACGGCAAGTGGCTTGCACGAGACTATCCGATACAACTTGGTCAGCAGTCCTCCGTAGATAATGGCAGTCGCAAGGCCCTGCGTACACACGGTAACCTGCATCAACAGCGCTACTGTAAACGTCGCCAGGCCAAGCTTGTCGTACAACACTACAGTCGCAGGTATCCCCATCGTTGCATCGTCAGTACACCGCCCAGAGTTATGCTACAACAACAGCAATAGAGTACTTACATCGAAAGACCGCGCTGGGCGTCCAGAGCACAATGAATACTGCAATGTAAATCCTCAGCTTGGACGTGATGAGTGCCGACGATTCTTGCGCATCCAAGTGCGCGTCGCGAAAGTCACGCGAGACGCGGTTGTGCGTGACGCAGAGGATGACACTGACGTAGAGAATCGCGAGAAGGACAAACAAGTAGAAGGTCCAGAACTGCTTCGAGCGCGACTTAATCCAGCAGTAGAACGTGGCATTGCCAAACACGTTGGCAGCATAGAGTGCCACGCTGCTGCTTATGGCCGGCACGAGTGCAAGCAGCACGTAGAGCTTGAATCGATTCTTGAGTCGTGCTTCGCTGTCACGACAGACAATCTTGCGGTAGAAACAGTGAGCGATTGCAGCGTTCCAGAGGACGGACAAGAGGCCAAACAGGTGCAAAGCAAACGCTTGCGCTTTGCACGACGCAGTGGCCACGACAGCATCAGCGGTGAGTGGGTTACCAAAGAGTTTCGGGAACGACAGTCCTGCGTCCAAGACCGAGAGCACAAGCACCATGTTTTGTACCATCGAGACACCACGATGGTGTCTCGACGAGACGTAATGGTGGCGGATAATGTAGAGACAGCCGACCAATGACAGCGCCGAGCAGCTCAAGATTACGATGTACAGAACGTCCAATTGAAACGCCGAGAGCGCCGTGTCGTTATTGCGCGACGAGTCGCTTGTTAGCGCGCGTTGGACCACGGCCATTTCTTCTCCTTGTACCACATTCATGTTGCTAGTGGCGCGTGGATCACAGAGCCTAGAGGCTCGCAAGCACGCGCGCAATCGCTCCGCACACGTACTGGAGCTTGGGGCTCTGCTGCTGTTTGATGCGGAGGATGAGGATACGGAGGAGACTTCGGTGGGAGGTTAGGCAACCAACGAGGCCCGTTTCTTGCGACAGCGGTTGAAGCAAGAGACGGGCCATTGAGGTCATGCTGGCTTATCGCTGTTAAAAAAAGGTCGACTAGACGGGCGGAATGTATGTCGGAGGACCGCCGCCGCTGCAGACGGGACAAAGTGGCTGGTGCTAAATTGCGTCTGCTCTCTTGGCCCGTTTTTGTCGGCTGGTGGACTTTCGGTTCAGAGCAAAAGTATAGAAGAGGGTCTGGACAGTGCACAGAGCCGCGACAGCTGGTCCGTGACGATGTGAGCGTGAACATGTACCCCGTGATCCGCCCAGGGGGTACATTTTCAGAGACAAGGGTTTGTATACAAGTGTGTATACACAGTGATGCTTATCATCCAATCAGATGTAGAGACCTTCATTTGTACACTCACTGTCCATACAAAGGTGTATAGCTCATCGCCAGCGTCACCTAATGCAGTTCTCCTTGTGGCGCCTGGGCCTGGGGCTGCTGGCAACGATCGCAGCGTTCCTACTGTCTCGACCCGTGATCGAAGGCCTGCTCCACATTGTCCGCACTCGTCTCGACAAGCGCGTACGGTACGATCTTGGGCACCATGCTATCAATTGAAAGAGTTGACAAAGTCGACCTTGAGAATCTCAAACTTAATACTTGCTTGAACTCTGTGCAGCTGGATTGCAGATGTGCAGCACTATATGCTCACGTACCTCTGGTGGTTCCTGTTCCTATTCCTGGTGCGACATGTCGTTGCTCAGTACATTCTGGGTTTGGGCAGCAAGAAAGACGAGGTGATGCAGTACTTGGGTTACCTTGTAGCCATCCCACTGGTACTCGGTACCTTTTCGATGCGCAAAGTTATCACAAATGTACGAAGCAGAACTGATTGACCTTTTTTTGGCTCGTTGTATCATCTCGTCGGGAGGGGGGGGGTGGGTAATGGCCCTTGTTGTTGACTGACGGCTAAACTGATTTTTCATTTGACGTTTGACGGTGCCACTTTTTTGATTCGTCTCGTGATGATCATGTTTTACAGGCTTTTGTTCGCTATCTCAAGTGGGATCGTTACTCGTCGGACTATGACGCGCGTGTCTTTGTTATCACGGAGTTCATCAAGTTTATGTGCATCGTGTTTATTCTCATTGAGATCTTTTACATTTTCTTCATCTCGAATCCATTCATGCGGTTCTTCCTCGTCGTCGGATTCTTGAGCGTCGAACTTGTGGTTGTGCTCGCAGGTTTCACAGTGGTAAGAAGTCCATTGTATGATATGTTGCTGTTATTTCGGGGTTGCTGAGAACTCACTCTTTTTCTACGTATTTCGTGCCTGTTTGAGTAGCTGAAAAATGTAGCGATGGGTCTCTTTCTTATCTTTGCAGAACCTTTTCGCACTGGTAGTGAAGTAAAAGTGCGGAATCTGCTGGGGTTCATCGAACGCGTGTCGCTTGCTAGGACAACCATGCGACGAACCGACGGGTCGATGATATTTGTCCCGAATGGCATCTTTGCCGATAATTATCAGACGAGCGGCAATGCCTTGGATGCCCACAGACATTCGGTCACGCTGCACCTTCATCCCACTACGTCTGTCCAACAGATCAAAGAGCTGGTGCATGAGCTGCAGATTGTTTTGCCAGAGTACGCTTTGACGATGCAAGCGCTTTCTGCACTACGCAGGGATCGCCGCGAGGTCTATGCTATCCGATCGAATAGTGTCGCGTGTAACAGCATAAGTGGAGGAAGTGATGACAGCGTCCCAAGAGATCAGCATCCGTCCACTGCAAGTAGCGAATCCAGCACTGCTACACCCCCTACTCGTGGGAGAACGCGCACCACCTCGAGCGCATTTGATGCGACTGGTCGGCCAATTTTACCGCTTTCTTCGCCTGTCCGCGTTGAGCTTCACGCCATGTTCACGGTGAAAGTGACTGTACTCGTCGACCGTGAACGTTTCGGCTCGCTCGAGAAGGCAAGGACAGAGGTGCGCTTTTGTCCAGTGCGTGGGTCATGTAGCCAAGCGAACACTTACGAACAGGGATGTTGCATTTATGCGTTTGTTTTGTCGTGGTAGGTGAATCTTGCAATCATTCACACGATCCAGCGGTTCGACGTCATCACGGAACAAAAGGGCGCCGCTTGCAGAAGAGCGGTGACCTAGCGCGGTTTACATGACACGCTAGTGGAAGCTTCGTTTTCCACAGGATGTTATCCGCACTGGACGTGCTGTATCAATGAGACCTCGCGGCAGGTCAGACACGCACGCCAGGTGCTAAAACATCCCCATAGTCGGTGCTGGCCAATATGTGAGCAACTGACAGCTCTGCCACCGCGAATAATTTGGAGTGAACCTAAAGATGGATTCTTTTCCGACTCAACATTATCCAGGACAGAACGGGTGTTGACTCAACTAAACGAGGCGTGCTTCAGTTTGCCACAAAGAAGCTTGCTCGTTGCCCGATTATTGGAGCTTAAGTTTAAGGTGTCGAGCGAGGCGAATGGAATCCGGGCGTCAACCGGAAGCGAATCGTAGTGCTGCATTCGTTCGCGTGCAGTTTTCTGGCTTGAACACACCAGGGCTCGCTTGTTTGGGCTACCAACTTATGCATGACTGAAACGACAAGCAGCCGAAGCGGGGTCAAAACAAATTTGGACGTGTCGAAGCATTTCTTGTGCAGCTGTTATAGCGTTCAAGACGACGCAGTTCACACTTACTGACTGCAGCTATTTATGAAAGCAAGGAGGTCAGAAGGTCATCTATGGAGCTATTCAAACTCATTGGCGCTGCGGCAGATACAGGTAATGGCACAGGGTGTCGACAACCCAAATGCGTATTAAATGAGGTGCTGGCGTGAAACCCCCTACAGGCATCAAAGAGCGAGTTTGTGAGCAACTACAAAATCGCGTGAAAGCGGCTGCGCTGACCTATCGAGTGTAAAGCATTCTCGCCCTGGAACGTGAATGACGAGCACTGGCCAGCTATGGGAACGTTTCGATCGAGGTTGTACAGCTAATGCATGCTTTCCAGCAGCATATTCCTGGCTGTCCATCATGACCGCTGAAGCAACGAGACGCCAAACCTCCTGCAATGGAACAGGGATGAATGTCTCCACCCAAGTGAGAATCTGCTTGAGCGTACCGACATTTAGCTGTGCCGGTCGAAGACTTCGCTAACCACTTTGCTCGACAGCAGAATCATGTTGTTTGAATCCAGAATTTGCAATTGCTGCACTCGTGATACGATCACTTCTACCTTCAAGCCAGCCTACCGACACTCGTTGCTCTGATGTTACAGATTCCGACTTCAGCAATTCAAGTCCAAATCTGCAAGAAGACTGCAAACCCCTACAGCTCGTCGTCTCTCAGTTCCACCGTCTGAGTCGGTGCTTCTTCCATTGTCGCGTACTCATCGTACGTGAGGTCCGTCGGGTCTTCAAAGTGTTTGGCCCATGGCTGGAAGAACATTATAAGAGCAAACACCACGAGCAGCACAAAGGACAAGCTAAAAAAGCACGCAAAATTACACAGCACAGACAGGAACACGGCCACAATGCAACCACACAGAATCAGCACCAGGTCTCGAGTCACAGACTCGACAAAGGCTCTGCGACAGACAGCACTGACATGGCCTTTGTCTTGTTGTATCCGGCCACCGAGAGATGGAAGGAATCCAGAGCGTCTTCAAGTTCCTTGATCCGTTTCTCATAGGCCGCCCGCGTCTCCAGCGTCAGCCTCCCCTTCTTCGCACCAGCTTCTTCGAGCTTCTTGTCCTGGAACACCAGTGCATTGTACTTGGCCAGCTCCGCACGAGCCATGGCCACTGCACGCGCACTCTTGCCAGTCTACCATGTCCCCATGTATACGTATACGCCCACATCCGAAATGTCAATTCTCGTACATTTTAACGCCAAGCGATAACAAGCACTTTTTAAGAAAACTATATATAACTACAAATTAATAAAAAACAATACGCGAATATCAAGATGGGTAGATCGAGCGAGCATGAACCCACCTGCTTGGTCGTATAGCGTTGAAACTCTTGGTCGAACTGCTCGGCAGCACGTTTGGCAGTTGTGACCCCGACGTTAGGCATTCCTCCATTGGCACTCATGATGGGCAGATTCAAAGTACTTGACGAATTATTACTTTCCGAGACTTTTACGATTTTGGCAGGACAAAAAAGCACATGATAATCAGCGGAGGTCCCGCAGAGACATGCCATTTCACGTTTTCGACAGCAGAATTGTACCTAAAAATTAGTGTTTTTTGTGGAGCATCAGTCATCATACATTTTTTAGGTATCGTGGGTTTCGACACAAGAGCTCCTAGCTTTCATGGAGACTGGCTACAGTCAAGACGTAGAAAGTGGTCCCGAGATGCAGTGCGTATGGATTATTGCCATCAACAGCAGTTTGCTCGTCAATCAGCACGATGCGACCCACAACGTAGTCGGGATATCTAGCAATTGACCAGCCAACACGTTAGTTGAAAGCCAAGAAGTCGCAAACAAAACTGACAACGTGAATGGCACCTCACCTTTGCCCGTCATTGCTGAACGACGAAATGGACTCTTCCGAGAGAAAGCGGTGTGGACAACCGAGATGGAAAGCCAGATACACCCGTTGGACATCACTCCCAGGAGCTGAGGTCGGCAAAAACAGTGCCAGGTCGTTCACACTGAAGCTGCGAAAAGAGATCTTAAACGAGTCGCTCACGTCCTGCTCGGACTCCATCAAGCGAAAGTCTGACCGCCGCTGCTCTAGCTCCGATTGCAGCATCTGATCGCACCACAAAGCAGCAAACAATCAATGACTCTGCTTGTGTTTGCACCACCTTCGTATAAACCACAGCAACTCACCACTTCTGACTCGGCAGCGGCTAACAACTCCTTTACACGCACTTCAATAGCGTCGAAACTTGCGTCTACGAGCACGGCATCATCTTCGATAACAGGAAGCTGCAGCAGCGTACGTAACCTGGCTAATGCCGTTCGCTGTATTCGGACGCTGCTACTCAGATCCGTGATCGTCTGCTGGAGTCTGGACTGGTTCTCCTTCAACTGGTTCTCGCGCTTTAACCGCTCCTGAATCTCCGTAAAGTCATCAACAGCAAACAACAAAGCACTGCACCGGTTAAGGAAACACGAGAAGATCAAGCACAATGCCACCTATCTCCACATGTACACATGCAGACGATTAGTGGAAAAGGATATTCTTCAAAGGCTGCTGCATTCAGCAAAAATTGCCGATTTTCACTCTGTTTAAACACAACATCGAGCACCACCACGGCTTAGTTCAAGCAACCCGCTGCCAGTGGATCAATACTGAGCAGCAAACACGAACCTCCAGCTTAGCAATGGTCGCGTCTTTATTGTTGGCATCTGATCCTTCCAGACATAAAAAAGGTCAGAACTGATGACAACAACACCCTGTTCGCTGTGTTTGCTTTACATCACGCACCGATATTGCGTCGCGGACTCGACCGGTCACCTTCCGAAGAATTCGTCATGCCACCTGCTGTCGCTGCCAGCGCCATTACCAGTGGAAACTCGCACGAACTGTCTCCTTCCCGTGCACTAGTCTTGGATGTATCGGATCGGGAAATTGATTCACTTCCAGATCCATAGTACAAGCCCTTTTTCGACTCTTCTAACTCAGCAGTGAGCTTCAACACTCGCGTCTCCAATTCATTGCACCGGTCCTGAAGAACCCGATCTGCATTCGCGGTCGGCTCGGAAAAACTGCCACGGTCCTCACGATCACCTACTTCCACCGAAGACAAGCGTTGCTTCTCTTCAGATAGACTAAGGTCGTGGTCGTCTTCGTCTTCAATACTAGGGAGGCTTTCGTCGAATGGGCGCATGCGAAACTCACAGTGAGATGGCTTCTCTGCAAGCCCTGAGACAAAGTCACGAGGCAGATGCTGACCGTAGCTACGCAGAAATTCCTCACGGTGCTGGACCTACATACAAATAGACCACAAGTGAGTAATACAGCTGACCCGAGCTGTTGCGACCCCTAGCACCGTACCTCATCCCCACGCATCTGGGCAAGTTCCTCCGCCATTGACTGAATTCGGTCTGAAAACAGACGGCCATACTTCAGACGTCTCGAGATCTCTTTTAGACAAGCCACATACGATTCTGTCACGCAAAAAACAGTCAGTAATTCCACGCGTACTACCTTACCCGGTCAGATCTCGCACAAATGAACTCACCGGGTAGCTTCTCCAGGTGTTCCAGCTCGTGAAAGTGTTGCTTCTGGGCAGCCAAAGCCTCACGAAATACCGCCAGGGAAGTCTCGAAATCCCGGATTTTCGACTGCAAGATGGAGACTCGGCGCAGAGTTGAGTGCACCCATGCATAAGCAATATCTTTTCTAGCAGCTATCTCGTTCACGTGATACGCGATACGTTCGAGGAGCTTCTGTGCATCAGGAACCTGTAGCAAACAGCAAAGCAGCTGTCAGCATCGCTCAATCAAACCACGACCCGATTTATTCTACTTATGCAATACCTACCATATTTTGCTGGCCTTGGTATAATTTGTCGATGCGCCGACACACGTCTAAAGCATTCGTCGACGCTTGCATAAGGTTACTTCCACCTGCTATCGCTGATGTCTCCTCAATACTGCTGAGCACGTACTGTAGATTGTCACGCAAGGTACGTGTAATAATCATTTGCTTACTGCACAGCGCTTTCATCTGTTCCAACTCAACACTTGCTTCATCATGACCTCGACTCCATTCAGCATGTGCAGTCATCATGTCAACAACTTCGCTGCAAATTTCGTCGTGAACTTGTTGCAGCTTCAGCACTTGTACTCGAACATGCGTGTGTGACTGCTCGCACTGCGCGGCCCACTCACGCTCCTTTTCAACAGGTATACAGTCGTAAAGTGTCTTCCTTTCTGCCGTGACCAATGCTGGATGAAGCTCCACTGTGGTCAGCACCTCGAGATGGCTATCAAACTTATCCAAGAGACCTTCGTGCTTGTTGCTTGCAGCCTCGAATTCTGCCCAAAACGGAGCAAAGTGCTTCATCATTGACGTCTTGAACAAATCCAGATTTGCAACAGCTGCAGCGATCGCTCGCTCCTGAACTTGCAACTCCTGTGCACCGCGTTCACTCGCCCGAATATTGGCGAGACTGCCATTCTGCAATGCTTCACTCTGGCTGACCTGTAGTTGGAAATAGCCCTCGTACTCTGCCAACGCCCGCATCATCGGATGGGAGCTTTCACTCAACATCTTGGAGCCTCCCGATGACGCCACTGGCTGCGACGGCACTTCAATTGCAGTAAACAGTAGCAAATGAACACACGACTCGCATCAGAATCCAGCTCCTCCTCACTAAGTAAAAGCAAACAAAAGGTCAACACCATACACAACGTCGTACATGTCACTTCAGCTGGAGTTAAAGCTGCTGCCGCAGGTAATACCGCAGCTGTTGTTGTCTCTCGTGACAGCAGTCGGCGGTCGTACAAAAACACCTCCTTGTGGTCCTGCATTACATTGCAATAGAAACCTCATGAAAACCGTGTGCTGCGTGCGTACAAAAACCTCGCACTCCAAAAAAAAACGAAAAAAACACACGCAACTTACTGCTGGTAACCCGTACGCCTCAACGGCTCGACGTGGATCCAAGCGAGCAAAGGGCGGACCGCACAATAGAATCTGCTCGCCCATAGGAACACCACTGAGACGCTCCAGCTCTTCGCGCAGCTCTTCAATCACGACACTGTGCACCAAGATAAAGGGAGAGAGAGAGAGCACCACATGTTCATCATTTTGTAAAAAAAACGGGTCAGTTTTAAACAATTATTCGCGGCCAAAAAAACGTCAAAAAAACGAAAAAGTACTTGACAGAATCCAGCGCCACCGCGTGCACAGCGCCCGTAGACGCGTCTCCCACATGCACGACCACATTGCTGCTCGTCTTGTTCTCTTCGTATAGCTGCTGCGACTGTGTCGTTGTCCTTGTGACGTCCATTAGAAATCACAGGAGCTCACCGTTCCCATTAAGACGCGGACTGACCAACTCACTAGTTTTGTTCTTTAAAGAACGAAAAAAACACGAGCTGTCTTTTTGTAGTAGACGTGCTAGAAAAAAGACGGTTCTTTTGAAGTTTTGACGGCACGTTTCTAGGCGATAGGACTCGTTTTGGGTACATGCTTTTGCTCTCTTTTCTGTGTTGTGCATATGCACAGATGCGACATGTCATCTGCTCGTCCATGATGCTACTTGATAGTTAAACCTCAGTAACAGCAAGAATTAGAGTTCATGCGGTCGTCACGATATCGGATAGCGCTTCTTGATCGCTTTATCAGTAGCTGAATGTATTTAATTTGTGCGACTTTTAGTCAGAGTAGCAGCTCAGTAGCTGTAAAAATGGTGCTGTCAAGACGAAGAAGGCAGCCCATTATTCCTTCGGAATGAGAGCAATATTTCGCTGGTCGCAAGGGACTATTTTTAAGCAGTGACAATGTTTGCTGTCTACTTCAGCGATGCTCTACAAGTGCATGAACGAAAGTTGCAAAAACGCAATTGCAGCACCGCACGGATACAGCAACTTCACGACCCATGAATAACCTGCACAGATATAAAATTCGAGCGGTGGTTGTATTTAATCCATTATCAAGCGTCACTCATTCATTCACCTTTGCCGCAGCTCATATAAAAAATAAACTAGCACACGCCTTCTGATAACCCCTCCGAGATATCCTCCGACAGATTGCGCGAACGTCGAAAAAGCACGTCCTCGTTGCCAAAGGTTTTCATAAAGTGAAAGCTCTTGATCGACTTGTCTTCACCAACAGTATTCAGTCGTGGCGAATCCGTGGCAAATGCGGACACATTCCGAGAAACACCCGGCGGTGGCACGGGGGATAGCAAGAAACGCGGCGACAGCGGCGATTCCTGGAAATCGTTCACCTGGTGCACGACCGGCTGTGACTTTTGCTGTTCGCGCGTCATCTCGACATTGCCAGACCCTTCCTTTCTTCCTTTGTCCTCCGCTCCAATGGACTGCTTGAACTTCGCGTAGCTTGATTCCCACTCCGACCCCAGCATGTTCGTCAAAGCCTTCAGCACTTCCTCGCTCGACCGTACGCGGTGCTCTTCAAACGCCGGCAGGCGCACGATCTCATGGATGTGTCGCATCAAGAACGGTACACAGTTCTTCTTTAAATCATCGGCGTTGCATTCTTCAGACAACGTCAACAGGTCCACGACATTCTCCACGCAAATCTGGCCACTCAGGAAAGCTTCTGTACGCTTTTGCAGCTCGTACACGCAATAGAAGGAGGACGCTCGCAGCAGCTCTTCAGCCACGTCTGGAGTTATGTCGACTTTGCCGGTATACTGCACGTCAGCAAAATTGCATCGTTAGCGTCCTTTCGTTCGCTTTAACTTCACTCACATTGCTATAAAGCAAGAAATCTTACCAGGAAGCGTAGCAAGATAGAGAAAACTTCGTAGCTGCAATTGTCTACTTCAATCACTGCTGTTTGACTGGATGATCCAAACTGTATTACGTCAGCAAATGCCACCAAACCATCAGCATACACACTTTATACATAAAAACGGATACCAGCAAAAGACGTGAAATGTTGGAAGCAATACTCACCCTCACCACGTTCTTGAAATACGAATTGCGGAAGAATAGGACGACTTTGTGAGCATTGATCGGAGCAATGTGGCCCTTCACGAGAAACTGCAGATCTGACAAGGATGAATTCAGGAACAGCTCTTCATGGTCATCCACAAGATACGGCGGCACATCGATCGTCACGTCCGGATCATAACCTGCAGGCACCAAATGCTTTATCGCGTGTGCTGCAGCACAGCGGGGAAACTCCGCTGTCGACTGTAGCATGTGGTATAACACTGATATCAGGCCTTCGGATAGAAGACTTACAACCTCCTCGGCATCCATCATGTGCACGAACGTAAGCAAGATGTTACCACGAAGTTCCCCTGCAGGAACACACGTTAGATTGCGCTCACTGCGGAATAACAAACTGCTGCTACATACCGATGTTGGCGTCAGCAGAAACACGGGCGACAGCATGGAGCATCCGCCGAAAGTCTTGTCGGTTAATCTGCTTCCAGATGTTACGAAGTGCTTCCAAGCAAACAGCCCACGTACTAAGCATTTCTTCCACCTCCAGCATCTGTAAAACTGCTCCCTCGAGCACCATCTGAAGTGTGCTAGCCACGTTGCAAGACAATGCGCATAGCGCGCCAGCAGCGTGTGACGAAATCGATTCGTCATGGTGATGGATTGCGTCCATTAACAGCAAGATTCCGCCAAAACGAGTGATGTAATCATGATTGAGCGGATTCTCCATCAAAGATTCCAATGCGATCACCGCTGTTCGCTTCTTGTTCGGATCTTCATCCCTCAACAAATCAAGAAGATCGGGAATCGATCCCTCGACACACTTATCACACAACCGCGCGCGACCTGCGGATCCCTCCACAACTGCTCGAGACATGGAACAGTCGTTGCAAATTATGACGCCGCATTCCTGTTCAAAACAGACAAGGCAACGTGAAACCTCTGATCACACGCAAAGGCAATTCACAAAGCTTAGTTACCCGACAATGATGTTTACGCCGGTAGAACGTGAACGGAACGTGACAGCAACCGCATCTCACCGCCTCATGATCCTCTGCCCAAGGCTTAATAAGGCCCCACTTCAGCAAATCGTTTGCAGACTCCACGATCGTCGAGTCAACCGAGCGGAAACGGATGTTAAGGTGCTCCACTAACTTGTCGCCTAAATACGGCGACGGTCGCACAGAGTTGGGATCGTAGGCGTACAGCGAAGCGCCGACTTGGCCGAGCTGAACTGAGTATGCTGGTAGGCGCCCGACCCAGCTAGGCAGGCCCACCTTCCACGGCAAATCACGGCCACTGTAACCATTATTAGATAGCACATCCACAATGTCCTTCATCCACACGCTTCTGTTGACGCAGATGTACCGCCCGCGAGCATCATTCGTCTCCAGAGCCGCAATATGCGCCACAGCACAGTCACGGACGTCGACCATACTCCAATTCAAATCCAACAAAGCCGAATATTTGCCTGTAATCAAGTCGTATATAACTTGATTTCCGGGCGCGAGTTTTGACTTCAAAAGCATCGGACCGAACAACGTACCGGGATTCATCGTCACTAAATCAATCCGACGGTCGCTAGGCAATTGATCCACAAGCTGCCACGCAGCTTCCTCCGCTAGCTTCAAGCTCAAGTAATGTGGATTTTTCTCTAACGACGAAGTCACATTCCAGCAAGCGTCATTAATGATCGAATCTGGTGTTACCGAGTCCGCCATAGCAGCAATGGACGAGGTGAGGACGACCCTTTTAATGCGCGAACGTGCACATGCCTGAATAAAGTTTGTCATCATGGGAATGATGCAGTGCATTCGGCTACCAACGCTGTGCACTCCTGGTTCCTGTTGTTCCGACAGTGGGTCTCGCACTGAGCAGGACGATGGGGTACCCGTGTGGATGACAAAGTCGCACCCTGTTCAATCAAGAAAAAAAAACACAACAGCAACTCAGTCACCCGTCCATCACACACAATAAACACACCAACATATCCCATTACATCAAAGCACGCACCTTGGACAGCCATATCGCAAGCCTCAGGTGTCAAAAGTGACGTCTCAACGACCGAGAAGTTTTTGCTTGCATTCGGTAGCTGCAGCAAGCCATACACATCGTCCTTGCCATTCTGTACAGTACCTCGCACACGATAGCCGCGGTTCAGCAGCTCGCACACGATCCAGGACGCCAAGAAGCCGTCGACACCTGTCACGCATACTGGTTTTTCACTCAAATTTGTTGCCAGCTGCACAATCTTTTTCGCAAAGTGCAGCTGCTTCCAGACACTCGGATACATGCAGTGACGGTCCACTGGTCGCTTGAACATCTTGCTTGCTCGGTCGCCTTTCTTCTTCGTGCTCCGTCGTCGCGTCTTGAGCAGGAGCGACGGACTATTCAGCGTACCACTGCTCCTGCTGGAATTGGTGCTGTAACTGTTGCCGTGAAACTTCACAGTGTTCCTCGGTGTACTCACAGTACCGTCAACATTTGCAGTATTGGCGTTGTAGTTATTGCCATTGCGCTGATGGTGCATGAGCGAGTAGGACGCCGTCGACGCGGATGACGACGTCGTCGAGTCGAGTGACTGCGTGGGACTGCTCGGTCCTGCTGCAATAACAGCAGCAGCTGCACCAGGTAAACTCGTCCGTGCTCGGTCGTTACGACTGACGCTCTTGGCTCCTTGTTTACGAGAGGCTCGAGTAGACGACACGCGAGCGGTTTTCGTGCGCGGTGTCTGAAGTAACAGCGGCAAGGGCGTCGTGGGGCTCCCGCTATGATCGGTTCCTCCCTCCTCCTCCTCCTCGTCGTCGTACTGCGAGCCAAAGAGCATGGCACCGTCTGGGGTCGAAGAAACTGCTGAATGTTCACAATTATCACAATAGGAGTCACAAAAATAACAATAACAGCGGTTACAACAACACAACACAACATCTGGCAAGCACGGATGTCCATCATGGAGTAGGGGTACAAGAAACAAAAAGTGGGGTAGGGGTGCAAGCTGAAGTAACGCGTAGCCAAATCGAAGCTACCTTTTATCTGATTAACTGCGCCGACAGAATGCTGGCGTGGTTTCGAAACTGCGGGAGAGATGGCAACCAGCGCCTCGAGTGTTTATGCGTGCGTGCGTGTCCTCGTCTTGCACTGTAGCAAAGTGGCCGAGTCTGAAGCCGGTGCGGGTCGCTTTTGTTGCTTCTCTCGCGATGGAAGAATGCCCCGTTTCTGTTCTCGCGAGCTAATTCGATAGATGGATCGGTTAACTCAGGCGGGAGAGAGGTGGAAAGTGACAAGAGCTCGTTCGTTACTTTATGGCTACTTCAACCTGCAGGAAGGCATGAGAGGGTGGAGTGACAAGAATAAAGAGGCACGTCGGCAGTAGATTTTTTAGGTCGCGATGACACGGACCGAGTGTGGTCCACGGCCGGCGACAACAATAACTAGACGATAAATGTAACGGATTTTGTCATGGTAGGATGGCACTGAGAAGGGAAAAGGACCGCAGAAAATCCACTGCATTTTGTGAACTATCGATTTGCATATTAGCCGGATAGTTGAGCAACTCGTAAGCTTTGACGGTGCTCTCTATGCGGATCGCAAAGCAAACATAACTTGCATTACCATGCATTTCTGACAGCATTCTGTAGTTTACTTTGTGTGCTTCGTTATCTACCTTTCGCTCGATGGGCTATACTAGGGAGCTCAGAAAAGTGTATTGTACCAGCTGACAACGACAGCATAAAGAGCTGGACCAATAGCGATGACAATTATCGAGGGTCATGCCGCGATTTTGGGACAAACGAATGGAAAAGTTGACGTCCTGCTAGTGCAGTCACTTTGTTCACGTTATCGTGCAACAAATCCCGCCCATGCACCGATTTTATAAGTGTATCAGGAGATTAGTGAGAGAACTTGCCTTCACTTCCAGCGTACCACCTTCTTTTACTCGTGATCGCCAACAGCTAGTGCAGCCATGAAAAAAGAGCTCAAGCCGCATCGACGTTTGCTGTTCAGCTCTTTACGAGCGTTGTCTTCGCTACCAAAAGTGCCCCATAGATCACTTCGGTTCGAGCTTGAGGATGACGATGACGGTATACCTCACATAATACTTCTGGTTCTACTGCGGACGCCGTCTCCACCTTAGCTGGAACCCAAATGACGCTTGTTTCTCGACGGAAGCTTTGCATGGCGCTGTGATAGTTTGGGTTACTGGTCACGGTGAACATAGTCGTTTGCATCAATGTCCTGGCTCTTCGATACAAAGACATCGATCTGTTGTTAACTGAACAAAAGTTGAATGACATTTCGCTGTGCATTTGAGTTCCTAAAGCACACAACGTCAGGCGGATTGTCGACCATTCTCGCTAGCGTGTCAGCGAGGTGCGACCCAACATTGTCAAAACAACGTGCCACTACAAATAGTGTATCTTTTTACCGGTGCAAGTGCTGTAGCGTCGATGCCACCGTTATTGACACAGTTTCAAGAACTCGGTGTTCTTGAGAGCGTGCGGTGAACAGCAAGAGGTTGCATTGCGCTCCACACCGTCGTAACAGCATTGTTTGCAAGACTTGTATGCGTTTCCGGGAGAATATACATACTTTAGCTGATGTTAGTCTGATTGCTGGGGCTCTCCCCTGGTGCCTTGGGTAAGAAGCACTGCCGTTCTGATTCAATGATTGCCGGTTCGATCGACCAACCCAAGGTCATTAAAAGATGTGTGACACATAAATCTCAGTTGTACCACCCGGGAGCCCCGGTACCACTGAGCTCGGTCTCTCGTAGGAGCATAAACCCCCGACATCGAATAGTCGGGGCCCTCGACTGGCTGGCCCCCCAGAGAACCCAGTAAGTAGTGGCTATCCGGTTGGGGATGTGTAGGCCCCGCCGAAGAGGGCAGAGGTCGGTCGTTAGGAATACTAAATGTACCCACTGCAACTACAACCAAAAACAAAAAAACAGTCAGATCGCTACCTCAGCATTTGCCGTGTATCAACCTCGTACATGCGAGCACAATCGTGGCAATCGCCATCTGGCAGCAGCACGTGATTAGATACGGCGGCTGTTAGATACGGCGGCTGTTTGTGCGGTGGCGTTTGCGATCATCATTGCAGATGACGACGATGCGGCTACTGCTTTACATTATGCGAACCGCGATTGGCGGCGGTGTGTCGTGTGCTGTCAATTGCTGCTATTTGAAGCTGGTCCTGTTGTTGCTGTTGTTCAAATGGAATGGACAGGCAGAAGAGAGACGACGATTGGCAAGATGGTGAAGCCGCCCCGACACATGCGAGCGCTGCGGTTACATTGACTGAGCATATCATGCGACTCTCGTAACGTGGACATTGCCGAAAAGCGCAGGCATCTGCAGTGAAACGTAGTCGTATACATGAGTATACATCCTTCCCGTGGATAGTCAGGTCCCGATGGTCGACGATCATTGGAGACTGTCACGAACGCAAGTGAGTACGAAGCGATGATGTCTGACGCACCCTAGCACCCGGACAAAGGTCCTCACTACGTATGTCGTCCATCTACAAGCCACTATCTTGCGGCAATACGACGAGTGGCCGGCTGATTGCCGAAAAATTCGATCATCTGCGCAAAAAAGCTCTGCGACTGTCTCTGGCAAGCAGATCCTCTTTGCGATCCATGCAGATTCGATTGTCGGGTACGCCCGCAGCTCCTGCAGCAGCGACTCGAGTGCACTACACGGCCAATCATCCTTGACGCCAGGTATCAATCCTGGTCGGTCCTCATCTGACACCAACCAAAGTATAATTACGTCCCATCAAGCCCACGGGTCGTGATGCGACCGTGAGACAAGTGCCTGCCATCTAAAAATAGCGTCGCCATCGCCACCTCGAGACGACGACGACGACGACGACGACGACGAGAAAGTGATTCGTCTCCACTGCGACGTGCGACACTGCCATGCCTCGTCCGCCTTTCTGCAGGCAATCACGCTGACGCTTGTCATTGGCTGTATCAAACACAAGCCCATCTTCTCTGATTGGCTCATCGGCTGTACGACTATCTCATTGGCTCCCACCACCACGGCTCTCGCCGACGACCCCGCGAGCGCGCAGGGCTACCTCAACCTACCCCTCAGTCCTCACCTCACCTCCTCCCTACCCCTCTGACCCACGACACACACTCTCTCTCTCTCTCTCGCCCGGCGCATTGGCCGCGCCCGTGCCCTCCCTCCCGCGTCTCCTCGCCCCCTCTCTCTCTCCTCGTTGTCCCTGCATGGAGTCGGTCATTGACGAGGCGTTCGAGGTGCAAGTGCTGCAGCCGTTTCACGGCTGGACGTTCGAGCGCTTTTGTGACCGCAGCGGCAACACCTACCCCGCCCTCACGCGCGCGGCCGTGCATGTCTCAGGACGCGTCGACCGCTTGAATGGCGTCCAAGAGACGCCGTCCCTTGAAGTGGGGGCGCTCGAGTCGGCTTCGGACTGGATGTGGAGTCACGCGTGGATGGTCGACAGCGAGTACACGCAGTGCGACGACGAAGGCTGGACGTACGGCTCGTCCATCCCACGCATGAACTGTCGCCTCGCAGCTGGCACGAGCAAGAGCAAACGCGGCTATTACCATTTGTTACGACGACGACGGTGGATCCGCACGCGCGTCCGGACGCCGCTGGCGCTCACGAGCAGCGAGCAGCACGACACGAGCAGCTGCAGGTTGGCTGAAGACGCACGGCGGACGGTGATGGATGAGAGCGAGTTGAAACGACTGGCGGGGAAAGCTCGACGTGTGATTAATCGATATTATCGCGTCTCTCAAGGGACATTTAAAGCGTATTTGCTGTCGCACATGGCGTCGGTGGATCGACCGTCACAGTTTATACGAGTGGATTTTACCGATGATGATGTACAGAAAGAGGGGTGGCTGGGGATACGAGGGACGCTTGCACGTAGTTGGAAACTGCGCTATTTCTTGTTACGATGGGATTCCAGCAGTCTCGTGTGTCTAAGAGATCGGACGTCCATGGTGCAAGTGTCGGAAGAACTGATTGATCGACATACGACGTTGCTCGTGGAAGAAGAGGCGAAGCCACGGCAGTTTCACTTTTCGATCTGTAATGGCGAGCGCACGTTGCAATTGAATGCGGTCGATGGCACGTCGCGTGCGTCGTGGATCTCAGCTCTCAGTGAGTTGATTGTCCGTAGTCGCGCGTCATTTTTTGCCGCCGATGAGTCGGAAAGTGGCTCGAGAAGTCGAAGTTTTCGACGGATGCGCTCGTCCACAGAAGAGGACGGGTCGGTTGTTACGGCCCCGGTGGCTGATGAGATGAATGGAGAAAGCAGTGGTACGAAACGAAAGCTCGCGCGTGGAGCGTGGAGACCGTACAAATTCATCTCGTCGACAATGCAGTCGAAGTGCAACACGGACGCGCGTTGTCGTCGTGATTACGCGAAACAATTTAGCGAAGATCTCAACGTAAAGACTAAGATGGCTGCTGCATTTATAGCTGAAAATATCGATATCCTGGAGGAGAATCTGTGTTTTGCACAGGAGTACCTGCCGTCCGCGATGTCGTCGGTGCCAAAGAGAGAGATTTGGAGATTGCGGACGGAAGCAGATGCGACGATTGAGGCGTTTCGAGCCTGCGCGATTGCATCGCTTGTCTCGGGTCGGACCAGTGTGCTCGGGTGTAACATGCTGCTGAAAGAGCTGTATCTGCTTGTCCGACGACTTCAGGAGAGCGTCATATCGCTCGCGCCATCTCAAGAGCACGCAACGATTAAGAAGATTGTGGCCGAATCGCCAGCGAAGCGCCGAATTCCGCTCGATTGGTTTACGGAAGGCGTGTCCGTGGAAAAGGGACAGCAGCCCCCCAGCTCGAGTGACGAGAGCTCGTTGTCTACAAGCACGTCGATTTCGACTGCTGGAAAGTTGGAGTTGTCATACACGTCGGGTTCTTCGCTCGAGATGAAGATACCAAATTCTGTGTTATTATCAAGGCACGACAAGCGAAGTTTGTCTGTCCCCGAGTCAAATCGCTCAACCAGTACTGTGGCTAGCCACTACGGTCATAGCTTACGCGCATGTGACGCAATCAGGATAAAGCCGTACACTGTGATGCCATCAGCATTATGTGAGGGTCATTTCGACCTCCCTGATGGTGTCAATGGATACGTCGTGAAGGTTCACGAAAAAGACATTGGTTCATTGATAGGATACACTCTTTGCTCGACTGCGTACATCGAGCAGCTGGAAGCACATTTTGAGAAAAGAGTGAACATTGCGGAAGAACTGCTTGCACCAGATTGTGTTACTACTAATAGCAGCGAAGCATTTGTACCATCATCAGAGCCTCAAAGTGAAGAGATTGTCATGGATGTTGCGACGTCGGCAGGCATAACGTCTCCGAGCTCACGCACCTCGACTACCGCGCCACCAGCGACAACCGTTGACGCGAAGAGGTTAATTTATTTGGCCAAGTTGCGCTCAACGGACCTGCAGCATACTTCTATGAAGTTTGCCTACGCGACTGGCTCGACAACGCACGAGTTCCACTGTGTGGCATACTTTGCGGCACAGTTTCATGCGCTCCGTGCACTCATAGTTCCGGGCAATATGGAGTTTTTGAATTCGATTATTGAGAGCAAGCGCTGGAGTACGACTGGTGGTAAATCCGGCGCGTTCTTTTCGATGGTAAGTCGCGCGCTCTTGTTCGTATCTTGGCCCATTTGTACGCGCTCACTGCTCACATGTTAACCCGTTTGCACAGACTCACGACAAGCGTTACGTACTGAAGGGCATATCATTGACCGAGTTCAACATGTTTGTTCACATGGCGCCAAAGTATTTCAAGTTTATTTCACGAGTGGTGGAGGTTCCGACGCCGACGGTGATTACGAAGATTGTTGGCTTGTTCAAGCTGAGTCAGAGTGGACGAGTACTGAAGCATACGGAATACGTGGTGATCATGGAAAACTTTTCGTATGGATTTCCGCCAGGGCAAATGTATGATTTGAAGGGAATACTCCGCCGTCGGTACAATCCATCGACTCGAGATAACGTGGACCATCATGATTTTTTCAACAGCGTCTCGAACGTGCAAGTCTCGATGAATCAGCCAGTATTGCTGGACGGCAATTTCTCGGAGCGCACTCCTGTGCCGGTATCGCAGCCAGAACTAGAGATCATTGAGGCTGCCATCCAGAACGACATTGGGTTCTTATACCGTGCAGGCGTTATCGATTACTCACTGGTAAGTCTGTATGTGCTATGAAACGTCTTTGTCTTTACCTTTGTTAATTTGTCGCATTGTTTTTTGTGCTTTTTCTGTTGACTAGTTGCTTCGCTTTGATGAAGAGAAACGGCAAGTTGTCGTAGGACTGATTGACTATTTGCATCAGTTTGACTTTTTGAAAAAGATGGAGTCTACGTCGAAAGCAAGCTTGACTTTCCGTAACCCGACGGTAATCAGCCCGATTTCTTATCGCCGTCGATTCATGAATGCTGTGAATCGCTATTTTGTCGGCATTGAAAAGGAGCTAGAGATCCGGATGCGTAGGCGTTGTGGACACAAGACGAAGCCGGTCATGTTGTGTGCAAACGGGACTCGCACTGTTTCGTCTACCGGGGTGATTGCTAATACTGCAAACAGGTCAACTTCCACGGCTGCGCATACAGAGGCACGGACAGACGAGGAGGTACACGCCGATGTCGCAGCACGACTCGCAAACAACATGTCGCTTACAAGCGAGTGTTCTTCTGTAATTTCGGAGCAATCTCCAGTCAAGTCGGAGTACCACTTGCCGACGTATGATTGTAACTGGACCAGCACGAGACCGCGAGGGCATTCGATGTCGCATATGTCCGACCACGACGTCAGTTGCGATAGCAAACCGCAGAGTGACTACGCATGCGATAACAGCTCGCCCCGCTCGTTGTACGAATATGCATCGGTGGAGAAAGACTGTTTGGCTACTCCACACAGCGAAAGCACAATTCTGGAAGAGCGTTGTTCATGACAGCCCAGTGCCCTTGGGTGGGCTCAACTATTAATTTGACACGTGGGAGCATGTGTGGCCTATGTGAAGCTGATTGAAAGGGCGAGGGTGACAGTAAATGGTGATAAGTATGAACGCTTGATCGTCGTTGTAGTACCGGTAACTCGCTCAGCTTGAGCACAAACAAGCAAGGGAAGCTGAACGTTTTATCGAGCTCGGGGCAAACATTGCACTCGTGGTCACAGCACCAGTGCACTAGTGTTTGTGTAGATGGGAGGCATTACCGATCCATCTGCCTCAAGAAATATGCTGTGTGGGAGCCAGCTGGACAACAATGCTGGTTTGCTTCAGTACGAACAGCAGATACATTGCAGGGACTTGTGGTTTGTACGGATCGAGGCCCAAGATCTACGCACCGCCTGTTGTTTGGCGGCGTGGGTCTTTTATCGTTGCAGTTTGTGGTGTAAGACGCCGATAGACGTTCAAGGGGGGTGTTGACGCTCTACTGGAAGAGCTTGAAGCTCAACATGAGCAAGAGCTTCGCGATCCGACATGAGTCTGTGGTATCTTTACGCTCTAGTCATATCCTAATGTACGGATGCTATAGAGCAATCTGCGTGTTTGCAGTTGGTCTTCATTTTCGTCGCATCCCGTCTGCTGCCGGCTGCATGTACGGGAGCCGCTTATGCTGCTTGTACAACTCTTGGCAGCCATTAACACTGAAGTTGCTAGCCGCTTGTCCTTCAACAAAGCTTCGGACACATTGTACGGGTTTGACGTAGACTCAGTATTTCGTGGTAGCAATTGGACGTAAAAGATGCAAAAACGCATCATCACGTTACTTTCTAGTTGTGACGTTACCGAAGGTACTAGACTCGCGCCAAAGGGACATTTCACGAAACGTCCGATTACCTGTGCCGGGCGGGAGTGAATTAACATGGAGCGTATCCAATGAGCAAAGAAGGTGCAACATCGACTTGTCCCGCAGTCGACTGACATTACTGAGAGCACTACTATGGCTTGAATCAGTTATTTATTTACGTTTACATTTATTAACATTAATTTACCTTACCTCGTTAAAAAACCACACCTGCATACATCTTATAGCAAGCACACTCTAACGAATACTCAACCGACCCATTCAAGACTGTAACTCGATCGGATGCTCGCTCAATATCGATCTTGCAACAGGTGGATCTCCAGCGTGAGCTCATGGAACAGTGCGTACGGAAAGAAAATAAAATTCACGTACTCAAAGGCGACAATTCCATTGTTTCTCGTTGATGGATGGCATCCGTTGAAGGTGAAGATGCCATTTATCTAGGAACGTAATGCAGCTAAAAACGAATTCAACAGACGGGCTCGCCACGATGTGTCAAAACGTTGTGTTCACCTCTCAGTATCAAACGTCTTACATCTTCGTGAATATCCCTTTGCTTCCTCGCGTCTAGATAGATCATGATCAATTGACAACAGTTGGATCCACGCAAGGACTTTCGAAGGTTATTGTGAGATTTATCTTTGCTCTCATGCGGCGATTGAGCGACATGGATGAATAATTTTCGTTTTTAGTTTTACGTGGAGGTAGGACAGGCGTTTGTTGATGAGCATCTACGATCCGATACGTCCACTCTGTCACAGTTGCTTTTCATTGAGCGCTCAGTGGCTTCGCAGTCAGTCATCCGTCGGCTACCCAGCACCTAACCAGCTAGCGTTTGACCCAAGGCGCCTTTGCACCGACACGCCACAGCTTTCTGATCCTGAAGCGACTCAAAAGTATAGACGAACTTGACACTTGATAGCGTCTACACACAAAGTTCAACTCGACCCGTCCTTGAGACGATGCAAATGCTCTTGACTTGAAGACTCGATACCGATCCCATCACTCAGTAAGAGACTTACTCACTACCCGCCACTGAAAAACAGATACCTCGCGGCTTGCATGCGAGCAATTAAACGCCCATTGCTCCCACTGTACCGTCTAGTGATATACTTTCGCCCCCCCGCACAGGGCTATTGGTAATGGACGCTATGACTCTACCGCACCCTCCTCTTCTGCTGTCTGCTGGGTGGTGGTACGGTCCACTATCCACATCTACAGCCACCAGCTGGAGGTCTACTAGAAGCACTTGATTCATATCCACATCTGGTCTCATTCAAATGTCGTCAAAAGCTCAATGAACCAACGTCCTTCGACCCCAAGTCGACGTCATGGACGAGCTTTTGCTGCAGTATTCTCGACTGTACCTTGAAGTCACGGCATATGTGACAACAATGCGAGCTCTTGCAGCAGATTGTTCGGTATATCCATCAAGCCCAAAGACCGAGTAGAGACAGACTCGAAACTTGCTGCAACGTGGGCTGATAAATGGGACGCGAGCGACAAAGACAGCGTCCGTGGTGGGCCATGACTGCTTTGCCAGCCCAAGTCCTTCTCTCACGCAGACGCAAAGGAACAGAAGCGACAGTGCCCTTCTGGGCGGTAGCTCAGGTCCCCCTTTTTTCTTCCTCTAGCTGCTAGAGCCCGTCGCTTGTACCCCCGGATCAGCTTCAACGCATGCGAGATGCCTCGTTGCGCTCGCAGGTTCGCGAGTGAGCCGGACAAAACCATCGGAATCTCCTTCACGTAGGAATCTCCTTCACACAGTAGTCATTCAAGAGCCTGAGCGCTCGCTCTCACAAGTCGATCATTACATCTTTTACCCTGCAGCAGTCAAGTGCGTTGTCGTCACCAGCTTCCAATTCAACCTATCCATTGATTGATCGAGTCTAGGCATTTTGAAAAACCAAAGGAGTTGGTCATCCCAGGATGCCTTCGTACCAGGTGGCCCTGACCCCGCAAGGGTCCGACTGCCCTTCTTCTTCTTCCTCCGCCGACCCCGTCCAGAATGACGAAGACCTTTCGTTGCAAGAGTACTGCAAAACGCGGATCACGACGCTCAAGCCGCCCATGACACAAGTGGCGAACCCATTTCAAGTGCTCGGGCAACTCGATCGTCTCCAATGGCTGCAGTTCCTCGTGGCTTTCGTCGCATGGACCTGGGATGCCTTTGATTTTTTCACAGTCACCATGACGATCTCGGATCTCGCAGAGACCTTTGACAAATCAAAGACCGACATCACGTGGGGTATCACCCTCGTGCTCATGCTCCGGTCCGTTGGCGCCATCACTTTCGGCATTGCCTCGGACCGATGGGGTCGAAAATGGCCATTTGTCGTCAATAATCTCCTCTTTATCGTCCTGGAGCTCGCTACCGGCTTTAGCCAGACGTACACGCAGTTCCTCATCATCCGGGCCCTCTTTGGTATTGCCATGGGTGGGTTATACGGAAACGTCGCGGCGACAGCTCTTGAAGACTGTCCGGTAGCTGCCCGAGGGATTATCTCGGGGATGATGCAACAGGGATATGCTTTCGGGTATCTCCTGGCTGTTGTCTTTGCTCGTGCTCTTGTTAACACAACAAGCCACGGATGGCGTCCGCTCTTCTGGTTTGGCGCGTGTCCACCGATCTTTATCATCCTCTTTCGCCTGTACTTACCGGAGACCAAGGTCTTCCAAGAACGGCAGCGGGTACGTGAAGCCAGTCGCAACATGACGAAAGCCTTTGTGGCTGAAGGCAAGGTCGCACTCAAGCGCCACTGGCTACTGATCTGTTACATGATTCTCCTCATGGCAGGATTCAACTTCATGGTACGTCCTGTAGGTCGTGAACTACCTTTAGTTGTCTTGTACGACTAAACTCGTGCCCTATGATCTCTACGTGCACCTTTGTAGTCGCACGGATCGCAGGACCTGTACCCAACTATGTTAAAGAACCAGTTCGAGTTCACCCCGAATCAAGTCACAGTGACTCAAGTTGTCGCCAACCTCGGCGCTATTTGCGGGGGTACAATCGTCGGGTACTACTCGCAGATGTTTGGTCGACGTCTGTCGATTTTGGCCATGGCCGTCATTGGGGCTGCTCTCTTGTACCCGTACTGCTACATCAGCAACGAGATGGTCATGATTGCTGCCTTCTTTACGCAATTCTGCGTCCAAGGGGCTTGGGGGGTCATCCCGATTCACCTCATGGAGCTCTCACCTCCTTCGTACAGCACTTTCATCGTTGGTACAGTCTACCAGCTTGGTAACCTCATTTCGTCAGCATCGTCGACCATTGAAGCTTCCATTGGAGAGAACTTTCCCCTGCCGGACGGAGAAGATGGAGTGCGTCGCTACGAATATGGCAAGGTCATTTGCATGTTTCTAGGTATCGTATATGCCGCTGTGTTTCTGCTGACACTCATTGGACCCGAGGCTCGGGGCAAGGAATTCGACGTGAAAAACGATCACGACCTGGAAGAGGCTGCGAATCTCAACCACGAAGATATTGACAAGATTTTGCATGGCGACACACTCACTCCTACTGAAACAAAGTCCATGAAAGCGTAAAGTCATGACGTACAACAATGATCGAGCTTTGAATTGGATCGTAGCTGTTAGTAGCTTTACACATTCAGCGTGCGCAACGCATGTGATCATTTGACCAGCTTCAGCCTCATTTGCGCCGTACAATCCCACGTTCGTCATGCAAAAAGGCAGTACCACTTTACATAAACGGTGTCGTTGCGATGCACCTCAAGACCCTTGCACATCCGGTGTTCATGTGCGACCGAATTTATCCATTCGATACTGGACATGAGATACACGCTTTGTTGTCTCTGTTTTCAACAGCACTAAACGCTGAACGCTATACAACATCGACATGCGCGAGAAGTAAAATACATATGCATTGGCGTAACTTCGGGTGTGCGCAATGGTGTTCGGAATTAAATACGCGCTCACAACAAAAATCTGTCCTTCTTCCAGTCGCGTCAAGTGCTTGTCTCCTGCACTGGACGATGAACTCCAAAAGGTACTGGTGTCAGCTGAGAGGAAGAGAATAAACTGCACGATCCATGCACCACGTTCTTGTGGATGCCGACATAGTGGATAAGCTGATAGGCTTCAGTAGCAATAGTGGGTGAACGACCAACTCCATCACGACGATGGTATCTTAGTAAGACGGTAGAAGACGTATTTGTCCTGGAACGTTGTGACAGCTGTCGCAATCGGCTCAATCAACCCTTCGTCCAACAGCGCCTGTCCAATCAGCACTGCGTCAATAAATGTAGTGGTAATGTGCATCTCGCGGATGACATTCACAGCCTCGGCTCCCAAGAAGCAGCCAGCAAAGCCCTTGTAAAACAGCAGCTTGTTCTTGCGCTCAAACACTTTATGCAGCACATTCGCTAGCGCATGCAGCGCCTCTTCCGTCACGAGCGCGTGCACCTCATCGGTAGCTGTAGCAAAGTCATAGTCTACCAGATCGGCAGACACGTTCGAGAGCTCTGACTCAAGGTAATTGCTGGCGTTGTCTGACGTACGGCCCCGCGTGGCCGTATCTGAGGTGAGAGTCTCCGACGCATCGTTGTAATCCAGTGCCTTGGTAAATCGGTAAAAGTTATCCTTGGAATTATGCAGCTGGTCATCCGTGCGAGACACGTGCTCAATGAATCCAAGTCTCACAAGGACATTACCATACCTCGTAGCTGTCTGATGATCTTCAGCAAAGCCAGCGATCAGCATCTCACGAACGGCGTCACCACCAGTAAACGCTTCCTTGTAAAAGTTGAACCTCGAGTGTCGAGTCTTGATTTCAAGCGCCGAGTGGAGGAACCGACACAAAGCCTGGAAAAACTCCTTCGGCAGTCCCTCATGGAACGAAATATTGATACCCTTGAGTCGATCCAGTCGCGCTTCCTTCAACGGCGCCAAGTCATCGACAGTCGAGATGGAACTAACAGTCGAAGCACTTGTTGATCCTTCATCAGACAGACGATGCACCGCCCTCGCAGCATTTCCCCGTCTTTCCAGCTCCATCTCTCGTTGTCGATCCCGTTCCCTTCGATTCGTCTCCACCTCTCGATGTCGATCCACGTCATGTTCCCCATCTTCCATCTCGTCCTCCTCCTCGTCATGATCCTCTCCAACAGAAGGGGACGACGAGTTCGTCGATCGATCTGCTGCTAACGTGTCTTCCGACAACGAAGACGACGCTGCAGTACTATTGTAACTCGAAGCTGGCGTCGACCGCGCCGAGTGAGCGCCTAGTTCAGCAATACTGGAGCTCACCCGCGACGGCCGAGAAAGCCGCAATTGACGGTGTTCAAACTGTTTAAAGTCCACCACGTCTTCCATCGACTCGCGAATGCTCACGATCTTGTCCAGAGCTTGAGTAGTGCGAGCCAATAAAGCCCGGATCTCGTCCTGCGACGACCGTCGACTGCGGATCAAGTTCTGGATAGTGCTAGTACTACTGCTGCTGGTTGGTCCGGTACTGTAGGAAGGCGGTAGAGCGGGAGGGAGACCTGCCATCTTGAAACTACCGGAAGAAGAACTGGAAGACCGAATGGGTTCGAGCTTGGGACCTGTGACGGTCGTGTCTTGAGGGAACTGGACCGGGTGCTTGGGCGCTCGATAGAACTCGCAGTCGTCGTCGTCGTCGTCGTCGTACTGGGACTGGAGCTGGACCGGCGGCGACTGCGAACGACGAGAGAGACTGGCAGAGGCCCGGCGCATATGGACAACCAGCGGGTCTCCCTGCTGTCCTCGCGATTGAGGGGTGGCTTGGACTGGCTCTTTTGCGAGGAGCCAGTGGAACCTGTGAGAAGGCATATCAAGAAATGAGCCACGGGGGACGAGAAAGGGGAGGGGGTTATAAAAGGGTAGAGAATGACCAGATGCCGATCACAAAAAAGAGACACGGCGATGTTACAGCTAGTGAGAGAGATAGAGAGAGATTGAGGATAGTTTATACTTGATTGATCGATGGTCTGGTCGAGTGGTAAGGAAAAGAGACACCCACCCACCCGCTTGTGGCTCGTTTAGAAGATGCGGTTCATGGCAAAAGATGACCGACCTCAACTTGCGTCATCTCTTGATAGGGGACCGAAGTTGATGCAGAAACGAGAGGCATGGTCTTTTTGTCCCCGATGTAGCGATGGTCTGGTTTTCAACAGTGTGGAAGTGGCTTAACAGGCAGCTGCTGGCCACTGGAGCTCTTTGAAACTGCTTTAAATCGACACTTGTCGTCTGTTTTGCGGATGAAAAATACATTGGACGTTCAAAAAGGTGGTGCCGTCGGTTCCTCCTTCGCGATGAGCTGGAATTGTCTTGACGACTGAGAGCGTGCTAGAAAAAGTAAATGTGCGTCAGTTGCCGCCGGTTTTTATCAAAGATATGAGCGCTCGACGGTGCGAGAGCTCGCTGAGTACTAGAAATGTTGGAAACTTTGGAGCATTTATGCAGCCTTCGTGTTGTTTCTCTGTGTGTATTGAAATCAATCTTTACGCAACAGATGACAGTTTCTCCACTGTGGATGGATTCGTGCACCTGTGCGTAACGTTTTCGTCGGCGGCGTCGAATAGACCCGGCATATAACAAGCGATCGTCGGCCTTTTACGAGAGCCATCCAACACACTGGTACAAGCACTGTGAAGGATAGTATAGTATCTAGTATGTGTGCATGCCTATTATTTCCAGGCTGTATGGTGGACATCACCAGCCCTGCCGCCGAGACTCGTATGATTGGCGATGCCAAAGCCGACCAATTGCACAACATGAGGTCTGCTGCACCGCCATATCCGTAGCTTCTATTGCCTCTCCATAATGCCGACTGACAGCACTTTGGGTGCGTGGTCCTTAGTCATTGTAATTGCAGTTGTGAGCGTACATAGAGTACACATTCAGCATCGATCTCAATTGTACGTGGCTTTGTTTAGAAGCTTCAGAGAAGCGATCCACTTGCGTTTGCGTGAGCAATGTTACAAGATGCATGAGCTGAAACGGAGCAATACAATCTGAACAAGATGCTGCTGCATGCGACGGTTTGACGTCCTAGCGATGGTTCTGAACATAGCCGCAAAACTGTGAGCGCGAGAATCGAGGAACCGGAAGTACTACACAACGATATCCTGTTACTCATGATAGTGTGGCGTTTATTAGCGACATTGGGAGTATCGTTGACGCAGTCAATGCACAACCAGCTCATGGAACGGTCTACTACACTTTGTGCTGCGCTCTGCGAACTCAAGGCCCGTTCCGGGATGTGCAGCGCGGTGTTTAGTCGTAGACAGCAATCAGAACGGCGAGACCGTTGAATCAAAGATGCGAACGGTGAGGGACTCAAGCACAATATATCAGCTGGAAACGCCACCAAACCTGTGGACCTGTTTGAAGCGAGTCAACAGAACTGCGGTCAATAAAGTACTGATGCCGATCATGACTCCGTACTCTGATGTGTCGTCAACATATGTAGTCGTGAATCCGGACTCCCCTGCAACAACAAGTACATCACATGTTGCGAGCAAACAATCGTTGACGATGTCGCATTCAGATTAAGTGCAGCGAAGAGGGTTCTCCAGCAAAAAGTCGTCAAGCACTGTCCATCAGTGATTGTAAGGTCGATAGAGTCGAAGGAACATCTCAACGAGAGCTTTCAGCCACTCGTGAGTTGTGCTTCTTTTAAATGGACACGGGTTGACTCGAGGATATCCCGGTTTACAGTGAGTATGGACACTCGTAGCAAAGTATCACGAAGAAGAACGAGCGCCATTGGGGTGCAAATCAACCACGAAAAATGCAAAAGTTGGGTTCGAGCGACAGAGGCGTCAGTAAAATGCATCCAAAGGCGTAGAAGCTATAGGATGTTTGCTGTAAACTCCCTTAAGATCGATCGTAAGGATCTTAGGGGGGGTTGTATATTTTGTGGTTATGATGGCGTTCCGGGATAACATGACTTGCATACCAAACAGATACCTGACTTTGCTATAAACGGATCGGGTACAATTGCCAACACTAACTATCCATTTAATGCTTGACAGTATCACGCAGAAGCGAAGGAATTACGAGGTGACGGCAGGACGTTCGCAGCAAGTCGGCGATTTGCCGTCGATCGTTGACGGTTAGACAACCCACAATGAGAAAAAGTCTGTCGTGTACTCGGTGTGTAGTCGACTGGTACTCATGTTTTTAGTTTGCCGAGACGCTGAGGCACTTTGCGCAGCGATTAATGAGTACGAGACTAGCTGGCCTGCGGAATTCGTAGACTCGAACTGTAGCTGCAGACGTTGCAGTCTGTAGGCTATGTTTACGAAACTCTGACCAACCTAATGACGATCCTGATGTCAGGCTGGCTCTAAGTCGTCTGCGAGTGACACTTGGGCGAGGCTATACACGTTCGTGTAAACCACCAGTTGTGACCCTCATGTCGTGCTTCGGCCGCTTCCACGCATATGGTTGAGGCGATCCTTTGTGCAAGCATGGAGACGGCCAAAAGTGCACGTGGATATCTGCACGTTCTTTTCGACTTTATACGCTGCACGCGCTCATGTCATGACGGTCGAGCTGACGTCGTCTGCTTTGCAATTCAAACGATTTGACAATGAATTGCCGAGCATGACGATGGGCCAATGCATTGAAGCAGCAACGGGAGTTAGAAGCACTGTAGGTTGTCTTCGAGCTGCGCTTGGCCAGACTGTCTGCTCTTTGGCAGAATGTTGATCGACTTGACATGGTGCTACAACCTCGCGACTTTTGCAATGACCAACACCCGTTACAAGTGCGAAGTACAACCACACGGCCATAACGTTCAATCCAGCTGACTTTTACCGACCGAACAACGCAACCAAGACCATCACCTCTTCTGTAGTGATGACTTCGATCGACCGTCCGCGTCTAACGTAGCACTCTTCGATCAGTAGACAGGATGAGGAATTGCCGTGTACGTTGAAATGCGCTACGCTTCAGCTCGATCGTGCACTCGCACACTTTTAGGGTCACATACGAAGAGAGGCTCGGGTATGGCGCTGTAGGAAGCAGAGGCGAACCCCCCCCCCCAACTTTTGGTCTCACTTCGATCGATCATGCAAACCATTACTGCTTGCAGAGCATGCAGGGAGGGCTTCTAGCGTAAAAGAGGCTCTGCTCATCTTTCCAAGGTCAGTCAATCGACACGCCACTGTTTCGTCTCGCTTGCACTCCAGGCAACAGTCAGCTCGAGTCAATACGTAGCGAGCTGCAAATCTCACATGGTTGCGTGTAGCAATCGAGAAGGAGAGAGCGAGGGCGATAGAGAGCAAAAGAGAGAGAGAGAGAGAACGCGTAGAAACCAAGCAAAGCAAGACCAACGTTTCGTGTCCACTTCATTGGTTTGTCAAACCACGGACGTTCGATCGCTGCTGTCTAGTTTGCAACAACCAGGTTCTCAGCTCGAAACCAAGCACTGGATACGCTCTTCAGCATCCCAACTTCATCCATGAATGCTGTCAACTTTAGTCGCGTAGAAGCTCAAGTTCTAGCTGCTCGCAATGAGGCACCAAAGCAACAATTACCGCTTCGACGCGGCCATTTCGGCCGTGTGCGAATGTCCAGAGACGACGTGAACCGGTACATTGCCACGGCCAAGTCGGTTCTAAACACTGCTCTGGAAAAGTCCCGAGAAGACCGTCAAGTTAGCAACGTCAAGTACCGCTCGTGGAAACAGCTCGGCAGGTCTCATGCGGGATTCAAACGTCTCACGAAGATTGATGATAACGGAAGAGACGTGCAGTATCGCCTCCAAGGCACGGTCCAGGCATCTTTTCATGACTTGATGGGGGTCTTGTACGCCGATTCCACGGCTCAGGTCATCGAGCGTCGAAAGTTTTTATCCGACGATAGTCTCGATGCCCAGACGCTGTGTGTGCTCAAAGAACGCAGTAAGGAGAACATGGAGGAGCACATTTCAATTCGGTGGGAAGCGATCAACTTGAGTAACAATAGTCCCATCTACCAGCGGGATATGTGCTACCTCGAGTTTACAGGTGTGACTACAGACGTGGATGGAAGATCCGTCGGCTTTATGATCAAGCAAGCTCTTGACCACGTCAATTGCATGTCGCTCAAAGACTCACATGGATTAGCACGACTGGAGCTGACTGAGATTATGCTCCTCGAGCGATCCAAAGACTCGACTAGCCGCGTTGATATCACTCTGGACGGTGTCCTTCGACGTCCGACAAAAGTGCCAGCATGGCTTATCAACTCGTATCTCGGCACGACTGCCACTTGTCTAAGTAAGCTCCCACTTGTCGTCCAGGAGCGGTTGTTAGCAAGACTGCCCATGCTGAGTACGTGGCAGTTCGTGCCGCCTTCATCCCGGAAAAAGTGCCACGTGTGCGCCACCCGCTTCGGGATCTTGGCCATGAAGTTCAACTGTCGCAGTTGTGGAGACGTTGCGTGCAAGTCCTGCATTGTAACTCGAACGGTGGGCGAGACTACCAAGTTTTGTACCAAATGTATCCTTAGAGTATCTACCGAGGACGCTGGAGCAGCAGCAGCGGCTACATTGGCGGCTTGTCCATCTGAATGTAGCTCGGCTTCGTTTACTACATCTACATCCTCAACGGGCAGTTGTAGTCATCGGGATTCGGAAGTCCCGGCATTGACTTCAACTACTACAACTACAACGTCGTCCAGTCAAAGTGAGAGACGAGCGGTGACTGATTCACGGATGCGAATGAACACGAAAGTGCTGGAAAACGTCAAAGATTGTCGATGTTATGGGTCACTCGACGAAGAAGTTGACGAGACGTTGGATACAAAGCACATGCTCCGACTGGATGCCCGTGACTTTTTACCCGTGCTTGGTGATCAAAGTGGTGGTCAAAGCAGTCGACAAAAGCCAAGATCTGCTGGAGCTGTGGAGGACTCGATCGCTCACCAGCGATACTTGATACAAGAGATGCTGTCCCAGGCAAGCAACTGCCATCAGCAGCGGACTCGGGTGTAAGAATACCCGTCCTGCTGGATCAGTAGTTGCGGCAAGAGTATTGCAATCGTCCTGGACGACAGTAAGAAACGGGTAATATGATATATACACACAACGTCAACAACCACCTGACGCTACGTCCATAGTATCCGCCGGCAATTTTTTTTGCGTCGCTCGTGGATGGCAGTCAGTCCAGTCCATTCACGATGAGGGGAGATCTCGCCTCTTCCAGCATCTCCTCAAGTTGGGTACTGATGACTCGTACGCCATCAGTCGATTCGATTCGATGATAGGAATCCGATCGTAGCTGCTGGTAGACTCTCTAGCGGAATCGATATTCTTGAAAACGTCCGCGAGCTTCTTCCCTCACGTCTGCTGGACGAACCCCGGCTCGCCCTTTTCCAGCCGATACTGACGCCCACGGTAGCTGTTCCCGTACCTGCCTTCGCTATGAGCCATGCACATGCCATTTCGCTGCGCCCACTTACAGCATCCACTCGAGTGGCCGCAACGTCGACCGCCACCATGTGACCGGCAGAAGCCGTCGCCCTGCGAGCTCTTTGAACAGCCTTCCACACGACACCGGACCCCACCTCCATGTGCTTTGCACATCCCACGAGACTGTGCTGCTTTCTGACAGCCGTGGACAGTACAGCGCTTGCCTCCTCCATGAGTGATGCACAAGCTGCCGCTCTGACTCGCACGGGAGCAGCCTTCGACACTGCACCGTCGTCCTCCTCCATGAGCCTTGCACAGTCCTCGTGACCGCGAGAGGTTCTGGCAGCCTTCAGCCGTGCAGATTTTGCGTCGTTTGCTCTTTGCACTGCCGTAGTAGCTCCCTGATGTCGGGGTCCCAACCACGTCCATGGAGGAGACACTGCTCAGTGCCGCTGCAGCTGCCAACATCCTTGCTTGACCCTCACCGCCTTCGTCCGAGTAGGCGCTGCCCACGCTCTCGTCCCGAGCCCGCAGTGGTCGTGCCGACACGGACGTGTACTTGACTTCCATCTGGCCACTAGCCGACGACCGGATGCTTTTCGTCACCCCAGTAGTAGCTCCAAAGACATCCTGGGAGTTCAAGTCCCGACACAAGGACGCAATGTCCTCGAGCAAAGGACGTGGTCCCCGCGTGGTCACGTACGCCGAGGTCTTTGGATGTTGTCGGTGGTCGTGGACATCCGGCGGCGGGGTGGGCAAGAGGGCGTCCTGAAGGCGTCGCAAGTCCATACTGTTCGTGTCCATCGGCGTCGGCGTGTCCTTGTTAAAGTCATACGGGGACGGCAAGAGCGTCACGTCCGGCGTCGGAGTGCTCAATTGACTCATCCACTCCTCCATCACGGACGAAAACGGCGCCAACATGGATGCAGCAGTCGAAGGAGCTGAGCTCCCCAGGACTGGAAGCGGCGCCGGACTGGCCAGCGTCGCCCGTGGCGGTCGGACTCGGATCGAGTCCGGGGTCGCTCCTGTCGCGCCCACTCCCACGGGAAGAGGCGTGAGCATCCCTGGAGACGGCAGGGACGCCAAGACAGCGGACGGCGTCGCACGGAACGAACTGGACGCGACGGCATCCGACGGGATCAAGTCGGGGCTGGGGAAAGCCGCTTTCCGGGCCACGGCCTCGTAGTCGAGAGGGGACGGGTGGGTGGTGCCTGACCCAGGAGGAGGACCGCGAGCAGGTGCCGAGTCGACGGTGAGTCGTTCGTATTGAACGACGGGCGGAGTCGGGAGAGGGGCCCGTGTGAGGCGCTCGTACTTGACACGAGGCGGGTAGAAACTGCTAGTGTGACTGGGGCTACTACTACTACTACTACTACTACTGGTGCTAGTGTGGTGATGATGATGGCGGCTATTGAGGTGGTTGCTAGTGTTCAGGTTGGTGGTTGGGGTGGTGATGCCGTAGCGTCGGGTGTGGCTGTAGGTGGTCGAGGGGGTACATCTGGCAGGAGCAGAGCCAGTGGCGTTCGCATAGGCCCGGGCTGAAGCGTCGGTGAGTCGATGAGGGGGCTCGATGAGGGACTCGTCCTTGCGTGGCTTGCGGCTCAGGAGCGAGAGCAGCTCGAACGGACGCCCGAGTTTCTCTCCGAACGGCATTCGGGTGAGAAGGGGGTTTGTCGTTTGAGGTTTGGGTGGGTGGGAAGATGGCTGTTGTTGTTGGCTAGAGAGCACGTGGTGGGGGGAGCCACGGCGTGCGCACTTTGGGGCGACGTTGCTGAATTGATACTGAGGACGTACAGCGCGACTCGGAAGGAAGATGGGGAGTCCAGTCAGCGGATCAAGGACTCGAGACCAGTCTCGGCTGGTTATTATTTACACGGCTCTAGATTCTAAATTTAAAACAGACGTCGTCACGAAGTTGTCGGGGGGGGGGGGTGAGAAGGTCCGGCGACCAGCCAGACATGTCGAGCAGACCGATGTGGAGCCATGACGGACGACTGAAGACACGTTAGGACTTGGAAAAGAACGTATGGGCGGCAAGTAACGGCGAAGACGGACGGTTTGAGGACGGTTTCGGCATAGGCTCGAGTCCTGGGTCTGTTTTTATTGTTGACGTGCGTGCCGTATGTATATCCCGCAGCACTGCTGTAATGGTCCTTGTTACCTGTCACATGGACTACAATATTGGCGCCAGCCTAGATATCGGAAGCAAGTTCTCGATGACGACAACCGTTCGATAGCTTGTTCTTGGACGTGCTACATGATCAATGCGGATCGAAGTCATCACCGTTCATGGCTGGCGCCTGGAAATACTCAGAGGGAAGCTTGACCGTTGTTTTACGATGACAGCGCATGATCGATCTATTGACGACGGCAGTCTCAGTGTTGTAGAGGTTACAACTGGACTGCATGCTAGAGAAAAACAAGTGTCACCCTCGTCGCACGCTCGAGCTTGAAGAGTGGCCGAGTCGGTTGCACCATCATCACGCCATCCGTGATTTGTTTGTGATGGGCACAGTCCAACGCTTCGTCGAATTTCAGCCCGTGCTTGGCGCTCGAACTTGCTTCCTGATCCAGTGAGCGCATCGACAACACATAGAGAGGCGGTTGATTACCGTCAAATTGAGTGGACCGATCAGACGAGAGCCAGAAAAAGGCTTCATCGCATGATGTGTCCCTGTGTCGTCCAGGGTGAGATGAGCTCGTAAACAGTATCAATACGTACCGTCTATCCTGAAGAGCTACACAGTCTTGTGGGACATTCGCACCGGGGCAATCGTCATGAGCAAAGCGGAACATCTCCACACAACGTCGTCATGCGAGCGCTTTCCACATCATGAGCTGGTGCATAAAGTCCATGAGGATACCATTCGTAAAATCGACGACGTGATGTCTCACGGTTGGGACAAAGAGTCCACATGTTTGCATCTTTGCAACGGGCAGGATCGTTTTTGTAAGGGACGCAATGAGGCGGCGGGAAGCAAACAATGTGATTGTCTTCCGTACTTGGTGATCATCCACCTGGTAATTTACCAGGCAATCCAAGCCGAAGACGCGCAATAATCCGAAGAAGACCAAGATCATGTTTGTCTTGGGTAGTAGCCTACAGTAAACCTTCCAACGGTCTTGCTCTGGGATCTCTATGCAGCAGAGTGGTTAATGAGTCAGTGAAACTAACATAGGCGACAACTTCAATGGTACGTGTGCGGCGACGCCAGCGTGCCTTGATTGAGGTCTCCTCGACACAAGTATCTCCTCATCTACGTCCGGCTTCGTCGCTGCCCGCGTGTAAGCAGTGCACGACGCGCAAGACGCTTGGCTCTGAGTGAAAAAAAAGGCACCAAGTGAAGTGTCAATGCATCGCAACAGCGACTGCTGTCGATGTGAAATGTGGCGTAGCGTTAAGGCGAAATGTAACAAAAGCTTGGCGCCAATAAGGTCTCGAATGCATTAGTATACATGTTTGGATTTATAGCTCTTGACCTTCGCTCCGGTAGACGCCATACTTCTTTGGCTCAGAGTCTGCAAGCAAACTCACTAGCTTCCGGTATACTCTGGAGCACGAGGGCCATCACATCGACGAAATAGGTTGTATACTCACGCTTCTTCTTGAAATGCCGATCATAGAAGCCACCAAGTGTTCTTACTAATTCAATGCATCCTAGCTCTTCACATCGAAGTTTACGGCAAACGTATCAAAAGAACACACCACATGGCATTTTCGAGGACAAGAGTCGGACTTGTTGTCCCCACTCGTTACAACAAACCCAGCGGTCTCACTGCAACAAATACCAGCTGTAACATCAACGCGCTTACGGTGCCGTAATCACGTGCAAATTTGCGACCGAATCCAGCGCGCTTGACGTAGCGTAACGTGCACGGCTGGTACAGGTAGGATAAGCGATTCTTCGCAGCTGCACAGAAATGAGCGGGATTGGCGTGAGCTTTGCGAATGGAATGGGGTCCGTTGAACTTCGAATTTCTCGTGCATCGTCATGATTTGACCGCACCCATCGAGATGTCGGCCTTTCCTACGTGGTGAATGCTGTTCATCACCGCGTGTCGTTTCGCTACGACTCCAATCGAAGTTTTGTTTGAGTGAGGCATTTACGACGAGAGGATTATTCATCGCTCGCTAACGCCTAAGCATTGATGATCCAGCTCCCCCTGCTTTTCGGTACAGCTGGTGCTTTGCAAGCGACATCTGCGCAAACGTTGCCTGAGTTGCTCCACCGGGTAGAGACATCGATATTGTAGCCTGCCACTTTGCCGAGCTGGGTAGACTGCTAACGATGCGATTCGGACGACTTCTTTCTTCGCCGTTACGACCTTAGCTAGACCCGATCACGGAGGACATGTCTTGAGCCTGGCAAACGTTCTGCTCGAAGTGGCTCCCCTGGCTCACAAGTGTGGTTTAATCGACCACGTGACTTGTCTCGTCGTGTCACAATCGGTCGCTGGTTCCACAATCGCAGATGTCGCCACCCATTCGTCGCCGAACTTACCCGCAAAGAAATGGTCGCCTCAACCAACTGGATGCCCGACTCACCCGTCAGGTGATCCTGTCGTCCTTTGTCGAGCGAGATGGATGAATACAGTCCATCCAACTGCTGAAGATGGTTGCAGTCAATCAGATGGTTGTACCATATCCCGACTCGACTCGATGTCAACAAGAAGAGCACACTAACGGTCTCTCTGGAGCATCTTTCCTCATCCGACGTGCTACTACATCGTGCTAAGACGCTTCATCGTCCAACCAGCAGTATCCCTATCTCGCAAGAACTGTGATGGGAATGCAGAGGAGTTTCTCGTTCCGTAGCTAAGTTGAGACACCGCAAGTCCCTTTGTCGAAAGTAAAGTCGCTTTTGACTTCTTTGAGCTTGACCTCATGACAGCCGGACAGTGAGCTATTCGTCATTGCATCGAGATGACCGCTAGAATCCTCGCAGCTTGTCTCAGTACGCAGACAAGCCGACGAAGGGCGTGCTCGTAAACAAAATCAACAAAGCAAGTGCGCTGATGATGGCGTGGTTCGTAGCTTGCTCATCCGGTGCGTCATCATGCCTGCAAGAACCTTCTACAAGTACGTGCGCGGACAACCCATTATAGGTTTCTGAATGCACCTTTTGATACCGATGCTGTGATAACGACCAGGGACATCATTCGCGACCAGACTCAGGTCACGGTACTGTCCGAAGTTCGCGCCGGTCTTTCCGTCTAATTCCTTCAGTAGTCTCCAGTCTGGAATCACCATGCAATCAATCACCTACGATGGTAAGCATTCCTAATCTGTAGCTGACCTCGATTTCGACCGTGATGGTGCTCTAGCATGACTTATCCTTTCCGAAATGTGGTGAACGCACGCACCTGACGCACCCAGTAGGTCCAACTCACGCACATTTTGACATCGAATTCTGTCAACTCCTACCCGACTGACCCCGTCTGGACACAATGGTTGTCCGTCTCAAGCGATTCCACGCTCTTTACTTGAAATCTAGTTAGCTGATGACGATCGATCTGGACTGGGAGGCCAGACGACGGAGACGAAGCACGTTTATCATGAGCGTCTTCTCCACGCTGTCTCCTCCTGCACGAGCAGACTCATTGCTTTGCACAGCTAGTCTTGACCTACCACATATTGAGGCCGTAGTCGACGACGTCTCGAGAACAGACGTGAACATCCGACACCTTTTTTTTCGTCCAGGTCGTCGATACGTGTGCGTTGCCAGCCTGTCTTCCAGCTCAGACGCGTTAGTCGTTTTAGATGGTAGTGGGACCATGCATGTAAAAGTAGCACCGAATGGGAATGATTGGCATCTACATGCAATAAGGCTGCAGTGGAGGAACCGCCACACAAAATGCGTGTCTTGTTGGAGCCAAAACTATGGGTCTTGTCAGTAGACTGCGTAGTCGAATGTACGCGGTTCAAAGGATGGTGTAATCCTTTGTCGGGCAGCGGTCTAATGCTCTGTGCTCACCGTAACGGTAGCCTTGTAATTGCTCTACTCCCCCAGCCTGTCTGAACGAAGAGCAGGCGAGTAATCCTCTCTCTACATACTGTGAAGTCTCTCTTTGAGTCTGAGAACGTCATTTTCGTGAGACCATAACGTTATTGACGTCCAGGCGCTGCTATTTGTACCTATAAAGGGTCAGGTGATAAAGAAGACCATTCAGAAGAAGCTGTTGTTGCCCTCTTCCGATAAGTTGGCACACAGCAAGAAGTCTGACACGCCGGAAGAGAGTCGAAAAGGTGTTGCTGGCGACACTGAAGAAAACTACGGATGTGTAAGTGAACAATAGAGGTAGTCAATTGTCATTTGAAACCAGCAGACCAAAAGAACAGTTCGTCATGACGGTACATCGGTCGCAACGATTTGTTTCTAATAATGTGGTGGCGCAACACACATGAAGTCGTCGATGAAATAAAAACATAGACCCACATGGAATTTATAAAAGCGTAGAAATAAAGAACATGTCGTCAGCTAAATTATATTGTACAATGTACCAGCGAGTACACTACGCGATGGTCTGGTAGACTAAAGTAGTTAATTGTAGCCGTTGATCACTTGAATGTTCACCACGGGTATACTTGACAGGCAAAGACCGTTGACACAGCGTACATCATTTCTGCAACGCGATCATCGTTAGAATTTGCAGGGAGACCGACTAGGTAGTCACGCAGCTTGCTTTTTAATGCCACATACTTTATGTTTCGATCAAGTCACGAGTCGTTAATGTATTTTGAGTACGTCGTCACTCTAAAAATTCCCTTTGTATGCTGCTGTTCAGCGATAGCTGATCAGCATATCTTTACTGTCCTGACCCCTCTAACCCACCTGGACGCCAGTCATCATAATGATCTTTCGCATACAACGTTGTCGATGATATTCTTCGATGGCAGCAGCAAACTAGCAGCATCTTCGGGTTAGAAAAACGCTAAATATCGATATTGAGCTGAGACTGCAATTGCGACCGGTCGTTTCGGTGACTTAAAAAATGGGTGACGCTACAAAAAATGGAACGTCTTGAATGTGGCTGTTTCTTCGTTGTGAATTTTGATCGGTTCGCAAAAAGATCATCCCTCGATCAAAGCTTATTTTGCGCTCCACTCAAGAGCCCGGGTCTCCCAAGGCACTTCGTAGATGTCAACTGACACTTAAATTGTTGTAAGTCTTTAGCCGAAGATGCAGCCATGCAATTCGACCGTAACTTGTCTCTTTTTATAAAATTATGTTTCGAGAACGAGTTAGCTTACAATTACATTCAGAGTACGTCACCACGTGGATAAGGAGCGTTAGATCAGCTGAAGCCTAACTTGTGAACATGTAACGGCACACTTAAACGCCGTGGTTGCTAATGCAGATGATATTAAGGTACATGATCCCAGTCATAGCTTAGATGTTTCGGCTTCATTCTCCATAATTACCCAGCTTTACGTTTGCGGGCCTACACCGGTCTTTTCTTAGTCGGCGACGACGGCAAGTATAGCGCGTATTTCCCTCAAAATCAAAAAGAAGTGTTTAGAAGTAAAGAGCATACTTACATTCGGATGTACAGTACACCATCTCGATTTTCTTGGATTTCTGGCATCTTTGTGTATTTCTGCATTGTTTCGCGTCGCCTTTTTTAATTTCCTTTTTCATTGTCGGTAATGTTTTGCATTTTATATTATCTGCGTTGATGTTCATCATCTGCAGTTGTTCGTAGATAATGGTCACTTGCATCCATGCAACAAAAAAATCCATCTCACTGCCCTGCCTTGACTACAAAAATGTCAGCAAAGTGCACGTCAACGACATGGTCACACCTCCGCACGGACTCAGAAGTTTGTCACTCATGTTAAAAGTTCACGTACATAACGACCACAATCGCTAGTCATGATCGATCGCTTCAAACATTCTCTCCAGTGTCGGGTCCCGATAAACGCAAGTGCGTCGAGCATAGCCCGTTCCGTCTACACGAGCGATTGCACTCGACAACGTTGCATCGCTTACCGCCACCATGTTGCGCGCAAAAGCCTCCTCCACGGTCATTGCGCATACATCCAGGAACCTCGCAAAAGCGAGACCCGCCATGCAGTGCACAGAAATCTCCACGTTGCGTTCCTTTGCTGCATCCTACTGCAACACAACGTTTGCCACCTCCATGAGCCCGGCAGAATCCGCCACCTTGAGAGCTTTTCGAACATTGTGGGAATTGGCAACGCGACCCTCCTCCATGAGCTTTGCAAAGCAAGTTGGTCTGCGCAGCCTTGCTACAGCCTTGATGTGTGCACCGCTTGCCACCCCCGTGCTTAATGCACATGTTACCACCCTGACTACTTTTGTTGCAGCCTTTGGCAATGCATCGGCGACCGCCACCGTGAGCAATGCATAAATCCTGGGATCGTGCACGCTTACCGCATTTGCTTACCGAGCAAAGTCGATGGGCCCGTTTTGGTTTCGTCTTGTCTTCCTCCGTTTTGTAGAGCATCAGAGACTTTGGTCGCGTCGGCTCTGACCCTGCACCCATTGACGCCGCCAACGATGCAGACGCCGTAACGACAGTGTTTGCGATTTCAGATATTGAGATGCTGTTGCTGTCAGAGCAGCATCCGTTCCAGTTTCTCTCGTCCTCCTCATCTTCCAACAGCGTCAAAGTCGGCATCGAGAATCGGTGATTGATAGGACCTGCGGCAGCAGCTGAGGGTCGAGCCACGTCGCTAACGAAGGACGTTACGTCGTTGTTGATCATGAGACCTTGAAACCTATCGTCAACGTTCATGGCCGTATGTGGCACGCCTTTGCTACCAAAAGACGGCACATAGCTGTCACTCAGTTGATTGTAGACCATGGGATCCCTGTTTGGCACGAACGGATTCAACTGTGCGACGTCTGATGAAACGCGACCGGCTGCCGATTTACCGCCATCATGGAGTGGGGAGAGATCTGTAGGCAGACTTCGACAGTACTGATACGGCATTGCAATATCGCTCTCTACACCGTAAAGTGGGTTCGCTACGGCTGTACCGACCGACTGCTGCAAGTTGTCAGCAACGTGAACCATGGGTCTGCCACACAAGCTCTGCATCGGGACCATGGTATGCCCTACCTCAGCGCTTGCCGGCGGTAGCACGGACTCCGCCATCTGCGTGCTAGCTCTGGTATTGCCGAGGAATCGATGAGCTTCGGTAGACATGGGTTGAAATCCCCAACGAACTCCGGGCACACGAGGTCCATCGACAGTGTTGCGATTGTTGGTAACGATGCTCATTACACCACGTTCCATCTCATGGGGTGAAGCTGCCTTTACGGTGGAGCTGCAAGCATGATGCTTGCTCTTGAGCATGCTAGTATCGGTGCTCTTGAGGTATTTCGCCATTGCCATAGCCATGACAGCGTGCGATGCAACATAGAGCCGCAACGTGGAATAAGTCGCTAAAGGGCGTTACATAGAACGAGAAACTAGGGACCAGGCTGTCGTTGCACAATCCAATACCGCTGCGACCGATTCACTGGCATTTCTGCGCGTTGCGCGGTTGCGGCTATGTTAGTTAAGTTCTTATTGACAGTCTCGTAGACAAGCGTAGCCTGGGTGGGACTCGGGCGCACGATTGTGCTTGTCTTTGAATCGCAAACCGTCATTATTGTGTAATTTCGTCACTTACGCAGGACAGGCTGCACCGATCACGATGTGATGTAGGTTAAAGACTCACGCCAATTGGTTGTCGTCCTCGAGAAATCGCCTTTTGCAAACATCAAAAGCCATGCATTCAATGCATGCACCCTTGCATCGGCATACTCACTCATCCGAGAGGTTGTGGCCGCCAGTATGTATCTCCATTTCACAATGCAGCCACGCTCATCTGAGATGATCGAGCAACGTGCTACAAATCCTTCATTCGCTGACCGATCCATTGAAAATGACCAGACTCAAAACATGCATTTTAAGTTGCAGCTTGGGCTGACTAGTCCCCCTTCCTAGGAACAGTCTCTTATCTAGCATGGACCATTTAGAATTACTGCACTGTGAGGTCTATCGTTGACGGTAAAGGCCTCCACTATACGCGAATATTAAACAGCAGTGAAGGTAGTATGTGGAGCCCGGCTTCATCCATGACTTAAATTATCAGCTCAATAGCCAAGGAGACACCCTGCTTACCTAAGAAATGGTCACGACACGTTGCCTCAACCGGCAATCGTATCCTGGTTCAGAACCTTCCAGACATAGCTGCACACATTCGTTGCAAACAGGCGATTATGAACCTCGGACTAGGTTCAACCTGGCGTTTGGTTGCCGCTAATCGAATGGTCCGACGTATTGAACCGCCGTTATTTCAAAAGAAAAGTTGAAGCATGTCTATGCCTACGTTTCTGTACTTTCGATTTAGGATGTATATGGAATCAGCCGCTTTTGAGCAGCAGATTTTGCAAAACCTTTTCATGTGATTTACAATAAGCAGATATGGCACTATGTCTAGTAGTGGGGAAGTCTAAGCATGAACGATCGTTGTCTAGATGTGATCGATGAATAATTATTTGCCAAATATGATTAATCAAACGCGTCCAGCAGTCGTGTAATCCGTACGTACCGGTATTAAAGTGAGCATTTTTTACAGGGAATTAATCTGTGCACACAATTTTTTCAAAGAATTACACCCTCTATTAAAGCTGATATTCATACCCTTTCTGCCAAACCTGATATTCGCACCCCTTTGTTTAGTTAGCTCTTACACCCCTTATCCTCGTACTCTTTCTCTATATAAACCAACCTGGAGATTTTTATGCATTATTCCGTACCTTCATTTCCTACACTTCTCCGATACTATAGTTCGCTTGACAGGAGTCCACATTGAGGAGCCACGTGAGATGGGTCTTGTAATCATGGCTATTTAAAAAAGGATCTAGATAGGAGTTATGTATGTTTGCCTTTTCGTGTAATATTGGAAGGGGTGATGATGAGCAGGTAAAAAACGTCATGATCGAGGTCATCGCCATGAAGTCTACTAATCATCAAGTTTGACCATATACATTCTTCTATAGATCGAAGCATCTTCACCACATTCATATTATGATTAGTCAACCACGACTGTTATGGATGGATATCGTCACTTCCCCAACCTGACTTAGTGTTTGTATGCGACAGACGATCGGATGTAATCCTGGTACTGTATGTTTATCCAATTAAAGAGAAAATGTACATTTTTTGGCCAGGATAAAACGCGTAGAGGCAGGGGAGTAGGGTACGCCTGCAGCTCCGATGTATTGGGTCGGAGGAGCTTGTTAGATATGTGTATGCTTGTACAAATCTTACGTCACGGGTGCATCAACAGCATATTTGCGTGCTGTCCGACGTTTGATGAAATTGCCGATCTGCATCCTGGAAACTCCCCAGATTTGTGAATGTCAATACAAACCCAAGTCAAGAGTTTATCATTTGCATATTTGCGCACTGTCGGACTTCAGATGAGTTAACCCGATGTAACGGGGCACCCTTTGTCTGGGTGCCACGAAACTTCACGTACACTAGAACGTGCAGAGGACGCTATTCTACTAAACAACTAAGCTGAGTAGAGGGTAAAAGAACCGTATTTAAGATAGCTAAGCTATCAATATAAATTTAATCTTATTCTAACTACATTAAACTACGTCGTCGTATGACGACAATCTGCTCACCACTCATTGCGCGCGTCTAGCAGCGATTGGTGGTAATATATGGTTGTTGTGTCTTTCATCAACCAATCTTTGAGCAGCGCATAAACATTTTCCTACAAGGGGATAATATTACTTCAATAATAACCATCTCGGATGATATTGGTAGGATATTGTCATGCTAGACAGTATCCCTATTGACACCGTTTGGTGTCAATATCATGTAACGGGATACCCCGTTGCATAACCCCCCAACCATCAATCACCCGTTAATTAAATTAAAATTGATTGGGATAGGGTGGCCACCGTTGGATCACTCTCGGAAGGAGAGCACTGATTGGTCAAATTCCAAATCATTTGCCAATTCATCGCATGGTGTCTAAGTCCATGCGATGTGCAGGAAACGACAGTTCTTCGCTTGCTTCATCAGCAGGTGATACTTCGCCTGCTGTTGCGATTCAGCAACAGGCGGTGCCTGTTGTAAACAGTCCACGTGGTGAGTCACCACGTGCGACAGGTACATCCGCTGCGTCTGCAGCGGGCACTGCGAATCGCAATGCAGATGAGCCTGAAGTAAAACTTGTTTATTCTGGAGAATCGGATGATGCATCCGACTCGAAGTCGACACCTCACGCCTCCAAATCATCCGGGGCGGACACTGCAAGATCCAGGTTGACTGGCTCTGGGGAACGTGGCGGCATCAGGTTCGAGATCTTCGGACCAAGAAATTATCCTGACGAATTCTCGTCTCCAGAAAGTCCATACGACTATAGGACGCGTGGGTATGGTGGTGATGCACCTATTAATCACCACGAGCGAAGTTATTCGAAGTATTGGGGTATCACTGGTGTCAGTGCTCATGCTGGCACCTATCAAGAAGCCAGGGACCGAAATGTCCTGCGCCGCGCTCCCCAAGTGGAGTGTCCGTGGATGCCGCCATCCAGAGAGTTGGAACGGTTGGCCGGCATGACTACCGAACGGGATCGAATCCCGCTGTTCGACTGCAGGGGTATTTGCCCACCTAATTCCAGCACGAAAACTATCCGTGCTGAGGATGAATACTTCACCGATGCGTTTTCAAACATCGGTGGTACAATGGCAACCGTGGTCGAGACGGTAAGGCCTTGGTGCAAGGATGGAATGCCCTCATTTAAAACATCGAGTGCATCGGCCGTGAGGCCTGGCTCGCTAAACTTGATGCAGCTCGCATCAGGTTTGAGAAGCGCAACCCAGTTGGGGCGCGATACAAGTTGCACCGGCTGTCAAGAGAGGCAGGGTTACCTTGTCTCTCGTGGAGTGATTCGTGTCCAGGTTGCTTGAACAGCTCGAAACGTGCCCCTATGGAGGCCTACCTCCCTAATGATCCCTACTGGAGGGCGCGCATATCTTCTGAGATGGCCGAAGGGATTGACACTTTGCAGTCCCTGCACTCGCGTTCGGGGAGGTCGTTTTCCGACGGTCCTTCTTTGAACGCAGCGGGTGGGTCTCGTCATAATGCTCGACGAGACTAAGTAAATCAACAATCAGCTGGGCACGAGGCTCTCAGCTGTCCCACACCGGTGGATAGCCACGCCAGCGGACGAGGTAACTCGTCCGGACGCCATTCACGTCGCGTTGGTTTAAAATACGCTCCACTAGAAAGCGTTGGCCACCGCTTGAGTCCACCAAAGTATATGGTAGCGGCGGTAACACCTGATCCGGCTCGAGGGTCGGATCAGCTTGATGTTCAAGAGCTGAACCGTGTAACGGAACAGTTGCAAGATGACTTGGCTCACGAACGGACTCGGCGTTATGAGCTTCAGGATCTTGTAAGGGAGAATTACGATTCCTTATTGCACGATCGTTCGGACGATCGTGCCGCGTTTGCTTTCGCGCAACTTGAGAACGAACGTTCGACTTGTTCTCTTCGTGACGAGCTGTCTGCAGCTCGTCGAGACATCGTTCAACTGTGTGAACAAGTCGCTTCGCTAGTCGACCAGACTGGCTTGTTGAAACGGGACCACTCGAAGGTGGTCTCGGCTTTCAAACGCGGAGGTTTTCTTCGCATATCGAAGCGGGCTCGTACTGATAGTACGGGCGGAGACGTCCAACGCAAAACGTAGGATGCGTACGAATCTTACGGGGCAGTTCAATCGTGTATGTGGTGCCCATACGGCGAACACACAGAATGGACCGATGTGCTTGGGCAGTATCTTATTGCTGCCAACGTTTGTCACTGCGCGTTTTTGTAGATTTACTGTAGACAGCAAAACTAAGTCTCCTTCATCAAATGAAAGAACACTTGCTCTTTCATGTTTGTCTGCATTTTTTCTGTCTATTGCGTCTGCAATCAAATGATAAACAAAGCGGACAACCGCTTCGCGAGTCACCAGAAATTCCTCTGCTGATTCATCCTTGTTTACAGCAGTGCGCTTCGTGTGCACTGCTAAAAGAACATTGTCTTAACCAGTAAGGGCTTCATAGTTCTCACTGTGTCAGTCGTTGGCGATGCTAAATATACCAGCATCGTCGTCATCATCATCATCATCAATGTCGATGTGATCGACATCGGCATCCATCACGCCGACACCGTTGTCGACGTGCGATGAGCAAGAACAAGATCGGTTTTCGTTCGAGCGATTCCACCCACCCCCCCTTAAACTAGAGTCACACTCTAAGAAGGCGGGTAAACGTGGATGGCGTAGGCCAATCACGAAGAACGGTGTATGCGTTGTCGACGCATGCACCGAGTTGTTGATGACGATTTCCGCCATCGGCAAGAGCTCACTCCAACTCGTAAACGAGTGGGAGTACCTCGAAGTATCTCTTCGAGGACGCGGTTGACGCGTTCCGTCTGACCATCTGTTTCTGGATGGTCAGAAGTTGACATTTTCAAACGTGTTCCATGTGAACAAAACACGGGTTGCCAGAGCTCCGCTGTGAAGCGGGGGTCCCTATCAGACACGAGTTCACGGTGAAGCCCGTGAAGGCGGAAGATAGTATCAATGAAGACATGATCACAGCCCTGGGCTGTAATTGCCTCCGGTACAGCAACAAGGTGTACCATCTTGCTGAACCGATCAACAAACACAAGAATACCAGTATTCTTGTGAGCGTCTTTGGGAAACCCGAAGACGAAGTCCATCATTACGGACTGCTAGCACTCTGCCGGAACCGGTAGAGGCTGCAAGGGTGCACGGGATAATGGAATAGGCTTCACTCGTTGGCAAACTTCCCAAGCGCGAATGTATTTGCGCACAAACTCATACTGGCGGTGCCAGTTGAAGTTACGACTGACCGTGAAGTAAGGTCTTTTCTCTACCGCGATGCCCACTTTTTGGGGCATCGTGACGCTCATACATGATGCGCAATCGAAAATCATCATGAGCGAGAACGACGACACGAGGCGTGTCGCCATTGGCTGCTGTATAGTACAGCAGTCCATCACGAACAGAATACTGTTCGGTTGAAGGGCGGTATTGAGACGTCAATCTTTTCAAAGCTTGACCGTACGGATTAGACACGGTATCCATAATTCGCAGAAGAGACTCATCTTCTGCGTATGCTTTTCGCACGTCATCGAGCGGAGTCGACGACGGAACACTCACTGTTAGTGTCGCTACAGTGGGATCACCCCTACTGTTGTGTTGAACATTCGGCTCAAAATCGGGCCGACGCGAAAGAGCATCAGCGACGACATTAATTCGTCCTGGTTTATACTCGACGGAGAAGTTGTACTCCGCGAAGAAAGACAGCCACCTTGCCATTCGCTGCGAGAGGTGTGGACTGTTTATGGCCGTGCGTAATGACGCATGGTCGGTATAAACGATGAAGGGCCTATCTCCTAAAAGATGTACCCGGGACTTAGCCAGTGCACATTTCATGGCAAGAAGTTCCTTGTCATGCACTGGGTAATTACGCTCAGCTGCTTGAAGCTGAAGCGATTGATAACAGACGACGCGCTAAACGCCGTCTGAGTCGTACTGCATTAACGCGCAGCTGATCGCAAAATCTCTGGCGTCACAGACCACATGGAACGGTCTGTCCTGGTCTGCAATCGTCAACACAGGAGATTGTATCAAGCTTTTCTTGATACCTTCGGAGAAGTGCTGACACTCAGCACTCCGTGATCGTATCTCGTTTTTCTTTAGTAGACGAGAGAGATGTACGGTCACATAGGCGTAATTGTGCAAGTACTTGTGCAAGTACGCAGCCAAGCCAAGGAACTTTCGAAGTCCCTTGACGTCGACTGGTACAGACCAGTCGCTAATCGTCATAATCTTTTCCGGATCAAGGCGTACGCCGTTTTTACCCACGATGCAGCCAAGAAGTGGTATTGCGTTCGCTGCATATATACACTTCGTGAGGTCACGAACAACTTATGCTCTCGCCTTAGTGTAAGAACCTTTCGGACGTGGATTAAATGAACCTCCGCGTCCGTCTTTCCATCCATAGCCCAGCTACGGACGAATACATCGTCGAAGTAACTCGGTGCGAAGACTCGCACCAATCGCAAAAGATTCGTAGCACATCTGTTGAACGTTGCAGGGGCGTTACTTATGTCCTTTGGCATCACTAGCTACTCCCAAAGCGTACCACTGGGGTGCTCACTGCTGTGTGCGGGATGTCCCGTTCACGCATGAGGATCTGATAGAATCCATCCATCATATCCATGGACGAAAAGATGGTGCATTTTGCATACCATCAATGATGACGTCCTTCCTCGTTATCGGCGTTTGAGCCGGTACCGTTGCAGCGTTCAATTTGTTGAACGCGTGCACTATCAGCCACCCTCCTATGGCCTTTCGCACACAGAAGTTCGGAGAGCTGTGTGGGGATGTTGATTCCCTCACATGACCCGCAACTAAGCGATCGGCAAAGAATTTGTCGATCGCTGTGACCTGTTCACGAGGTAGTGGCCACTGCTTCATGACACAGTAATTCGAACTGGGTTTCAGTGTGATCTCATGCCGAGTGCCTTTGTCCTTAGGCAGCTCGCATGGCACAGATTCAGGGAAAACATCTTTGAATTCTACCAAATACTTAAACAAAGGATTTGTCTTCGAAGACTCCCAAGATTGAGACGTGTATCGCTCAATCCGACTCTTCTCATCGAGTACACTCTCGTCCATTGATGGGCTACTGAGAGCATGTTCTTTCTCAGCAAACACTTGTGCCAACATAATGTCGGCAGCGTACTCGTCCTCTGTGACGAGTACGCAGATCTTCTTGATCTTTTCACTACGCAGATCTCGCAAGAATCTTTTAGATTCTAGCGTTGGCAACTTGATTACCTCCGAAGCTGACTTCGATGGTGTAAGCAGATGAAGTGTATAAGCGCCTACACTTGATCCGTCATTCACCAAGATATTCACTGACTCGGTGATTTCCTGGGAAAACACATCCGCAGATGGTCGGGAATCCACACCCTCAACATAACTCTCTCGGGAGTTATCACTCTCAGAAACTCTGGAACGTGTACTGACTTTGGGTGCACTACCACAGTCACGTCCTCTTCGATAGACTCTCTTTCAGTCGATCGGGGTTGCTTTACGATCGACTCTGTGTTGGTCGATCTCGCTTCAGCATGTTGTTCATCCTGAACAACACTGATCTCTCTTCTTGGATGCACCCTTCTTGGTGTGCATCCGTGTTCCAGTCCACTCGGTCCCTTCGAGTGGTGAGCCTTCGGCGCAGCCTTGGTCTCTACACAGGTTCCGGAAGCTGGTTCCAGAGTGTAGTGGCCTTCTACACTGTGATCTTGTGCAGTCGTACTAACGACCGTACCACAAGTGAGGCCATCGTACTCACCAGTAGTACATCCACACGCTTGTGGAAAAATCCAAGACGTTCAGCAGATGGCCATCCGATGAACAAACGACAGGCATCTTCACGGATCGATGCTGCTAGCTAACCCATGGCTGGTATTTTTTAAGCCATGCCAGACCGAGGTTGACATCAAATTTGTCATCTAAATTAAGTACGATGAAGTCATCATCGTACTGCTTTCCTTCTAGCGTGTAGTGGATTCACACTACACGTTTGTTCACTGTTACAAATGCGCCTGTGGCAAGGCACGCCGTCATTCTCGTTGGACGGAACTCTCACTCAACAGTGTTGAGTTTACCATCCTCCAGCGACTGGCGTCGAATCGAGCTATTCGACGGCCCCCAGTCAACTAGGTGCGAAGTGACATTCCACTTGTCACTTCGATCTTCAAAGGGATGAGGGACTCCTCATCACTAGGGGCAGTAAAACAAAGCGACTGTGTGTTGGGAGCAATCTTCGTCAAGAGTCCTGCAAATTCTATTGACGTTGCTGGATCAGAAGAATGCTCCGCCCCTACTGATCCTGTCCTTTTTTTGGGGTCCGTCTTGCTTTCGCGGCTTAGCGACATGGTCGGACCCGCGCCTTAGACCTTTCCTTGGCCCAGCGGTGGTCATCATGTCCTGTCTTTGGACGTGTTGCGGTGCTTGGGACACTACACTCATGAGCGTAGTGTCCAATCTTCTGACAGCGATGGCATCTTGCCGGTCGCTTGTGACTCAGAGAGCGAGAGTTCTCGCTCTCGATGTAACAGAGGTTCATTAATTCGGGATTTCCGGTTTATTGTCGTTTCGTCGGACGACAGTTTGACGAGTTAGACCGAGAGTGTATCAGGCTGAAGTCTTCTTGTTCCGCATACGCTATCGCCATTTCCAGTGTACGGAAGTCCTTTTGGAACATGTAGGTCTTGAGCAGTCCATCTACAAGGCCGTAGACGACCACGTTGATGAGCGTGTGCTCATCAACAGGGTTCTCCGTAACGCTACTCACAAGGTAGCGTAGATGTTGTGCGTAAGCATGCACATCACGCTGACTTTGCTTGAACCTCCAGAGTGCAGAGCGTGCATTGAACTCGGCTCTCGGCGGCTCAAACGTATCCTTGAGCCGAGAATTCAAGATCTTTAACGACTCAAACACGTTTGGGTCGTGAAGCTTGAGCCCTAAGGCCCAAGTCGTTGCTCGTCCTGTCAAATTTGGCAGAACGAAGGTGACTTGCATCTCGTCACCCTCAGTGTGACGGGCCCTGATGGCGTCATCTAACTCGGCGAACCACCTCAAAAGGGAATCTTCATCGGTTCCCTTGAACTTGAGATATCGATCTTCAAGGTTTCGGGTCGACACGTGTGCGCCCATCGAATGATGGGGGCATTGCTGCTGTAGCATGGCTAACTTCTGTCTTTCGACGGCAAGTTCTCCGTGTAGGAACTTTTTGATATCAGCATGTTACTGGTCTCTGCTTAGAGACTCCGACCTATCACTGATGGCGGGTTCGCGCACGAGCACACTCATGCGGCCGACTACCTCCCATTCTGATTCACTCAGATGGAAGTAGCCTTCACGTGTGACGTGAAAGCTGTCGTCTTCTACGTCCAACATGTTCATGTTGGACGGACACTAAGTAGTCGTTGGACGGACTACGAAGTGCTACCAGGTGTAACGGGGCACCCTTTGTTTGGGGTACTGCGAAACTTCACGTACACTAGTACGTGCAGAGGAAGCTAATCTACTCAACAACTAAGCTGAGCAAACGGTAAAAAGAGAACTGCATATAATTTAGTTAAGCTATCAATATAACTTTTATCTTTATCGAACTACATTGATCTTCATTGTCGTATGACGACAACCTGCTCACCACTCGTTGCGCGCGTCTAGCAGCGATTGGTGGTAATCTATGGTTGTTGTGTCTTTTATCAACCAATCTTTGCGCAGCGCATGAACATTATCCTACAAGGGGATAATATTCCTTCAATTTTATCCATCTCGGATGATATTGGCAGGGAATTGTCATGCTAGACAATATTACTATTGACACTGTTTGGTGTCAATATCTTGAAACTGGCTACCCCGTTACAGTAATCAGTCAAGAAAGTCACAGTCTTCGATGCACTGGATCGCACGATGGGGTGCCGTTATTGCGAGCGATGCCAACACCATGATATGAAGTGTTGTCGTCATCCCTTCGCAACGATAATGAAATAGCTCCACGAACCGTATATATTGTGGAAGAGCATGTCATAAACGTTGCTAGCACCTTTCGTTGTTGCCGAACGAGGTTGACACCGATCAGCAAGTGACAAAGTGATTCTCACTAGATGCAAAGAAATCGGTAGAGCGTGAGTGTACGCTTATTAAAACTTCACACCGTTCCGAGCACCCGTTTGCGCACACGTAGCACACACCCACGTCCAGGCCTGCTTACCGAAATTGACGGACACTACCCCGCAAAACTGGACACGCTTTGTGTGCCCGTGAGTCTCAAAAAAAGCAGCATCGTGCTCGTTCAACGGCGTTTCGGCGTCTGCTTCTTGCAAATCCATCGTTTGATACACACGCTTGCAGGTGAGGCATCAGGTAAACGCATGAAGCCGTCAAAAAGTCTACGCCATCCGACATCTATCCACCAAGACACGTTGCATTAGCGGAACGTGCCCTTCTGGACTGATCACGAAGCCACACGACGGCATTTCACTCATGTTGACACGATAGCCATCAGCTCAGCACCAACAATGAACAAAGTGGTCGGATCGAACCCGGCCACAGTGCGACGACGGTCAAGCTCCTTCATATGAACCAAAGACCATCTCCAGTGTCCCTTGCGTTCGAAATCGGACGCCAGTCAGTCGGTTGGTCCATTTGTCCGTCCTGTTCAAGCGTTCAGCCACTCCCGCAAGACTTGCGCGACGGCGTCCCACTCTCTGGATGCACCATCGAGACACAAAGCCGACGGCTACCCATCCAAGTCCGTCCGCTCCAACCTGCTCATCGGACGCAAACCAACCGGCGCAATCGAGACCAAATCACATCCAATCCAGCTGCTCCTACTGCTGCTGCTGCTGGAGGTCGCCCCACTATTCTCCGACCGCGACCTGTTGTCGGTATGTCTGATCGCCAATTTGCGGGTCCTGGTGACTCGCTCTCCGACACCCAGGAGACGCAGCTCCAGCTCGTTGGCTACGTGTCCAGTTCCCTGTCGCTCACAGGATCCCTCTACGTGCTGCTCTACTTTACGCACGTCTATTGGAGGTGCACCCCGCAGCTGCCTCGGGTTATTCAACACCGAGCTTCGCGTCGCGCTCGTACGGACTTTATGGATAAACTCGTGGTCGTGCTCGCCCTCTTTGATCTTGTCGCGATTGCAGCGCGCGCAGTCGGACGGAGCGTCGTGCACGACGTGGCGCTTTGCAATACACAAGCGGCACTCCTTCAAACCGCCACCTTGGCGAGTTGTCTCTGGATCTGCTGCACGGCGTTTAACCTCTATCGCTGGATCGTGGGCGGCGAGTCCGACGCAACGCGACAGCGAAGGTTCCCGGTTTTCGTGGCCATCGCAGTGATCCCTGGGGCAGCTTTAGCTGCGTTCCATGTCTTGAGTAGGTCATACATTTTTGTCATTAGTTACGGGACTTGGAGGAGACAGGAAGCAGATGCACCTCAAGGTAGTGACGAAGAAGGGCACTGACGATGGTGGTTTTTTGATGTGGTTTTTGATGTCCATGTATGTCAGCAAACAAGTATGGTGACGCAACTTTTTACTGCTGGCTGGATGAGATCCGGTACATGTTTTTCAGCTTCTACGTCTTTTATCTCCTCATGGTCGTGTTCAACCTTGTGCTGCTTGCACTCATCCACTTGAACATCAAACAGCGAGTGGCAAGGTGTGTACGAGTCCCTGCTTGCTTGGGTACTTTTGTTTGTACGTTTTCATGTAGTTAAATGTTCAGTAGTTAATGTTTTCATTTATGCTTGTAGACACGACACGGTGGAGGCCGACACATCGTCGATGCTGATTCGCCGCAAGTTGGTGCTCCACATTGTTGTCTTTATTGCCCATCGCACACCAATGATGATCTATCGAAGTAAGTAGACTGGCGTCTTTTGGATCGTCATTGTGGGTTATGAAGGAGTGTGTGACATAATTTACTCTGCTACGCAGTGTTCGAAGCTGGAGGGATGGTAAATTTTAAAGTAGGCCTCACCGTGCAGGTAATTCAAGACCTCAACGGACTTTCCAACGCAATCGTATACGGAGGCATGTGCCGTCGATATGCAAAGAAGGATATACAACTGCGTGATGGCGATGCCATCAGCTTACCCTCACCGACAGAAAGCATGATGGGTGGACTCCGTGTAAAGAAGTCATCTGCGATCATGGAAGATGATCAAGAAACTATGTTTCGTCCATCCGCGAGCATTGGAACTGCGACAGTCCGATCAGGATTTATAGTCCCTTGCGAGTCGGACAGTGAAGATTCAAGTGCAGACAGGAGTACTTACCCTTGCAAGAGCAAGGTCCTATCCCAGAAAGGTTACAGCTATAGTTATCGTGATTGGCATCAGCGTTTGCTCAAGCATTTTTCGCTACATCATGCACTACCTCCTGGAGGTTTTGATTGCGATACTCCGTTTGAGCCGAAAAAGATTGCGATCTTCGCGTCGACATTTAACATGGGTGAGAAGGATGTTCTCGATAGCGAATTGGTAATACTAAGCTACATACTGCCTCATCTCTTTGTGCATGGCGATCTAACATGACGTATGATGTGATGATACGTAGCGCCAGTGGATACCGCTTCGAAAAGATGTGTACGTATTCGGAGTGCAAGAGTGTATGAACCTTGCGGACTTGCAAATGAAGATACTGCGCCACCTCCTTTCCGGATCAAGCAGCAAATATGTGCATTACTCCCGCGAGATCGGTAAACGAGCTACAGCGTTGGGCTACCACGGATACATTGCTCTATGCATTTTTGTACGATCGTCAGCTGTAGCATCGGGGCGATTTCGGATAATACACGGGCAGCGAAGAAACCGAAATGCCCAGGAAGTGTTCCGCGGCAAGTCACTTTTGCTCTTCGGCCGCGCATCCAACAAAGGAGCCGTCGGTATGTCTTTTCGGTTCGATGGTACGTCATTCGCGTTCGTGACCTGTCACTTAGCGTCCGATTCGTCAAGCTTGACGCGGGCCAAGCGAAAGAAAGACCATACCACAATTTTGGAAGCAAGTGACAGCTTGCTGGAGGCAAGTATGGAAAATGACAACGGACGGAGTAGCGGCGGGGACTGTAGTAGCAAAGCTTCGATTTCTAACGGTGCTACAGTGAAAGTACACCAACCACCTTCTAAAGTGGAGCGCCGGAACCGAGACGCGATGGAAATTTTACAACAACTGTACTTAGATGAAGAAGACTATGGATTCGGATTCTCGCATTTACACCACCACAGCTTTATTCTTGGCGATTTTAATTATCGGATGACACGCAAAGGGGCAACGCCGATGGACATGCTGAAGCTACTTGTAAATGCTGGCATTGAACGCTACCAAACATGCGAAGATACGCACGCTCTGGTTTTGTCGTCGCCGTGTTACTCCCCATCAATTTCACATGCATCGGTGTGTGAGCTGTCTGGTCACAATGATGAAGCTGGTTTTCGACACTGCATGACACCAAAAGCACGGAGTCTAGCTCGGATTTCGTCAACTAGGGTGACGGTGAGAGAGCGAGTGGGCGCATTTCCGAGAAAAGGTCACAGTAGTTCGGTGCCATTTCAACTGCAATCGCTCGTTGAGGAGCATGATGAGCTGTCCCACTTGTGCCGCTCACAGCAGCTTTTTCACGGATTTCAGGAAAAGGCGATCACATTCTTTCCAACTTTCCGGCGGATACGAGGACAAACTTTGCGGAAGCCACTAGATGCACTCATGCTTCAGCAGAACTACTCACTCGTCGCAGCTCACGGTGGATACAGAGTACCGTCTTACACGGATCGCATCTTCTACAGCTCGCTCGCAGGTACACAGAACGCACTTCACTGTCTTTCTTACGATTCTTGCGAGCTAGTTACCTCATCGGACCACAAGCCTGTGTCTGCTTGCTTCGAGGTGGCGTTGCTAGCATCAGCACAAAAACCGTTCGTACCTTCACGAATGGCGGATGATTCAGCGTGGTTTGGCAACTCGACAGATACCAAGGCTACAGTGTTTCATCCTAACCCCTTGGCAAGTGCCATGGCTGCTGCTCGAATGGAAGACATACGTGGTGCGTGCGAACTCCGTCTAAGAATCGAGTTTCGTTCAATCCACTGGACTGATACACTCGACTCGGCATTGTTTGATCGCGCTGAACATGTGCAATTTGGCTTCCTTTTTCCACTGCCGTGCGAAGACGTTTTTGCGCCCCAGCGAAAGTTACATGAAGTGGCTGAGCAGTTGACGTTTGGCGGAGCCGACACAGTCGACGCGGACTTTGCGTCTACGGTCACACCAATCTCCAATTTTCACACCTTGAAGTGGCATGAGTTTGTCAACGGTGGGTTACGGTATCATACCATGGCAGGGGCTGCCGGCCACAAGCACGTGGCTGTGATTCTTCGTGGCCGAAGGCGCACAGTACCCAGGAGTGCACCGGGGTCTTGTTTGATGGGAGGAGGTAGCTGTTCACAGTTACTGCATAGCAGCTCGACCTCGCTCGTCTCTTCGCACTCTTCAGCTGCGCTTCATAACGGCGTGATATCGTCTGCATCTTTCTCATCGGAGCAATTATTCGGACACGGCACCTTTTGCGCTGAAGATATGATGAAGAAACGCGACGTTTGTGTGCCGCTGACATTGGGCGGAAGGCTACTTGGTCGTCTTCAGCTACGGGTGTCGTTGCAGTTGCGTCAGAAATGACACTTCTATACAGGCTGAATCCTTGCTGAATGGCGTGTAAATAGTGCATGATGTAGTTGGATAAGTGTATGTGGAATTCGGTATGTTGTAGTTGGAGAAGTGTATGTGGACTTCGGTTTGTAAGTCTTCTTCTGGTGGTATATTATGCAAAATATAGACGTGGCGGTGTGGTAAATTGGCTACTTCAATTCGAGCATCGACAATTGGATAATGCAGTGGATGCTACTGGTTCATACCATCCCTCCTGTCAATCTTGTAGAATACGGCTACAGTTACCTTCTCACTCGTACAGGCTTACTCATGTACGAGCGAAAAGGTAGCTGGAGCGTAGAGCTTTATGCTACCAGATAGAGTAACCCTTGGAGTTAGAACATGCTCGATGACTTTGACCATACAAATATTATTTGCGAAGCGGTGCGTAGGTTCCGTGTGCTTTCATCCGGGCGATAGTCGTGTAATCGACGATCATTCACCATCACCGCAGACGTAAAAGCGTATTCATTGCAAGATCCAGTGCGGGATCCGTTTTGGGTCGGTATTTGTCGAGATCCAGATGCCGACCCCGGAAGTATGCTTTGGACTGATGCTGACCATACTGATCATACACATATGTATCAATGAGCTGGCAATCGGCTTCAGCTGAAATACTGCTGTCTCCGGCAGCATAATTGTCATAAAACATAGACTGTGATCACAACATGAGTGCACGATCTGTACGACTTGTCTGATAAAACCCTGATTCGAACGCGAAAAACTTACAGCATAGATATTTGTCGAGACCCGAAAAAAAGAGGCTTTGTCAGCAGACTATTCGCGGTCGATTTCGGGTCCTCCACATTCGATTTGCACTAAATCACTCGAGAGCAAGACAATTCCACGTTTGCTGTAAATAATGCATGAATAACTCTTTGATGTTGTTGAAGCTATAAATAGGAGTTTGCTCGGCCAGCAGTGCTGCGACGGTCCATACATAATTCAAATCGCAATCGTCGTATCCATTGTGCGCACTGTCCAATGAAGAGTAGAATACTTTGCACGATAGAGAAGAAGCTCTGGAGCTCAAACTGAAATAGTGGTCGTCAGTCTCAGGACTAATTCGAGTTTTGTATATTCGCGTTCCCACTTTGGGAGTTCGGCGGTGTGGGAATGGGTCGTGTTGTACCTTTATCAATAAAAAGCTGGTGGATATCGCAATTAGTACGACGTGTAAAATACACCTAGCGATTTATACAGACGGAGAGACTTATAGATAGACTGTAAGGGGCTTAGAGCCACACACTGGACAACCAGTGTGGATCTACTCTCATTGACAGCAGCGTGGCTGGTGCTTCGCTACCTCTGTAAATTACGCAGAGGAAGGGAAACTAACTAGGAAAACTGACTAGTTGCTGGTAAAAGTAAACTGTATAAAATAATAATTAAGTCCTAAATATTGACCTTTATTTTAGTCCGAACTTAGTTAATTGCATCTATCAAAATGTATGTTAAAGTCTTGGTCACCACTCATTGCGCGCACCCATCGTTGATTGGACCACTTAGAGCTGGCTGATACGATGACCCATATCAGCCAATCCGTGAGTGTTTCTGAATATTAACTCTTATGGTAATATTCATGAGCATTATCAAATTTTATGATAGTATTTCGATTAACAAGTATCAAGATCAGTCAAATATATTATGATACACCATCACATAGACCGACATCAAGAAAGACATAGACAGAAAGTAGGTTCTAAAAGCTTGGCATTCACCTTGCGCACAATTACTCATATCCCTATTGTGCGGGCACGCAATTATACCAACAAAGGCATCAGATTTTCGTATATATCCAGACCATGTAATTGCAGAGTTAATAAATTAACGGCCTTTTCCCGAAAAAGACACCGACAAAAAGTAGGTCTTTGAAGCTTGGCACTTACCTGCGCACAATTACTCATAGCCCTACCGTATAGGCACGCAATTAAATAAAAAAGGTATTTGTTTGTGTTCAGACCCTGTAATTGCAGAGTTAATTAATTAATATACCTTTTCCAAAATTGACACCTTCCTCTAATAGTAAATATTGGTTTTCTAATATATGATCGTGTTTATCTTCAGGTTTGTATTCAGTTTCTCGATTTATTACCCATTACGCAATTGATTATAGGAGTGCGCTAAAAATCTCTATTAAATTACAAATATTTAATAAAAAATACGCTTTGCATACTCGAGTTCACGTGGCACACATGTACCTGTATTGTGCTACGATAAAGGGCTTAACCTATAATGGTCGGCGTTCACTCACAAAATTGCGATTAGTCTAACTTACTTGAACAGATAAGTTTGATTACGGTCACGCAGATATTCACCACGATAGGTAAGGCTTGTGCTCTACTCGCGTATTAACGCTACGCTACGTCAATACAAAGTTGCAAAGGGAAAAAGGCTGCAAGTAGGTGCCGTAGATGAAATCTGGGTCAAATCCAGCGGCTGTGTAGGCCCATAAACATTCAGAAACCTCATTAATTAATTCCAAATTAACTTGCAAGAATACGATTAGGAGTACTGTAGAATATCGTTTCAATGAACCACGTGGTGTGGCAGCAGAAAGTAATGATGGAGGACCAAATCCGATAATGCAACAGATACAGTGAAACACACGATTAAACAGCATTTGATTTATTCCGTACCGTAAATTTCAATGCCGAGTGTAATTTTTTATTGAAAAATGACATTTATGCTGGAGTAATTTTACACTTCAACCAAATTGAATGTCTTGTGTGTTGCCTTACCACTTAAACTCTTCACGTCCAGCGTGCTGTTATTGAAGCTTTGAAGCCGTTAACAACACCGACTAATCTCTGCTAAAGCATTTAAATGTCTACATCAAAACCAGTAGGTATGTAAATCCAGTTTCATGTTGCTTTTTATCGTACATTTCTATTGAACACAACTTTGTGCACGCAGCATATTAAGACGGCACTATCGCATCTAATCTTGGGTAAACGATGTTTCGGATACTAGTATTCACGATGTAGATCCCAAAAGTACGAAAAACAAAAAGCAAACGTTGGCGTACAATTAAATGATAACAGCTTCCATTAATAATGCTTAAGGCATCATCGCATCTTTCCTGCTTGCAATACGCCTGCAGTAGAAGAAGGCTAAAATCTTTTAGATGCATACAGTAAGAGTTGACATATAACATTGATTCATAACATACTATAGAGATTGCATGCTAAAAACTAGAGCCAATTAGCAAGAAGCAAATTCCTATTTTACAACTACTACAGCTACAACATCAGCACTTCAGTACCAACAACGACAGTAACACTAGTAAAACAACAACTGTGTATAAGCAGCATAAAAAAGCAGCTGCACCAATACCGACAACAGCAACAGCGGCAGCGAAAACAACAAAAGTAGCATTAGTAACAAAGCAACAACATCAACAGCCGCAGCAGCAGCAACGATAGTACCATCACCAGCAAATACAACTGATTTATCACATATCCAATACAACAACAAATACCACTACAGCAACAGCAATGATACCAGCAACAAATCAGGAGCAAATAAAAGATACTAGTAACAAAAGAATAACTAGCCTTATAAACTATAGCACATTACCAAATCGTCGACATAAACGATACACTTAAATGCGACAACATTAGCATCGATTGCCTACATTTACGGCCGCAAAAGACAACGTGTAGACGCTGAAGTTTTACTTCACCGTCTTCTCCATCAACTGGTGGCTGCGGTACCAGCACTCCCGCGGCAGAACCCTCTTCGCGACCCCTTTTACAGTGTGGGGGTTGAGCACGGATGTACAATGGGAATTAATAAATGACTGAATGTGTGAGATTTTACGTACATCACGATAACTTGAGCCTATGAAGACGTGAAGCGTTTTTAATTTATAATTATCGGGGGCATTATGTACAATGAAATTATTAGGGTTTTTCTAGTTATCTGGAGTTTTTTGTAATCAAGCGGGCATTTATATTTCCTTATAATAGATGTAAAAATCTAATACTTATAAATGAATGCCCGCTCATATAAAAATGATTTTGGGTGAGCAATTACATGCTACTGCTATGTTGACAGCCATTCCTAGTAATAAAGGATAGTCTGTAACATATGAGACACCTACAGCGTTCCTATAACGTGGTTGCATCTTGCGAGCTGCATCCACCTTTTGAAAGTGCGCTCTTTCGCTTAGAAATATTACGCACGATTATAAAGAATGCAAAACAATTTTGTGTGATTAGATACGCACACATGCACATTTCCCCAATCGCTTATTGCGTAGTTGAGAGAAATAGAAATCGCGCGTTTGTCTCGCCGTCCCACCGATATATTTGTGTGAGATGAGGTCAGTGATGAACTAAGGCGTAATGATTGCAGCAATTTGCTGCGACTTTGTGCATCTAAGCCGAAAATTGTAACAACTTATTTGATTTTTGTTATGACGAACTCCTTGTAAGCAGTGCGTAAAGGACGGACGGAAGGAAATAACAGGAGGCTGAGGAATGTATCTATACCATAAAATCTCTGATCTCCGACAGGCTCGGACCGGGACGAAGCCAGCATTTTTGTGTGTACTTTTGTGTGCATTATTAGAAGTGGACGGGGAGCTTAACAAAAGATTTATTGAGATATATTTATTTGTGTATGGAACGGGGCACCCTGAAGCTTGTACTGATGACAGTACAAGCTACTTGTTCTGATGACAGAATAAGCTACTTGTTCTGATGACAGAATAAGGCGGTGCCTCGTAACTTCACGTACACTAGTACGTGCAGAGGAAGACGGTAAGAAGAAGCGAGTACTTGGTTAAAGTAAAAAGTAGAACTGTATTTATAATAGTTAATGTCTGCAATAAATCACTATTTATCTTCATCTAACTATGTCTGAATACAAATATGTAAATCACCACTCATTGCGTGCGTCTGTCGTGGCGCGTCTTCGTTGGTTGATATAATGGCCTATATCAACCAATTAGGAACTACTCGTAAGTGCTACAGAATATTTGTCCTTATGACAATATTCTGAGAATATAACTCTTATAGTTATATTCTATTAGCAATTTCTTATAAATTGTTATGTAACGATTCACCCCCTTACACCCCCCCTTAACCATCGGTCACTTAAGTGATTGATTGACTGAATGGTAACTCGCCCCAAATCATTTGGGACAGGGTTTGCACTTGTTGGTCCGAGTCCACTTTCCAACATTTCATCACATGGTTAACAAGCCCATGAGGTGCGCAAGCAAGGCCGCCGAGAGCGCGTCCGCACGTCTCTGTGCGGACGCCGAAGCAGAAACCACAGCAACTGATGTCTCATCGGTTGCTGAAGCGACTCAGCCTGTGTCACTTGGTGATGCAGGCGCTGGTCATGAAGACACTCATGTCTTCACAGAGTATGAGCTCGGTGTCTTATACTCTCCTGATACGGAAGACGGATCCGTATCGACGGCGATCGAATCTAAGCCGCCTGCCAAGCGTGGCATGGATGATGCTATGCGTCGTAGCATCTTTGGTTCATCTGATGAATCAGATGAACCATCGCCGAAGCGAAGTCGCTCGAGGTCGCGAGACTCGGGCGCTAACAGTGGTGTCGGTTCTCCTATTGACACCGCTTCACAGCGAGGTGCCAGTCCTTCTGTCGGCACATCGCAGGAAGAGCGGGGCCGCAATGTCTTGCGTCTCGCTCCAGAGAAGAAGGATGGATGCCTCCTAAATCTGTCGTGGATCACTTGTCGTCGACGACGAGTGATCGTTATCGAACACGGTGTTCGATTCGTCAAGGATCCATCACCTTGACCCCAGCGCGAAAAACTATCGCGCTGGGAATGAATTCTTCATCGATGCTTTCTTTAGACATCGATGGTACAGTGGGAATCACAAGCGTGATGGTCCCTCACTACTTCAAGCGCGGAACGCCTACATCCATAACCTTGAGAATGTAGGTCGTGACGCTTGGAATGACAAACTTATCAAAGCTCGTGATAAGTTTGAAAAGCGAACCCCGACAGGTGCACGCTGCAAGCTGCATCGTCTGTCAAGGGAGAAGGGATTACCCTGCCTCTCTTGGGGAGACTCGTGCCCGTGTTGTGTGAACAACTCTGCACGAGCACCTAAGGAGGCTTACCTCCTTACCAGCCCGTGGTGGCGCGTACGTATCTCTATTGAGATGCACGAAGGGATTGAAAACCTGAAATCCCTTTACGACCGTGCCGGGAAGACTTTCTCCGGCGGTCCTTCTGCGGCACAGGATGTGCTGCGTCGTACTGCTCAACCAGACCCAGTACGTCAATCATCAGTTGGGAGCGGGGCTCCCAAGTATCCCAGGACGGGGGATAGCCGCGCCACCGGACGAGATAACTCGTCCGACGTCCGTTCACGTCGCGGTGGTTCAACAGCTGCTCAACTAGATAGCGCTGGCCACAGCGAGAGTCCTCTAATGGAGGTGGAGGAGGAGAAAAGACGCTCTTCACACGATCATGGGGATCCGTGTGTTCCCGAGAGCTTCTTTGATCGCGTAACGCAAGGGTTACGCAACGATCTCGAACATGAGCGGGACAGGCGTCTCCAAATGGCGGACACTGCCTCGAAGCATCGAGCTGAGTTTGCCTTTGCTCAGCTTGAGAACGAGAGATCTCTGACATCTCTTCGTGACGAGCTAAGGGTAGCTCGTGGGATTGTTGATCGGTCTCGGGATGAGATAGCTGCTCTTCAGACCCTTGTTGATGCCCACCATCGGGAGCACAAGGCTTTCTGCGAGATGCTTAAGCGCAAGGGCGTTCTTCATCGGAAGAAACAGCGTACTGGTGGTACGGCTTAAGCCGACCAACGTAAAACGTGGGATGCGTTCGCATCTTACGTGGTAACTCGATCGTGTATGCGTTGCCTAGGCGATGCAATACACGAAATGGGCCGATGTACTTGGGTAGAAGTTTACTACTACCCAAGTTAGTCACTACATGCTTCGGTAGATTAACCGTAGACATTAGGACTAAGTCATCTTTATTAAATAAAAGAGTGTTCGCCCCCCCCATTCTTGTCTGCGTTTTGCTGTTGCTTATCCACCGCTTCGGCGATGGAGTCTTACACAAAACGGACTACCGTTTCACGAGCCAGTATGAACTCATCTGCTGACTCGTTAGCTTCAGTGCGCTGTGAGTGCACTGCAGCAACATCAATCTTTTCTTCAGTGAGGGCTTCCTCGCTCTCACTGGCATCAACTTCTTCGATATCGATGTTGTCGATATCGGCATCAAACGCAATGACCTCTTCTTCAGAGCGTGAAGAGCGTGAACCAAATCGTGTTTTGCTCGCGCGAGTCCCTCCCCACTTAAACCAAAGTTACACTCTAGTGAGGTGGGTACACGCGGATGGAGCAAGCCATTCACTTAAAACGGTGTATGTGTCGTGGACACATGCACCGAGTTGTTAATGGCAAACTCTACCATTGGCAAGAACTCACTCCAACTCTTAAAGGAGTGTACGTATCCTCGAATTACTTCTTCGAGGACACGATTGGCTCGTTCCGTCTGACCATCTGACTCTGGATGATCAGATGTCGACATCTTCAAGCGCGTTCCGAGTCATTTGAACACGGAACGCCAGAAATCAGCAGTGAATCGTGGATCTCTGTCTGATACGAGTTCACGGGGCAACCCATGAAGTCGGAAGATGGTGTCAATAAAGACACAAGTACAGCCACTTGCCGTGATTGACTCTGGTACAGCCACAAGGTGTACCATTTTGCTGAATCTGTCAACAAATACGAGAATACCGGTATTCCCGCGTGCGTCTTTGGGTAACCCGAAGACAAAATCCATTGAGATGGATTCCCAGCACTCAGCCGGAACCGGTAGAGGCTGTAAAGGTGCACGCAGTGAAGGACTTGACTTCACTCGTTGACAGACTTCGCATGCGCGAACGTACTTGCGCACAAACTGATACTGGCGGGGCCAGTAAACGTCTCGACTCACCGTGAGATATGTTTTCTCCCGGCCACGATGTCCTCCTACAGGAGCATCGTGATACTCGAACATGATCCGCAAACGCAGATCAGTATCATCTGGAATGACAACACGTGGTGTGTCACCAGAAACGGCTGTATAGTACAGTAACCCGTTGCGAGTAGTGTATCGGTCTGGTGCAGATCGATACGCAGGCGACAATCGTTTCAACGATTCTCGAGATGGTTGGGAGAAATGTGTCAACAACTTCACAATCTCACCATCTTGGGCGTATGCCCGCCTCACATCATCATACAACGTTGTAGATGGGACTGAGGACGTCATAACCGCAACAGTGACTGTCTCACTGTTGGGTTTCGCGACTGTTTCAAAGTCGGGACGACGTGAGAGTGCATCAGCGACGACATTAAGTCGTCCTGGTTTGTACTCGACCGTAAAGTTGTATTCCGCAAAGAATGACAACCACCGCGCCATTCGTTGCGAAAGGTGCGGGTTGTTCACTGCCGTGCGTAATGACGCATGGTCAGTGTAAACAATGAAGGGTCTATCTCCTAATAGATAGACTCTGGACTTCGCGAGTGCATACTTCATGGCAAGGAGCTCCTTGTCATGCACTGGGTAGTTCCGCTCAGCTGGTTGCAGCTGACGCGACTGATAGCAGACGACGCGTTCAACGACTTCAAGGTCGTACTGCATTAATGCACAGCCGATTGCGAAATCGCTGGCATCACAGACCACATGAAATGGCCTGTCCTGATCGACAATTGATAGAACTGGAGATAGTATCAAGCTCTGCTTGATACCATCAAAGGAGCGCTGACATTCAGCGTTCCATAACCACCTCTCGTTCTTTTTCAACAAACGAGAGAGAGGTGTACAGTCATCTCGGCGTAATTGCGTGAATACTTATGCAAATGCGCCGCTAGCCCGAGGAATTTTTGAAGACCTTTGACATCAACTGGCACAGGCCAGTCGGTGATCGCCTTGATCTTTTCGGGATCAGGACGTACACCGCTCTTACCAACGATGCACCCAAGAAGTGGTATTTCGCTTGCTGCAAATACACACTTCTTGAGGTTTGCATACAATTGATGCTTTCGCATGATTGTAAGAACCTGTCGGACGTGGTATCTGTGAACCTCAACGTCCGACTTTCCATCCATAGCCCGACTATGGATGAATACGTCATCGAAATAACTCGGCGCGAATTCTCGTACTGGTCTCAACAGATGTGATACACATCTGTTGAACGTGGAATGGGCATTACTAAGCCCTTGTGGCATTACTAGCCATTCCCAGAGCATGCCGCTAGGCGTGCTCACTGCGGTATAGAGTATGTCCCGTTCTCGCGTAAGGATTTGATAGAAGCCATCCATCAAATCCATGGACGATAAGATGGTACTCTTTGACATACCATCTATGATTACGTCCTTCCTTGGTATCGGCGTCTGAGCCGGTACCGCCACCCTCCTGTTGCTTTTCGCACACAGAAGGTCGGAGAACTATGTGGGGAAGTTGATTCCCTCACATGGCCCGCAGCTAAGCGATCGGCAAAGAACTTGTCGATCGCAAGTCTTGTTTACGAGTCAGTGGCCACTGCTTCATGACACAGTACTTCGAGCCTGGTTTTTTTTTCGACATCGTGCTGAGTACCTTTATCCTTCGGTAACTCGCACGGAACAGTTTCAGGGAATGCATCCTTGAATACCAAATCTTCATAGAGAGGATTTGTCTTGAGCGATTCCCACGATTGGGAGTCATATCGCTCAACTCGTGTCTTTTCATCGCGGACACTCTCGTCCATCGATGGACTACTGAGAACTCTCTCGTTCTCAGTAAACACTGTTGCTGACCTTATGTCGGCTACACACTCGTCGTCAGCGACGAGTACGCAGATCTGCTTGACTTTGCCACTACGTAGATCACGCAAGAACCTTTTATGTTCGAGCGTTGGCAACTGATTGATCTCCGAAGTCAACTTCGGAGGCGCAATCAGATCAAGTGTATAAGCGCCTACACTTGATCCGTTATTGACTATGACATTTAATGTCTCTGTCATTTCGTGGGGACTTATTCCGTCAGGCTTCGAAGGACTTATTCCTTCGGCTTCCCGGGGACTTATTCCCGCGGGTTTCGGGGAACTTATTTCCACCGTATCTGTAATATCGGAGCTTATTCCCTTTACTTCATCTAGCTGTGGTTGCGCAACCACAGCGAGATCCTCTACGAAAGACTCTCCAGTCGATCTAGGATTATCGTTCTGCTTAGCCTGAGCGATCGATTGTTTCTCTTCTAGATGTTCCCCGCGAGGGATACATCTTTGTCCCGGTTAACTCGACTCATTCGAGTGGTGGACCTTCGGTGCAGCCTGTGTTTCCTCACAGCCGCCAGAAGCTTGCTCCGAAGTGTAAATGTTTGTTACACTAAGGTTTTGTGCAGTCGTACTAACGACCGTACCACAAGTGAGGCCATCGCATTCACTCGTAGTACATCCACACGCTTGTGGACGCTCCAAAACGTTCATCAGATGGCCATCTGACGAACAAGCGGCAGGCATCGTTACTTTTCGATGTTGCCAGTTTAGTCGTGGTTCGTACCTTCTGAGCCACGGTATTCCAAGGATGACATCAAATTTGTCATCCAAATCCAATACGACAAAGTCATCGTCATATTGGGTATCTTCTAGCGTATAGTGAATCTTCACTATACGTTTTATGACGGTTACGGATGCGCCTGTCGCAAGGCGTACCGTCATCCTCGTAGGAGGTGTGTCACATTCACTGAACTTGAAGTGACCATCTTCTAGCGATTGGCGTCGCACAAAATTGTTGGACGCCCCGCAATCGACTAGAGCTCGAAGGGACAACTTATTCGTCACTTCGAGTTTCAAGGTAAAGAGTGAGATCTCATTACCTAGAGCAGCAACGCACAACGTTTTTGCGTTGGGAGCAACCTTCATCAAGAGGCCTACAAATTCTCTTGACGTTGCTGGACAGTAGGGTGCTCCGCACCTACTGATCCTGACCGTTTTTTGACGGTCCATCCCGTTGTTGCGTCTTTGCACCTATAGCGGACCCGCGTCCCTGCCCCTTTCTCATGGGTGGACGGTCACTACGCCCAGTGTTGCGAGACACTGGACGAGGGGCACTACACTCGTAAGCGTAGTGTCCTGTCTTCTATCATCTGTTGCATTTCTGCAACTTCTTGTAGTCTGTAGAGCGAGCCTTCTCGCTCTCTACATAACAGAGTTCAATCGGCTCTGAACCTCCGTTGTCATATCGTCTCGGTTGACGATATGATGTCGAGCTGGCGCGAGCCTGTCTCAGACTTAAGTCGTCCTGTTCCGCAATGGAAATGGCTTATTCTAGTGAATCTAGTTCAAGCCGGAACAGGTGAGTCTTGACGGGACCATCCGCAAGACCCTGCATGAACACCGAAACCAACGTGTGTTCATCCACCGGATTGGAACTTATACAACTCGTAAGATGTCGTATATGTTGGGCGTAAGCGTGCACATCACGCTTACCCTGCTTGAGCTTCAAGAGTTCGGTTCGAGCTCTGAACTCAGCTCTAGGCGGTTCAAACGTTTGTCTGAGCCGCGACTTAAAGACTTCTAACGACCCAAACGCATATGGGTCGTGCAACTTGAGCCCCAGTGCCCAAGTTTTGGCACGTCCTGCCAGATTTGACTGGGCAAATGCAACTTGCATTTCCCCATCGTCGATGCGACGCGCCCTTATGGCGTCATCCAATTCGACGAACCATCTCAATAGGGAGTCCTCTTTGACTCCCCTATACTTGGAGATGTCAATCTTCAAGGTCTCGGGTCGACGCGAATGCATCGACCCACCAGCAGCAGCCTGCTGCTGTCTCAACAGTTCAAACTGTTGAGCACCCTGTTCTCTCAACAACTCTGCTTGTTGAGAACCTTGTTCGTGAAGCAAGGCTACTTTCTCGCGTTCAGCGTCAAGTTCATTTTGAATGAACTTGGCGATAGTAGCATATTGGGCATCTCTATTGAGAGCCTCTAGCATGACGCTAACAGCATGGATGCCCATGGTTGAACCCATCCGTTCAATCGCATCCCATTCGACATTGCTCAAATGGGAGTAGCCGTCACGCGTATCGTGAAAGCTTTGGTCATCTTCATCATCCAACATATTCATGTTGGATGTGAATGTGGTCCTTGGACGGACTACGAAGTGCTACCAGGTGTAACGGGGCACCCTGAAGCTTGTACTGATGACATTACAAGCTACTTATTCTGATGACAGAATAAGGCGGTGCCTCGTAACTTCACGTACACTGGTACGTGCAGAGGAAGACGGTAAGAAGAAGCGAGTACTTGGTTAAAGTAAAAAGTAGGACTGTATTTATAATAGTTAATGTCTGCAATAAATCACTATTTATCTTCATCTAACTATGTCTCAATGCAAATGTGTATATCAACTATCTGCTCACCACTCATTGCGTGCGTCTGTCGTGGCGTGTCTTCGTTGGTTGATATAATGGCCTATATCAACCAATTAGGAACTACTCGTAAGTGCTACAGAATATTTGTCCTTATGACAATATTCTGAGAATATAACTCTTATAGTTATATTCTATTAACAATTTCTTATAAATTGTTATGTAACGATTCACCCCGTTACAGTGTATGTGTGAGTGCTCGAAAGCAAGATTCAACGTGCCGATCTGCTGCACTTTATCGTGAGTAGTGCCAACGTGTTAAAAACTACGACATATGGACTGTGGACAAGCTATACACGGTAATGTTTCAATGTATACGTACGTGCAACCGAGTCCATGTATGTATATTTATCGAACGTACTTAACTGCGAATCGATCATTACATATATTTAATGACAGGTTTGTAAGCAGCTACGTGTTGGACTACCTATCACCCAAGTGTTGCATTGATTTGCGAGTTCAATCCGTACATGATGTATGAGCGCCGGAAGAAAATGTACACGACGACGAAGAGCTCGACCTTCTAGCACGACAATCACACGCCGACGCGTAATACGATTCTGTACTGTCCCACGAAAATGATAATCGGGCTGACACCGGAGCTAAGGAGTAAATAGATTATTGAACTAATCTGTGTATACGCTCTATCATGAGAGTCCAAATGAGCTAACGCGCCACGCCAATCTTATTCACATGTACATGTAGTTTCCTCATTCTTTTTTGTGGTATCACTCAGCCAGTATAAAATGGCGTGGAGACCAACATCCGTAGGCACAGAGAAATGACGACTGATCCAATGATGTTTGTAGTATGCGCAGGTACTAAATCTGTCATGGGCCCAGAGGCTTAAACTTCCCCGTATCTCTATATGCTTTTGTTTAGGTTATCATCTTTAAGCATCTTGCACATAGACTTGTGGACATTTGTGCTTTGCGGGCTATACAGTTGTGCTCGCCAAGAAACGAAAGTAACTGCAACTCGGCGACTTCCCCAAACTCCAACACATCGTCTCGATACTGCAGAGACTTATTTGAAAGAAAGAAGCCGTAAGCAAGAAGCAGTTTTAAAAATGCAGCGAAAAATATGGCGGTGGATTTCGTGTGCTTGCTGAAGCTATTTAACAAATTCCAGAGGCGGGGTTGTTGGGTATACAAGGAGAGCCAGATGCCCTATAGGTTTGTTGAAGAACTCGTTCAGCTACGTTTTGCTGGTAATCATTTGCATTGATTCTTACTTTTTTTGTAATTTTTGACTGTTCTTTTTTGTAGACCTCAGCTTTTATCATCGAGACGCAAGATTTAAGCTTGTTTCCGACCTTGATTAACTGTTCGATCATTAAAGCTTGAAGAAAAAATATTGGATGCTTTGTGATGTTGATCGTGCTGTCTTGAGACTTGATGGGAATTGTTTGCATACTTGTCTTTGCGTAGCATGCAAGATGTAAAAAACAAGCTAGAAGATCGCAGACGGTGTGACCAAGCTGGATGACGGCCGCTTCCAAACTTGTGACAACAAATGCTTCTTTCTTGAGCTGCTTCAACGATAGACGATGAAGCAGCAGGTAAGTGATAAGCGTTTCAATCACTCTATCGTTCATGTTTTAGACTGTAGTTGTGAAACCGTGAGATGCATTGATGAGCGCTGTCGCAACAGCCTGTATTTTTGTCTGCGCACGGGAGTTGAATACATCAAGTGATATCAGATAGACGGTGGCATCGGAGTGCGACCCATTCAAAACCCGAGCAACCTTGTAGTCTTCAGAAGCTGAATTAAATACCTTCGCAAAGGACTTATTTGTCACTGTTATATTCCAGGCGCCTCGGACGAAGTCCAAAGTACACAAAATACAGCCCCATTTGCATGCTGCGCCCATCCGCGCCGAAAAGTGTGAGTTTAAGCGCGCTGATACGCCGGATTTTTGCAGCGACCCGACCAAGAGCACAGTTAACGTAGCTGTGCACATAAGGAGAAGTATTTGGGCTGTTCTCATTCTTAGTATTGGTGGACAGTATATCCGGTGAAGACACTACAATCTCTGGATGATCGAGCCTATCGATGAGCGGAGTTGCTGGAGCAAACGAAGACTGTGAAATAGCCATATTTCCGAAAAGTTGACTTAGCTCATATATTAGGCGATAAGTGAATCAAGAGGGCGAGCGCTATGGGGAGCAGAGGGCATGTGGTTAAGTATTCGTCAGGCAAGAGCGATAAACCTTGCTCTTTGAAAGTCTTGATGTGTATGAAACGGACTAAGAATATGTCGCTTGAGACGATAGACAAATTAGTCTTTCATAGAGTTGTGAGAATAGATGCGCGCTTAAAGAGAAACCAAAGCAGACACATCAGCGCCGCAACTCGGTATCCAGAACTGGAAACCGCAGTTGCATACAAGTAATCCATTATTTTCTTGAGAGCATACTTTGTGTATGATGAGGCCTTGTTCACAAACGACCCTGACTCACGCTTCGTGCCAGGGCGTTCGAGCGTCTGTGCCTTCTTATGAAAAATCTTTTTAACCACTACTCGATGCCGTGAAAACTGCCCCAGCAGCTAATTCTTGGCTTGTCAAAAGTCCTGTACGATTGAGTGTAGATTCAACAACTGTCCCTTTTGGCCCTCCTTAAACGCGAAATGCATACCGAACTTGTCCATCACAGCTTAAATGGCTAGAGATGCCCTTTCACGCTGCCTGCACTGTGCACGTACTCCTAAGTAACCTTTCCTTCTTCGCGGAACTTCAGTAATGAGCGCGCTGCAATTTCACGGGCACGCTTAATTTTGGCAGGTGCTAGGTCGATCTGATTATTTTCGTTGGAAATGATGGAGCTTGGATGTAGTTTGTAAATACGCAATTGAGTTTCGTTTTATCGGAGAGGTCGGATCTTGGTTTTTTTATAATATGCGAATGACTTGGTGTTTGTATTGTGCTTCATCACATCACTGCTCGCTTCGACCTGACACGTCGAAGGGATAGCTCCGGCAGCTTTACTTGTCCACCTACTCTCTAATTAGCTATAAAGATTGCATCTGACCACTTTGATCCGCTTAAAAAGCTTTTACAGCCTTACGATCACCCTTTTGGTCAATGCAATCGATACGTTGCCCAGGTGCGGTCGGAGATTTAGTGGTATTCATTCATACCATTTAAAGTTCGATTCCTCCGACGCGTTGTACAATAGGTATACTTTAAGTACGTCAAACTTATTATGTATAAAAAAAGCGAAAAACTATCTTCTTTGTTCAGAGTTGTACGTCCTATTAAGGCAGTTTGCGAACACGCTCATACGCACCAATGGCTTGCAAGGCGAAAGAGAAACGACCCAGAAAGCATTAATGCCTACCGAAACGAGCCAAAGACGACTTCCGTCTATGACGTCGAGAATTTGAAGTTGTGAACTAGCACGGGATGCGCGTGTGCCACTCGCAGTAGTAGCTCTTTCAGTGTCTGAGTTAGATCACCTATCTAGCTTCTGCTTCTGTACATCCGAATGTATTTTATACAATACATTTAAGAATGAAAGTAATACGAAGCGTGTGAGTCTAATTGATTTGCTACAAACTTCTTTAATAATGTCTTGTGCAAAGCCAGGAGCAAGATAAACGGCCGCTCCAGACCAGACAAGACAGCAGTTGCGCTAAATTTTACCGTTCATCTCTCCTGATCGACGAAACACGCACATCTGCTCCAGAAAAGCAATGGCGCCTTTACTTGAACGTCGAGCTCGCCAAGGAACTCCAAGATTTTGCGTCTGACTGCAAGACGAGCCTCAACACGTCATTATGGTATGTCGATATTTTCTTGTCCAGTGTAGAGCTTGTCTCAAGAAACAGCTTCAAGAAAGCAGCGAGCAGCCTTGAGTAAGACTTCTTCTACTTCTGCTTTGTGGAGGCCCATAAGCGCGAGTTAAGCGTGTACCACTCGGACCAATCTGTATGAAGTTGAGTTAACGAAGACTACTTCTCGTGCTTTGTAGATTTGCTGAATTTTTCATCCTCCTCTCTGCGCTTGTTTTAATCAGTCTGCGATTCGTCGAGTTTAGCTTTAAGCGAATCCATGCCCTCATCTTGAATTTTTGCAGTCTGGATATAGTGTTGAATTAAAGAGAATTGGTGGCAAAAAAACTTTGCGTTCTTCAGACTCGATGCTTGGTTCTTTTGCTGGTTCTTCCTTTTTTTCCTTCTTCTTCTTCTTCTCCTTCTTCTATAATATGTACTTCTGGACAGGTAGCCGCGGCGATATGCATAAGCCATACAAGAAATTTGGCAATGGTGCTACCAGACTCCAGTACGCAAGTTTCCAACCGCTTTACAGCTTATTCTTGGGGTTTGCTCTTTCAAGAAGCGGAAAATTGAGAACCAGGTACGCCGTGAGCACGTCGATGACGCGCCTGGTGACTTTGCGCTTCTTTGCGCTGAGGCTCTGACAGGTTGCGGAGAGCAGCACCTGTATCTCGCGTATGCTGTCCTATCTCTGTGCGCTGATGAGCATTAATTAGGCGAGCAAAATGAATTTGCTTGGCTTCCAGCCGCTCAAAACTCTACAACCTTGTAAACTTTGTCTATGTTTTGCATTCGCAATTAACGCCTTGTTTTTCAATCTCACGTTTAAGGCGCCGCGAGTTACTCACAGCCGCTAGCGTGCTGCGCGCCGCCACGAAAGAACGAGTGTGACTTGAGCTGCTTCTCCACTAGATCTAGATAGGCGAAGCAGTCGAGGAGGCAAATAACGTGGCTATGCATCGTGGCTGATATGCCTCTATCTGAGACAGCAGCAGATTGGAGGTTGAAATAAGCCTCCGGATGGTCAAGAACGTCAAGAAGCGACTTTCAGGGTCAAATCTGACTGCTGTTATAAATGGTTGAGCAGGTAAACTGTCGAGGAGGTCATCCCACGGCGCTACCTGTGTGATAAGTGCCAGAGCGGTGGTTAAAAGCAGCCACGTGGCGAAATCGTCGGTGTGGAAGACGGAGATTTCCTGCTCTTCGCACGTTTTTATAAGAAAGAATCGTACGAAGACGTCACTCGCATCGATTAATACATTCTGCTTGCGGACGAGCGTTAAGGTCGAAGCACGTCTAAATATGTATCAAAGAAGGCACAGCAAAGCGCGTCCTGGTAGTAATCAGATGAGCATGAATTCAAATGTAATAAAATGCCATACGCCTTAAGCCCGTCTTTGCACACTTATTGACCTTTTTTACAAGCTCTCCACCTTATCTCTTGACGAAGAAATTCTCTAGCGTTCTTCCCATCGTGAATAGCCTTAATCCAACTATAGCACGCTGCTGCATAAAGTGGTTCATCCACCAATGCTTAATTTGTCGGTATTATTGCATGCGAGAATGTCTCTCAAGCGGCTTGCCTGATCTGCCTTCGTAAAATGCAAGATGCAAACCAAAATTATCCATTACAGACAAAGTACTGCCAAAAATCGTCCCGCTGAATGCAGACCTTGACAAATTCAAAATTTTCATTCTCAGACTGAAGAAAGCGCAAGAGTGCCTTCACAGCAGTTACTCTGGATCGCTCGAAGTTTTCAGGCTGCAGATCGGATGTAACGGGGTAGCCCATTACATGATATTGACACAAAACGATGCCAATAGGGAAATTGTCTAGCATGACAATTTCATATCAACATTATCCGAGATGGTTAATATTGAAGGAATATTATCCCCTTTTAGGATAATACTCAGGCTCTGCTTATAAATTGGTTGATAAAAGACACAACAACCATAGATTACCACCAATCGCTGCTAGACGCGCGCAACGAGTGGTGAACAGGTTGTCATCATACGACGGCGTAGTTTAATATAGTTAGATAAAGACTGAAGTTATATTGATAGCTTAACTATATTATATGCAGTTCTCTTTTTACCTCTTACTCAAACTAGCTGTTTGATTAGATTAGCTTCCTCTGCACGTACTAGTGTACGTGAAGTTTCGTGGCACCCCAAACAAAGGGTGCCCCGTTACACCTGGTAGCACTTCGTAGTCCGTCCAACGACTACTTAGTGACCGTCCAACATGAACATGTTGAACGTAGAAGACGACAGCTTTCACGTCACACGTGAAGGCTACTCCCATCTGAGTGAATCAGAATGAGAGGTAGACGGCCACATGAGTGTACTCATGGGCGAACCCGCCATCAGTGACATGTCGGAGTCTTTAAGCAGAGACCAGTAACATGCTGATATCAAAAAGTTCCTGCAAGGTAAAATTGACGCCGAAAGACAGAAGATAGCCTTGCTACAGCACGAAGGCTCTCATCATACGATGGGCGAGCCGACGCACATGCGTTGACTTAATACCTTGAAGATCGATATCTCAAGTACAAGGGAACCGATGAAGATTCCCTTTTGAGGTGGTTCGCCGAGTTAGATGACGCCATCAGGGCCCGTCACATCGAGGGTGACGAGATGCAAGTCACCTTCGTTCTGCCCAATTTGACAGGACGAGCAACGACTTGGGCCTTAGGGCTCAAGCTTCACGACCCAAACGTGTTTGAGTCGTTAAAGATCTTGAATTCTCGGCTCAAGGATACGTTTGAGCCGCCGAGAGCCGAGTTCAATGCACGCTCTGCACTCTGGAGGTTCAAGCAAGGTAAGTGTGATGTGCATGCTTACGCACAATACATACGCTACCTTGCGAGTAGCGTCACGTAAAATCCTGTTGACGAGCACACGCTCATCAACGTGTTCATCTACGGCCTTGTGGATGGGCCGGTGAAGACCTACATGTTCCAAGAGGACTTCCATACGATGGAAAAGGCGATACGTATGCGGAATAAGAAGACTTCAGCCTGAGACAGTCTCAGGCTAACTCGTCAAACTATCGTCCGACGAGACGACAGGAAACTGGAGGTGCCGAACCAATGGATGTTTGTTATATTGAGAGCGAGAACTCTCGCTCTCTGAGTCACAAGCGACCGGCAAGATGCCATCGCTGTCAGAAGATTGGACACTACGCTCATGAGTGTAGTGTCCCAAGCACCGCAACACGTCCAAAGACAGGACATGATGACCACCGCTGGGCCAAGGAAAGGTCTAAGGCGCGGGTCCGACCATGTCGCTAAGCCGCGAAAGCAAGACGGACCCCAAAAAAAGGACAGGATCAGTAGGGGCGGAGCATTCTGCTGATCCAGCAACGTCAATAGAATTTGCAGGACTCTTGACGAAGATTGCTCCCAACACACAGTCGCTTTGTTTTACTGCCCCTAGTGATGAGGAGTCCCTCATCCCTTTGAAGATCGAAGTGACAAGTGGAATGTCACTTCGCACCTAGTTGACTGTGGGGCATCGATCAGTTTTATTCGACGCCAGTTTCTTTAAAGATAGTAAACTCAACTATGTTGAGTGAGAGTTCCGTCCAACGATAATGACGGTGTGCCTTGCCACAGGCGCATTTGTAACAGTGAACAAACGTGTAGTGGGAATCCACTACACGCTAGAAGGAAAGCAGTACGATGATGACTTCATCGTACTTAATTTAGATGACAAATTTGACGTCATCCTCGGTCTGCCATGGCTTAAAAATACCAGCCATGGGTTAGCAGCATCGATCCGTGAAGATGTCTGCCGTTTGTTCATCGGATGGCCATCTGCTGAACGTCTTGGACCTTCCACAAGCGTGTGGATGTACTACTGGTGAGTACGATGGCCTCACTTGTGGTACGGTCGTTAGTACGACTGCACAAGATCACAGTGTAGAAGGCCACTACACTCTGGAACCAGCTTCCGGAACCTGTGTAGAGACCAAGGCTGCGCCAAAGGTTCACCACTCGAAGGGATCGAGTGGACTGGAACACGGATGCACACCAAGAAGGGTGCATCCAAGAAGAGAGATCAGTGTTGTTCAGGATGAACAACATGCTGAAGCGAGATCGACCAACACAGAGTCGATCGTAAAGCAACCCCGATCGACCGAAAGAGAGTCGATCGAAGAGGACGTGACTGTGGTAGTGCACCCAAAGTCAGTACACGTTCCAGAGTTTCTGAGAGTGATAACTCCCGAGAGAGTTATGTTGAGGGTGTGGATTCCCGACCATCTGCGGATGTGTTTTCCCAGGAAATTACCGAGTCAGTGAATATCTTGGTGAATGACGGATCAAGTGTAGGCGCTTATACACTTTATCTGCTTACACCTCCGAAGTCAGCTTCGGAGGTAATCAAGTTGCCAACGCTAGAATCTAAAAGATTCTTGCGAGATCTGCGTAGTGACAAGATCAAGAAGATCTGCGTACTCGTCACAGAGGACGAGTACGTTGCCGACATTCTGTCGGCACAAGTGTTTGCTAAGAACGAAAATGTTCTCAGGAGCTCATCAATGGACGAGAGTGTACTCGATGAGAAGACTCGGATTGAGCGATACACGTCTCAATCTTAAAAGTGCCTTGGAAGAAAATTCCTTTGTTTAAGGATTTGGTAGAATTCAAAGATGTTTTCCCTGAATCTGTGCCATGCGAGCTGCCTAAGGACAAAGGCACTTGGCATGAGATCACACTGAAACCCAGTTCGAATTACTGTGTCATGAAGCAGTGGCCACTACCTCGTGAACAGGTCACAGCGATCGACAAATTCTTTGCCGATCGCTTAGTTGCGGGTCATGTGAGGGAATCAACATCCCCACACAGCTCTCCGAACTTCTGTGTGCGAAAGGCCATAGGAGGGTGGCTGATAGTGCACGCGTTCAACAAATTGAACGCTGCAACGGTACCGTCTCAAACGCCGATAACGAGGAAGGACGTCATCATTGATGGTATGCAAAATGCACCATCTTTTCGTCCATGGATATGATGGATGGATTCTATCAGATCCTCATGCGTGAACGGGACATCCCGCACACAGCAGTGAGCACCCCAGTGGTACGCTCTGGGAGTAGCTAGTGATGCCACAGTACATAAGTAACGCCCCTGCAACGTTCAACAGATGTGCTACGAATCTTTTGCGATTGGTGCGAGTCTTCGCACCGAGTTACTTCGACGATGTCTTCGTCCACAGCCGGGCTATGGATGGAAAGACGGACGCGGAGGTTCATTGAATCCACGTCCGGAAGGTTCTTACACTAAGGCGAGAGCATAAGTTGTTCGTGACCTCACGAAGTGCATATATGCAGCGAACGAAATACCACTTCTTAGCTGCATCGTAGGTAAAAACGGCGTACGCCTTGATCCGGAAAAGATTATGACGATTAGCGACTGGTCTGTGCCAGTCGACGTCAAGGGACTTCGAAAGTTCCTTGGCTTAGCTACGTACTTGCCCACGTACTTGCGCAACTACGCCTATGTGACCGTACATCTCTCTCGTCTACTAAAGAAAAACGAGATACGATCACGGAGTGCTGAGTGTCAGCACTTCTCCGAAGGTATCAAGAAAAGCTTGATACAATCTCCTGTGTTGATGATTGCAGACCAGGACAGACCGTTCCATGTGGTCTGTGACGCCAGAGATTTTGCGATCAGCTGCGCGTTAATGCAGTACAACTCAGACGGCGTTTAGCGCGTCGTCTGTTATCAATCGCTTCAGCTTCAAGCAGCTGAGCGTAATTACCCAGTGCATGACAAGGAACTTCTTGCCATGAAATGTGCACTGGCTAAGTTCCGGGTACATCTTTTAGGAGATAGGCCCTTCATCGTTTATACCGACCATGCGTCATTACGCACGGCCATAAACAGTCCACACCTCTCGCAGCGAATGGCAAGGTGGCTGTCTTTCTTCGCGGAGTACAACTTCTCCGTCGAGTATAAACCAGGACGAATTAATGTCGTCGCTGATGCTCTTTCGCGTCGGCCCGATTTTGAGCCGAATGTTCAACACAACAGTAGGGGTAATCCCACTGTAGCGACACTAACAGTGAGTGTTCCGTCGTCGAATCCGCTCGATGACGTGCGAAAAGCATACGCAGAAGATTAGTCTCTTCTGCGAATTATGGATACCGTGTCTAATCCGTGCGGTCAAGCTTTGAAAAGCTTGACGTCTCAATACCGCCCTTCAACCGAACAGTATTCTGTTCGTGATGGACTGCTGTACTATACAGCAGCCAATGGAGACACGCCTCGTGTCGTCGTTCTCGCTCATGATGATTTTCGATTGCGCATCATGTATGAACGTCACGATGCCCCAACAAGCGGGTATCACGGTAGAGAAAAGACCTTACCTCACGGTCAGTCGTGACTTCTACTGGCACCGCCAGTATGAGTTTGTGCGCAAATACATTCGCGCTTGAAAAGTTTGCCAACGAGTGAAGCCTATTCCATCATCCCGTGCACCCTTGCAGCCTCTACCGGTTCCGGCAGAGTGCTAGCAGTCCGTAATGATGGACTTCGTCTTCGGGTTTCCCAAAGACGCTCACAAGAATACTGATATTCTTGTGTTTGTTGATCGGTTCAGCAAGATGGTACACCTTGTTGCTGTACCGGAGGCAATTACAGCCTAGGGCTGTGATCATGTCTTCATTGATACTATCTTCCGCCTTCACGGGCTTCACCTTGAACTCGTGTCTGATGGGGACCCCCGCTTCGCAGCGGAGCTCTGGCAACCCGTGTTCCGTTCACATGGAACACGTTTGAAAATGTCAACTTCTGACCATCCAGAACAGATGGTCAGACGGAACGCGTCAACCGCGTCCTCGAAGAGATACTTCGAGGTACTCCCACTCGTTTACGAGCTGGAGTGAGCTCTTGCCGATGGCGGAATTTTTCATCAACAACTCGGTGCATGCGTCGACAACGCATACACCGTTCTTCGTGATTGGCCTACGCCATCCACGTTTACCCGCCTTCTTAGAGTGTGACTCTAGTTTAAAGGGGGGTGGGTGGAATCGCTCGAACGAAAACCGATCTAGTTCTTGCTCATCGCACGTCGACAATGGTGTCGGCGTGATGGATGCCGATGTCGATCACATCGACATTGATGATGATGATGATGACGACGATGCTGTTATATTTAGCATCGCCAACGACTGCCACAGTGAGAACTATGAAGCCCTTACTGGTGAAGACAACGTTCTTCTAGCAGTGCACACGAAGCGCACTGCTGTAAACAAGGATGAATCAGCAGAGGAATTTCTGGTGACTCGCGAAGCGGTTGTCCGCTTTGTTCAACATTTGATTGCAGACGCAATAGAAAGAAAAAATGCAGACAAACATGAAAGAGCAAGTATTCTTTCATTCATTGAAAGAGACCTAGTTTTGCTGTCTACAGTAAATCTACAAAAACGCGCAGTGACAAACGTTGGCAGCAATAAATTACTGCCCAAGCACATCGGTCCATTCTGTGTGTTCGCCGTATGGGCACCACATACACGATTGAACTGCCCCGTAAGATTCGTACGCATCCTACGTTTTGCGTTGGACTTCTCCGCCCGTACTATCAGTACGAGCCCGCTTCGAGATGCCAAGAAAACCTCCGCGTTTGAGAGCCGAGACCACCTTCGAGTGGTCCCGTTTCAACAAGCCAGTCTGGTCGACTAGCGAAGCGACTTGTTCACACAGTTGAACGATGTCTCAACGAGCTGCAGACAGCTCGTCACGAAGAGAACAAGTCGAACGTTCGTTCTCAAGTTACGCGAACGCAAACGCGGCACGATCGTCCGAACGATCGTGCAATAAGGAATCGTAATTCTCCCTTACAAGATCCTGAAGCTCATAACGCCGAGTCCGTTCGTGAGCCAAGTCATCTTGCAACTGTTCCGTTACACGGTTCAGCTCTTGAACATCAAGCTGATCCGACCCTCGAGCCGGATCAGGTGTTACCGCCGCTACCACATACTTTGGTGGACTTAAGCGGTGGCCAACGCTTTCTAGTGGAGCGTATTTTAAACCAACGCGACGTGAATGGCGTCCGGACGAGTTACCTCGTCCGCTGGCGTGGCTATCCACCGGTGTGGGACAGCTGAGAGCCTCGTGCCCAGCTGATTGTTGATTTACTTAGTCTCGTCGAGCAGTATGACGAGACCCACCCGCTGCGTTCAAAGAAGGACCTTCGGAAAACGACCTCCCCGAACGCGAGTGCAGGGACTGCAAAGTGTCAATCCCTTCGGCCATCTCAGAAGATATGCGCGCCCTCCAGTAGGGATCATTATGGAGGTAGGGATCCATAGGGGCACGTTTCGAGCTGTCCGAGCAACCTGGACACGAATCACCCCACGAGAGACAAGGTACCCTGCCTCTCTTGAAAGCCGGTGCAACTTGTATCGCGCCCCAACTGGGTTGCGCTTCTCAAACCTGATGCGAGCTGCATCAAGTTTAGCGAGCCAGGCCTCACGGCCGATGCACTCGATGTTATGGATGAGGGCATTCCATCCTTGCACTAAGGCCTTACCGTCTTGACCACGGTTGCCATTGTACCACCGATTTCCAACAATGCATCGGGACGAACTCATCCTCAGCACGGATGGTTTTCGTGCTGGAATTAGGTGGGCAAATACTCCTACAGTCAAATAACGGGATTCGGTCCCGTTCGGTAGTCAATCCGGCCAACCGGTTCAACTCTCTGGATGACGGCATCCACGCAGACTCCACTTGAGGAGCGTGGCACAGAACGTTACAGTCCCTGGCCTCTTGAGTGGTGTCAGCATGAGCACTGACACCAGTGTTACCCCAATACTTCGAATAACTTCGCTCGTGGTGATGTATAGGTGCATCACCACCATCGCCACGCGTCCTATCGTCGGATGGACTTGCGTGAGGCAGAGATTCGTCGAAAGAATCGCTCGGTCCGAAGATCTTAAACATGATGCCGCCACGTTCCTTAGAGCCGGTCAGCCACTGGCTCGTGCAGTGTCCGCCCCGGATGATCCGGAGGCGTGAGATGTCGACTTCGAGTCGGATGCATCATCCGACTCTCCAGAATAAACAAGTTTTACTTCAGGCTCATCCACATTGCGATTCGCAATACCCGCTGGAGACGCAGCGGATGTATCTGTCGCACGCGGCGACAAACAAAACTCACCACGTGGACTGATCACAATAGGCACCGCCTGGTGCTGAAATGCAACAGCAGGCGAAGGATCACATGCTGCTGAAGCAAGAAGAGCACTCTTTTCGGCTACCTGCATGCGTTCAACCGCCTTTTTTGCTGCGTCGGCAGCACATCGCATGGACTTTGGCACCGTGCGATGATTTGTAAAATGTGTTGGAATTTGACTAACAAGATCTCCTCTTCTCAGAGTGATCCGACGGTAATCACCCTGTCCCAATCAGTTAAATCTAATTAACGGGTAATTGATGGTTAGGGGGTGATGTAACGGGGTAGCCCGTTACATGATATTGACACCAAACGGTGTTGTCACGCTAGACAACCTCCTTATTAACACAAAACGGTGTCAATAGGGAGGTTGTCCAGCATGACAATTCTCTGCCGATATTATCCGAGGTGTAAAATATTTATGAGCTTTAATGGGATGTTTGATAAAGACATATCACCCAAGGTTACCATCAATCGCTACTAGACGCGCGTAATGAGTGGTGAGCGCCATACGACAACGTAGATAAGTACAGTTAGGTAAAGACAGAAGTTATGTTGATAGCTTAACTGTATCAGATACAGCTCTCTTTTTACCTTTTACTCAAACTATTAGTTTCTTGAATCCACCGAAGAGGATAAGACTGCTCAGCCTGAGCAAACCGACAACGAGATTTATAGAGAGTTTTATAGGCAGATGATGAATAGGAAAACTATGAAGATGCGGCACCTGTCGCAGAAAAAGTTATTATATTCGAAAAGATCCACCTTCTTCGTGATGCCTGCTCCCTGCTTGACGTATCCAAGTAACGTCACGAAGCTGCGCATGAAGTCCATCGCAATTTCCAGCTTGGTCTTCGCAACAATCTTACCACCCATACCCCCAAACATGTGGTTCAAGTTGTATTTTCTATAATACAAAGAAAGTGTCCATTTTATTAGCTGTTTCGTTCTTCTTGATTCTAATCAAACTTTAAACTTAGCGGCCGTAGAATGAGGTCCGTGGACGCGGTAATCAATAACCTAATAAAGGTTTGAACTTAGGGTGTAACGGGGTGAATCGTCACATGACAATTTATAAGAAATTGTTAATAGAATATACCTATAATAGTTATATTCTCAGAATATTGTCAGAAGAACAAATATTCTGCAGCACTTACGAGTAGTTCCTAATTGGTTGATATAGGCCATTATATCAACCAACGAAGACGCGCCACGACAGACGCACGCAATGAGTGGTGAGCAGATAGTTGATTTACACATTTGTATTTAGACGTAGTTAGATGAAGATAAATAGTGATTTATTAACAGACATTAACTATTATAAATACAGTTCTACTTTTTACTTTAACCAAGTACTCGCTTCTTCTTACCGTCTTCCTCTGCACGTACCAGTGTACGTGAAGTTCCGAGGCACCGCCTTATTCTGTTGTCAGAATAAGTAGCTTGTACTGTCATCAGTACAAGCTTCAGGGTGCCCCGTTACACCTGGTAGCACTTCGTAGTCCGTCCAAGTACCACGTTCACATCCAACATGAATATGTTGGATGATGAAGACCAAAGCTTTCACGATACGCGTGACGGCTACTCCCATTTGAGCAATGTCGAATGGGATGCGATTGAACGGATGGGTTCGACCATGGGCATCCATGCTGTTAGCGTCATGCTAGAGGCTCTCAATAGAGATGCCCAACATGCTACTATCGCCAAGTTCATTCAAAATGAACTTGACGCTGAACGCGAGAAAGTAGCCTTGCTTCACGAACAAGGTTCTCAACAAGCAGAGTTGTTGAGAGAACAGGGTGCTCAACAGTTTGAACTGTTGAGACAGCAGCAGGCTGCTGCTGGTGGGTCGATGCATTCGCGTCGACCCGAGACCTTGAAGATTGACATCTCCAAGTATAGGGGAGTCAAAGAGGACTCCCTATTGAGATGGTTCGTCGAATTGGATGACGCCATAAGGGCGCGTCGCATCGACGATGGGGAAATGCAAGTTGCATTTGCCCAGTCAAATCTGGCAGGACGTGCCAAAACTTGGGCACTGGGGCTCAAGTTGCACGACCCATATGCGTTTGGGTCGTTAGAAGTCTTTAAGTCGCGGCTCAGACAAACGTTTGAACCGCCTAGAGCTGAGTTCAGAGCTCGAACCGAACTCTTGAAGCTCAAGCAGGGTAAGCGTGATGTGCACGCTTACGCCCAACATATACGACATCTTACGAGTTGTATAAGTTCCAATCCGGTGGATGAACACACGTTGGTTTCGGTGTTCATGCAGGGTCTTGCGGATGGTCCCGTCAAGACTCACCTGTTCCGGCTTGAACTAGATTCACTAGAATAAGCCATTTCCATTGCGGAACAGGACGACTTAAGTCTGAGACAGGCTCGCGCCAGCTCGACATCATATCGTCAACCGAGACGATATGACAACGGAGGTTCAGAGCCGATTGAACTCTGTTATGTAGAGAGCGAGAAGGCTCGCTCTACAGACTACAAGAAGTTGCAGAAATGCAACAGATGATAGAAGACAGGACACTACGCTTACGAGTGTAGTGCCCCTCGTCCAGTGTCTCGCGACACTGGGCGTAGTGACCGTCCACCCATAAGAAAGGGGCAGGGACGCGGGTCCGCTGTTGGTGCAAAGACGCAACAACGGGATGGACCGTCAAAAAACGGTCAGGATCAGTAGTGCGGAGCACCCTACTGTCCAGCAACGTCAAGAGAATTTGTAGGCCTCTTGATGAAGGTTGCTCCCAACGCAAAAACGTTGTGCGTTGCTGCTCTAGGTAATGAAATCTCACTCTTTACCTTGAAACTCGAAGTGACAAATAATTTCCCCTTCGAGCTCTAGTCGATTGTGGGGCGTCCAACAATTTTTTGCAACGCCAATCGCTAGAAGATGGTCACTTTAAATTCAGTGAATGTGACACACCTCCTACGAGGATGACGGTACGTCTTGCGACAGGCGCATCCGTAACCGTCATGAAGCATATAGTGATGATTCACTATACGCTAGAAGATACCCAATATGACGATGACTTTGTCGTATTGGATTTGGATGACAAATTTGATGTCATCCTTGGAATACCGTGGCTCAGAAGGTACGAACCACGACTAAACTGGCAACATCGAAAAGTAACGATGCCTGCCGCTTGTTCGTCAGATGGCCATCTGATGAACGTTTTGGAGCGTCCACAAGCGTGTGAATGTACTACGAGTGAATGCGATGGCCTCACTTGTGGTACGGTCGTTAGTACGACTGCACAAAACCTTAGTGTAACAAACATTTACACTTCGGAGCAAGCTTCTGGCGGCTGTGAGGAAACACAGGCTGCACCGAAGGTCCACCACTCGAATGAGTCGAGTTAACCGGGACAAAGATGTATCCCTCGCGGGGAACATCTAGAAGAGAAACAATCGATCGCTCAGGCTAAGCAGAACGATAATCCTAGATCGACTGGAGAGTCTTTCGTAGAGGATCTCGCTGTGGTTGCGCAACCACAGCTAGAGGAGGTAAAGGGAATAAGTCCCGATAATACAAATACGGTGGAAATAAGTTCCCCGAAACCCGCGGGAATAAGTCCCCGGGAAGCCGAAGGAATAAGTCCTTCGAAGCCTGACGGAATAAGTCCCCACGAAATGACAGAGACATTAAATGTCATAGTCAATAACGGATCAAGTGTAGGCGCTTATACACTTGATCTGATTGCGCCTCCGAAGTTGACTTCGGAGATCACTCAGTGACAACGCTCGAACATAAAAGGTTCTTGCGTGATCTGCGTAGTGGCAAAGTCAAGCAGATCTGCGTACTCGTCGCTGACGACGAGTGTGTAACCGGCATAAGGTCAGCAACAGTGTTCACTGAGAACGAGAGAGTTCTCAGTAGTTCATCTATGGACGAGAGTGTCCTAGATGAAAAGACACGAATTGAGCGATATGACTCCCAATCGTGGGAATCGCTCAAGACAAATCCTCTCTATGAAGATTTGGTATTCAAGGATGCATTCCCTGAAACTGTTCCGTGCGAATTACCGAAGGATACAGGTATTCGACACGAGGTCGAGCTTAAACCAGGCTCGAAGTACTGTGTCATGAAGCAGTGGCCACTGCCTCGTGAACAAGACTTGCGATCGACAAGTTCTTTGCCGATCGTCTAGCTGCGGGCCATGTGAGGGAATCAACTTCCCCACATAGTTCTCCGACCTTCTGTGTGCGAAAAGCAACAGGAGGGTGGCGGATAGTGCATGCATTCAACAAGTTGAATGCTGCAACGGTACCGGCTCAGACGCCGATACCAAGGAAGGACGTAATCATAGATGGTATGTCAAAGAGTACCATCTTTTCGTCCATGGATTTGATGGATGGCTTCTATCAAATCCTTACGTGAGAACGGGGATGGCTTCTATCAAATCCTTACGCGAGAACGGGACATACCATATACCGCAGTGAGCACGCCTAGCGTCATGCTCTGGGAATGGCTAGTAATGCCACAAGGGCTTAGTAATGCCCATGCCACGTTCAACAGATGTGTATCACATCTGTTGAGACCAGTACAAGAATTCGCGCCGAGTTATTTCGATGACGTATTCATCCATAGTCGGGCTATGGATGGACAGTCGGACGTTGAGGTTCACAGATAGCACGTCCGACAGGTTCTTACAATCATGCGAAAGCATCAATTGTATGCGAAATTCAAGAAGTGTGTGTTTGCAGCAAGCGAAATACCACTTCTTGGGTGCATCGTTGGTAAGAACGGTGGACGTCCTGATCCCGAAAAGATCAAGGCGATCACCGACTGGCCTGTGCCAGTTGATGTCAAAGGTCTTCAAAAATTCCTCGGGCTAGCGGCGCATTTGCATAAGTATTCACGCAATTACGCCGAGATGACTGTACACCTCTCTCGTTTGTTGAAAAAGAACGAGAGGTGGTTATGGAACGCTGAATGTCAGCGCTCCTTTGATGGTATCAAGTAGAGCTTGATACAATCCCCAGTCCTAGCAATTGCTGATCAGGACAGGCCATTTCATGTGGTCTGTGATGCCAGCGATTTCGCAATCGGCTGTGCATTAATGCAGTACGACCTTGAAGTCGTTGAACGCGTCGTCTGCCATCAGTCGCGTCAGCTGCAACCAGCTGAGCGGAACTATTCAGTGCATGACAAGGAACCCCTTGCCATGAAGTATGCACTCGCGAAGTTCAGAGTCTATCTATTAGGAGATAGATCCTTCATTGTTTATACTGACCATGCGTCATTACGCACGGCAGTGAACAACCCGCACCTTTCGCAACGAATGGCGCGGTGGTTGTCATTCTTTGCGGAATACAACTTTACGGTCGAGTACAAACCAGGACGACTTAATGTCGTCGCTGATGCACTCTCACGTCGTCCCGACTTTGAAACAGTCGCGAAACCCAACAGTGAGACAGTCACTGTTGCGGTTATGACGTCCTCAGTCCCATCTACAACGTTGTATGATGATGTGAGGCGGGCATACGCCCAAGATGGTGAGATTGTGAAGTTGTTGACACATTTCTCCCAACCATCTCGAGAATCGTTGAAACGATTGTCGCCTGCGTATCGATCTGCATCAGATCGATACACTACTCGTAACGGTTTACTGTATTATACATCCGTTTCTGGTGACACACCGCGTGTTGTCATTCCAGATGATACTGATCTGCGTTTGCGGATCATGTTCGAGTATCACGATGCTCCTATAGGAGGACATCGTGGCCGAGAGAAAACATATCTCACGGTAAGTCGAGACTTTTACTGGCCTCGCCAGTATCAGTTTGTGCGAAAGTATGTTCGCGCATGCGAAGTCTGTCAACGAGTGAAGTCAAGTCCTTCACTGCGTGCACCATTACAGCCTCTACCGGTTCCGGCTGAGTGCTGGGAATCCATCTCAATGGATTTCGTCTTCGGGTTACCCAAAGACGCACGCGGGAATACGGGTATTCTCGTATTTGTTGACAGATTCAGCAAAAGGGTACACCTTGTAGCTGTACCAGAGACAATCACGGCAAGTGGCTGTGCTTGTGTCTTTATTGACATCATCTTCCGACTTCATGGGTTGCCCCGTGAACTCGTATCAGACAAAGATCCACGATTCACTGCTGATTTCTGGCGTTCCGTGTTCAAATCACTCGGAACGCGCTTGAAGATGTCGACATCTGATCATCCAGAGTCAGATGGTCAGACGGAACGTGCCAATCGTGTCCTTGAAGAGATACTTCGAGGATACGTACACTCCTTTAAGAGTTGGAGTGAGTTTTTGCCAATGGTAGAGTTTGCCATCAACAACTCGGTGCATGCGTCCACGACACATACACCGTTTTACGTGAATGGCTTGCGCCATCCGCGTGTACCCACCTTACTAGAGTGTAACTCTGGTATAAGGGGGGGGAGGGACTCGCGCGAGCAAAAACCGATTTGGTTCACGCTCTGACGAAGAGGTCACTGCGTTTGATGCCGATATCGACAACATCGATATCGAAGAAGTTGATGCCAGTGAGAGCGAGGAAGCCCTCACTGAAGAAAAGATTGATGTTGCTGCAGTGCACTCACAGCGCACTGAAGCTAACGAGTCAGCAGATGAGTTCATACTGGCTCGTGAAACGGTAGTCCGTTTTGTGTAAGACTCCATCGCCGAAGCGGTGGATAAGCAACAGCAAAACGCAGACAAGAATGGAAGGGCGAACACTCTTTTATTTAAAAAAGGTGACTTAGTCCTACTGTCTACGGTTAATCTACCAAAGCACGTAGTGAAAAACTTGGGTAGTAGTAAACTTCTACCCAAGTACATCGGCCCATTTCGTGTATTGCATCGCCTAGGCAACGCATACACGATCGAGTTACCACGTAAGATGCGAACGCTTCCCACGTTTTTCGTTGGTCGGCTTAAGCCGTACCATCAGTACGCTGTTTCTTCCGATGAAGACCGCCCTTGCGCTCAAGCATCTCACAGAGGGCCTTGTGCTCCCGATGGTGGGCATCAACAAGGGTCTGAAGAGCAGTTATCTCAGCCCGAGACCGGTCAATATCCACACAAGCTACCCTTAGCTCGTCACGAAGAGATTCCAAAGCTCTCTCGCTCTCAAGCTGAGCAAAGGCAAACTCAGCTCGATGCTTCGAGGCAGTGTCCGCCATTTGGAGACGCCTGTCCCGCTCATGTTCGAGATCGCCGCGTGCCCTTGCGTTACGCGATCGAAGAAGCTCTCGGGAACACACGGATCCCGACGATCGTGTGGAAAGCGTCTTTCCTCCTCCTCCACCTCCATTAGAGGACTCTCGCGGTGGCTAGCGCTATCTAGTTGAGCAGCTGTTGGACCACCGCGATGTGAACGGACGTCGGAGTGTCACCTCGTGCGGTGGCGCGATTATTCTAGTTATTCGAGTTACCTCGTGCGGTGGCGCGATTATTCTCCGCCCTGGGATACTTGGGAGCCCCGCTCCCAACTGATGATTGACGTACTAGGTCTGGTTGAGCTGTACGACGTGGCACATCCTGTGCCGCAGAAGGACCGCCGGAGAAAGTCTTCCCGGCACGGTTGTAAAGGGATTTCAGGTTGTCAATCCCTTCGTACATCTCAGTAGAGATACGTACGCGCCACCACGGGCTAGTAAGGAGGTAAGCCTCCTTAGGTACGCGCGCTGAGTTGTTTACACAACATGGGCACGAGTCTCCCCAAGAGAGGCAGGGTAATCCTTTCTCCCTTGACAGACGATGCAGCTTATAGCTTGCACCTGTCGGGGTTCTTTTCTCAAACTTATCACGAGCTTTGATGAGTTTGTCGTTCCAAACGTCACGACCTACATCCTCATGGTTATGGATGTAAGCGTTCCACGCTTGAAGCAGTGAGGGACCATCACGTTTGTGATTCCCACTGTACCATCGATGCTTAAAGAAAGCATCGACGAAGAATTCATGCTCAGTGTGATAGTCTTTCGCGCTGGGGTTAAGGTGATGGATCTTTGATGAACCGAACAATCGTGTTCGATAGCGATCACTTGTCGTCGCCGACAAGCGATCCATGACTGACTTTGGAGGCATCCATGCCTTCTTTTCAGGAGCGAGACGCAACACGCTGCGGTCCCGCTCTTCCTGCGACGTGCCGACAGAAGTACTGGCACCTCGTTGCGAAGTGGTGTCAATAGGAGAACCGACACCACTGTGAGCGCCCGAGTCTTGCAATCTCGAGCGCCTTCGCTTTGGCGATGGTTCATCTGATTCATCAGATGAACCAAAGATGCTACGACGCATAGCATCATCCATGCCACGCTTGGCAGGCGGCTTGGTTTTAACCGCCTTCGATACGGATCCGTCTTCCGTATCAGGAGAGTATGAGACACCGAGCTCATACTCTGTGAAGACATGAGTGTCTTCATGACGAGCGCCTGCATCACCAGGTGATACAGGCTGAGACGCTTTAGCACCCAATGACACATCGGTTGCAGCGGTTTCTGCTTTGGCGTCCGCATAGAGACGTGCAGACGCGCTCTCGGCGGCCTTGTTCGCGCATCGCATGGGCTTGTTAACCATGCGATGAAATTGATGGACTGTGGACTCGGACCAACAAGTGCAAACCCTGTCCCAAATGATTTGGGGCGAGTTACCATTCAGTCAATCAATCACTTAAGTGACCGATGGTTAAGGGGGGGTGTAAGGGGGTGAATCGTTACATAACAATTTATAAGAAATTGTTAATAGAATATAACTATAATAGTTATATTCTCAGAATATTGTCAGAAGGACAAATATTCTGTAGCACTTACGAGTAGTTCCTAATTGGTTGATATAGGCCATTATATCAACCAACGAAGACGCGCCACGACAGACGCACGCAATGAGTGGTGAGCAGATAGTTGACATGCACATTTGTATTTAGACATAGTTAGATGAAGATAAATAGTGATTTATTAACAGACATTAACTATGATAAATACAGTTTTACTTTTTACTTTAATCAAGTACTCGCTTCTTCTTACCGTCTTCCTCTGCACGTACGAGTGTACGTGAAGTTCCGAGGCACCGCCTTATTCTGTCGTCAGAATAAGTAGCTTGTACTTTCATCAGTACAATTGTGATCGAGGTGTGGTGTAGCTCCTCCAGTAGTCAATGTCATATTTCTGACAGCATCAGCCTACGCTCTCTTTGGCTTTATAGGAGTCGAATGACCAGACGGATGGAGCGACGGCTCGTGATTGTGGCATCCATTCATCCCGTTTAACTTCCAATAACCCCCTTTGTACAAAATTTTCCACTTTAAAGTAACGGGCAATCAATTCGGCGTGAGCTGGTCTGGCGTTGGCGCTACTTTCCAACATTTATTACGTTTATGGCACCTCGATCACATTTAAGGTAGACACACTTTCCTGCAATCATACTTTTAATCGAAACAGCATAGCCTTTTCCACGTGCGAACGTCTGCACAGTATCCATAAGTTGCTCCCGACTGAAATATTGTTTGTTGGTGCACTTGTGCATGTGGAGTAGGAAGTAAAAGTAAGAAATGTTGAGTATGAAATATCCTTCGTTCACACTACCACATGTACTGGATGACCACCACTGCAACTTGAGCTGGTCAAGTTGCATCTGGCATACATCCAGCGTGCCCATCACCGTATGTCATCCCTGGTCCCACATGACGTTCGCATATCGGTATGCAGGTCCTCAGTCCCAAATGTCGCGCCTCGTCCCATATGTCGCACCTTGTCCAACATGTCACGTCTTGTCCTACATGTCAGCTTGACAGCCGATCAGGTGAGGTTGCACTTTACCTGTCACAGGTCTTGCAGTCTTCATCCTGAGTTTCCATGACCTGTTAGAAGCAATTTTTTCTAAATCCTCCTCAACGTCAGCCTAAAAAGGCATCAAGTTAAACATTAATCGTAGTTCCTCCAACCTTGGGGCGGGCAACGACTTCGTAAGAATGTTTGCCATCATGCACTCCGATTTTATGAATCTTGGTACCACAGTCCCTTAGCGCGCGCGATGACAGATAAACTTGTAACGAATTTTCACGTGCTTTGTGCTTGATGTGCTCTTCTCTGCTTCGAGTTGCTTGATCGCCGCTTGTTTGTCCATTTAAATCGGCATGGGCTCGACCATCGCCATTTTCAACTCGTTGAAGAGCTCTATTAATCCCAGCAGCTCACGACCACCCTGCGACGCTTCCACGAACTCCGCCTCCATCGTGCTGACAGCCATTCCTGCCTGCTTCTTGCATAGACAGAACGCAACAGCTCCATCCATACTTAGCACACACCCAGTCACTGACTTACGGTCGGCTTTATCCGCATCGAAGTCCGCATCGCTCCAACATTCGACCTTGATGTCGTCCGTAGTTGGTTCGCCTCCATTGAGGTGCAACTTTAACGTCTTGGACCCCTTCAGGTAGTGTACGATCCGCTTTGCTTTTTTCCAGTCCTTGATGGTCGGTTTATGCTTTTGACGGATGGCTTTATGTACCGCGAAAAAACGTCGGGGCGGGTGCACCTCGCAATCCAGAGAATTCTTCCGACCAAAGATTGGAAAACGCCCAGACTTGGGTCACCGCTTGCACCTTTCGCAGGTAGAAGGTCCGCGTCTTCTGCTTCATCCTCGTTGCCCTCATCGCCGATTAATGTCCGCCCAGATTTGCTGATTCCAGCTTGAATCTCTTATCAAAGCGTCGATCATCACTTTCTGGTCCAGAACGTATACATGTGTATCGTCCAGCGAGATTCGGAGTCCCAGAAACTTCATCACGACTCCCAAATCCTTGATCGACAGTGTCTTTAATCCGGCGAAAAAATTGTCCACTGCTTCTTGTTTGGTGCCTGTCACCAGGTGATCATCAACATAAACTCCCACCACGGTCCAACCTTTCACCTTCCCACTTGTAGTATAAACACATGTCCGTGGTGCACTGTTGGAAATCTTCTTCACTCAGCTTCGATTATAGGAGCTTGCTTCACAGTCGTCCAGCTTGCTTCAGTCCATAGAGTGACTTCTTCAACATTAGTGCAGCTTCCTGAGTCTGTTTCGCTCCAACACCTTCGCCTTTGCGGTCAATCGCATGTCCTTTGGTATCGTCATGTGTAGGTCCAGGTGTTCCTGCTTTCTGCCTTTACGTAGGCATTTGGCACATAGCCATGACGTGCCGGCACGTTCCATCTTCTGGAGAGCACCAAAATCAGCTTGACGGTCGCCAAATTCATAACCGCCGCAAACGTGAAATTGTAGTCGATGCCGAAAACTTGTTCGTTTCCGCATACAATCAAACGAGCCTTGTATCGTTCGATACCACCATTCGCATCCGTCTTTGTATTGTATACCCACTTGTTGTGCAGGACGTGCGCGTCTCTTAGAGGCACGACTATCTCCCACACGTCGTTCGACTTTATTGCATCCAGCTCTTCAGTCACGGCTATAAGCCATTGATCACGATTCTTGCCATTCATCGCTTCACTTAATGCTTCGGGTCTTGATCGGTGACGACAATCACGACATCACGGTTTTCTAACGTGGTATAGTCCTTTAACTTCTTTGGGTGATCCACTCTCGTCGACCTTGTGCCGTGACGTTCCCTAGTCCAGAGAGCTTTTCGAACCTTGTGGACCTATTTTGCACGTCTCGCACCATCTTGATGATCTTCATCATCAACCTGATGATTACGTCTTGGCTCCTCATGACGGTTTACTGCATCATGATGAGTCTTCTTGTCATCGTGGTTATCTGTCAGTGCTTGAACGTTTTGCATTTATTGAGTCACTATGACCACCTTGTCCACTGAAATGTACACCTTGTACCCCTTCGTTCGCTGCCTAGTCCAATGATGATGCCCGCCCTGCCTCGCTCGCCGAGTGATTTGTTGCTCAGATGATTATGCTTAGTACATGTTGAACCGAAAGCAACTAATTCCTTCAGCACGGCAGCCTTACTCGTCAGAAATTTTATAGGTGACACTCCTCCAGGATTCGACTTGGTGCGGCTACGGTTCAAAATGTACGCGGCGTACTCTGCGGCATCGCCCCAAAACGACAGTGAAAGGTTTGACGCAAAGATCATGCTCCGCACCATGTTCATGATGGTGCGGTGCATCCTTTCAGCCTTGCCGTTGCTCGCTCGGTTTCTCGCTTTACTTACTTGACGCGAGACGCCTATTGTCGAGCACAACGGATCGAGGGTCTTGTACTCTCCTCCACCGTCAGTGCACAAGACGTGGTTCTTGCATTTAAATTCACGTTCGTAGCTCGCCATTAAGAGTTTAAACATCAACACAGCTGCATCCTTCGTCCTGGACAAAAACACTCGACAGTAACTTGACCGATGATCAATGAAGTTGACCACGTATCAGTTCCCCAAACGGTCTCGTAGGGTCATGGGGCTCTTGAGGTCCGAGCATATGACGCCCCCGATCACGTCAATTGGTGAGTTTGCGCCTGTGTCTCTCTTTGACTGGGCCGCCTTGGTTTGCTTACCCTTGGCACAGGCCATGCACTTCTGTCGTGTCGTGTCGTGTAAGTCAGACGTATGCACGACGCTGGGTCTTCAGCCCATTTCAGGACTGTGTCGAGACAGAGGTGCCCCGGACGCCAATGGAAATCCATAAGGTGTTGCGCTGAACGTCCGAAACGGATTCGTCATCAGGTGCGTCCATGACCATCATCATCAAATCTCGTGATGGTATTGAAGTCCGATCACTGTAACTCATCACATTAACAATAATAACGTTGATGGAGCTTTCTACGTCCATGATGGGTGTGCCACTCACTCCGGAAGACAACACGCGCCTTCCTCCTCGATATTCGAGCACTCATCTCTTAGCCTCGAGCAATCCAAACAAAGGAATGTTTCGCTTAAGGTTTTCAGCGTACTGGACGTTAAAGAGCCTCACTGTGTTGACGATCCCAAACGCAACGACTGAACGTCCACAGTGCCTTTCAGCGTGATACGTAGCGCGCTCCCATCGAAGGCTGCGGTCGTGCAATCACTATTGTAAAAGGTTGGGTCGGTGAGTAGACTTGGTCGTTAATCAAATGTCTACTCGAACCGCTGTCGAGTATCCATTGATTCTGTGAGTCGCTTGCACCACGAGCAACCATAAAGACAAAATTCGAACCCGATGCCTTTTAATTACCCTAAGGGCACCGCGAGCGGATATGTCCGACTTCGCTACACTTGAAACACGTCCGTGTGTCTATTCTTGTCTGCGTCGTCCTTGGTTTTGATTTCTCCTTGAGTTCCCCTATAGGTTCGACAGTATTCACCACGTCGCGCCCCAATTGTCTTGCGTGGGTGTCGACCTCCGTTTAGTGCGCAAATTGAGCCAATTCCTCTGTTTGACGCAGGTAGTCGAGCCGGTTGGTGTTTAACTTGGACAACATCGTTGTTCGCATACGTGGATCAGCATAATGGACGATGTTGTCCAGCACGAGGTTGTTGGTGCCACCACAGGCGTCACTGATGGCCGTCAGGTACAAGAAGTGGTCCGTCCAGTTTCGGTGGGTTGCCTTGGGTGCCGTAGATAACTTCATGCTCTGCGCCGGTGAAATCTTCGTGGTAAATGTCTTCAGCATTCTCTGCATTGTATGTTCTAGGGTGTTGCTCTCGAGCCACCGTGTCTCAACCTGCCGACGATAGTACTTATGTGCCTTGGAGCCACCGTGTCTCAACCTGCCGACGATAGTACTTATGTGCCTTTCGGCTTTGTGCCTTTCGGCTAGGTGCCTGCCTAAAACATCAACCTTAATGCCCTTTGGCCACGCGAAACTACATGCACGCTCTGCAAATCCGACTTTGCGGACGAATTCCTTTCCCCACTCCATGAAGCCGCTACCGAGACCATGGAAGAGCTCCTTTTCATCGAAAGGTTGCAACGCGAGCTTCCGTTGTTGTGCATCCGTCATGTCGATCCTCGGACGACCAAGGTGACCACACCCTTGGTTGGGAACACCCATGCCGGGATGGTACCCCGCAGGTATGCCTACCCCGTATTGCCTGGGGTCGGGTCCTTAATTCATGTTGACGCCCAGGTCTGCGTATCTTGCAGGAAGGGCTTCAACACCTGCCTGATGTTGTTGTCGCCGTAAGCCAAAAGTGGTCGCTGCCGACACGGTCAAAGATACCATAGGAGGGCTTCCGTCCGACGCCTTGGTGTTGATCCCTGCCGCGACCTCCCTTTTCCGATAATCGGTACGTAACTCGGGTGAGTCCGCGTTCATCCTGCCGCCTTGTTCTCTCCCGGAGGACTCCATCCGATTCATCCTTTCGGACATGTCCCTGAGTGTGACCAGCATTTTCTCGATCGCCTTCTCAGGCGCTGTCGACTTTTCTTCCAGGTAGTGATCGTTGGCATTATCCTGGCCATCGACCACGACGTCCGGTGCCGCTGGTTTAGCCGCACCGCCAACACGTTTGTTTGTGCACCTAACCTGTTGTTCGTTGGTGCACTTGTGCATGTGGAGTAGGAAGTAAAAGTAAAAAATGTTGAGTATGAAATATCCTTCGTTCACACTACCACATGTACTTGATGACCACCACTGCAACTTGAGCTGGTCAAGTTGCATCTGGCATACGTCCAGCGTGCCCATCACCGTATGTCATCCCTGGTCCCACATGACGTCCGCATATCGGTATGCAGGTCCTCAGTCCCAAATGTCGCGCCTCGTCCCATATGTCGCGCCTGTACCACATGTCAGCATGACAGCCGATCAGGTGAGGTTGCACTTTACCTGTCACAGGTCTTGCCGTCTTCACCCTGAGTTTCATGACCTGTTAGAAGCAATGTTTTCTAACATGGCACATTCAACCTCGGGAGGAGTAAGCAAGTTATTGCATGGTGTCGTATCAATAAAATGCTGAAGGAGCTAGACCACAGGCGTGAGCGGTATCTTTGGTATTTCTTACGTATAACTTGCTAATTAATGGTCCAGATTATCGAGAAATACCTTTGTCGAAAAACAAATCTTAAGATGAATTGGGATTTTATATTTAAGATTTTGAAGGAAGGGTGTGAATCAAAGGAAAAGAGGTGTGAATTTAGCAATTCCTAAACTTATCGGGGGAAAATTTACCGGAGAGAAGACTGTTCTGACCTTTAGAAATTTATGCTGCATTCTTGAAATTTAGGCTTTGTTTTCAAACTAGATGTCCTGTAATGTTTGAAACGGACTCCGGACTGCTTTTAATTTTTATGCAAATATTTGATGCCGCCCAATTTTGAACTAAATAATTCCATGGACCTCAACGTTTGGAAAGTATTCGATTGTCCAGCCCTCTTCCATAGAATATAATGCCCAAATAAAAGGTCAGTGGACGCGAGGTTTATTACTTAAGCGAGAATTTGCTGAATGAGATATGACTTATTGAAGGCCGAATGTAGCTCAAATTGCTTCGTCATTACTATTCTTGATCATTTAAATGAGCAATCTTAGACGTTTTGCCGCACACGTACTGCGATGGATTCAAGCCCGCCTACTCATGTTCGACACGATCAATCTCTATGTAATGCATACTTCTTCGATACTTTTTCTTGCTCCAAGTATTACCTGACGGGACTTTGAACTCGTCGTGTAAGCACGCAATGAAAGAATTTATGCTCAGGGAAAAGCCCAAATGAAATTGGATTTGAGGCTTGGTAGCGCAGTGCTTATTCACGACACATTCCTTCACCCATGGATCGTCTTGATTTCCTGACAAGCATCAACTTTTAATCGACAACCTGATTCAAGCTCAGGTAAAGTCTACTCATGCATTCTAGGTATCTCAGCTGTCCTAAGCGTTTAACTGTAGGTAGCTAATTACCACGTACGTGCGATAGCCGATACAAATTGCCCCTGGCGTTGATCAGCGTCATCCCGTTGTTGCTGTAGCTGACGCTGCGCTCGGGCATTGGTGCGTTTCTTCTGCTCGACAGCTAATACGTCCACATACTCATGCAGCGGAAGACCGTGAGGATCGAACTTGTCCTTTGGAAAGTTGGACCGCAGCTCGTCGATGCCAAAATACTCGATCACCTTCTCAAGGATGTACGGGTTCCGCACTTCCTTCTTGTCCTGCAGCGTCGTCTGGAAGTCCTGGCCGCGTTCGCGTTGCATCCGTAAGAACCGCTCTATGCGCTGCTGCGTCACGTTATCAGCAGCCAAAGAATCCGCTGCCGGCGGTATACCCACTTGCAGTAGCATCGCCTCCAGATCATGTTCAGTAAGAGGGGTATCTGCTTCACGATCTGTGAGTCCGACCTCTTGCTCAGCAGTATCGTTGCTAGGCCGGACTAAACAGACTTCATCCGCTTTCTCAGAGACCGTGGATCTTGAGTCTACAGATGCTTGTGCAGCACGGGAAGGAGATGGAGTAGAAGAAGGCTTGGAATGGGTCACCCCCAGTGATCGTGTACCCTCCTCATCCGATGAAGACGACCCATACTCGATCCCTAGCGAGTTCATTGGAGCTGCGCTGCTTCTTCTGGTCAGCTTGGTCGCAGCAGTTTTGATCACTTTTGACCTCTTCCCAAACTTGATATTTATGTAGCCATGGACTCTCGAATACCGATCGCTGCTGGTGGGTAAGAAAGACGTTAGCTTGTGATCCTGTTCGAGGGATGCTCGTCTTATATCCATTGTGTGGGGCGCGTGAGCGCCCGTGTAGATGAAAAGGTCGACGAGCATGTACGGCACAAGTCCAACTTTGACACAGCAAACGTTGCTCGATGCTTTTGTACTGGCGGGTGGACAGGTTGACTTGAAAACTTACGAGATCATTAGCCTACAAAGATTGACCTCCTATGGCAGTCATCGGCGGCTTCAATATTCTGATCTTGCTCTCGCCCGTAGCGAAGAGAGTAACACTATCCAAACTCTGCTGCATTCCCAGCTATGGAGCGAGAAGGGGACTACGAGCAGCCGACTTCATCTGGCATCTGCAGCTTGTTGTCGGCTTTTGACGTGTCCCCATGCAGAATCTTGCGGAGCACACGCCACGCACGTATGCCCAGCAACCTTCAAAAGGTGTGGAGTGGCTGCATACTCGACTCTGTGTGTTACGTTTCTTCACTTGGTGCAAGGATTTTACGCCCACCTTACCGTTCTCCTGTGCTTATATCAGACAAGAGTTCGCACAGGGTCGTGCGTTCGCTATGTCAGCCTTCTGAAGGTACGCTATCAGAGGCTTGGCCATGAGAGTGACGGTATCTACATGTTGCGTTGGGCTGGTTTTAGTTGATCCTGTGGTCACAAAGATGCTAGCCAAGCGCCTGGTACACATATTGTCTGGTCGAAACGATGGTCACGTAGCAGTGGCCCGTGGACAGGGCATAAAGGTCGAATGTTTTGTGCTGGTGTGGGAACGGCGAGTAAGGAACAATGGACTGCAAGGTAGTAGTAGTAGTATGACCGTCACGAAGTAGAATACGTAGCACCTGTCGTCAACATCAGCGCGTGTAACACGCGTAAAAGTACCACACCAGCCAAGATAGACTACAGCTCAAGTAGTTAGTTAGTTGCCGAGGCAGTCAACTTTTACTACAGGCATGAACCGGAGTGACAAGGGCTTGCAATTGTGATTGTACTCTCCGGTTGCAATGACGCTCAGATAGCGCACGATGTACACGAAGATGTCACGCGACGATGTGTACAATGGACCACAAGCTTGTGGCCAAGTCTATAAATTCAGCGGCGGTGGCGTAAATTATCCCGTAGAAGACACTCGTTGAGTTGATCATGCCCAGGGTGAAAACGGAAGGGTTTACGGCCTGATATTGATATGCGCAAGCTACCTTTATTTTCTCAGGTATATGACGAGTTCTCGTTGTTCAACCTCGCGGAAGTTCGATGCTCATTTTGCCGCACTCCCGGCAACGTCCCCGCTATCGTTTACATGTCGTCCCACTATTTTGTGTAACGTGTTTATGTATCGTGTGGGGACAGCACATTGCTCGGATGCGTCGATGTAGGACCAAAATGTTTCCGAGGTTCGTGCCGTAAATCCTACCAAACTAGAGTCATAAAGTGTAAGTGCCACCCTCGCCTAGCGTCAACACTGTCGCGTGGAACTGTTCACGCAGGACCCGAAGATCCGCGCGCAACGACTTCCAGATCTTATACCAGGCGTAATCCAAGTCACGCACATCAACAAATCCTGAAAGTCCCTCGTGTCTGTTCGAAATCTTCATCCGACAGTATACTAAGATTCAGCCAACGCGTACATTCGAGCCAGCTCGACATCGTCGTTCAGTCAGTCTCGAGATTCCGCTGTAGCGCACAGTCGCAGAGGATCGATACGTAGATATCCCCTCCAGCCACATGATCGACACGGGCGTGTACCGCTACGAGCGCAACCGCGAAAGCCACGAGTTCTTCAGTCCAGGCCCGTTATCCTCTGCACGTACCGCTACCGCCCCGTCCGCCATCTTCAACCTTGTGAGTACCATCATCGGTGGCGGTATCTTGTCCCTCCCTTTTGCGTTTGACAAGTGCGGGCTCGTTGTCGCGTTGATCTTTATGGCCATCGCTGCCTCCGCCTCCACTTTCAGTCTCTACGTCGTTGTGAGTTGCAGTCGACGTGGACGTGCGACCTCATACGAAGAAGTGGTACGCAAAGCCCTGGGAGCTCGAGCTGGCCACGTAACAGTCGTGCTGCTCGTGCTGCTTACGTTCCTCACACTTGTGGCATACGTCATCCTCACCAGAGATCTAGTGGGGTCACTCGGCGAAAAGTTCCTCTTCAATCGCCCCATCTCTGGGGCCGAGCAGAACGGTCTAACCATCCTCTGTGTGCTCCTCGTGTCGCCGGCGCTGCTCGCGCGCTCGATGAATGCATTACGCTTTACTTCCGTCTTCAGTCTCATGTCGGTACTTGTGCTGGCAACGACAATCACGATCCGGGCAATCGGTACTGTCGTCGCTGGTCGTGACGATGGGACGGTCGAGGCCGCTGTCCGGGTCCCAATCAAGCTGGTTCCTGACAGCTGGGTCGATGCTGCCTACGCTTTCCCCATCATCTCGGTGGCGTTCCTCTGTCACTTCAACGTGCTGCCCGTGTACCGAGAGCTGCACAAGCCGACGCGCCACCGCCTGAAGAAGATTGTGGCATCGACGATGTTCTACACGTGGTTGTTTTGCATGCTTGTCGGGACCATGGGCTATCTCTTTGCGTTCCAGCAGCCAGGAGGAGTGCAAGGGGACATCCTGAACAACTTCAGTGTCGATGACCACCTTGTGAATATTGGACGACTGGGCTTGTTGATCACGATTCAACTCAGCCTGGCACTCATTATCCAGCCTTGTCGAGCAAATGTCCTTCGACTTGCTCGGATTATTCAGAGCTACGTGCGAAAACATGCCACAGGTTTCGATTCAGAGGACGGAGACTCTTTTGGAGAAGACACAGCGCTTCTGGCGAGTGCCAGGCCGACTACTACTTCATCGGATGGCGCACTTGATGCTTCTACACCATTGGGGTTTCAAGCACGCGTTGTGCACGTGCTGCTAACGGTTGGCATCATGGCCAGTGTTGTTATCATTGCACTGATCTCGCCGGGGGTGGCTATCGTGTGGAACCTCATGGGCTCGACTGTCGGCCTACTCGTTTCCTACGTCTTGCCGTGCGTGTCCTACGTGAACATCCGCCATGAGAAGTCAAACCTGGACAGACGTAAACTTACGGCCTGGATTATTCTGGTGCTTAGCTCGGTCGTTTGCGCTGTGTGCACGGTGCAAGCATTCGTGTCGGTCTTTTTCCTCTAGACAACACAATGTGAGTAGCAACGACAAGTGCACCAGATGAGCCGCTTTAGCTTTTGACAACAGTCGGTTCTGCCATCGCCTTCAAAAGTTCTTTTGCATTCGGATCATGTGGCGCTGCCAGCTCTAGCCACTTGCGCGCTGTGTCCAAGTCCTTGGGTACCTTTCCATAACCACTACGATACATCTGCGCGAGGTTCACCATGGCCATCACGAACCCCTTCTCGGCAGCTGCGCGAAAGAGAGCCTCAGCTTGCAAAGCGTCCTGTGGCACCCCGTCCCCAGTAAGAAACAGGTTGCCCAAGTTGTATTGTGCCATAACGACGCCCGCAGCTGCTGCCTCCTTCCAGTATTGAACAGCTCGAGCCCGATCCTTTTGCACGCCACCATTGCCATACAGGTAGTACTCACCCAACCGGGACTTAGCAGCTGGGTCACCCGCTTCCGCCGCCTTAGTCAACCACTTCAAAGCCTCCACCTCGTTCTGGAGATGAAAGAAAGTATAGAGTAGTCAGGAACAGCTACACATGCCAGGTGCTATCGTCGTATCACTTACCTTTTCCGTCCCCGTTCCGTAGGTATACATATTGCATACGTTCATGTAAGCCGGCGGAATACCCACCTCAGCGCACTTTTTGTACAGCGCGAAAGCTTTCTTTTCGTTCTTACGCGTGCCTTCACCGCTATTTAAAGCGTCGGCGTACGCGAAAGCACCCCATCCATGTCCAGCAGCAGCTAGCTGTACAAACATCATTACACTAGCCCACTCAATCCCCAAATAAAACGTTACGTACCTCCTTGAAGAGCTTAGTAGCGCCTTTCACGTCTTTTTTCGGGAAACCTGACGATCAAACCACAGAGTCACTCGCGGTCCGACATAATGAATTGCCACTCGACATTATGCCACATGTAGTGCCTACAAAGCGTAACACCCACCTGAGCCTTTCTTCATGCACAGCGCATAGCTGTACTTGGCCTTGTCACTTCCCTGCACGTACAAGTGTGAACCCATTCACACACGTCAGCGAAAACAATGGCAGGAAAAAGAGGGGCTAAAAGCTACTCACCTGGTCCATTGCGGTCTTCCACACATGCAGCGCCTTCTGCACCTCTTCCTCGTTGTCATCGGCATTACTATATATCAAATTGCCCAGACCATGAAACTGCATGGGAGAGCGCAGCTTGGCCACCAGTGGTGACTCTTGGAACTGTCCGTCACACAGCCACAATCCAAGAATCAGTCGGCCCACAATCGTCCAGCAGCCAGCAATTCACTTGCACCTGCTTGAGCGTGTCGCCACGCTGGCCAAGCTTACGCATCTTCAGTAGCACGTCTTGCAGCTCCTGCGTAGCCATGTCCATCGTCAGCCACACACCCCACCTATGCGTTTACATACACCAATAAAAGACCAAAACCCGCCTCGTGCCCTTCTTTGGCCCGCACACTGCGCGCCTTGCGCCAGGCGCTTCGCATTTGCTGCATAGTTATTGACTGTGTTTCATTATCGATCTCAATAAATGCATCGACCTGTAATATCGTATTCTCCTGCCACACCACATCAGCAGTTTTATCGTCCGATCGTCCCACCGACCCGTTTGTCTTTTTATAAAACGAGGTTTATTTTTCTCGTGCGCTGACCAGCAACCGACATTTAGCGCGCGGAAGAAGCCACACGAGACCATCACTCTTTTTCCACTTTGTTGAAGCCACAGCATGAGCAGCGAGGACGCGGCCACGCGCGCCGAAGTCGCGGCCAAGCTGTGCGCAGCCAAGCGCAAGCAAGCTACAACGGGCGGCCGCAAGCTGCTGCGCTGGGACGCTGCGCGGTGGCAGCTGTTCGAGCGCACGCCGCCGTACACGACGCGCCTCAAGAGCGCGCCCCTTTTGCCCATGCGCGCCCCGCTCTCGTCCGTGTACGTGACGCGCTGTCCCGCCTGCTGCTCGGTCTGTGCTTACGCTCTTGTGTGTCTTCTCTTTCTTTGTGCTGCTGTTCTAAATAGCTACGAGATCCACTTTTCGAGTCGAAAGAGTCACGTGCCGTCGGTCGCGATGGAGCAACTGATTGTTGACACGCGCTCGGGCTCCGTCGTGAATGTGGGGCTCGTGATTGATGCGACGGGGAGCGACACGTTTCTGCACGATGTCAAGTGCGTTGCGGTTGTGCTTTGGGTGGTGATGAAGAGGAGGGAGTACGAGAGTTTGACTGGCTATTTTATGGACTGGTAGGGAGTGGGACGACTGGGATGTTCAGTATGTCAAGCTGAAGGTTGATGGGAGTGAAGGTAGAAGCGCTTTTTATGCAAGTGGTTTGTCTTGGGTGAGGCTGTAGGCGTCACGTGAATGGTGTCGCTGTGTGGATGTTGTTTGTAGACGAGAAAATTGGTCGAGAAGTGCATGACGACAAGATGGCTCAAGCGTTTCGCAAGACGGTAGTCAGTCACTTGGAGGGCGAGAGAAAAGACATGGACGTGGCTGTGTTTGGGATTGATGGCTACAACTTTGTGGGGTTTCTTATTGTGAGGTGCGTGATGATAGTGTTGGCGTTGAATGAAGGTACTCATGGTGTAAAAAATGTGGTGCTGACAGCTTTTTGGTTGAACATTGCGGTCTGAACCTTGACGCTGCGGTTAAAGATTTCGCGGTCTCGACTCCGCCTGGAATCTACTCGAGGCATTACTTGACGGTGTGTGTGTTTTTGACCGTTGTGGGAGAGCCGGCTGGTATGATACTAAATTGCGCTGTTCTGGTCTTTTATATCGGAACGTATTGACACAGCAACTGTATCGCAAGTACTTTAGCACGCTGTCGTCTGAGTTGACACAACTGATAGTTCCTGCTCCTCCACGATGGGAAAATGAAGAAGTCCGGAAGCGCGAGAGTGAATTACCCGTTGGCATTGATGTTGTAACGGATCAGGATCGTGAGAACAAGTTTGTGCGAACAGAAAAAGCTACCATCGTTAGTGCTGTTTCTACGAGAGATGCGCCGGTTGAGAGTGGACGGTCAACAACGCCTAGTAGTGTTCCTGGTGCCCCGGTGTACAGAGCACCTATGTACATTCCACCGGACCGTCAACAACAGCGTTCGACGAAACGCCGGAAAGTCCGCTCGTGGATAGATGAAGTGGAACCTCTGACGTATGGTGAGACACTTGCAACATCATCGGCGGAGCATGAGCAAGTGATTAAGTCGTTAAGGAAGCTTACTGGTGTTGAAGGATTTCCTGGATGCGAGGTAAGCGGACACTTATTTGTGCAATCGTAGATTATTGGCAACAGCTGCTGATACGTTTAATATGCTCTAGACAATTCCTTTTACAGCAACGCACGTCGCAGAAGGAGCTTATAAACGCAAGGGTGCTTTGACGAAAGCGTATCTTGTTACGTGGCGAGCACGGGGGTGCGTTACGTGTCATTATTGATAGGTTTTTGATAGGTTTTGACAGGTTTACCAACTCGTTCTGTATCATAGCCGTCGCTGTCTTCTCTACGTGGCGAGCGTGGGGATCTACGTCGTGTCGCGCGACATGACCTTTACGAAGGTAAACATGAAGTTTCCGCGACGAAGAGCAACGGTACGTGCATTGTACTGAATCACTGCAACATGGACACAACACTTAGCTGTCTTTTGGCGATGTCGTATGGAATAGAACGAGTGCCAAGTGAACACGTTGATTGATGGGCTTATTGTAGAAGATCGGGATCATGGCACAAAGGTGGCTCGATATCTGGCGTTCGACGTCATTTTTCTGGAAGGCGTGCCAACTTGGCAGAAAAAGTTGGAGAAGCGGTTACAGTGTTTACAGAACGAGATCATTGTGCCACGCAAAAATGTACGTTTGGTGTTTGTGTAGACGTCGATTGAAGCACAACTAAGTCGTCGCTAATTGACGCTACCGTGTGATATGCTTGAACAGGACAAGTCGTTTGATTACACGAAGGAACCTTTTCGTGTGCGTATGAAAGATCACTTTCGTCTTGGCAAGACGGAGTACATGCTGACAAAGTTTGCAAAGAGCGTGACGCACGAGGTGGACGGTGTCATTTACACCCCTTCGGAGGCTCCGTATAATCTCGGCGGTTTCGAGTGTGAAGAGCCAATTTTTAAGTTCGTTGCTAGCGAAGGCGGAGGCATTCCTGGTTTAGATGGAAGCATTTCAGAGCAGCGACTGCTTCAGTACATTGACTCTATCCCGAGTTGACTGGATTCAGCGCTGCGCAACACCATTTTCCGGCCATAAAATGGAACAGTGCTCAGCACTTTAGAGAGTACCTTTCTACGAAAGCCGCGTACTTCAGGTGTCAGGCTGTGTCTGATACGAGTAAGCCTGGCGTGTGGTGCGTTTAGACACAGGGAAGAACCATATCAATGCGAATACGGAAATTGGGCAAATGGTTGTGTGCTGGACGTCATTGCGTATGTCGATCTGACTAAAACTGAAGCACTGATTGTTGCGTAGGTTCACAATTGTAGCAACCATTTTGTGAGGAAGGCCATGTCAAACCGACGGTTTTAGTGAGGAGGTTGGAAAATCGACATGTGTGCTTGAGCCGAAAGTGTCACCGCTCCCAACTTTACAAACAACTAAAGTTGTTACGTCGTTGTACGTACCAGGAGATGACAACAAAAGCGTATGCTCCGAGCAGCATTTTCTACCCAGAGTGATGCGACTTCGGCAAAGCCGGTCACCCGCTAGGTCTTTGCTCGGCTGCTGTCTCGTGTTTCTGGACTATGCCTGAAGGTTTCAGCTACACTCTTGGATGCTCGAGCCTGGCGAGTGTCATATTTCAGATTCACGACTTGCGAAGATTGTCTGTTGTCATTGCAAATTGGCAGACCACAAGTCGCATTATTTGTCTCTGCCGAAAGGCATGCTGCCGAATATTTCAGATTGAATCAAACTTACGATAGTAGTACCTAGTAGCGTAGCATGCATCCCTCCACATGGCTCTATGCGGCAACGGTGCATGGTCGATACAGCTGCTTTGGCTAGATGTCGCGTCGATTGTCACAACTTCTGTTGCTACCATCCGCAAGCAACGGACGACGACGTAATAGTTACGTCAACGAATACTTGTGGACAAAGATTTTTGCATGGTACAAAACCAAGACACAATATCCACACAGAGACATGCACACGCGTAACGTAGCAAACGTATCAAACCTCATTACCTGACACAATAGCTTGCCATACCGTCCAACACCTGCTAGTCTACTTCGTCCACCTCATGTGGCATCGTCACTTAACACACGTCCGTAATTTATCATCCTGGTAATCGGTCTTACAGCAGAGGCTCCAGATCCATCTCCAAAACAGAAGTCGGGTTAAGCAAATCGAAGTTCTTCAGCACGCCCGGGTGCAGCACGCCGAATGAGCCCAAACGCAGAGGCTCGGCATCTTCTTTTTGCAGCATCACGTATGCACAACGGCCGGGAAAGTATGCATGTTCCTCCGCAGGCGTGATAGTATAGTACTCTTTCGTACCCACAGCCATCTCCAACTGAAACGGAATACCCAGTAGCTGCATAATACGGTCAACAAGACCGTGAATGACTTCAAACCCGTCGGTTGGGCCGGTGTAGGCAGCACAAATACGACGCACATTCTTGGCACCCACGTCTGTTTTGTTGTCGATCACGACAACGTCCGAGACCTCGAACAACTTCAAACCCTCTTTAATCGACATGGCCTTGTTGTTCTGTAATGTCTTTAGCATACCGGGCAACATCGACGTGCGGACAACCTCAAATTCGATCGTGGCTGGGTTTGACAGCACCACAGCCGAGTGACCGTCGTCCTCACGGTTCAGGTACTCAAAGTTCTCCTTGTGCGAACACAGGGCGTGAGTGAGCAGCTCAATGTAGCCAGCACGACTAATCTCATCACGTAGTAGATCGCCCAATTTGTTCAGAGGCTGGGCCATACCAATTGTCTGGGTCTGAGGTATCGAGAGCGGAATGTTGTTGAAACCGTATGCAATGCCGATATCCTCAATCACATCGACAGGGTGAAGAATATCCGAGCGCGTAATCGGGACCTCTGCAACAATAGTCTTTCCGTTGCCAGAAGGCTTGGCGTTCAGCTGCATTTTGTCGCATAGCTTGCACATCCGGTCAATGTCCAGCTCAATCGGCTCGCCCTTGCCAAACAGCATTGAATAGACATCCTTGATCGCTACCTCCACCGAACGCTTGCTCAAGTCGGGCGTCATCTCGCTCGCGTTAACACTTTCATCCTCGTAGATCACACGCACAGGTTCCACCTTGAAAGGCTTCGCACAGTATTCAGAAAACATGGCGACCATCGTGTTCAGTACGACATTGGCCTTAGTCATGTCAGTCGCCGTGCACTCGATGAACACGTTTTTCGTATGGAGCGAAATCTTCGAGTGTTCACCGTTGATAACGGGCGGGAGCGACAATACCACGCCATTCTTATCCGTGATCACGGGGTACACTGGCGAATCATAGATGATGTCCGTGTATGGTTTAATATGCTTAACATCCGGATCGGTGCGGTAAAAGTCCAGCAGTTCCTTCGCCTCAAACTCCTTGTTTTGAGTCAGCGGCTTAAACTTGATCTCGTTGGGTGGAAGCGCCTGTAGTTCGGCAATACGAACAGCAACAAAAAGATAAAAAAAAAGACACGATAAGCCTCATCTCCACCTCACACTTCAACACGGTGGCTTGTGCTCACGTACACTGTACGTAAACGGTCCCTCCACCGTGTCTAGGTCGTGCGTGCCAATCGCTACAAGAGTTCGGCGACGACATATGTTCTGGTGCAGTTTATCTTGCAAGTCAATAAAGCTGTCATAGCGCTCCTGTGTGAACTGCACGTCCCGCAGTATTGCCGAGACCACGTATGGTCGCACAAGCTGCAGCAAAATCAGCAAACAAAGCGATACAATGACCAAAAACAACCCGTTAAATCTTTAGTTCCCATAAACCAAGGCAAGAGTTCCACCAACAAACCTCGGTAGATGACTTGACCAAGAGTTCGTGCGCCCCCTCCGCCCTCGGCGCCAGCGCGAACACGGGTGGGCGCTCCTTCTCCAAGAAGACGCGCAGTGCACGGGCAATACCCTCTACACACAGCAGGTCATAGCGGTTGGCCGGCACGTCGATCTTGTACAGCACCGCGTCTGAGTGAGCTGAATGGTCCTTGTCTTGGCCCTGCTGCTCGCGCTGCTTGAGCTGCTTCTCGCTTGTGATGTCGTCCAACTCGATGCCGAACTCAAAGCAGAGGACGTCGAACTCCTCGTCCGTGTACGTCTGGCCCATGGCCGCGAACAGCTCGTCGCGCTTCACCCCCACGGTTGGCATCCTCTTCTTGGCTTCTGCTTGTCACCAGTGAGTGGATACGCAGCGCTGATTCGCTGAAAACAAAAGAGCAGAAATACCTCATTTGCTCAATAGGGATATTCTGACTACGCAAAAATAGGATCGAAAGATAAATCGCGAACAGATACTCGAAACAAACGTTTGATTGAAGAAAACGATAAACTCGATGCACATGATAAACAGTATTCCTCTGGCAGAGAGAGGGGGGACCTCAAAAAACAAGCAACTCGCCAAAAAACATGTGGATAACCCTACAAGCGCAAGAACGCCAATCAAAACATGGAATACGTGACAGTCTTGCTTAGAAAGAAGAACTAGATCATAAGAAAAGCTATAGAAACTGATCTAGCATAGAATTTTCAACTAGTAGCAGGACGAAGTAAACTAGTACGAGCGTGGTCGCAGCCCGACAAGAATGGAAGGCATTATGCCGGAATCAGCTCCTGCACAACGGCAAAGGTAATGGCAATATGAACGGCGATACAACAGCGGATGATAATCATGTCGGCCAATGTTGAGCTTGCACTTGATGAGGTAGAAAGGAAACTGATATTCAAACTGTGCTGTTATGTCCTAGCTATTCTTCTCGCTATCTCGAACACTATGTCTCTGTATCTGCCGCTCTTACTAGGTCGACTTACTGTCGCTGCGCTTCCATTCGCCACCACTCCGATGACGCGCTTCCTGTCTGTTGGCAACTGCAAGCTTCTTCACCCATCTTTGCAGCCCCTTCATCTGTCGACTGTCCTCTTTTACACATGCAAACAGTTGCCGACACCACCTTGATCTGACATGTCGTGCCGCACATCGTGACTCTTCATCCCGATCTTTAACACTTCTCCTTGTCGGCGACTTACACTGCGCTTACACGACGTGTAGCAGTGAACGAAACTTAACCGTCTTGACTGCATCGAGTGCTTTGATGAGTACGTTCGCAAGCATTAGGTCGCTCGGCACATGTTGTGGCATCACAATGCCTTGATGAGCGTAGTCGCACAAGTACTTGACTCTCACATCAATGTGCTTGGCTTTAGTAGACGACACTTCTCCTTCAATCTGCCGTATTGCTGCCTGGTTGTCAATGAGCATTTTCATCAGGAGTGCAGGCAACTCACCAATTTCACTCAGCGTCTCTCTCACTCCAAAAAGCTTTCGTCCAGATTCAGACGCTGCCACAAATTCCAACTCCATTGTCGAGAGCGCCACACCTTCTTGCTTTTTCGAGCACCAGCTGATTATCATTCCATTCAGCATGATAACGCTACCGGTCAAAGACTTTCTGTTTGCCTTGTCGGCCGCGTAGTCTGCGTCACTGTAGCTCATTAAAACAGGTTGTGCAGTTTCTTCGACTGCTGGCTTCATGCTGATCTTCAATCCACGCGTGCTACTCAGATAGCGCACGATGCGCTTAGCCAATTTCCAGTCATGTATCCGTGGCTCGTGTGTTTGTCTGGTTGCCTTGTGCACCGCAAATGCGATGCCGGGTCTTGTGCGCCTCGCTACCCAGAGCAACGATTCGACAATAGACTGAAATGCACGAACGCTAGGTTGACCTGGAACACCCGTGTCTGCAAGTTGTCCGCTGTCTGCACATTGAACCTCATAAACATCTGTCCCGATAGGCGCACGACTTGAGTTGGCATCGGTCATGCCGTGGTCACGCAGCAAGTCGACAATCGCCTCCTCCTGGTCAAGAAAATATCCACGATCTTCGTTGCGCGTCACGCACATCCCCAAAAACTTCGACACTGGTCCAAGATCTTTAATCGAAAGACTTTCGAGGCTTGCGAAAAAAACCGTCAACTTCAAAAGCGGATGTTCCAGTCACCAGCAAATTGTGGTGAAGTCGATCTCACAAAATTGCTTGTATGAGTGTCGATCTTCCACTTGCCCAGACTTGCCGACTCACGGAGGGGATACTCCGATCCGTGCCTTGTTGTATGACCTTGTGCTCACCTTGTGTACCCGTCGGTTGGGCTGGCTTGAGCTCTTCGTAACGTCCTTGGGAGATGTCGATCTCGCTGAGAGGTTGGGTTGAGGGTTCGCTTCCGGTGCGGAAATCTTCACACCACGAACGGGGGTTCTGCGATCCCGATCTTGGATCGCACCGATCTTGATTTGTCTTCGAGATCGGGGTCTTTGCTGTGCGGAAATCTTCACTCAGCAAGTAATAGTCCTGCGTCGATCTTGCCTTGGGATCGGTCCGATCTGGTCTTGGGATCGGCCGATCTTGCCGGAAGTGCGCAATTTGGGTAGATCGGTGTCTTGTTTCGCCTAAATGAAACGTGCCGATCTGTCCAGGGGATCGCTTCGATCCTGCTCGGTCTTGTCTTGAACGCCTTGTCCAGATCTTCTGACCACTTGAGCCGTCTCGCGATTCTGTGTCCAAAATCCTTTTCCTTTTCCGTTGTGTGCTGCTACCCTAGCAGTTGAATTGAGTGTGAGTACTTGATCGATCCGGGCCAGATATCCCGGGATCGCTCTTCTCGATCTTGGCCAACAATCCAAGATCGGTCTTCTGTGTCCCTGTAACACGCGTGCCTTAACCCGCCGGGGAAGCCAAATCAATCTTGCCTGGAGAAGAGGGGAGGATAACGTGCGTCGTGAGCAGAAGAAGTAGAGTTCAAGTCTGTTTATTAACCAACCAAATTAATATCCAACCTACCCCTAAGCCTATTCTTAACTATAGGTCACTCTTCAAACCGATATCGCCTTAAATCTGGCTCGCCCCCTTGCCACGTGTCGAAATTTCGTGCCCTGTACTCCAATGATAGCGCCAATATCCCCGATATCGTACCTAGAGCACCAAATGGACCAAAATCTCCTATATGGTACCAAATACCCATTCTTGGCACCCAAGTACCCAATATATGACCCAAAATGCCGAATGTGTCCCAATTCACTTTGCGACGTCAATTCGGACAGCTTCCACTGGCTCTTTCGGCATGAAACTTCTTGACATCGCTTAGTGACCTCTATCAAGTATATTCCACATGATCCAGTATCTTTATCAGCCACATATTCATGATCAGTGTGGAACATGACCGATCTGTCATCCAATATCGAGATGTTGGAGGTCGATCCGGTCTAAATCGGCAATTAACACTTTTTCATCTCCTCATACGTGCTTCAATATCATCCTCCAGTGTTATCCAATCGACAACTTCATTCATACGTCTCGACATCTGTTTCCTTGACTCACCTGAGCATGCAAAAAGTTCCAGATCGGTGTATAATTAACCAAAATCAGTACTCCCAATTTAGGATCAGTAGAGTATCACCGATCCGTATGGTGTTGCACCTTCTTTGC